>JAEBUO010000026.1:0-603640 GCA_023014395.1 Amanita rimosa | reverse complement strand
TCTTTGGACTATGCAACTCGCCGTCAACTTTTCAAACTATGATGAACAAGTACTTTAGGGACATGATCAACGAAGGATGGCTGATCATTTACATGGACGACATGTTAATCTGTGCAGAAACACTAGAACAGCTAGAGGAGCGGACAAAACGAATTTTACAATGGCTACAAGATAACGATCTATTCCTGAAACTTGAAAAATGCAAGTTCGCCATGCAGGAAGTCGAATTCCTAGGAATGATCATCACCCTGGACGCATTCAGATGGACCCAATAAAGTTAGCTGGGATTGCAGATTGGCCAGTTCCTACCACAGTCAAACAAGTCCGATCATTCCTCAGATTTGGGAACTTTTACCCGACGTTTCATTGGGAATTTTGCTGCCATCGCTAAACCACTTACCGACCTCACTAAGAAAACAGAACCATTTGACTGGACCACTGAACAGAACGACACTTTTGAAATTCTGAAGAAACGATTTGCGTCTATGCCGGTATTATTAATGCCAGATCCTACTCGACCCTTTATCCTTCAAACCGATGCATCAAATAAGGCAATAGGAGCAGTCTTGAAACAAGCAGATGAAACAGGATCTCTACATCCATGCGGATTTATCTCACACGCATTAACACAAACGGAACAGAATTACCAGATCTATGATCGGGAACTCTTAGCAATTATCAAAGGATTGCTGACCTGGCGACATTTGCTACACGGATCACCCCACACCACTATAGTTCATTGCGACCACAAGAATCTGTCCTACTATCAAACCGCCCAACGCTTAACTCCCAGACAAGCTAGATGGTCATCCCTATTATCAGAATTTGACCTACGCATTGAGCACGTCCCTGGCACGAAAATGTTCGAAGCAGATGCCCTATCCCGACGCCCTGATCATATGGGAAACAGTGAATTACAAGAAGACGCCATAGTCCTACCGGAGGATCGCTTTATTCGTCTTATTGCGGAAAATCTAGTCACAGAGATTCAGAGAGCAATGTCAAAAGATGATTTTGGACGCATTCTAATAGAAGTTATCACCACGCACCGTGCCCCACCGATCAAATCGAACATACAGGATTGGTCTTATACCAATGGCATTATTCACTATCTTGGCAAAACCTACATCCCTGACCAAGACGGATTACGAACCAGATTGATTAAAGAAACGCACGAAACACGATCATCAGGTCACCCTGGACAATTAAAGACCCTTGAACTCCTTAAACGCGACTACTGGTGGCCCGGAATGTTCAAACATGTCAGGGAATGGATAGAAGGATGCGCCCTTTGCCAACAGATGAAGATTAACACACACCCAAATGTACCAGCCCTTCACCCAATCCCGTCGAAAGCAACCCGTCCCTTTCAACAAGTAACCCTTGATTTCATCACTGATCTACCCCTTTCTGATGGCTTTGACTCAATCCTGGTCACGGTGGACCATGGTCTTACAAAGGGGGTAATTTTCACACCTTGCAAAAAGACAATCGATGCACTAGGCACTGCGGAACTTTACATCTCCGAAATTTTCAAATGGTTTGGCCTACCCGACGTTTTGATCTCGGATCGAGGACCTCAGTTCTCCGCAAAAGTATTTCAGGAAATATGGAAAGCACTAGGAATTGACCATAGAATGAGCACAGCCTATCATCCTCAGACTGATGGAGAAACAGAACGAGTCAACCAAGAATTAGAAGTCTACCTTCAAATGTTCTGCTCCAACGAACCGCATCTATGGAAACCGCTTCTCCCAATAGCCGAGTTTGCTCACAACAACCGACATCATGACACTATCAAAACTTCCCCATTCAGACTAATGTATGGAACGGACCCTGTTGCGCTTCCCACAGCTACTACGCGAATGACCACACCAGCAGCAGAGGAGCGCCTTCAGTTCCTAAGGAAAGCCAGAGAAGAAGCACTAGCAGCACATGAACTAGCAAGACAACTAGTGGCAAGACGACGCAAGGACAAAGCAATATGATTTGAAAAGGGTACCAAAGTATGGCTTGAGAACAGAAATCTTCACATACCATATCAGTCTAGAAAGCTAGCACCAAAACGAGAAGGACCCTTCGAAATCAAGCAAGTGATGGGACCAGTGACATACAAATTGAAACTCCCAAAACAATGGCGCATTCACCCTGTGTTTCATACGTCACTCCTTACCCCGTACAGGGAAACGACTGCGCATGGGCTGAACTATGTGAAACCACCCCCTGATCTCATAAATGGACAAGAGGAATTCGAGGTAGAGGCAATTCTAGCTCATAGGAAACGAGGCGCAGGCTACCATTACCTGGTTAAATGGAAAGGCTATGGATCAAATGACAATTCTTGGGAACCCGCTCGCAATCTTGCAAACGCCACAGATATCCTATCAGAATACCAACAACGCCGACACCTCTGAACCATGACTCGATACAGAAACCGCCACATCTTGAAACAAAATTACCACTATACAAAACGGAACTGCTCAACACTCTCTCGATACACTATAGCTCTTAAAGAAAAGACCGTCTATACCCACATACAATACCTCCCCTTCCAACACGCTCCTAGGGCACTGAACCCACCAGGAAAACTCACCCGAACTGTGGTGTTAGTCACACGATACTATCGCATCCCTTGACTTGATCACCGTCACCAAAAGAACCCTTCAGGAACAACAGAGTTCCCTTGCAATGCAATCCAGAACTATCTTCCCAAGTACCATGACCTACGATTCGCAACCGACGATCTACCCGCCTATAATAAAGATCCACCCGCATACCAACTTCTAGCCATCAGAAATAGTGACGTTTATAAAAGTGCTCATGGAAGATTGCTATGCCCGGAAGAATACAAGTGGATGGATGAAATCACCAAACAGATACGGGAGTGTAGCGCACAAATCTGGTTAATTAGCCAAAGGATCAGAATACCAGGAAGGCCCCGCATTCTCATGGAAGACATCCTTGACGATCTTGATTATTTGTCTACTGCAATGGCAGAGGTAATAGCGGATATTATCAGGCAAATCAGAAGATTCTTAGTCACCCCAACAACGACACCAGGAATCAAACATTTAAATTCATTAACCAGATTCATCGCAGAGGAACGAGAACTCCTCACTGACCCTGCAATCGAAGATCCACTAGATACAGAAAATTGGGATTCAGACACGGAAATCAGCGACCTGGAACACGTATAAATTTCCAGGTATCATCACCTAACGTCAACACTCACATCATACCAACATGTTCACCTTCTTCGCCCTCATCGCCTACTTCACCATCCTGGCCCTCCTCTCCTGCGCTCACTGGCGCATCAACGAAACCGCCGCTGCTCTCTCACCCTTCCTCGCCGTCCCAGACCTCCCGCTAGAGGTCTTCATCGAAAACACCACCATTGTCCACTTCGAAGACGATGATCTTCACGTTCACCCAGCCAATTTGCTCCCCCAGGTACACCCAGATGACCATCACCTCCCCCACTTTGCCCAATTCGTCAAACGGAACACAACGCTCACCATCGTTGCCGATGCCCTGGCCGCCGCCACCTGCTCCATCACTAACCTCTCCTCCACCACCAACAACCTTGCCGCCCTCACTCTTACCATTGACCCACATGAGATGACGTACAAGGAACGCGACTCCTTTTTACGAAACGCACAAAATCTGCATCGTGCTGCAGAAGCGCTCAAATGGAAGGTGGAGACTTCTACAAAAGAATTGGACAATGCCATCAAGTGGGCCGAGTCCAGAACGGACCATGGCTGGACTACCTCTGGCTGGTAGAAGTCGGTGACTTCTCGCATACAAAGGGGGTAATGTTACAATTCTCTTTTCCCTCTGTTAACGGATTACATTTACTTGTTACAAACCCATAGTTACGCCTTGGACGTTATCTCCTTCATAGCTACCTTCACCTTTCCTTTTCCAGATAGCTATGCTCTTTCCCCTTTAGTATCCATTGTTCTTTAAACGTATATAAACCCCTCTCATGTACCGTAGTTCTTTAGTTCCAACTTAGTCGAATCATATCCATAACTTGAACGCTCTTTTGCTCGTCGCCTCAACCGCTCTCCTCGCTCTCTCTCTCTAGCCTTTGTCATCGTCAGACTTAGTGACTAGAACCCTCGTCCAGTGATTGGGAACAGACCGAGACTCTGTTTGTCGCTGTAGACTTGGACGCTGAACAACGTTGTGGACATCGACCGTAACAGAAATGTGTTTTAGAACCATCATTGGTTCTCCTGTTTCCCTGTCCTGTCATGTCCCAAGCATTGTGGTGATCTTCAGCCTTATCATAGGCCTCTTGCATTGTCTTGATCTTCCTTTGATCCTGTAAAATTGTCCTGGTGAGTTCTAAAGGCAATCCTTTGACAAGTGCCTGTAACTGAGTGGGTATTCCTGTAAGGCCAGATGTTCATATGTCCATGTGGAATTTCCTGATGTATTCTGGGACTGAAATGCCATTTCCAACTCTTAATTTGGATAGATTGTTCAGGGCTCAAAGGGCACTATTAACTTCTCCCCAATCATTGATGAAATGCATTTCAAAGGTTTCATAGTTATCCCATTTGAATGTGGCCATGGCACTGCTCCTATTGTCATTCAATTCGCCTCGAATAATGGTTTTCCAATCGTCTAATTCCAGTCCCATGCATGCAAGTGCATACCTGACTTTCTTTTCGTCTTTTCCTTCATAGTTCTGTTCATTGAGGGTGAAGTAATCCTCTAGCTGTCCTAGAAACAATTGTGCTTCAATTTATTTGCCTGTGAATGGGCATATAGGCTGCGGTTTGATGTCTCCTTTAGAGCTAGCACTTGTTTTGGATGCCATTCTTGGTTTGGGAGTGATCAGTTTTGGTTCTAGTTCAGGGGTTGGCATTCTGGGAATCTGTTTTGGTTCTGGCTTCAGTGTGGTGATTGGTTTTGGTTTTGGAGTAGGAGTTCTACTTGGAGTGTTCTGTTTTGGAGATGGGGGCAGTTCCCATTTTGAATAATCTGTATCAAATGGGTTTTCCTCAAGCTTAGCTTGTTCAATTCATTGTAATTTCTCCCACTCTGCTAAAAGACTAGCTGTGACTTCATATTGGTTGCTAGTTCCAAAGACTCTTCTGTAAAAAGTTTTTCCTAATTTGTCTTCTGGTTCTGAGATAAGGTAGAGCAGTTCTCCTTGTACTTCATTACCCCAGTCTATGTAGGTAGATTTGATTGGGTAAATCATGTTCAAAGGCTCCTGAATAAAAGTCCCCTGAAAAGCATTGGTCTGGAACTGGTTCATTTCATTTTTGTCCTTCTGTGACAAAGTACCAGGTTCATTGGTAGAGAAAGACTTCTTGTTGTCCTAGATAATATTTCCTCTTATAGGTGACAGATCCATTCAGGGGTCATTCCTGAGAGCTGCAAGTCTCAATGGTGTCAGCTAGGGACAATACCCTGAGCTAGTCCTGAGTTCCAACTTGTGTTATGGTTGATGTCCACAATGTCATTCAGTGTCCAAGTCTACAGCAACAAACAGAGTCTCAGTCTGTTCCCAGCCACTGGTCAAGGGTTTTAGCCACCAAGTCTGACAATGACAAAGGCTTAGAATGAGAGCAAGGAGAACAGTTGAGGTGATGAGCAAAGATCATTCAAGTTGAGGATAAGATTTGACTACAGTTGGAACTAAAGAACTACAATACATGAGAGGGGTTTATATACATTTAGAGGACAATAGAAACAAAAGGGGAGCATAGCTATCTAGAAAATGGAAGACAAAGGTAGCTATGAAAGGAGATAATGTCCAAGGCATAGCTTATGGGTTTGTAACAAGTAAATGTAGTCTGTTAGACAAAGGGAAAAGAGAACTGTAACAGGTATCACCAGATTTATAAAAACCTACATAAGTGGATGCAATAAATGCCGGAGAAACAAAAACTTCCCTGAGCCACCAGCTGGAAAGGTAATGCCAAATTTGGCACCAGAACAGCTATGGACCCATATCTTGGCAGACTTCATGACTAAACTACCAGAATCACATGGTCACAATGCAATTTTGGTAGTTTGTGACAGGATGTCTAAAATGGCACATTTTATTCCCACTTTGGAGGAAACCTCAGTTCAAGGGCTGGCTATGTTATTCAGGGACCATGTATGGAAACTTCATGGACTCCCCAAATCCATAATTTCAGACCATGGTCAACAGTTTGCTGCTCAGATGATGAAAGAACTCAATCACATGTTGGGCATCAGCACAGACTTGTTCACAGCATTCCATCCACAAACAGATGGACAAACAGAATGGATGAATCAGGACTTGGAACAGTACCTGAGGATTTTCATAGACCATAGACAAGAAACATGGTCTGGATGGTTTGCTATTGCCAAATTTAGTTACAATAATAAATTCAGGCCTCCACCAAACAGACACTGTTCTTTGTCAACTATGGCAAACACCCCAGGACCTAGAAGGGAAGGTAGTCACCCAGCAGCATCAGAGTTTGCTCAGAAAGGTGACATGAAACTATATGAAGATAGGCACTGATCTGAGGCACCAGAATACAAAGTTGGAGATAAAGTCTGGCTGTCAACCAAGGATTTAAAGTTGATGGGATGACCAACAAGGAAGCTGGTGGAAAGATGGATAGGGCCTTACCCTATCAGAAGGATAGTTTCATCAAACACAGTAGAGCTGGATCTACCCTTCTCTCAGCAAATTCACCCTGTAGTAAATGTATCCTGGATATGCCCTTGGAAACAACCAATGAGAGGGCAAAAGGCACAACCACCACTGCCAATTGAAATAGACAGTGAAAAAGAATATGAAGTGGAAGAAATAATTGATGTACAACTAAAAAGGAAGTACTTGGTCAGGTGGAAAGGATACACTGCTGAGCACAATTCATGGGAACCATTGAACAATTTACAGAATCCAAAAAGAAAAATAAAGAACTTTTACAATAGAAACCCTGGAGCAATCAGAAGGCTTGACAAAGCAACCTTTGAGAGGTTGACTTTCAGACCTTATGAAAACTTCACACAATCCTTGGACAAAGTTGTGTCCAAAATTGATGTCAATGCAGTAGCACCAGCTGCAAAATGGGAGCAAAACTGGCAAAAATGGAAGGGGAAAAAGGGATTAGATACCCTCACTAAACCAGGAGATGCAGAAGGGCCATGTGCCTACAACAATCACATGATATAGCACCTCATGCTGAAATGATTGAAGACTTCACTCCACCCTCATGCCCACTCTCACCTATCATTGAAGAACTAGATGAATCATCTGTGACAGAGTGCAATGCACTGAAGGATGATCAGGAAGTTTAAATTTGTCTGGAAGCCAAATCTTAAAAAGGGGGTACTGTCATGACCAACTGAAAAGCTTCATGTTTTTCACCAAGTCATTTCCTTTTATTACTTAATTTTCTTTCATATTAGATAATGTATGCTGACTAAGTAGGCACCAATCAGTTGGTGCTTAGATAAGTAGATAAGATACTGGAGCTTGGCATAGATGACACATCAGTATTACTACATGTGCAGCCTCTGGCGACCAGGGACAAATCTGGGGCCAAATCCAGACTTCTTCAGTCGATTTCCAATGTTTTTTTAGCAATCTGGGAGGGTTCGTCAGGTATATCACAATGTCACAACAAGATTGCAGGGTGGGTGGTGCCAATCTGAAACACGACTCCCACGTGTGAATATATTCTGCGCCCTAAAGGTCGCACGGGTTCGTCTTCCTCCATATTCTCCTCCGTGAATCCCTATGAAGTCGTTGAAACGGCTTCTCAATGTCAGCGTCGTTTTGATACGCTCTCCTACCCATTATATTCCTGGCATGGAAACATGCCTAAATGGAACGCCTCGAACTCTGAAATCTGAGTTAGTTTTGTCCAATGACCTTCCTTTGCGTTCGATACTTCAACCAGCGCAAGCTCCACGAGAACTTCGTGAAGACTCTTTTGCAGCCAAGTCATATATACTTGGCGCCCATCCCATGCACCCAAGGTAATGAATGCCATTGGCTAGTAGTTTACACCCTTTCTGAGATATGTTTCCAAGCCAGAAGCTGTCGTTACGAATACCCGCAACACCGCCGCTAGATGACCCTTCTCTTCTCTACTAGCCGCTGTGGATACCAAAGAAAGATATTCAGTTACGGCCTTCGAGGATAGCCTGGGTGCGACTGTTTTTTTGGCCCACGACGTCTCTGTTTTTCAGCGCGCCTTTTGCCCTCACTGCTCCTGTCGTTATTGAGTCCTCACAATCGACGAACTGCTTCTCCAAGACAGACGACAGCGGCGCGAAATTATTCATTCAAGAGAGGGGTTGCCAACGTAGATGACGTTACCTACTCCTCAGTATTTGAGATCGAGATGAGATGGCCTAGCTCACAATCTCACACGCAATACAGATTCTCCGTTCCTTTTGGATATCACAGGTCTGCCATTAGACCTACAGTCAAACGTGAATAAAGAACAGTGTATTTGAACCGATGTCACCGGGGGGGATGTGATGTGGCATTTGACGCCCCCATATTGGGGCAACACGTGTTTTGTTACCGTGCACGAGCCAAGCTAGCTGTGATAAGGAGGCGAAAACCTAATCCCTTGAAACGTCGAAAACGTACCTGAACGACGAAGGGACGTCATTGGGCAAAAATAATAATAATAATAAACATGAAAAGAAGCCCGCAGCTCTGTTGTCCAATAGGCGCTTTTTTTGTTTTTTGTTTTTTTTTGTTTTTTCTAATTGAAGGAAGCGTAAGTATTGATCGAATCTCGTTCGCTTGGACAACTCCGCGTCCACGTTTTCCTTCCTTTGTATGCTAGTATACTTTACGTTAGCGATTGCTGTAAAGGGTGCGCACACCAAGAATAGGTTGTATGCGTGCCATCAGGTATCACCGTTGTCGTTTTCTCGACGATGTGTGTGTACGGCATTTGCTGGCTCGGGATTTGACGTGCCGCGTGATTCTCTACGTAGGTCGGCAGCGATATCGAATTTTGTTAAATAGCATGGGCCATGCGACAACGAGTTAGTGGTGGAACGCATACTAGTAATCATCTAACTCGATGGGGCAAGTTTTATTGAATAAATAATTAATAGGGTTTTTGTTGTTGTTTTTTTTTTTTCCTTTTGCATTCAGTTGAACCTGGCATTTTGGGCCTGAGGCGAGGCGAGCCTAATCTTCTGAGTGGAATATATTATATACTATACATATATATACATAGCAACACTATTAGAGGGGGAGAGGAGACGGTGGTGGCCCTGGTGCTCATTAGTCATGACGATGGTAGGAGGATTTATTTTTGTAGTCGGTCCCATGAGGGCGCATCTCACCTCAGGTCAATTCCATAGGAGTGGCGAGAGTGATAAGGACAAGCGTCGATGCGCGAAGCGTCGATGGGCGCGTCCAAGTGGTTTAGCTGAATTGTGCGAACAGGGCAAGAGAGCTTGTTTTTTTTTTTTTCGGCTCAGGGTCCGAGCGGCACGCACCCCTGGCTTATTTAATGCTAATATATATTGATGGTAAGCGCGCTCTTATCATGAGACCGTCCTTGTTCGGCCGCGCAGAAAAAAAGGGGCAACTAGTAGAAGGTGTCTGAGAGTCTGAGAACACAGGTTAAGCTGATAGGCTGATTGAGTGGTTGTACAACCAACCACAGTTGTGGCTGTTGTGGTTCTCCGCGGGAGAAATGAAAGGGATAGGAGGACTGAGAAGAAGAAGTGTGATAAATTATTTGAGATCAGAAATCAAATGATATGGATGGGATGGATGGTCGCTGGAGATACGGAGATGAAAAAGTTCTCATGGCGGATGGAGTTCTGGAAGGTGGAGACAAGACGCGGGCATGAGTCCGGCAGCAGCCGCAAGGGGATGAGGCGGTGTCATCGATAAGTCACGTGACATGGGCTGAGGGCATCGACGCACGTGCTCGGTCGGGTTTCCGGCGCGCGTCTCGAGTTTTATGCGGCGCCGTAACGTCGAGCCTGTGCCCTCCCAAATGCCCAATATCCTCAACCTCAAATTCAAGGGCAATAAGTCCTTCGTCGCATTCAGCAACATTGGCGACTCAGACGCTCTCACTAAGACTTGGAAGGTATGCACAAAGGTCGCCTCTTTCCTAGAGCAGGGCCAGCGTCTCGAAAACCTCAGCTGGCGTCTTTGGCATATCCAATCCCTCATGGTCGACACTGATAACGCAAAGTCAAAGCGCGACTTTAAGAAACTTTCAAAGTCCATGAGCGACAAGCTCGACAAGGAGAAGGGCAGGTCAGTCCCTTCCCCGCCATTTGTTCACCTCCCCCCTCCCTCCTCTGCTGACTCATCCCTACCCTGCAGGAGTATCGAGGAGCTCGAGGTACCCGATTACAGGCACAGCCACTCCGCCGATGTCATTCGCTTGCGCGCTGCCGAGAAGGAGCGCAGTCGTGAAGCTAGTCAGAGCGCTAAGCCCGGTACCATCAAACGCATGCAGTTCACTTTTAGCGTCGACCAGCCCAGTCCCGCCACCAGCCAGCCCGTCAAAAAGCCCGACCTCAGACCATCTACTGAATTTAACAAGCGCACCCGTTCCGCCACCGCCCGTACATCCACCCCTACCGCCGTCGAGCTGAACAGCAACGACAAGGATTCGTCCATCCACTCTCTTCGATTTCCTTCCCTGTTTTCTACCGACTTTGGTCCTTCGGCTTTGCTATATGCTGCTCCTACAGTTACGAACAGCATGAACTATGGCGAAGGACTCAACTCCTCTGCCTCCAACGACGGCTTTGGCATCGTCCGACCAACTATTGAGCTCCCTCTTGACGAAATTCTAGACGACTGTATTTCTTCAGCTTTCGCATCTGTGTCTGCCTTTGTCACCACACCCACTTCCCACGTCCCTCTACCCGTTTCGCGACCCGCGCCACCTGAGGAAGATATTGTTATGGAATCCACTACGTTTGCACCACCCCTTCCTCCTTCGCCTGTTTCCATCTCACCTCCCGAGCCCCGCAAAACCCGCAGGCGGGCATCTGCGGCAGCCAGGCTGGTTTCTGAAAATCACGCTGACGATACCACCACACGACACAGGAACAGCATGTCTGTAGACCTGCACAAGGACAGCAACGGCCCATTAAGCCCCGTCTCTCTCCTTTCTCAGGCGGTCAAGGAAATGCTCCCAGAGACAGTGGCTCCCTCCAAGGTTAACTCACTTGCGGGCTCCCAAAACAATACTTCTTCTGGACGTCCCACGCTCACTGTCAAAACACAAAACACAAACAGTTCCGCCTCCAGCCGGTCTTCTGTTCCCGGTGCCACCGCAACGAACAATTCAAGGGCGTCCAATAATAACAACTCGGCCCCAGGAGGCGTCAAAGCAGAATGTTCCAACTGCGGTGCGACTCATACACCCCTGTGGAGAAGAGGGCTGAATGATGAATTGAATTGCAACGCATGTGGCTTGTATTGCAAGCTCGTGAGTTTAATCTATTCGTGCGATGCTTCTTTTTCCTCACGATCTAACTCCCTTTTGCAGCACAAGCGTCCCCGGCCCAAGAGCATGCGTAACTCTCATGGCGAAGGTCGAACCCAATCGACACCCCGTCAAGAGACCATTGATGTCATGGGTAAGCTCCAACACGGGACCCATATGAGCTCTGGCTCAAGCGCATTACCAGCGCAATGCTACAACTGTCACACCACGGCTACTCCCTTATGGAGAAAGGATGACGAAGGCAAGACGGTTTGCAATGCGTGAGTGTCGCATTAAAGCCCTATCCATATCCGTTTTTGTTGCTCATCTCCTTTTTTTTTTTCAGATGCGGTCTGTATTACAAACTGCACGGTTCTGCTCGTCCCATATCTATGAAGTCGGATGTCATCCGCAAACGTTCGAGGCACGATGCGCGGCGCGGCAATAATACGTCTGAGACGCCTTCCGTTAGCCCGTGCGTCAGCCGCCGTGCCTCCCCTGCCCGTGAACCTTCGCCCACGCTGGCCCCGGACTCGACGACGCAAGTATCATATGACTACCACGAGGATATGGACTATCGTTCTGCGCAGTCTGAGCTGCTGGGTGCGCTTGGAGGCGACAGCCATCAGACGAACTTGTTTTCTTCCTCGTACCAGTTCCATTTCCCCGGGCCGTATCATCCGGACTATCTTTTGCAGCACTACAGCCTGCCTTCTGAGCCGCTTCCGTTTTCGACCAATATGGAGACGAGCACGAGCAGCGACCATTCTGAAATGGATCCGAGCATGAGCCCTCGGTCGCCCAAGCGGCGGCGGATGAGCACGGATTCGGCGTCTGAGCCTCCTTCGAGTGCGGCGTCGTACAGCTCGTTTGATAATTATTCTGCGACGTCGTCTGTTACGTCCCATTCTGCGCGGTCGTCTGTCGACTATCCGTTCAGCTATTCGACGGCTGGGAACGGCAACGGTAACAGCAACAGTAACAGCAACAGTAACAGTAACCACAAAGGGTCTCCAAACTCAAACTCTCCCAACGGCACGGGAACTAGTGGCAATAGCAACAGCAACGGCAGCAACGGCAACAGCAACGGCAACAGTGGCTCCTCGTCGTCATCGTCGTCGTCTGGCAACGGGCAAGCGCTGCGAGGGACAGGGTCTGGTAACACGTTTTGGCACCCGCCGATGCTCCCTCACGGCGGGGACCGGTCACCAGTGATGTTCCACCCGCCGATGCTGCCGCCTACGGACGACAGTCCGATGGATTATTTGCCTCCACCGATGGTGTTGCCTGATGATGCCGAGGCACTTTTTTCGACGTACCTCCATCCGCCGATGGTGCTCCCTGATGAGGGGGTGTCGGTGGGTTCTGGGATAGGAGGAGGAGTGGGGACGAACGGTTCTGGAGGGTCGTCTTCGCCGATGAGAGTGTTTTAGGAGGGGGGAGGGTGTGACTAGAGATCTGGCTGTGTTTGCTGCAGCTAGCCAGTATGGGACGCAGGCCCTTCAAAGCTATATGGAAGTTTGGACCGAGGCGAATGGATGGGTGGGTGGGAATGGGTGTTGTGATGATTGATGATGCATGATGATGTTAGAAAGTTCCTCCTCGACGGAAACAAGATGGAAAAAGCAAGATTTACGACCGCGGTGACTTCGTAACGACGCTGTCTGTCTATTGGCTTTTTCGTCCCCCCCCTTTGTTCTTCCTTTTTTTTTCCCGCCGTTTTTTCGCCTTCGCTTTTGTTTTTTGTTTTTAAGCATAGCTTTCAACGGCCGTTTGTCCCTGTCTGTCTGGTTTCTGGTTTTGCTTTTGCTTGATGCAAGGCGGGGCGAGCGCTGGCACATGGACCCAAAAAAAAAAAATTACGGAACGGAACGGAAAGAGGCACCGGGTATTTTGGGGTTTTTGGTCTCCGTCAACGAACGCGCCAGCAGTTTTGTTTTCCTTGCGATATATAAAATTTTTTTTTTTCCCCCTTGTTCCTCGCTGTTTGTTGCATACGTGTATCTGCGCAAATATCTTTTTTCTGCATATATCTTTTAACTCTCCCTCCCCACGTTTTTCTTTTTTTTTTTCGCATATTCGATTTTTTCGCTGCTTGCGCTTTTTGCTTTCTCGAGCTCTCGAGCTCTTTGCACAACGCAACGCAACGCACGCATGCACGTATCCATCGGACGAACATATACAAAGCCGGAAATTCCTTCAAGAAGTCAAGCGACTTAGAGCACCCCAACCGCTATAGTAACCTTGCAATTTTTTTTTTTTTTTTTGGCGACACCCTCCAACCTGCATCGCCATATACGCTCTGTGACATGCACCGTACAACACAACAAGAAGGCTGGTTCAGACGATCTTTTTTCTTTTTTTTTGTGATAGTGTATGTAAGGAAACAAGAAGAAAAAAAACAGTTGAAGAAATTGATGATTATATACAAATGTATGTACGAATAGAAATTTATTTTTTTTTTTGTATTATTTTGTATTTTTGGAAATGTTTTTGTTAAATGCATTATCTGAACTTGAGTGTTTTTTTTTTTTTTTGTTGTAAGCGTTGCGATACCGCTTACACTGATGAATTGGAAAGGACGGGAAAAGACGGAGATGAAGAAGACACAGACACAAACACGGACACGGACACGGGCACAGAAGAAGAACGGAAGGGGGAAGGAGTGCCGATCAACGCCATGTTAATTTGATAGTGATGATATGGGGTATAAAAAAAAGGATGATTGATATGTTATGTATGAGTAAGTACATATATATATAGAGTATGATAAGGGTTGTAATTGAGTTGAGTTGAGTTGACATATGAACGTGGGCGAGTGTACATACATGTATGAAGTAGTAAGCAGCACCGCCCGGCCGCGGGGCCCTTATCAAGCTTTTTTAGCAAGGAAAGGATGGGTGAGGCCTCGCTGGCCGCGGGGGGAGGGAAGGTTCTTCTCTCTCGTCGCTAAGATCGACAAAGGTATGCGGCCGGAGAGAAAGAGAGAGAGTGGCACTCCGTTTCCCCCCGCATTACATACACGCTGCTCTGCCACCTCAAAGTGTGTTCCGCCTCTGTTCCGCCTCCGCCTCCGTCTCCGTGTTCGCACTGGCACCCCGTATCGTGCCGTGTGTCGTGTTGCCGTGTGTCGTGTTGCCGTTGTCGTGTCCTGTCCTGTCGTGTCCTGTCCTGTCGCGAGGGTGTGTGAGAGTGTGTGTGAGAGAGTGAGTGAGTGAGTGAGGCCAACTGGGCCAGTGCCCTTTGTTCGCTTCCGCTGCTCACACGACTTGAAAGGCTCCCTCACGCTCTCTAACACGACCCTCACACGACCCTCACTGGCACGGACCCTTCACACAACGGCCCTGGAGAGTCCCTTCCCTCCACACACACACACACATACACGCACACCACCACGACTTACACCTGCCCGCACACCTTGCTCACCAAACACACCCACCTCCAACACTACCCTTGGCAAGGCTCTAATCTACAACAAGTATATTATGTCCTCCTCCTCCTCCTCGTCTTCCATGCCCAACGAAATCGTCTATCGCCCTTACGCGGGTGAATCCGATCTATCGCACATCATGGCCCTCGTGCAGAGTGAGCTTTCGGAGCCATACGTGATCTACACATTTCGGTATTTCTTGCATCAATGGTGCGTGTTGGTTTTCATGTATCGGAAATGACCTCGAGGGTTGATGTTAATAACACGGTTGTTGTTGTTGTTTTGTTTTTGTTTTTGTTTTTTTTTTTTGGAATTTTTTTTTTTTTTGGGTGGGGGGTTACGGGTTTGTGTGGGGTATATCTTGGGGGGATGATGGGCGTTGGGACGTTTTTTTTTTTTTTTCCTTTCTTTGGCGTTGGATTTTTTTGTGGATTCAACGGAATTCGTTGTAATAAAAAAAAAAAAAAAACCAAAAAAATTGGAATTGTGGAATGGTAATAATATTTGAATGGGGAATGGTTGCGGGGGTGTTGGGTGTTGCGGGGGTATGTTATGTGTGTTTGGGGATGAATTGGTAAAAAAAAAAAAAACAAAAACAAAAACAAAAAGGCCGCATTTGTCGTTTCTCGTCAGTAGTTTCCATTCTTCCGTCTCTTTCTTTTTACCGTACTGTTTTCAACAGGCATGCGCCACTATAAGTGAAGCTGCTGCTGGTGTCCCAAACCAAGGGACGACGGACCAGCCGGTTGGGGTGATTGTGTGCAAGCAGAGTATGCATCGGGATCTGGCTAATAGAGGGTACATTGCGATGTTGAGTGTGAGCAAGGAGTGGAGGAATAGAGGCATCGGTGCGTTTTTCCCCCGCTTCTAACGGGTTTTAACCAAAAACCATCAATTCTGACCACCTCTCAACAGCTAGCACGCTCGTTCGGAATGCGATCACGACCATGAAGGAGGACGGAGCTGACGAGGTGAGTAACACAGGATCTCTTCCTTCCCTTACCGTTTACTCACAACACACAACGCGCCCAGATTGTGCTAGAGACAGAATACGACAACCACGCCGCACTGTCGTTGTACGAATCACTCGGGTTCATCAGGGAGAAGCGGCTGTATAGGTTTTATCTCAATGGGAAGGACGCCTTTCGGCTCGTCCTTGTGCTGCCTCCCCCTCAGTCGGACGACGGCTCGGACGCGGAGGGGATGCTGATGATGTCATCTGGGGCACCAGGGACTCCGGGTGCAGGTGCAGGTGGCCGGCCGCTAAGAGGAATGGGGAAAAGGCGTCCGAGTCCCCGTCGGTACCCGCTCTATCGCGCAATCCAGGTTTCGCCCTACTCGGATGAAGAAGATAACGAATAATTTGAATTAGTAACTTTCATAGTGTCTTTGTGGGTTCGGTCCTTTCTCTACTCTCTCTACTCTCTCTACTCTCTCTCTGCTTTTTTTTTTTTTTTCTTCTCTCTTTTTGTGCTTAATAGCCGGTTGGCTTTTTTTCTTTTTTATTTCTTGGTGCACAAGTGTTTGTATGTATCGCAAACGTAATGTTTGTAATAGCTTGTAAATTTTATCGGAAGGTCTTCCCGGAAGACTGGCAGTGATCGGCCGACATGTTTTGAAGTTGCGCGGTTACATGATATCTGCTCCTCTGCTTGCGCATGGAGCTCTGACTGTCGGTCCCTTCCTTCACTGCGCTACTGGACATGTCCAAGGGACCTGAACGTTCCAGACTACCATTGAAGGCCTCTGGTTGTATACATAACTATATCAGATGGTCAAGCCGTCGGTCCACATACTCAGACAAACCGGAGTCATGGACAACTCCTGTATAATACAGCCCTCTCATCATCTCGTCACAAGTGACGAATTGACCTCTCGCCCATATTGAACGTGTTCTAACCTAAGCATTAAATACGATTTGTACCTAATCCAACATAATGCGCTTGCCATTTCTGTTTTTTTTTTTTCTTTTTTTTTTTTTTTGGGTTATTATCAAAAAGCAAAAGAAGTCGTATCGCAGCAAAGTTGAAGGAGTTCTTACAGATCAACGGACACAAGAGACTGGTGGCAGTAACCCAGAAACAGTACCCTCTGGTTCGATCAGTCCCTCGCCAGATTACGTTCTCAATTGGACGAGACATTACAGAATTGTCCAAAGTGAGTGCTAGTACTACTAGTATTGACAATCCTTACCTGAATAATGACTCCGTGTGTTGGAGGTTCCGCATCGTTGTTGCTGGAAAGGTGTGGACCTTTTTAGTATTCGGTTAGCTGTGCAACCATGTCCAGGACGAGGGCCAACTAGGGGGAAGTCTTCCGAGTCTCTCATCAAGAGGATTTTCAACGTCGATACAGAGTTTCGTATCGTCTAGCACACTACTAACGGAAATTCAAAGCAGACTATAGATTCATATCTTCTCCCATGGTAACTAAACCGGCCAACATTGAAGTTGAATACGAGTCATATGAGGACTCCCGTTTCATCTTGCATGAAAGCCAGGGTTTTGAGGCCGGCATCCAGTGGATGACGGTTGAACGTTTCCTAAATTCTCGTCAGCGACTCGACGAGCTTCCTAGAAGGATTCACGCTATTTGGTGAGGGCTTGATTCTTTCAGCGTTTCGATGGTCGCTGATGACTACTACTGGTAGGTTCTGCGTCGAGACACCACTCACTGCGGAAAAATTACTACAAGTATGTGTCTTCTCTTTGTTGATGGATGGATGGATGGATTATCGCTTGTCGTAGGCAATATTTCCATTATTGCGGGTTTTCACCAAGTACGATCTACTTGTGACACCGTTTTGGAGAGAAGACGAGCAAGCGGAGAAAAAGTCCAGTCAGGAGAGGGATGCTGACGCTGAAAGAAAAGCATCAGAGATGTTTCATTGTTCAGTTAAGCTACTGCAGGAGGAATGGGCAAAGTTGTCACCGGAATGTCATATTCCTTGTATAAAGATGTTGATGACTGATGCCGACGCATTCGGCTAGTTCGTTTATCCTTTCAGGCGATCGATATTAACGTTACAGAGATGTTTAGAGTCCTGGAAGATGAGACCCAGAAAACGATAGACGTGACCGGAAATCGGCTGC
Source organism: Amanita rimosa (assembly GCA_023014395.1). Lineage (NCBI taxonomy): Eukaryota > Fungi > Basidiomycota > Agaricomycetes > Agaricales > Amanitaceae > Amanita > Amanita rimosa. Next base: position 585,677 of record JAEBUO010000026.1, on the reverse strand, counting down.
GGGTTCTTTGGGTCGCAGCACAGCAAATCAATACTTGTAGAAAGGTTGACGTTTGTATCAGGTAGAGTTCGCATTTTTTTTCAGTACTTCTGAATCTGCGCTCATATTGCATTATAAGTGAAGGCTTTAAGAGCAATTCCACTTTTCTCAGCAATTCGAATGTTTACGCTCATGAGCCTGATGCAGAGTATTGGCTAAATCTTGGTCAAAGCAGTGGATCTGAAGGTCGTCCTTGTCAAAGCAGCCCATTTGAAGGCCGTGTTTTAATCGACTGTGGTCTCTGTATCCACGACGATGTTGTGAAGGTATGGAACTTCAATGAAGCCGCTCCATGGTGAAACTTCTCTCAACTTACTTCATCAACGTCATTGTGTGCTTGTATAATGTTTTCACTGACATTCTGCTTTCCGGTTCTTCAAGATCATTGTCAAATGATGTTGTTTTTAATATTTTGAGACGATGTCAAAGAGAACTCACTCGACAACATCGATTCAGGTCATCCGAAGTTCTATACTCACCCAGAGGATGTCGTTACCAACGTGATTAAAAAGGAACTTCTGTTGGATTCAGAATAGGAATGTTACCGTAATCATGTCTTGATACGTCATTTCACAATTATCAGCAATAACTCATCACAGAGTCTGCGACTTAAAACGCCGCGTTGTAGATTTCAAACAGGCATCATACATTTAAAGGAATGTCACAACTAACTCAACTGACCAAGTCAATATCACGGCGCAACGAGGCGATGTTGCTTTTCAATTGAAGGCACCGACTCCCCGTTTTCATCATTACGGCACATCGGCAGGAGAATGCCGAGGTCGTCAAGCTCCGACCCCCGCGTCGGTATTTCGAGCGCTCCGCAATGTTCAAAAACAAGCCTAAGAAGAAAAATCGCAAGGTTACCGAAGACGAAAACGCGGAGCCCCTTTTTGAGTCGACTTTGGTACGTGCAAGCCCCGTGCTTAAGTTACGTGGATTTTGTATCGATATCAAGGAGGCCACCGCAGAGCAATCGTTTGCCAATCGCGTGCGTAGAAACGTCAAACGTGGTCTTCTCGACATATTTGGGGCCAGTGGTTCTCAGAACACTACCTCCAGCCAGGCGCCTTCTCCGGTGAGCGATATGATAACTTCGTCGGCTAGTTAACGTCCATCGCTTCAATTCTCATGCGGTTCAGCTTGGTCCAGTGATCGTCGTCAATAATGTGCACACAAAATCGATGTCGAACAAGTCAACCCACATTTCCGTGGAAGCAGGAAGCGCTTTTCCTGCTAATCTCCTCACTGTAGGAAAAGTGTGTCACCATTCCAATAATATCATAGCACGTTAATCAGAGCGATTCAAAGCCGAGCGATCTGTCTGATGGTGATGCTATGCCAATGCCAGCAGTTGGGCGGGCCGAGCGGGGAGATAATGTTACCGCGGAGGTGCGTCTGGTTATCATCAAAGCTCATAAGTTGTAAGGAAATAATGGACGCATGAACAGAAAGGTATAGCTTCTGAAACTCACTTTTTTAAGGAAGCGACGAACTTCAAAATTCAAGACATGCGAATCAACTCAGCAGGAAGAGACGTTAACGTCAGTAACGTTACCACAAACTATTTAGAAGGTGGGCGTCTTCTGCGACTGTCAGTAACAGTGGTCAATCTTGTGATATACTGGCACCAGGTCACTTGCTTGGCATGATCGCATGTGCCAAAGACGCTGGTCTCGATACGACAAAGGCCTGTTTGTATGGCACGAGGACCGATGTTCTTACTGAAATCAAGGCCTGGGTCACCACCATTGACGTGACTGCTCCGCGTGTTTTCTGGCTTTCAGGTCCCGCGGGCACTGGCAAGTCTGCGATCGCTCATACTATTGCCCGCTGGTGGATAGAGGATGTCAAGGGCGTTGGATCCTGCTTCTGCTTCAACCGACAGGTCACCGCACGCCGTGAAAGACTATTTAGTACCATTGCATGCGATTTAGCTGGTCGCATCCCAGGGATGAGGGAACTTTTGATTCAACTTGTCACAAGCGAGCCAGCGCTCGCCACTACTTCTGACGTAGCCCAACAGTGGAGGAAGCTCATTGTAGATCCTATTACTCGTCTTCCAAGCAAACCCATAGTGATTGTCATCGACGCTTTAGATGAGAGCGGCGATGCGATTTCTCGTCGTCATATCATCTCCATCCTTTCAAACGATGCTGTCTCATTACCGTCCAACTTCCACATTCTTGTGACTTCTAGACCCCTTCCAGACATCAATAGCGCATTCCATGGCACAGACAAGATCCGACACTTATCCATGGACCAACTTTCTCGGTCGTCTACCGAACATGACGTCCGCTTGTACATCTCTTATCAATTGAAAGATATTGATAATGACATTGATGACGAGGCGGTTAGCCAACTTACACGGAAATCGGATGGCTTGTTTGAATGGGCTCGGCTTGCGTGCGAGCACATCAAGTATGCGGACGACTTCTTAACAAACAGAGAGCGCTTCGAACAACTTATCGTGAACTCTGGGGAAGGCGAGGCACTTCTTGACAACATGTACCTGATCATCTTGCGAAGCATCATGGGGGAAAATCCAAACAATGTTTCCCTCCACCGGTACTGCTCTGTCTTACGCTTAGTATTGTCAACACGAGAGCCACTCTCGATGATTACATTGGATGTTTTGCACAGTAACATGTCCAGGGAACCCAGTGGTTATCGGGCAGCAGTAGTTCTCCAACGTTTTGGGTCACTTCTCAGTGGTATTTCAAATCCAGCTATGCCTGTCCGCACACTTCATTCAACATTCTATGAATTCCTTACTAAACAGAACAGGAGTGGGCCTTTCTTTATTGATCTCAATGGGATCAACCTAGAGCTAGCACAGGCCTGCCTTCAGGTGATGGAACAGCATCTGTGTTTCAATATCTGCAAATTGGAGAGCTCGTATCTCCGAAATTCAGAGGTAGCTGACTTGGGACAATGTATCAAGGCCCAGATTAAAACATACTTGTCATATTCATGCCATTTCTGGGCTGACCATATCAAGTTCACACCTTATCACACAAACTTAGCTGACCAAATTTCAGCATTCTTATCAAGTGAAAAAATGCTATTTTGGCTTGAAGTCCTAGGCTTACTAAATATGGTGAATTTGGCTCCCATTATGTTGGGTAGTGTTGCAGGCTGGCTTCAGGTGAATAAATTGATAATTGTAATGATAAGACATTGAAATGTTTAGGGGAATGGCCATCATGAAGCAGTAGCAATTGCAAGAGATGGCATAAAATTTTCCAGAATGATTGGAGGTATAATTTCTGAGAGCACTCCACACTTATATCTTTCTGGATTGCCTTTTTTACCAGAGAACAGTATCTTGAACAGATATTTAACCCCCAATTTTTCAAAGCTGCCTAGAATTGCTTCTGGAAATGCAGCAGAATGGCCAGTTCTGCAGTTCTCAATTAAGCATACTGCTGGTGTTTTTGCAGTTGCATTTTCACCAGATGGAAAAAGGATTGCATCTGGTGCTGTGGATAGTAATGTCTGTATATGGGATGCTGAAACTGGGATGCAAGTAGTGGAAAGTCCTCTCAAAGGACACACTAGCATTGTAAATACAGTTGCCTTTTCACCAGATGGAAAGAAAATTGCATCAGGGTCCAATGATGAAACACTCTGTATCTGGGATGCTGAGACTGGGGTACAAATAGGTAGCCCTCTCAAAGGACACAGTGGTCCAGTCAGATCAGTAGCCTTTTCACCTAATGGAAAAATGATTGTGTCAGGTTCTGAGGATGAAACAATTTGCCTGTGGGATGCTGAAACTGGCATGCAAGTATGCATTCCTTTAAGAGGTCATGACTTTTGGGTCAGATCTGTTGTCTTCTCACCAGATGGAAAGTGGATAGTATCAGGTTCATCTGATAGAACTATCTGCATCTGGGATTCTGAGACTAGAGTACAAGTGAGAAGCCCTTTTGAAGGAGGCAACAATGCTATCTATTCAGTTGCCTTTTCACCTGATGGAAAGAGGATTGTGTCAGGTTCTGAGGATGAAGAAATTAGCATCTGGGATGTAGAGACTGGTGTGCAGGTAGACAGACTTAGGAAAGGACATACTAACTGGGTTCGATCAGTTACCTTTTCACCAGATGGGAAAAGAATTGCATCTGGTTCTTTTGACAGGACTATCTGTATTTGGGATGCTGAAACTGGAGCACAAATATGCAGTCCTCTGAAAGGCCACAGCTTCTCTGTCACTTCAATTGCATTTTCACCTGATGGGAAAAGGATAGTATCAGGTTCTGATGATCAAACTATCTGCATCTGGGATGCAGAAAATCTGGTGAAAGTAGGTAGCTCTCTTGAGCTCAAAGGACACACTGAGTGGGTCAGATCAGTTACCTTTTCACCAGATGGAAAGAAGATTATATCTGGTTCTGATGACAAAACTATCTGTATTTGGGATTCTGAGACTGGTATCCAAGTGGGCAGTGCTCTCAAAGGACATATGCACTACATCATTTCAGTTGCCTTTTCACCAGATGGCAGAAGGATAATATCAGGGTCTTGGGATGAGACTATCTGCATCTGGGATGCAGAAACTGGGGAACAGGTGGGCCATCCTCTCAGTGAACATACTGGATGGATCCATTCAGTTGCATTCTCACCAAATGGAAAAAAATTTGCATCAGGTTCTCATGATAAAACTGTTGGCATCTGGGATACTGAGACTCAGGTACAAGTTGCTAGTCTCAAAGGACACAAAGGTTCAGTGAATTCAGTGACCTTTTCACCAAGTGGAACAATGATTGTGTCAGGTTCTGAAGATGAAACAGTTTGTCTGTGGGATGCTGAGACTGGAGAGCAATTGTGCAGTCCTCTCAAAGGACACACTGGCCATATCAGTTCAGTTGCCTTCTCACCTGATGGAAAAAGGATTGCATCAGGTTCTTATGATAAAACTATCTGTATCTGGGATGTTGAAACAGGGGCACAAATTGGCAATCCTCTCAAAGGACACAAGGGTATCATTTTTTCAGTTGCTTTTTCACCATCTGGGAAAAGGATTGCATCTGGGTCTGATGATAAAACTGTTTGCATTTGGGATCTGGAGACTGGGGTGCAAGTATGCAAACCTATCAGAGTTCACACCAATGCTGTGTATTCAGTTACCTACTCTCCAGATGGAAAGAGAATTGCTTCTGGTTCTGGTGACCAAACTATCTGCATTTGGGATGCAGATGCAGATGACCATGTGGAAAATCTCCTCAAAGGTCATACCAATCCACCTACCTCTTCAACAGCCTCAAGTTCATCTGATGCAGGAATCACAAAGGTTGTGAATCTGGATGATGCTATTAGATTCTCATATGTGAGAAAATATGCATTACATGATCCCTCTCAACTTTTTGAAAACACACCTGAGGCCCAGTCAGACTGGAGAGACCATATTTCCCTCAATTATAAAGGTTGGATCACTGGACCTCAGGGTCGCTTATTAATGTGGCTACCACCAGCCTTTCAAACACCACTATTTCTACCCAAGATGAGAGTAATTATTCCACACCCAACAATTGAGCTAGATCTCAGCATGATGGCTCATGGATCCATGTGGAGTAAGTGTTACAAGGGGTAATTGCCAACATTCTTATGTATATATAGTTCAATAACATCATGTGATAAGTGTTGCAACAGATGCTATGCAATCTGTACAGTATGGAACTGGAGGACATTGTCATCACATGAGCTGAATTTGTCAAAGGTAATCTTATACAGTGTGCGCTTGAAAAGAAAAAGGTAGTATTAATGCAATCCAGCACATTCCACCAACATCATCACATCGTGACCGTGGCCATTCCAAAGTTAGATCCCTCCAAACCACGCGCGACGAGCGTAAACTGTTGAGCAGCTTCACGTATTCGTTTGAGAGACCGAGATCTTGCATTGAAATCAGTCAAGGGTCAGTGTAATTAAAACACTTAAACATACCCCACAACGGCCTTGACAAACCGATCTTTTACCTCAGACGTAGCCTTGCTTTGCACAAATTCATTCTATAATCACGCAGAGTCCATCATCACCAATGTCCGAGAGAGATGTGAAACGACACCCACAGAAAATAGAATTTCCGTCATCCATGTCGCAGCACCATTGACACCTTGCATGTCTCCCGATCGGTTCAACAGCGTCCCTAGCATCTCAATCAGGTTGGGCATCGCACTTCGCGGCGCAACACCAGCAAATCCTTCAAGAATGGATCGCATAATTGCACGACCATGCGTTTGCAAGAGTTGTCGCTTATGAGGGACGAGCTCGTCGTGAACAGACGACCGGTGTATCAATGATGCCTAGCAAGATCTAAAAACAAGACCAATAGAAGGAAACTTTGAACGCACTAGGAAATTGCAAGCCGAGACAAGGGAATACCGCTCCTGTAATGAAAGCGCTTGAATAGCACATTGCATCAGGGCGTCTAACGCTCCAGGAGGCAACGAATAGAAGGTATTGGTGAAATCTTGTGCTACCTGCTCGACGCGACGCGTGATTACAATACAATGGAGAGATCTGACAGACACTTACCTTATCCATACATGAAAACAATTCCTGGACGATATCGGGGTTCTGGGTGGGCAAGATCAATCCCGCTTCATAGTCTCAGAGATATAATTAATTCCTTACCGCTACCATTGCTCCGGGTTGACTCAGATGACTGAGAGAACATTGGAGCAACACGGGTAACGCAGCACTAATGACCACGTGCACTTCAGGAGGCGGCAGACTCTTGGGTGCACTCATCGCCATCGGAGGTGGGTTAAGCTGCGATATTAGGATGGTCGCCAGCGAAAGCCAGGCCGCCGTAAGACGTCTTTGCAATGCAAAACAGATTAGCTCAAGCAACGGTCCAGCAGGTAGCGAAATTAGCGTAATATCTTGTGGTAAACATGTGATGCTCTTGAAAAAGTCGCTAAGCGCCTGTCGTGTATAGCATAGTAAAACATGTCCTTATCGCTTTTGGAACAAACTTACATGGCTTATGCCAGCATCAGTCGACCAGACATCTACAATGTTTCTTAGAACCCCGTATATATCGTCTCTAATTTTGATCATCCGCAAATCTTCCCGTGCTTTCCGTATCTTTGCCAGTTCTGTTTGTGCAGCAGAATCATCATCTGTGCCGAACGAATCTTCATTCGTTCTCGTCAGACCCTTGGAAATCCCGGATAAAGTTTCCAGGTGAAGAATGGCCATTGACCGTGCTTCATCCGGTAGCTGCGACATCGGACATCAAGCGGAATCAGGTACGCATGATCCTTATCCTTACCGCGATAGATGACTGTAATGCAGATGCTAGTTTTTGAACAACTGGTCGTACAATCGCCTACGAGACGAAACTTAACGTTATCAGACGACAGAGGGGACGACGCACCTCGACGGGCGCAATTTCCTCCTCTGGAGGAAGGGCTTGTATTATGCTCGCGATAGATTGAACTATCTTGTTCTTCTCCGAATCCTACCACACACATAAAACTTTAAACACAACGAATGAGCACGAATGCGCACCGGTATGTTGTCTATCCTCGCATGCAGCGCGCCAAAAGCACTTATATGCGGAGCAAGTGCTTTGCGATTCGCATCGCAAAGATTCCTCAATGCATTTGCTGCGTGCAAACAAAGACTTGCATCTTCCAATGCCGATACGATATAAGTGAGCGAAGACAAAAGGAGATTAGGTCCGGTCGAGTTGGGCGGTAAAATAGGCTGAGTTGCAAACCAAGAAGAGTAAGAGCCTAAACAGAGCTTTACGTCCGCAAGACCGGTGTGGTAATAAGCAATTTGCTTACCGAGAACATTCAACATCGTTCGTCGAATGCGAGAACGACCTGTCGTAGGTAGCCGGCCGAGGATGTCTTGTCCGAACAACCGAGAAATATAATGCGTTTTCTCCATTTCCATAGCCTCTTGAATAGACATGATGCAATGCAGAGTGGCTTCGGCGTCCTGTGGATATCACGTACCGTTACGCTGCGATGATAGAATATGTCCCACCTGCCATTCTTTCTTGTCTTTTATTGATGCCAGGCGATCCGTCAGATCATTGATATAGTATATGAGCATTTCGTCTCGTAAGACATAAAATCTATACATCGTCCCATCAACCCGCTAATAAGTTTAAAGCGAATTCTGTCTTACGCATTTATGAGCGTATCGCCAATATCTCTTCTGTACCTGCAACAATATCAACCTCAGACTGCAAATTTGATCATTTAATGCATACACTTGGAATTTTTCTACTTGATCTATTACCTAGTGAGCACGCAGGCCACTATAACGGCACGACCAAAATCACCTTTTGACCAGTTGCTTCCTGGAGGCGGGAACGTCGCTTTCCTTCTCAGTACCTTGACAACCTCAAAATAGACAGCTCGTGCCATAGCAACCTGCTCCGGGCCATTTCTAATAGCCCCGTTTTCTTCATCTCCCTCCGAAATATAAAAATCCGTACTCCACAATGTCTCCTGAAACAAATACCAAAAACCAAGCGTCAACTCGCTCTCTTCTTCATCAACACCATAGTAGCCAGGAAAACCAGTGTAGGCTAGCATGAGCCTTAAAAATGTTTGCACTAAGTGACTACGGGTTTTTGTCGAAACTTGCAGAGGTGCAGGAAGTGGCGCAGCAAATTGCATCGAAACTGGCGCCGGAGAAGTGATGTTTACGGCAAGATAGGATGTTGAATGGTCACCGATAGCGACGAGAAGCTGACAAAGTGAGTGAGAGATCGGGTGAACGTCACCCGTTGCGACACTTGTGTCAACAATTTGACTCCCAATCAAATCCAGCCAGATAAGAAGCGGCTCCGTTAACGTTCGCGTTCCTGAGCCGTCCGAGAGAGCTGACTTTGACAGGATTTCCTGCAATGTTTCAGAAGATGCCAAGAAGACAGTATCGTCTTCTGCTGAGGGATCAAGCCGTCCGATTAGGGTTGGAATAAGAGGAATGAGGTCACTATCACTTTCTTAACAAAGGTAGCTACAAGAATCAACTCGGCAGACCTTGTGGGTAGAAGGCTCATCCAGGCCTGAAAACACTTGAGCGCAGACTGCATCTCTTGGACAGAAACCGCGTCAGGAGGTCTCTCAACCGTTGACTTGACCGCATGAACTACCATTGGGATTGCATCATTGAGCGATTGTTGCATTTGCATTCTGTACCAAATTCCCCGACCATGAACTACAATTTACATGTCAGAGTGTCATTGACTCACTTACTCGAACCCAGCAAATCAGCACTATTCACTTCCTCCGCGACGATGGCGAGAAAATCATGGATGTATTCAGTTTTTGCACCAGAGCCTGAGAAAGATGTGACGCAGGCCATGATCCATTCTGGCCACCTTGATGGTCGACACGGGACAAGCTTGAGTGCGAGCGATGTGAGCTGGTCGGATGTGTTAGATTTGGGATGAAACTAGGGGCCAACGGCGTACAGCAACAAACAATTTGCGAAGAATGAATTTGGTCCGACCAACAGTGATAGAGTGGGCCGTCAATTGAACTAAAACATTCCTGAGGTATTCGGCGTGTTCGGGCGGAAAGTACTCCCTAACCGCGTAGATCAGGCTAGAATATACGGGTCTTTCTAGTAAACGTAATAACTCACCAGTCCCGAGCGATCTTTACCTGAGCTGTATGTGCCCCGATAAATTGCACATTTGGGTCTTGGTGCTCCAACAGAGGGATGACAAGGCCCCACGCCTCTTGCCGCTTCTGCATCTCGAACAACTCATGTTGAATGCGCTTCAAATCATCTGGCGTTATAGCGGCGCTTTGAGGCGCATATGCTTGCTGAATGAGCTAATGGCATTGTTTACGGCACGGGCGAAGGAGGTGTGATGGGCGCAGGGGATGAACAAAGAAGTCCAATCAGGATTTCGTGTCAATTGCAGACTGTATGCGCATCGTACTAACTTGTATGGCGCGTTCAATGTCTGTGCGCGAGAGGGTTGGTAAGAAGGAGGTGTCAAGCATGGATGCGATATGAGGGCCCAATGTTTGGTCCCGCGTCCCCCACCAACCGCGATCAAGTTGGATTTCGAAACGGTTGCCCGTCAACGGGTCTGCAGGAGCATACCGTCGTGCCACTGCAAGAACGTTGCTCAAAATTTCAGGAAGAAACATGTAACATTGGTGATGGACAGCTGCACGTTTGCAGCTTGAAACAATCTTGTGCTGGCCTTGAAATTCTGCCATCATTAGACTACGCTTCTCCAATCGGCAGCCAACACCTCGTGATTCAAACCATGAACGAATTTTAATATCTGACACTGTCTCAGGAAGTTAAAACTTCAAACAAGACTTGGTACTATTCACCTTGTGCATACAGGCATGCTACACTTCCAGATAAATCACATGGAATTCTAGACTACGTTTCTCCAACTATCCGCAGCCAAAACCTCACGCGCATGGTTTCAATCATGGACACATTTATATATCTGACATCGTCTCAGGAAGTTAAAGCTTCAAACAAGACTTGGTACTACTCGTCTTGCGCGTGCACTGGCAGGCATGCTATAAATCGCACGGAATTGGGATTCCCGGATTGCCGACACATTTGCAAAGTATGCCGCCATACTTCTGTTTTTTTTTGACCTGAAAACCACCGTTACAAGGGGCGATCTTCCAGGACTTTTATTGTTCTCCTTTGACTCAACGACTCGTCTCGAAATGCCTCTCTCCTTAGTTCTTAATCTGTACGTGATCCATGACTACAAACTGCTGGAGTCCACAGGTTTCACAAGCGTCATTTTAACCCGCCCCCGCTGCGTATTTTTGTCTTTCTCAACTTCGATCCTGACTACGACCTTGTCAAAGACTGCCACAGTAGTATCCTTCGTACCCTGCGTTCCAGGAATAGTTACAGTATAATTCTCGGCGTCAAATTGCGTGTCTCGCTTGAACATCACCAAGCCTTCCAGGCCGAGCCTTAATCGACTTTGTCAGGTTTGAGACGTACGGATATATTGTGGGGACTCACTTGGATACAAAGACACCAAGACCATTGCGGAAAGTCCGGATAACAAAGGCTTCTTCGGTAACAGGACCACCTTTCTTGTTTCTACCTTTCAGAGCAAGGCCAACATAAAATTCGACACTAGCACGCCCCGCCATTTGTGCCATTCGATGCCGTCGGTTCACCACATCTAGAATGCGTTCAACGTATTGCTTGGAATGCAGAGACGCATGAAGTGGCGCGTAACCAATAGCAGCTGCTAATTGCCTATGTGCAAGCACATCTTGTAAAAAGGTTCATTAATGAGATGAAACCAGTTCATGCAACTGTAGCAACAGACCTGCGTAACGTCGAATTGGACTGGTGAAGTGCGTATATATCGAACTGGCAAGCCCGTAATGGCCGAATGTATCCCGACTGACCATACCGGAGCAAAAGTACTCGGCGGACAACATGCATCGCGTAGCCATGATGCGTACAAGGGTGTTGAACCCAGACTCGTCGGGGTCCTGCAAACCCCATATTTTCAGCGTTGTCAACAATGATCACTATCATGAAGAATCCGTACAACACAAGCATCCAGTGATGCAGCCAAAGCTCCAGAGCTAGACACATCCAGTTTCATCCCTCGCCTTTTCGCTAAAATGTCTTGTAATTTTTCAAAATTCGTCTTCGGCGGTGGCATGTGTCGGCTGCGAAAGAATGCGTTGTGAGCATGGCATAATTACATGCAGGCTTTTCAACAAACCGTAGGACTGCGGTCTGTGGAAAGGTCTCTTGTATTTTCTTAGCCACGCTGATGTTTGCGAGCAACATGAACTCTTCAACTAGGCTATTCGTCTCACGCATCTCTTTTTGTTCAACGTCAATCGGATCTGACGATTCGGAGCTATCAAGATGGATTTTCACTTCGGGTGAAGCTAGATTCAATGCCCCTGCGGCCATACGATTAGCTTTAAGCTTCTGCGCAAGTGTGTTGAGCAGGCGGATGGATTGCGTTAGTTCATCTTGCATGTGACTGTCGGTCAACGTGTAGTTCAACGACTAACGCGTAGAAGAAAAACCGTACGCACGGGTCATCTTTTCTCAGCTGGGCTTCTTCGTAGGTGAAAGCTGCCTTTGATGCAATAACCGATTTTGTGAACTGAACGTTGACAATTTCTGCATCAGGCCTCATTTCCTACAATTTGGATGAGCTTTTTTGATCATTTCTGCTATATATAGCTCACCCATATAACACTGAACGCCAATCGCTCTACGAACGGTCTGAGGGAACATAGATTCGTGCCCAACAAGCTAGGTAACATATCGACGCGCTTATCGACGAGGTATACCGTAGTTCCTCGTGCGGCAGCCTCGTGATCCATGGGCGTGTCAGAAAGAACGAAATGGGATACGTCCGCAATATCTTTCAAAGGCTCAGAATATTGGTGACAGCTGGCCGAATAATGTCACTCACGAACACCTGCCTCAATGTTCCCATTTGGCAGTCGTCGTGCGTGTAACGCATCATCGATGTCCTGGCAGTCTGCGGTTTTGTGTCATTATTTTCCTTGGATGAACGAAATTTTGGGATCTTACTCGGAGGATCTATGCTACAAATGATGAAATCCCTCAAGTCCTCTCTTCCTTTCCAAACACCCGATTCAGGGTCTTTAGGTGGCACCACCCATGAGTCCCCTTCTTTCGGCAGACAATCCAGTACCGCACGTCCAAATGGTCGGTATGGCACTTCAAACTCTAGCAACAAACTCTCCTGTTCCGCCTCCTTGCTTTCCGCCTTTCCAAGCGAACGAACAAAGTGGCCTTCTGGATATCTAAATTAGAAATAAATGAAAAATGAAACTTGAGGATTGTCACGTTTGAAATTATCATTGAACCGACCTGCTTGTGGTATCCCAGCGATCAACCGTCACCAGGATCTTTTGACCAAGCAACGTCGGCGCTTGCCGTGTTCGTAGCCGAATACGCGGCAACAGCCGAGAGACAGGAGTGGCAAATACCGTTTGCAAGGAGAGTGACGTAGGGTTTGAAGACGTAAGAGAGGTTGAGTCAATGTGGCAAACGTATCTAGTAAAATCAGTACAATATCGTAATCAGATATAATAGATCACTTACGCACGCCAATTCCTTTTAATTATTCCAACGATTTTACCTGTTGGTTGTTTCTCTCGCGCCCTCTTTTGCTTTGTTCTTTGTTCTTTCAATAGCAAACTTTTCTCGCGACTTAGGACCTCCGCATTCAACTCGTCGTCCTCCCGCTCATCACCAGACGACTCTGCATCATCATGTTGGAGCGTCGCTAGACGGCTTCAAATTCACCTTCTTTAAGCTAGGACTCAAAATTCTCGCTTACTTTCTTGATCAACCACTTCATCAGCAGGGGCACTCCAATCAGATTCCGGGAATACTTCAACCACGACGATGTCGCCGTGCACTGCTCTGTTCATGTTCTCTCTTCCTTGTAGCAATACAGGTCTACTGAACGCTGGCGTGGAAACTTGACCCTGAAATCCGAAACGGTAACGAAATACATGAGGGATGAGTAATAATGAGATTACCTCGAGATAGTTAAATTGGCTGGCATTGAAGTGCCCTTGATGCAGTTCCCCTAGTTTAATTCCAGCAAGAAGAGCGGAAGTGGGCAAATACTGACGAGGGAGAAGGTTAATATGAACGTATATTGCCTAGTGATAGGGCGCACATCAAGGTACAATGCTGTTTTCACTCCTGACGCGGCCACACTAGCTACCGTTGGTTCGATTTCTTCAGACACGGTAGACAATAGATCAAGGAGTTGGGGTAACTTGTCATCTACCTTCATTTGTTCAATGTACCGCCGAACTACACGCTTCACATTTCACCATGAGTACCAGGACGATTATAGTTTATCATACCACTCATAGAGATAATTCCTTGTGCTTGTGCCTTTTGTCTATTAGCCGCATCTTCTGTCATTAAGACAATGGTCGGTGGCTTCCTTCGACCAGTGGCATGTACTTGCTTCCGTGCTAGAGACAAATGTGAAGTATACCACGATGTGGCGGTCCTTATGCCTGTTTACAACATGAGCATCGTGAGTACATGTTTGAGTATGAAATGACGGTACCTCTGTCATTCCTGTCATTTGGTGTTTCATTCTCCTGACGAAGTACGGCAGTCTCACTGTAGACGCTATAACATTGGACTTCTGAGATATTTACGAGACTTACGATCTATACTCGTTGTAAAATACCCATACATGTTTGTCATCCGCTTTCGCAAGTGCTTTGAGCCGATTGTAAAGCGGTAGTGAGCGATGCCGTACTTCCTCAAGCACAGTTTGGAGAAGTACGATGGGTGGCGCAAACAGCGTCGATTCCAGTAGATCCATCTAGTGCACTTGGTGAAGACAGCATGAAACTGGACAGCGGGACACAGTACCTGAGATAGGAAAACATTGGTGTCTGGGAGCAAGAAATGCCCTTCGGGAAACATAGGGTGGGTTGTGCCTCCTTGTGCCGGCAGCATCTTCAACTCTACCTTCATCCCATCCAAGCCTTTGCATATTGTGCAACCTCTGATCCCACAGCCAACATCATCACGTAGATATCGTTCCCTAAGGACTATGAACTTGAGTCAGCGTAACCGGCACGAACGTGCAATTGCACGTTCGGCACACTACGCACCCTTAATAATCTTTCCTCTGGCGGTTTTTTTGAAAAATTTCCGTTGTGTGATGTTCGCCTCCTCAGGGGGTCTCCTCCTTATGGTGATCTCTGGCATGACCCTTTGCAAGCGTCAAGCCTGCGTGCTCGTGAGATGTCCTAAATTAGATAGATGTTCCCAGGATATGGATGTGTTTCAGAGACGATGTGATGACCATTAACCAAACTTGTTTTAAAACGATTTCTACTTCAACTTGACTCTCTCCTCGAACACACGTGCGATCACGCGTCCCCGACAGATATTGTCAGCGTTTTCTCTAATATTATGAAGATTCATTCACATCCTTACTAACCCTCACGCACCTCTCTGTAAGACGGTCCTCAATTGTTGCATGTCATGTGATGTTTAATAGGTTCGCTGAACCTCGCACCAGTTGTACTCTTCGCCTGACACTCGACGCAAAACCGATTTTTTGGTCTCCCATTTCTCTTCACGCATGAGCACTAAAAATCAGACGCGTTTCACTGGAAAAAATAAGCCAGTCCAATTAATCAGATAATCAGCTCTGTTACTATTACTTACGCGGAGGAATTTTGAAACAGGCTCATCCTTAGCGGATACTTCCGAGGACTCGTAACTGGCACAGTGAGTCGATACACCCCAGTCCCCTTACCCCTCATCCTCAATTGTGCAAGGTTCCCATTTACTTGTTCATCGCATATATAATCTTCTGATGCCCATCACATTACACGTATTGACTCATCATGGAGAGCAGCACTTGCCTCCAATCTAATGGAACTGGCTCCCTACCAAGTCCTCATTCACCCTTCGCAGGATTTGGACAAGTTAATGGGTTTTCGCACCGCGTCAAGAATATTCCAGGCTATGACACCCCCATTTTTACGGAAAAGGAGGAGCAACGTGCCTTGGTTGAAAGAGAAGTCGCTAGCAAGGCATGGACACCCCATATCATCATTGGTAATGACGTCTCACTTACACCGCTTGCGGTAGGGCTTCATCCCTCGCGAACTCATCGCCGGCGAAGTCGCTTGGTTTTACCATAACCTCGGAATCGATGATACCTACTTTCTGAACGAATGCGTCGAGGTCATCTCAGACCATATCATCGCATTATTCGGTGCTAAAATCATGGCGTACACAAAACACGATCCTAGCAAGCTTGTCATCGACCTTGAAAAGATAAATGAGGATGGAAGTGGGGCTACCTTTATTTACACCAGTTCGCCCGGTGTAACAAGTACCGACGGCCTAAGTTCCACATGCGAAATAAGGTATTTGTGTGCCTCGAGTTGCAAAGACGATGGTACATTGTATTGACTCTGAAATATCCTAATGCATTATTTAGGATCGACCAGATGTTCTTGAATAACTCTACTCCAGAGAAGGCGTACCGGCTGGAAGTCTTTCGCTCGACAGGTTCCATTTCTGCCACCGCTTCACGACATTTACGCTGCTACTTCGTGACCAAATGTAATTTTGCCCCTGGTCCGCCGTCAAAAGTAGACGGAAAGACGGATATTCGATCTGTTTCTGATCTGAAGTTTCTTGAGAAAGTCTCTCAAAACACTTTAGACATATACCAACAGGTGACACATCGTTAATCTATATTGTGGTCACAAGCTCATTACTATCTAGGTCATGTGGGACGTCGAAAGGACATTTGGGCCAGTAATTGAGATCTTTGAAGTTGAGGATTCAAGAGAGCGTAGGCTGGTTATCGGATATAAGATGGGCAGTACTTCCCAATTCTTCAGGTGGGCAGATTGACTTCTAGATTCGCGTTCACATGAATACTCATGATGCAGTGCCCTTTCAAAACTTTATCATTTTTACTCGCTGGCATCAGTGCGTAAATATGTCGGTGAGTAAGAGCAAGGTAGCATTTTAACGTTTGCTCCTGACATTTCATTAGAGCAATTTTCGAATGGGATAACTATCATTTCGCTCTATCTATCACCTCTACACAACGCAAACGCGCCGCCGATCGAGCTTTCCATTGTTCAAGTCATGAAAGAAGCTTCCCTTCTCTTCTGCCTGCCAGACAATCCGTTCTTTCTGTACAAGTCTCCCTCCAGTCTCTCAGTTCAAGAAGCTACATATGCGTGTTCGTAATCTGTAATTTTCAAGTTACAACGATGCTGATATGAAAGATAGATTGTGGATGGATTTTTGCGCAGCACTTTTGTAATCGGCTCGGTCCCGCATATCTGCAGCTCAAGAATGTTCTTGATGAAAACGATATAACGCATGCAGAGGTGCTCAACAACATTAAGCGTCGCTTCCGTGAGGAAACATACACAAGGCAGAGCATTGAGCAAACCATTCAAAGCTATCCTGAACTCGTAAGAGCATGGCTCACTCGAAGTAACACACTGCTCACTTCGATCCATAGATCCAGTTACTCTATGTCAATTTTGCCACAAAGCATTACCCCACTGCGGACGACGCACAGCTTATGTATGGTTTTTCATTACAAACGACCCATCGTCCATTAAATCTTTTACTAGGCCTACTCTATCTAATCAACGATTACAAACGATCCAGCAACTCACGGATGAAGAGCTATACGACAAGACGCGCCGAGCAGTATCGAACAAACATGACTTGCAAGTCCTCGAAAGTTTTCTTATCTTCAACAGGTACTTGAGCCGATTAGTCTGCCACAGCGATTTCATTATTAATTATGATATAGACAGGTGTTAAAGACCAACTTATATCAGCCAACAAAAGTGGCTATATCTTTTCGATTGGCGCCCGACTTTTTGCCGGAAGTTGAATACCCTAAAAAGCCTTTTGGAATGTTCATCGTAATCGGTTGGTGGCATCTACATTGTATAATGCTATGAGCTGGATACTAAATATTTGATAGGCAATGACTTCAGAGGCTTCCATGTGCGCTTCCGAGACGTTGCTCGTGGAGGAATACGCATCGTCATGTCAAGGAATAACGAGTCAGAGACATAAGCTTGTGCTATCAAACGGTGATCGTCTTAACCATTGTCACAGGACATATTCCATCAACCAGCGCATGTTGTGCGTGCATACCGATCTGATGTTCTATTGACATGAATCACTGACTTGCAGCCCAGGTTTGATGAAAACTATGCGTTGGCCGCTACACAGTCCCTGAAGAATAAAGACATTCCCGAAGGAGGAGCAAAGGGTACAATTCTTCCCTCGTGAGTGCTACTTATTTGTTAAGACCAGTACGATAGCCATGTCATCAGCATCGGGGCAAACCCAAGACTTTGCTTCGAGAAATATGTTGATGTACGTCGACGTGCTTGCTTACCGTGCCTCCCCACCTGTAACTAGGGTCCTAGGCGATCATTGACTTACTCATTCCCACTCAAATTGAACGCGTTGTTGATCATTACGGCAAGACTGAATTGCTTTTCTTTGGTCCAGATGGTATTGGCCAATCTTCTGACTTTCCTTTATGCGTTCTGATCATTGAATTGCAGAGGGTACGGCAGACATGATGGATTGGGCTGCCTGTATGATTTTTGATAACCGCTACTTGTTTCTGCGCTCACTGTATGTTGCTAGTGCACGCTCGATCTCGAGGAGCAGAGTGGTGGAAGTCTTTCACCACTGGAAAAAGTCCTGAGATACTAGGAGGTGTCCCGCATGACACGTATGGGATGACCTCTCTGTCCATGCGTCAATTCGTGCTTGGCATCTATAAACAACTGGGGCTTAGAGAGAAGGATATCTCCAAAGTGCAGACCGGTGGACCTGGTACGTCCACCCCTTCATTCCCGCTTCCTCAATCTGATGCTATCATTTTGAGATGGTGACTTGGGATCTAGTGTGTACAAAGTCTTCAATCATGACCATCCTTGATACTGACTGACTAAACTAGACGAGATTCTTTTATCCAACGACAAGACAATTGCTGTGATTGATCGCAGCGGGGTACTGCATGATCCCCACGGAATTGACCGTACAGAGCTCATAAGACTAGCGAAATTGCGAGTCCCTATATCGCACTTTGATACAAGGAAACTCGGAAGAGACGGCTATATGGTCCGAGTGGAAGATACGGATATAAAGCTACCTTGTAAGTAGCCCATTATTTTGCATATGTCTGTCTGACTTGGACGACTATTGCAGCTGGAGAAATCGTCCTCGACGGTACAGACTTCCGTAACAATGCTCATTTTCGTTTCAAGGCGGACATATTTGTACCGTGCGGCGGAAGGTAGGTCACTTATACGTCACAATTGAAGATATGGCGTTCAAACGTGCACCTTCCATAGGCCAGAAGCAGTGAACATTTCCAATGTAGCTGCTTTGATTGACGGGAACGGCGACCCTCACTTTAAATACATTGTTGAAGGAGCGAACCTTTTCTTTACCCAGCAGGCTCGGTTGTACCTGGAGAAGCGTAAAGTTATCTTATACAAAGACTCCAGCGCAAACAAAGGTATGCGCAGTTTACTCCAATTTAAGAGCGTACAACCTAAAATCGTGTCGTAGGTGGGGTGACGAGCTCATCGCTCGAAGTTCTAGCTGGTCTAGTACTCCCAACGAAGGATTACATGGATCTAATGGCCTTCAAAAATGGCGAGCCATCTAACTTCTACAAAAACTACGTCCAAGAGATTCAAGCAACCGTGATCGATAATGCGACTGCAGAATTCTATTGTATTTGGAAGGAACACGCTCGCCTACAGGGCGCGAAGGCTAGATCGGTCATTTCGGATGAATTGTCCCTAAGACTCAGCAGCTTGCAAGCCGAATTGGAGAATTCTGATCTCTTCACTTTTGACGAGTCTCGCAGGCAGAGAGTCATAAGCCGTGCCGTACCCAAAACACTTCTGGAACAAATAGGAGTGGAGGCGATCCTGGAGAGATTACCGATCACTTATCAACAAGCCCTCTTCTCGAGCTGGGTAGCGTCACAATTCGTGAGTCATATTCCTCGTATGTCCTTTTTAATTTTATTTAATATCTCATACATAAATAGATTTATAAATATGGCGTCAATGCCTCGAGCGTGAATTTTGTTCATTTCATGCGCGATTTTTCGAACTAATACCCATACCACAATTACCAATATTATTTTCTGGTCTGAAGTATTGTGCTACGAGATGTCCGACAAGCTACTAGTACGATACCTGTATGCGTGCATCATTTTTAAATGACACGTGCACGCTTCCTCCGTTTATGATATAACCCATCTCGGCTGATGCACGATCTCAGTCATGTCACGTCGTAAATAAGGGATAAAATACAACATTGAATTACATTTATTCATCATGTTAGATCTATCACGATCATATCTCTATCTCTAATAGATGTTTGTTTAGATTTTGGCGCAGTATTCTGGTTCTTTAACGACCTCGCCTTCGCGAGCATCAGTGGCCGAAAATTTGATCTCGTTAAAGAGTGAACCGAGGATAGTCCAATATCAGAGTCAGAGGAATCTTCAGATGAGATTTCAATGATGGACATATCGACAGTTTTCTTTGCTCCATTGGAGGGTCGCGGAGAGGGAGAAACAGCACGTGTGTCTGAACTCGCTAAATGATAAAGAGAGGGGTGCTTCGAAGACCTAGGCGGTGATTTAAGTATTTCGCAG
Organism: Amanita rimosa; assembly: GCA_023014395.1. Classification (NCBI taxonomy): domain Eukaryota; kingdom Fungi; phylum Basidiomycota; class Agaricomycetes; order Agaricales; family Amanitaceae; genus Amanita; species Amanita rimosa. Next base: position 565,414 of record JAEBUO010000026.1, on the reverse strand, counting down.
TCTGACGTCTGTGAATCCGTCTTTGTCTTTGAGGGCCTTGATGCGGAAAGCTGGGTTTCGCTACTGTTAGTCAAAAACACATTGTCCCCCTTAACCATCGATATCGGAAATGGAGCCACAGTCCTTTTGGGAGTAGCAATGAGTGAGGATACGTCTTCAGATAAAGACGCGTATTCGGGAACTGCTTTGCCACATTTACGACGTTCGAAAGTAGTCTTTGATGATTCTGCGCGTGTTTGAGAAGGCAGTTTTGAATTCGCCTTGTGGATAAACACGGGTAGTTTTGCGGGTAAGGTTTCGGATTCGCTTTCTTCACTCTCCTCGCGCACAAGTTGAACTTTCCTCTTCGCCCTACTCAACGCACGACTAGGAGTGGGAGGTCTATCCACTCCCCTCTTCGCCAACATGTCATCGATTATCTGGCGCTGGTCTGTGTCAGATTCGTACAATGGTTTGGGTTTCGTCTTTGGTTGTTGGGACGACGTTGACGGTTTGGTTTTTGTCTTTTTTACAGCACTGGACTTAACCCTCGTCTTCTTTGCCGCCTTTTTCGCCTCGCGTTCTCTATATTCTTCAACGATTTCGGGTTCTGCTATTTCCACGATACACGCTGGCATCCATAAACGCAGATGGCTGGCGGGATCTGGAGGCGGTTTTGGACCCTTTGTTTTCTTCCCTGCATCTGAATCCTCATCATCCTGTGCCGCGTCTTCTTCGGAAGCCCATTCATCCGCTTCAGGGGGGTCTCTCGTTCCCTTAATACCTGATTCAGCCAATTGGACCAGTTGCGCAGGTGCAACTTCTAGGCGATACTCCAATAGCCTATCTGTGCTTGCATGATTGCGCGAAGAACAGATTTTTACGATGAGAGGCTTGTCATCCTCGGAGTCTGAATCTTGTTTTTTGCTAGATTGAGAAGAGGGTGATCCTATGCCGAGGGCAGAAAAATGTTTTACAATCATTTTAGATGGCGTGTTGAGAATACGACGTTGTGCAGAGCGTTCGCCCTTACGTGGTGTGGAAGGTACGGTCTGCCGTAGTATGGTGAGCTTATCAGCTTCCGCGTTGATGACAGCACGTCTGAGTATTCGTAGCACAATTGAATGCCACAATAATGTTCTGAAACGTTTGATAATTGCCTCCTTGTATCCCCACTCAAAATAAAACTCGCACAACGCAGCAAGTTTACCAACGTCTGGCTCTTTGCCCCATGTCAGTTTCAGGTTTTTTTCTGCAGCGCGTCCGAGACTTTCGGAAGTGATGGGAGATGTATAGGATAGAAGAATATCGATGTTTGGAAATGACTCTGGCACATCCTTTGCTAATTTCGCCAATTTTCGACCAATGATTCCTCTGGAGTTCGTTCGAAGCTCTTCCCGCAATTGTTGGCGCCAGGAGGAGGAGAGGAAATGGCCAAGTGCTTCTCGAGGCAGAGTGGTAGCTGCTTCATACAAGGAATCACCGAAACCGCAGCGGGCCAGTGCATGAGCGATTGTGATTCCACATCCAGGTAAACCAGCCTGGGCATAGTCACCGCCAGACAAGAGGCCTATAAGTATAAGGCCGCCTCTGGTGAGCGAAATGGATGAATGAGAGCGTATGTTCGATGCTCGATATAATCTAGTATGGTTTTTGTCATCTCTACCTTGACTATTGAGGATGGGATTTGCTCTATTCCCAGACAGATTGTTGCTTATACTAAAAAGGGATAAGTCATTGCCGCCACGCTATAACGAGAAGACATACTTGCGTATCACGGTCGTCGCGCCGAAAAGAAAGTTATCGACGTCATCAGAAAGGACGCCATCAATGATACCGGCTCTGTTTAGATATGCAAGCTCGGCCTCAGCCTCAGCTGGTGCCTAGGTTCAAGGGATTAAGACTGCAAATAATAGTGGAGGGTTAACGAACCGTACCATTCTCCACTCAAACCCAAATGCCTCGATGATAGCCTTCATACCTGGGATAAGTTTGTGACTTGTTTTGTTAATCTTTTTGCCACGTTTGAAGTCGGGACGTTTTGGTCCATCAAAAACAAACAATGGAAGAAACGTTGTCCGCATAAGAGTAGCACACCGAAAGAAGAGGGTGCGGAGAACCGGATTCTCTCCCTCTCTCCCATATTCTGCGTGAAAAAACCATATACTCGCGTCTATCCCAATCCGAAATCCTCGAAGCCCCAGCGGATTGGCGATAAAACCTTCAGTGATTGCAAGTTCGGTTAATGAGCGTGTTTCTGCCGCAGGTCTTAAAACCTAAATATCTTTAGCAAAAGTCCTATGATACCTGTCAGGTCGCACCTCCCAAAGTCCTGCTACGCCCATGTCTGTCAAGGTGACGCGCCGAAACGCGTTGCCAAGCGTCGTCAGTCACATGTCACGACATGCGGTCACGTGAACACAACTTCAGGTGTTGAGACATGTTCATTTTACCCAGATAAGTGCCCGTGATTTCAAAAATGAACGATGGCCTCACGCAAGGTCATATTTTCACTCACCTCCTGCGTTTAAAGCGAAATTTGTCGACAGCGAGCCCACGTCACGAGTCGCGATGCGCACCGGCAGAACCGGCTTCAAGGATGCAATGTTTCAAGGACGGCAGAATCGTCATCTACTCTGCCCCGGCCAACGGGTTCCGCTCTCACCCGGTTGTCCGCACTAATAAAAACCCAACTTTCGTAGAGATTCGTTTAGCAGACGACTCAATGACTATTGCTGTACTAGCATGCAGCGGGGCCAAAAAAAGAGAGAACAAGTGAGGGGGCTTGAAACTGATAGTGAAGAGAAAGCCAATAGCCTCTGAAATTATGGCACGGTCTAGTGAGTGCGGACGCCTGAGTTTTTCTGGAATCGTGGGTGGACGCGCTTTTCTCTGGGCCGACCAAAGCCGCGATTCAATTATAAAGTACGCTGCGGCACCAACTATTTAACGTGATATCTAAATGCCAGCGATCACGTTACAGGTAAGTATAGTTGCAAGCCTCTTATGTATCAACTGTCTAACGTGATAATCTGATTACGAATACCACAGATATCATGGGGCAACATATGCACGTCCCCCAATACTCTCTTATTGCCTTACCTTATACGACTGCAGGAGAAAGTTTGTCAACTAGCCATCCAGTGGACTTTATGACGATTAATGCAATAGCTGACATCCGGTTTATCTAGACCCCATCATATTGTTCCCATAAGTGCATAGCGTACCTGAGCCCGCATAACATTCCATTTATATTAAAGGGCCGTAGCACCCACAATCGTTCTTATTTTCACAATCTCAGGGCGAACCGTCAAGTCGGGGTGAGAGTCGCGTTCGATAGCAGATGTTCCAAGCAAAAATCCACATAATCGATTACGGCATTTGTCGAATGTGACTCACCCCTTCCAGTGAATGCTATTCCAGCGGGTTCTGTCGAGGAGAGAAGGCGAGTCGTGAGTAGTACTGTTTTTTTTGAAGCCAAAGATCTTATCCCCGATAACCCCAGAAGAGTGAGAGCAGAAAATGGTTCAGAAGTTTCAGGAATTAGTGGCAGCAAGGTTTCCGTGAGTTGAGGAGTGCTTAGCGTTATGTCAGGCAATGAGCACGAAACCGAGGAAGTATCAACAACAAAAAGCAGGTAATGTAGAGAAGGGTGGAAGTAATGAGGTTTTGGGCGGAGCCAGATTTTGATGACTGGAAGTCACTGTCCAAGTGTAGACTGTTAACAGGTCACAAAAATCAACTTCGATGACAGGATCGATGTGACCGACGCATAAAGGCACGTCACTTTGGAGATAATCTCAACCGACAGCATGCATGTTCCCAAAATATAGGCAAAGTTCATCGGAACCAGACGAATCATCTATGCAATGCCTCTTTAGCTGTGCACGCGGCTCATACTGCGGTACGTAAAATATGTCATGTGCACTGCCAACCGAAGTGCCAGCTCTTCTACGTAACGGCAGGAATCCAAGTATGAACGGTGGCTATCACCGAAAAAGCCCAGCTGCCGTGCTGTCCTCTCAGTCTGTGTTCTCCTATCCTCGTGGTGCGTTAACGTTATATGTACAGCCAAAACAAATACCCTCATCTAATGAATAGTATACGTAACCGCACCGAACCCCTAAGTATGAATTTCCTCCCATATTTAACGTTTAACCATGGCCGATATACGATGCTTTTCAGACAATTTCAGACGAATCCCACAACTCGCATCTCCATCGCAATGCACATTTACAGACCGTTGCATGTCATTCTCTACGGGTTCATTGCCCTCCTTCTCGCTCCCGCCATTTGTGCCCTAAGTATACATGAACGCTCAAATTCCGATGCACTCTATGATGATCTGATCGTTCATGGTGTACGAAAAGCTGCCCCGGAGGGCTTCGTCCTCGTTAGTGATCTTGCGGATCATGCAATCATTGATCTAGAGATTGGTCTCCGTGGTCGCGACACACCTGGGTTGATAGAACGGCTGTACGAAGTCAGCACACCTGGAAGTTCCTCGTACAGGAAGCACCTCAGCAAGGAGGAGGTACGACCGTGTCTCGAATCTGTACCTTGTGTATGCTGATGACATCTGTACAGGCAGAGTCTTATGCGAGACCAACTGCTGAAACCTTGCGCGAAGTTGATGCGTGGCTCGCCTATTATGAAGTTCAGTCAAAATCCATCAGTGCTTCAGGCGATCGGCTCCGAATCACCATCCCAGTCTCGAAGGCCAACGAGATGTTCAATGCAAACTTTTCTACTTTCCGTCACACAGGAACCGGAACTGAGTCCCTTCAAGCGCTTTCTTACTCCCTGCCTTCCCAACTCAAGGATATGATCGAATCTGTTGAGCCTACCACCAGTTTCCCTAACCCCACCACCCCCGCTGCTGTACAGGCTTTCACCAACAGCTCCGACTTTGTTGTCCCTCCTTGCAACCAGGCAATCTCACCCATCTGCCTCATACAACTCTACCGTATGCCAACTGCCAAAATCACCCAATCAGGGAACTACATGTCTGTGGCGGGGTTCTTAAATGAATATGCCAATCGTTTAGATTTGGCGGTAAGTTAACATGCGACTCGAATTCGACCTTGTCGATTCTTATTCTCTCGGACTCGTTTAGGCATTCCTTTCTACTTTCCGTCCAGACTTAATCGGGGGCACCTTCGTTGACCAGGTCATCAACGGAGGTCAAAATCTCCAGTTTCCTGGTACTGCAGGACAGGAGGCAAACCTCGACATCCAGTACACTGTTGGTCTCGTTAACTTTGATACAGTTGTTTTCGTCTCTTCCGGGGCGAGCAACATAAATGCCTGGATTAGCCTTGTCAACTATTGGTTACTCCAAGCCAGTCCTCCTCCCGTCGTGTCTATCAGCTATGGTCTTGACGAATACCAAGTTGACCCGGGCAGTGCGAAGTGAGCTTTGCGCGAGTGATTTTTAAAAATATTTATTTAACGCGCATATTTCATAGCATCCTCTGCAATTTGTTCGCACAACTTGGTGCCCGTGGTGTTTCTGTCATTATAGCGTCGGGCGATGGAGGAGTGTCTGGTTTCCAACCCAACCCCGCTTGTACTGGTCCCTTTATTCCCACATTCCCGGCTTCATGCCCCTATGTTACGGCTGTCGGCGCTACCACAGGCACGAGTCCTGAAGTTGGCGCTGGTCTCTCTGCTGGAGGATTCTCCAACTACTTTCCTCGGCCCAGTTACCAAACGGCTGCTGTCAATAATTACCTCACTCTACTCTATCCAACTTACAATGGCGCTTTCAACCCCGCAGGAAGGGCCTACCCTGACGTCAGCGCGCAAGGACAAAATATCTTAATTGTTGGAAATTTGACCTTGGGTCTCGTGGCTGGTACCTCCGCCTCCGCCCCCATCTTCGCCTCCATCATTACCCTTCTTAATGATGTTCTAATATCACGAGCTCGCACGACCTTGGGATTCTTGAACCCCGCGATTTATGCGTCAAATGGAATCTTCAATGATATCACTATTGGCAGTAACCCTGGCTGCGGCACTGTCGGCTTCCCCGCTGCCCCTGGATGGGACCCTATTACAGGTTTTGGAACACCTGACTTCCCCAGAATGGCTGGTCTCTAGTGAAGGAGTGTGGGGCGCCTGAGCCTTTTAGTAGATGATTATGGATATGTACAGTAAGAGATATCGCTTTTGAAGTCGTTGGGGCAAATGATTTGAATATGGCGACTTCAAGCAGAAAAATAAAATAAAACATTTCGCTTCGATAAGTTGAGCTCGCAGTTCTGGGTCCGAGTTTGGATGGAGCGTATCCCAAGTTGGGATCTTGTCATCGCCACCTTGATGGGATCGGATCTATTATATAGGGATAGGGAATGTCGAATTCAGGCCTGTGCCGACGGTCCGAAAAGCCGTGTGATGCAAGCTACATAGGATTAACGTTTGGCTTGTTCGCCTCCGAGACTAGCAGGGTGATTTCGGAGTCGGAGCTAATTACCTGATAGGGTGATAATGTAGTTCAAGTTCAACAAGCCATGCGTTGACTTCGCGCACGAGGTGTGCCTGCCTGTAGTGCAAAATGTTTTTCTCCCAGGTTGAAGATATACGGCACGTGACGCATTGCTCCATCATCCAGTTCTCGCATGAATAAACTAATGGTGAGTGGTCCTCTCGCTGACACGTTTTTCAAAGCCGCGCGAAAATAGGTATTATCCTCATAGGTGTAATATGCGAGCATTCCATCCCCATTACGCATGTATACGCTTACGAATGCTAGTTAACACGTATCTGTTTGGGTTGGTCTCGGGTCAATTCATCACATATTATACTTCGAGTGGGTCATATTCACGGCTGGCGATCCACATGGTCTGACACAATACATTTGGTAGAAATCAAGTACCCGTTGTGGCTCAAGTGAGTTGAGTAACAAAATATTGTCAAAGTCGCGACTGAATTCGTGCCGACAAAAGAGCCATGGTTCTTTGCATGGTCATCACTGACACTGTCCATAGCGTATCGTAAGGATCTCTAAGACATTCCACGTGCCCCAGTCTTGAGCGTTCAAAATTTCAGTCTTCTATATATGACATGGGTATACATGTAAGTTAGTTCCTGTTTTAATGTTTGACTTGGACTTATGATCAGAAGAGTACTGGATTTTGGGAACCCCGCTCGGCAGAGGCGTAGGTTTCTTGCGCAATTGGGAATTCAATGAATTAACTTGAAGGCTGCAGTTGTTTCATGGCCTCACACATTAACGCCAATGATTAATACTATTGCTGCCGTTATCGTTCAATTTTTCCTCGGATACCGGTTCGTCCCCACAGTTGAAATCACAGCCACTGGTTGACGTATTCCTATTGCCTTCAAAGAATATACTGTTTGACACACAGTAGGCTTCTTTTCGGAGTCATATCTGCAGGTGCACTGGTTACTTTCATCGTGGCGTGTGTACCTGGCATCAAGTGAGAGTTCTTATCCTGGTTACGTGAAATGCAGCGAATAACAACCAATACAGGGCTTTAGAAATTCTTGTGTACGTTACAATTGACTGTAAGACGTTGGGCCTGATGCAGATGGATAAGAAGTGTGGCCAATGTGGCCCGTATTGACATCCTTGACACAATATCCATTGGTCTTCAAATTGCCATGGATCTCATAATCCTTGGTGAGAGGTCATAATGACTGGGTGTTCAGCATCGTTAAAATCCAGGATCTAGCTATATTGATGTACCGTCTATGTGTGGCACGAAGAAGGTCCATGCAAACAAACTTGACCATCGTCATCTCTCGTCTTATGGCCGGAGCTATTCAAACCAGTACTTTCGGTGCTTTTTTCGCATTGATGAATATGATCACCTTTTGTAAGGGGTCCATGATGAAAATATTGGAACCTCATTGTGCAGATGCATTCCCGGCAAGTGCGTTATATTCCTTTTTCGGTTTTTCAACCGCACGATTGTACACAAACGTGGGTAACTACATAATTTCGCACCGGTACTAGCAATAACTTCTCTTTTGTCAATAATCAGACTCTGATGCATACATTGAGCATGAGGGAAGGATTAAGGGGCTTGTTAGAATCACACGTAATATCTCTTCTCGATATCTTTGTCCTGTTCTGTTAGTTATTGACATCATCATACAGGTTTCCTTCGCCACCTTTGACGGAACCAACCGATGAAGTAGGACCTTTGGGTGTGTTCTGGCCAAGTGGAGGCGTTGCTTAAAGACTGTTGTAAGCTAATTATTCTTTCTCTTATATCCGCACAGCTGAGGTATACGGTTGGTATGCCCGTACGGGGAACGATAGAATCACCAGGACTTGTTCTATTTTCTAATGAGAAAAGCTAGACCGGCTAACACTGGCAACGTACAACGTAATGTACAGCATGACATGCTCGCGGCCTGTTGCGCGTACAAAGTACTAACGATATCTATATTGGTGTCTGAAGAACAAAACGACCTTTCAATTTAAGTTGCGCGGTTTCCAGGTGTTACTCAAGTCCAGTTATAGCACTGCACCCAACACGAGCGCGTTTCCTCGACCTTTGCATCTGTCTCCGCTACTGCATGTGCGAATTGACCAACCCTGTAGATCCCCTTGCGCTAATGTAGATATGTCTTTGTTCTATAAGGGGCCAACGGCACGTATTGGGAAATGACCTGTTCGATTAAGTTGGAAAGAGTGAACAGGTGGTGAATGGCAAAGGCTGGTAACAAAGGTGAGTGACCTGGGCGGCGCGACGACGGGAGTGGATGCGAAGGTGAGGGTGTCTTTACAGGTAGTTTCCTATGTCAAACCAGTGGGCGAAAACTAAGCGCTCTCTTACTGCTTAAACTATCAGCAGGCAAGCGACTCCGAATCAATCTCGGAGGCGAACAAGATGTTAAACTGCCAAGGTGTCAAGTGTACTTTCCATTATGTCATGATTCCAGCAATCTATCTTGGAATCAAGAGCAAATCCCACCCTGGATAGTTAAGGTACTTAGAGTTATGATCATCAAAGGATATGCTCCGCGGCCCGCCTTCCACCATTAAGCTTTCAATACCTGCATAACACTGAGCACTCATCGCCTTCAAGGGATCATCAGTACTCACGACTTGCCAAAAATGAGGGCCTCCTCGCCATATGCCTGCGCACTCTTGTTATTTAACCACACCCCGCGTACGAAGTTGGCTGCCTCCCTCCCTTGGTTAGTCAACAGAAACGGGACAAAGGTACGAGGAAGTTATCTGGTGCAGCTGTTCTCCTGTACAATGGATTATTTAAACTTGAGTGTTCGGGGTAGAACGAGGAGACAATGCAAATCCAGCCTTGAAGCTTGAAGGACCATGAGAAGAATCTCGCGGCTGAAAATAGAGATGCAGACTCTTACGCACCAATGACAGACCGTGATTATCTGCAAAACCGAATTGCGACGACATCGAATGAAAGAACGAAGGTAGACAGGTTATTAGCACATTGAGTTTGTTTGTCATGGGGGCAACAGTTCCCATCAGTGATTAATGATTTCTGAAGCTCCTTCTCTACTATTCATGTCGTCAGGTCTCTCTCTGCGCAAAAGCATGATACGTGCTCTGTGATTTGTCTTTCCTCCTTCCACAACTGAGGAAACTAATAGACGAATAAAGTGGTTGGCGGTACAAATTGATCTCAGGGAAAATTATTGCGGTGACAGGTGACGGAGTTCTCCGATCAGAGTCACATGTGCGCTTCACCTCCTGCGACTCTACGCGCAGACTCCCGTCCAACTCCGGTTTCGCCTCCAATATCGTCCACATGTCTCATCCTTCCCCCCCCAATTCGCACTTTTCCAGCGCCTGTTTTTTCCTGGACCTTATTGGTTGGTTAGGCAAAGACAATTGCAACTACAATTCCCATACCGTAAGTCTGCATGTTGTTACTTCCTCCATCGAGTGGTGAGCGGGCCTGTCTTCTTCACCTTGTCAGTAATGATTCCAGAAGGTTCTACCGCCCATCATTACCCTAAGCGTTTCTATCGAGCTACCTTGCATACCGAGATATCAAAGGTCATGACAATTTGTGAAATTATGAACATCTATTAAGTGCCTACGTTCACAGATGCAACCGCTGTCGTTGACGCTACCAATAGTCCTAGCCAACACGACCCGAGGTCGAGATGCAATACGAGAACCTCCCTTTACGTATTTCGGGCATGCGTTCTTATTAGGCGACATTCAGTTTCGAGTCATGTGGCCGACCTCGTGTTATTCTAATCATTGACAGATTTAATAGAAAAAGAATAACAATGCAGTAAACCCTTGAACATGTTTTATTCTAGAATGCCTGGATATGTTGAATACGACATGCCAAGCAACTCGTGATATTTCATGCATCACAGAATTGGCTCTTTCTGTCATTTGTGATTTAGACAACCATATATAGAAGCGTCGTTCGATGGTATGCGCCAAGCGCTTATGCTGTGATTCAACTACTTCCTTTCACGTCAGTACCAGTACTACTCATTCTAAAGCCATTGAATATCTCAGCAAGGGTAGGCTTCTGAAATTCATAATGGCGAGGATTCTCCAGTGATGGAGACAACCCCGCTCACCACTGTGTTGAGAAATTATGCTTGACGGAGGATGCAGGCACGACAGACAGACTTGCGGTATTGGACACAAGTGTCATGCGTTGCCATTCTTGGATTCGAATCAGCTCGCTTCGGTATTAGACCACTATCTCTTTGTGTGTGCCAAGTTATTTCTGAGATTCAAGTCTTCATACACGCTGCAATCCTGAACAGTGGCGATGGTGATGAACGGATTCATGATGGAACCCGCACCGGTATGATATTTGGTTTTAAAGTTTGATTCGGCGGTAACGTGGGGACAGCAATATTAAATTCAGAAATGCACGTCCCTGCCAAGCTTCGGTCACAAACCGCTGATGTTGGACGACAAATGAACCTCAAGGCCGCCAAGCTCGCTCAACGATGTAGGCGGCAGATACGAAGGAACTAACATAATGGTAAGTCTGAGTCAAGTCATTCCAATTCGAGTTCAGTAGGATTGACAATATGAAGGTCAAGAACCCTGCCTGACCTTAAGCGATTCGTTTATGCGATGCTTATTGTGCGGACAGTCATGACCACGACCCTATTGCGATACGTAAAGCATGTCATGTGCACCGCAATGTGCACTGCCAGTCAAGTACGAACTATCACCACCATTTGATCAAAGCTTGTGGACAAGGTATATAAGCGTGGCCAATGTACGGTGATCTTTCGAGCCGCAGAGAACTCTCGTCTCCTCGCAATGGACGCTCATAGGCCATTCCAATTCCTTCGCTATGTTATTCTCGCTCTCTTGCTTGCTCCCGTCATACCCGCCGTGAGCATACCTCATGAGTCCACTTCCAACTCGCCCTATGACAATATGATTGTTCATGATGCACGAGAAGCCCCCCCAAAGGGTTTCGTCCATGTCGCCGATCTCCCAGCTGATAAAACCATTGATTTGGAGATTGGTCTGGTTGGTCGTGACATCCCTGGGCTGATAGAAAAGCTCTATGCGGTCAGCACACCGAGTAGTCCTACCTACGGAAATCATCTGACCAAAGATGAGGTACGGTCTCGTCCTATATTTGTACCTTGTACTGAATGAGCCTCTCTACAGGCAGAATCCTATGCTAGACCGACTGAGGAGACCGTTCATGACGTCACCGCATGGCTCTCCTACTATGGAGTTCAGTCAAAAACCATCAGCCCATCGGGTGATCGGCTCAAGATTACCTTACCGGTCTCGAAGGCAAACGAGATGTTCCGAGCGACGTTTGCTGATTTCCGTCACACAGAAACTGGAACCGTGTCGTTCCAAGCTCTCTCTTATTCCCTTCCTTCGCAACTCCGCCCTAAGATCGAGTCTATCGAGCCTACCACCAGTTTCTTCAACCCCGGTATACCATCTGTTGTACAAACTTCTAGTAACAGCTCGAACTTGGATGCTCCCGCTTGCAACCAGGCCATCACACCCGGCTGTCTCACACAACTGTACGGTATCCCAGTTGCCAGGTCCACCCAACCAAGGAACTATCTCTCTGTGGCGGGGTTCTTAAATGAATATGCCAACCGTCAGGATCTGGCAGTAAGTCAATGCACGAATTCGACTTTCTTGGCTCTTATTCTATCTAGTCATTCCTGGGTCTATACCGTCCAGACTTGAGGGGGGCTACCTTCGGTGACCTGTCCATCGACGGAGGCCAAAATCTCCAGAATCCTGGTACTGCAGGGTTGGAGGCTAACTTGGACATCCAGTACACTGTCGGGCTCGTTGAATTTTCTCCGGTTATATTCTTCTCTTCTGGATTGGGCAACATCAACGGTTTTATTAACATGGCAAACGCTTGGCTGAGATTGGGAACTCCTCCTACTGTTGTATCTATCAGCTATGGGTTTAACGAAAATCAGGTCAGCCAGGCTAGTGCCAAGTAAGCTCTTTATGGACCTGTTGGTTTCCTTGTTTTAACATGCGTTTCTCATAGCACCCTCTGCAATATATTCGGACAACTTGGCACTCGAGGTGTTTCCGTCCTCTTCGCCTCTGGCGACGGAGGGGTGTCTGGTTCCCGACTAGACAATACCTGTAACGCCTTCGTACCCACATTCCCCGCTTCTTGCCCTTTCGTTACTGCTGTGGGCGCGACCGGAGGATTCCCTGCTGAGGTTGGAGCCGGTCTCTCGGCAGGCGGATTCTCCAACTATTTCCCTCGACCCCTTTATCAAGTGAATGCTGTGGAGGGTTACCTCAATCAGATCGGTGGACTTTACAATGGCCGTTTCAATCGCAATGGACGGGGTTACCCTGACGTTGGCGCGCAAGGTCTAAATATCCTAATCGTGAGAAACCAGCAACAGATCCTCGTCGAAGGTACCTCTGCCTCAGCCCCCATCTTCGCTTCTATCATCATCCTTCTGAACGATCGTTTCCTCCGATTGAGGGGAAAAGTCTTTGGATTCTTGAACCCCTACATTTATGCGTACCCGGGAGTGTTCAATGACATTGTTACTGGCAATAACCCTGGCTGCAATACCCCTGGATTCCCTAACAAGCGTGGATGGGACCCGGTTGTAGGCCAGGGAACACCCAATTTCCCGAGGATGGCTGCATCCATTGGTGTCTAAAGGAATCATGACATGACCAACAGTGTTATGACTTGTCTTTTTCAATTCAAATTGTTGACTTGTATCATAGATTACGACGATTACGAGATATACTGAATATAGCAGTGACTGAGCACCAGGTTTGAACCGATGTCTTCTTCTCGGTGCGAGTCGAACAACCTCGCAGGGGGACGTGATATTCGTGCGCACGTCTCTGTCCTATGTTTCTCATGTCTGCCGGAAGAAAAGAGTGCTCCTATGACTAGTTGCACCGTAAGAAGGTCTTCACAATGAGCGAATAATACACGAGAAAAGGGGCCTGAGCATGATGTTAGAGCACGGAGAGTATCTAATCCGACACTATGGCCAGTATCATTTCAAACCATGTTCCGATTGTCGTGAGCTCCACAAGGTTTTGAATTACACGACCCATGCTACAAGTACAACAAACTCTGGAGTGAGGTTCTAGAGAGAAAAGCCTGGGTGTCGATGCTGATGCTTGTGAAATGATGTATCAAGGAAGACATAATTATGGTGACATTCCTGATCCCGGGAATTCCGAATCCAACAAAAGTTTCTTTTTGATCACGCTGGCAATGACGTCCTCCGGGTGAGTGTTGAATTTCGGTTCTGAATCGATGTTGTCGAGGGAATTCTCTTTGAGATCAATTTCTCTAGATGTTAAAACCTTGAAAACAACATCACTAGACAACGATCTTGGAGGATCGGAACGCAGGATGTCGGTGAAAACATTATACAAGACCACAATGAGGTTGATGATGTAGGTTGACAGAAGTTTTGCCGTCGAGGGACTATTTCATACATAAGCTCGTGAATATCTGCAGACTGGTGACGAACGTACTATTTTTTATAGTATCCGCACATGTACTGGATAGCCTGAGGGCCGAAGCCGAACTGACGCAGTACGGGCCTTAAAAAAGTGGCACCTGATTCACCATACACCAACGATGAACCTGGAGACAATCTGAAGGAGTGAAAATTGTCGATTTGAATCCCATTTCCTTTTGAAGGGCGGTGACGTACGGTATCTTCCCTGCGATATGATCAATAAAAGGCTTGACAAGGCCCATCATTTCAGTGAAAAATCTGGTCCCTGACAGGATCTGCAACACGCCTCAATGATGATGGATGTTAATCAAAGAAGACTTAGCAACTAACCTTGGTAGGGTCATTGAAGTTCCATACCTTCACAACATCCTCGTGGATACGGTGTACACAGTCAATTAAAATCTGGCCTTCAAATGGGCTGCTTTGACGAGGACGGCCTTCAGATCCACTGCTTTGACCAAGATTTAGCCAATACTCTGCATCAGGTTCATGAGCGTAACATTCGAATTGCTGAGTAAAGTAAAATTACTCTTAAAGCCTTCACTTTTAATGCAATATGAGCGCAGACTCAGAAGTACTAAAAGAAGTTGAATTTTACCTGATAGAAAGTTCAACCTTTTTACGAGCATTGACTTGCTGCGCTGCAACCCAAAGAACCTGCAGCTGATTCCCGGCCTCATGTATCGTTTTCTGGGTCTTATCTTCCAGGACTTTAAGCATCTCTGTAACGTAACATGCCTAAATATCACCTGAAGCCTGAAGAGACAAACGCACTAACCGGTTGCGTTGGAATCAGTCGTCGATATCCTTACACAGGGAATAGAGGCACATTTCGGTGATAACTTCGCCCATTCCTCCTGTAGTTGCTTAACTGAAGAATTAAACTTCTCTAACGCGTTTCTTTCAGCGTCAGCATCCCTCTTCGACTTCGTCTTCGCTTGCTCGTCTTTTCTCCAAAACTGTGTCACAAGTAGATCGTACTTTGTGAAGACTGTAATAATGGGAATATCGACTACACAAGGGATAAAGCGTCAATTAAACAATGAAGAGGACATTCGTACAGTCTTTAGCCAGCTTCAGTAGGCTTTCGTCACCCACGTGTAGTAGTCTTGACCCATCGAGGGGTGTCTCGACGCAGAACCTACCAGTAGTCATCAGCGACTATTGAAACCCCGAGAGAATCTAGCCGCACCAAATAGCGTGAATCCTTCGGGGGAGATTTAGTTTCTGACGATATTCTAGGAATTCTTCAACCTTCTTCCATTGTCCTTTGGAGCCGGCCTCAAAACCCTGGCTGTCGTGTAAGATGAAGCGGGAGTTCTCATGATACTCGTATTCGAAATTAATGTCAGCCCTTCCAGCATCACTATGGGAGATATGAATCTATATTCTGGGTTGAATTTCCGTTTAAGCGAGCTGGATGATACGAACCTTGTCCGGATCGACGTTGAAAACGTTCTTGATGAGAGAAGACTTCCCTATTCCAGACTAGCCTTCGTCATGAACGTGGTTGCATAGCTAAGCGAATAAGAGTCCACACCTTTCCTACAACAACGATACGGAACCTCCAATACACGTTATTATTCAGCTATGCATTGTCATTTACTAGCACTCACTTTGGGCAATTCTCTAGTGTCTCTTCCAATTGAGAAGGCAAACTCTTCGGGACGGCGGGTATCTGGTCTTCTTCAGGAAGCGAACGGTTACTGGTTACGGGTTGGACGGACTCTTCTTTTGCTTCGGTAACATGTTGTTCCTGCTTGACTGAGGGACCCCCAAGCGAAGCAAGAGGGATTTCTGGGTTAGTACTAGCCTCTTCTGTTTTGGAAAGATTTTGAGGCTGTTGACGTGGAGGTCCTTCTTCGTCGTGATGCATATTCCTTTGCTTTCTGGTAAAAAAAGGCAAGCACATGAAGTCGGACTGCTCAGGTATGCCTCGTGATGGGCTAATGCATGTTTAGACGCGTGCCCAAATACGTTTTGATTTGTTGTCGGAGTTGTGAGTGTCTGTCACGTGACATTACCGGCCCGCGCTCAACTGCGACTCGCCAAAAGACCCAGACTGTCCACCCAATTCAATGCTTCATATGACTCAATCCGACGAGCAGATCGGCGCCCAATTAGAATTATTATTTGCGACGAAGAGTTTGGAACCTACTTTAACTCTAGTCTCCGTTGCTGACCTAATACACAGATGACAATCGAGTATAACTATTCTATTAATAATGCGTAACGGACGAGATACGTTTGGCTTGAGCAAAACCTGAACGCATTGTGACTTGAGCTACAAAATGGAGGAAGGGGATGAAATGCATCAAATCGCATGGATATGTCCTCCCTGCCAGAACTTCGCTCAATGACAAACATCATGGCCTTAAGGCCTTATCGGTTGGGTGCGAAAAACAGTGAGACGTCGGAGATATCAAGCGAATCTGATATCTGATCGCGTACGCTATTATAAACTGGATGCTCGTTTGTATTGTTATTTTCCCAGCTGCCCAACTTCCTTCATAGCGCTTTTTCTTGGACGACAAGGAATTTCCTATCACACCTCAGTCAGCTTTCCCACGTCAATGTCAAGAATGGTCTAAAATATGACCGGTTGACCGCTGAGCCTCGTGGCATTTGTAAGGCACTCCTTCGCTTCCAGCTCAGGTTCATTCATCCTACCATTTGGCGCATATCTATCCCTGCACATATGGCCGGACATAACCAAACGGTGATTAAAGTTTAGAATAATAACGGGTTCGACACTAAGCGAGACTTCTAGACCGAGCACGGAAAGAACAAAGCGGATGGACAACATTGGACGAGGGTGCGAGAACTGTGGATGCGGAAAGATAAAGAGATGTGCGAAAGCTGGAAAGATGAAGTCCAGAACATCCTAATTTTCGTCAGTCATCCTTTGCATCAGCTCGTCGGTCACTGATATTCAGTGTAACAGGCTGGTTTATTCTCGGGAATTGTAACTGCGTTCCTGATCCAATCGTATGGGGGGCTCCAACCAGATCTCACTGGGGAAAGCGTTCAACTTCTGGGACAGATTTCTGCTCAGTTAGCAGGTCAAAATTATGCACATGGTGAACCAAGAAGTGAACATGCCTTCAACATCGCTGTGAATATATTATGGTTCCTTAGCCTCGTCCTCAGTCTCACGGCTGCGCTCATGGGGATCGTCTCTCTCCAATGGATACGAACTCACATAGCCAGTCTGAGTGACGGATCTGAGTCCCTCGGTCTCAGCCATATGCACTCTCTCGGTCTCCAAAAATCATATATCCCTCTCATATTTACCTCCCTTCCGTTTATCCTTCTTCTCGGCCTCACCTTCTTTCTTTGCGGTCTTATCTTATTTCTTGTCAACATCAGCTGGCCTGTTGCGATTCCTGTTACCATCGCTATTGCTTGCACCTTCGTGTTCCTTATCATCACAACCATTCACCCTGGTTTGCAGTCACTCCCTGTATCCCAGTCGACCAATGAACCGGATTGTTTTCCATCCCCCTATCGATCTCCTCAATCGCTCATTTTCCTTCAATTTCTTACAATATTAGGGAAATGGTTTAAGGATGGCCCGTGCGTCAAAATCACTTCGAGAGGAGATTGGACATCAAGAAGCCAAATCTGGCTCCAATGGCGCTCAGAAAACTTCGAGAAGAGACGGTTCAGTCATTTGGAGCAGTATAAACTAGGGAATACTGAAGTGAAGGAATTCGCATATGATACCCTCGGCGCACTTGTTTCGGTGAAGGAAAGTAGAATTGCGGAAAGTGAGAATGAAAGGATGGCACTGGCCAAGTGCCTTGCCGAGGTTCTCCCCATCTATTTAAACCTCTTTTCTCCAGGAGATCTCACGGGCCTTATTCCATTCCTTCCCCCCTCTATATATGTGCCTTCTGTGATGCTCCTGTGTGAGGACTCAGCAACCCAGGAAGCAGCAGCTCTCTTACAAATTGCAAGTTGCGGAGGTCAACCTTATCAGACCCCTGTCCTAGCCAAGGCATGCATCTCTGTTACACAGTGGCTCTTTGAACAGCCCCGCACCTTCGATTCCGCAGTTCCGGACAGACAGCCCCTTGACCTCATCTCCAAACCTGGTACGTTTTATCTCTTCCTGAGTATTGCAACATAAATTAATGTACCTAGACAAGCTCTCTCTCGACATCCTCGAGGACCTCATCGCCACGCTCACCCGTTTCCTCAGTTTCGCAGCAGATTATAAACCCGATAGCAATGTCATTGGCAAGACGACGCATACGTCATCATACACTTATTGGTTCTTGGCTAAAACCGCCGATATCCTCACCCAATGTTCCCGTGTCAATTATTTGCTTAACCAGGAGTTGCAGAACCGACATGCTTGTATTTTGGACTTGGTTGCTGAACGACTGCAGCACAATGATTCTAAGTGTGACTATCTCTTCATCACTGCATCCATCTATGCCTCCATGATCGCCGTTGGATCTTCGCCGATCTGCTCGGAAGGACACAATTTCTTTTCGGCTGTGAAGAGCTATCATGCTAGATTGCCAACAGATCCAAACCATCAGCAGTTAAAAGAGGCGTTGAGGCATGATGAAGTTGTGTGGGGTGTCATTGATCAGGCACTTCTACCTAGTTGAGAGGTCGAAACTGCGTTTGGGCTGGGTCGGTAGCGAAATCTGCTGGAAGGCCGGGGCAGTGTCGTCCTACTTATCCATCCAGTATCTTTCGGGTCAGTGGGGATAGCGTGCTGTATACGATACAGTTCAATACTTGTAGTAGCCAGTAGGTTGAAATTTTGAATCGAAAGCGACACCCGGTCCGGCCCGGGTACTACACAGACCCGGTGATACACAGACACCCACAACAAAGCAAACCCGTTTTGGGACGCCTAAACATGCCCTCATCAGTCTAACACGAGGCATACGACTTGTACTAATCCCATGTGCTTCAAGTTGCCCTCATTTTTTATCAAAAAGCAAAACTTGAAGAAGTCGCAATACAGCAAAAAAGGAGCTCCGACAGCCTATCGACGAATACAAAATCTTTCCAAAACAGAAGAGTCCGTCCAACCCGTAACCAGTAACCGTTCGCTTCCCTCAGTCGAGCAAGAAGACCAGATACCCGCCGTCCCGAAGAGTTTACCTTCTCAAATGGATGGGACACTAGAGAGTTGCCCGAAGTGAGTGCTAGTAATTGACAATGCATCGCTGAATAATAACGTGTGTTTGAGGTTCCGCATCGTTGTTGTTGGAAAGGTGTGGACTCTTATTTGGGTTAGCTGTGCAACCATGTTCATGACGAGGGCTAGTGTGGAATAGGGAAGTCTTCTCTCATCAAGCGCATTTTCAACGTCGATCCGAAGAAGGTTCGTGTCATCCAGTAGCCCGCTCTGATGGAAATTTAACCCAGACTATACTACTAGATTTATATCTCCCATTGTAAAACTGGAAAGGCCGACATTAATGTCGAATACAAGTCACAGAACTCCCGCTTCATCCTGCACGACAGCAAGGGTTTTGAGGCCGGCTCCAACGGACACTGGACGACGGTTAAATGTTTCCTAGAATCTCGTCAGCAACAAGATCTACCTGGCAGGATTCATGCTATTTGGTGAGGCATGCCAATTCTCTCAGCGTTTCGGTGGCTGCTGATGACTACTGGTAGGTTCTGTGTTGAGACACCCCTCACCGGGTCAAGACTGCTACACGTGGGTGATGAAGGCTTACTGAAGCTCGCAAAAGAATGTACGATTCTGTCCTCTTCATTGTTTGATTGATTGATTATGGCGTTGTGTAGTCGATATTCCCATTATCGCAGTCTTCACCAAGTACGATTTACTTGTGACACAGTTTTGGAGAAAAGACAAGGAATTGGGCAAGTCCAGTGATAAGAGGGATATTGACGCTGAAAGAAAGGCGTCGGACTCCTTTGATCGTTCAGTCAAGCTACTGCAGGAGGAATGGGCGAAGTTGCCACCTGAATGTGTCTCTAAGGCTCTTCCTTGTGTACGGATATCGACGACTGACGACAACGCAATCGGTTAGTTCGTTTGTCTTTTCAGGCGGTCCATATTGAGACAAGTCACATCAAAGAGATGCTTAAAGTCCTGGAAGATGAGACCCAGAAAACGATATCTCAACGGCTTTATTAACATAACCAACTATTGGCTAAGCTAATCTACTCCTCCTACTGTTGTATCCATCAGCTTAGTACGGGTTCAACGAAAACCAAAATCTCTGAGTGCCAAGTAAGCTCTTAATGTGCCTGTTTGTTTCCTTGTTTTAACATCCGTATCTCGTAGCACTCTTTGCAATATATTTGGACAACTTGGCGCTCGAGATGATTCGGGCGACGGGGGTGTCTGCCAGTATTCCTGACTTCAATTACAATACCCCTACCGCCTTCCGAGTACCCACATTCCCTGCTTCTTGCCCTTTCATTACTGCTGTGGGCGCGGCCCGAGGCTTCTCTGCTGATGTTGGAGCCGGTCTCTCAGCAGGCGGATTCTCCAACTATTTCGCTCGACCCGCTTCAATATCAAGCGCCTGCTGTGAATGGTTACCTCAATCACATTTGGTACACTTCGATACAATGGCTGTTTCAATCGCAATGGACAGGGTTACCCTGACGCCGGCACGCAAGGTCCAAGTATCATAATCGTGAGGAACCAGGCCCAGATCCTCGTTGAAGGTACCTCTACCTTAGCCCCCATCTTCGCTTCCATCATCATCTTTCTGAACAATGATTTACCCCTGGTTGCAATACCCCTGGATTCCCTGACATGCCTGGTTGGGATGCGGTCGTAGGCCAAGAAACACCTGATTTCCCGAGGATGGCTGCATCCATTGGTGTATAAAAGAACACGACCAAACAATATTATAACATGTGTTTCTTTTGTTTTTCAATTTGGATCGTCAAGTCAACTTGTATCATAGATTACGACAATTACGAGATATACTGAATAGAGCAGTGACTGGGCGCCTCTACGACGTTTCCAGGTTTGGTCTTTCTCGGCATCTGCCTTTGTGTCCGTCTTTGTCTCTGTCTTCACTCTGCAGGTGCGAGTTGAAGGGTGATATTGGTGCACACGTGTCCGCCCTCTTCAGGTCTGCTGGAAAAGCTATGACTAGTTGGACCGCAAGAAGTGAAGACGATGAGTGAATAATCTTCGATAGCACAGCATGGCGTCATTTTCAAACCATGTTTTGTCATGAGCACAGTGTATTGAATTACAGGACCCGTGCATGGGTACAAGTACAGCTAACTCTGGAATGAGGTTCCAGAGAGAAAAGCCTGGGTTGATGTATGTGAAATGATGTATCAAGAAAGACATAATTATGGTAACATTCCTGATCCCGGGAATTCTGAATGCAACAGAAGTTTCAAACTTTAGTGAACGACGAACTGAGGCAAAGGGTAAGACGTTCCAGACTTCAATGATCCTTCCAGCTTTCGCACATCTCTTTATCTTTCCGCATCCACAGTTCTCGCACCGTCGTCCAACGCTGCCCATCCGCTTCGTTATTTCTGTGCTCAGTCTAGAAGTCGTGCTTAGTGTCGAACTCATCATTATTCTAAATAATCACCGTTGGATTATGTCCGGACATATGTGCAGGTATAGATATGCGGAAATGATGGGATGAATGAGGCCGAGCTGAAAGCGAAAGAGCCTCACGAACCCACGAGGCTCAAGCGTTCATAGCGCTCATAATAGTAGCGGGTTGTTTATGCACGTAGTCCTATCTTGTACTGCTTACGGTTCCTAATATCATCTTTACTATGCGGAAAGAAAAAAAATAGCGCTCATAGACCATTCTTCACATTGACTGCGAAAGCTGACTGAGATGTTGATAAGGAAGGTTGTGTCACAACTGAGATTAGCAGCTGGGAAAACGACAATACAAATGAGTGCTATCAGATATCAGATGTGTGGCTTTCAACTTATACTTTGTTGTATCACCCGGGGGTCTCTGTACGGGTGTCGCTTTTCAACCTACCGGCTACTACTATTGGTATTGAACTGAATCATATACAGCACGCTATCCCCACTGACACGAAAGATACTGGATGGATAAGGACCATTAATAAGACGACTCGCCAACACTGCCCCGGCCGGCAGATTTCACTACTACCCATCCAACGCAAACGCAGTTCGACCTCTCAAGGTTCAATATTGGGCTTCGGTGAGTGCCTGATCAATGACATCCCACCCAACCTCAAAATGCTTCAATGCGTTATACAACCCATAGTTTGGATCCTGCAACCTAGAAATATGATCGCTATAATAGCTCTTCACAGCCAAAAGGAAATCGCGCCCATATTCCGGTGAGCGAAGCAGCAAAAACGAGTCCTGAGCAGCTATTTTCCAAGCATAGATAGATGCAGTGAGGAAGAGGTAGTCACACTCAGAATTATTGCGCTGCAGTTGTTCAGCAACCAAGTCCAAAATACAAGCATGTCGGTTCTCCAACTCCTGGTTAAACAAATAATTGGCACGGGAAGATTGGATGAGGCGTTTTAGCCAGGAACCGATAAGTGTATGATGACGTATGCGTCGTCTTGCCAATGACATCACTATCAGGTTTATAATCTGCTGCGAAACTGAAGAAACGGGTGAGCGTGGCGATGACGTCCTCGAGGATGTCTGGAGAGAGTTTTTCTAGGTACATTAATTTGTGTTGCAACTCTCAGGAAGAGATAAGACACACCAGTCAAGGGGCTGATTGTCTGGAACTGCTGAATTGAAGGTGCGGGGCTGTTCAAAGAGCAAACGTGTAGTTAAGACACATGCCTTGCCTAAAGCACGGGTCTGAAAAGGTCGACCCACACAAGTGGCTATTTTCAAGAGAGCCACTGCATTGATGTCCTCCTGGGTTACTGAGTCCCCTTGCAGGAGGTCTTCAAAAAGCAAAAATTTAGAAGGGGGAAGGAATGATTTAAGGTCTGCAAGATCTTCTAAAGGGAAGAGGTCCAAATGAATAGGGAGAACCTCGGCAAGGCACTTGGCAAGTGCCATCCTTTCATTCTTGCTTTCTGCAATTCTACTTTCCTTCACCGAAACAAGTGCACCAAGGGTATTGCATGCAAATTGCTTTGCTTCATTATTCTCTAGTATATAACCAGATTCCAAATGACTGAACCATTTTGTCTTGACAGAAAAGTCCTTTGAGCGCTGATGGAGCCAGATTTGGCTCCTTGATGTCCAGTCTCCTCTCGAAGAGAAGTTGATCTGCCTATCCGTAAACCATCGCTTCAAAATAGTAAGAAGTTGAAAGAAAATGAGCGATTGCGGAGATCGATAGGGGGATGGAAAACTATCTGGTTTATTGGGTACAGGGGGAGATTGCAATCCAGGTTGAGTAGTTGTGATAACAAGGAATGCAAATGTGCAAGCAATAGCAATGGTGACAGGGATTGCAACATGCCAGCTGATGTCAAAAAGAAACAAGATAAGGCCAGAAAGAAATAAGGTGAGCCGAGAAGAAGGATAAATGGAAGGGAAGTAAATATGAGAGGGATGTATGATTGTCGGAGACCAAGTGAGTGCATGTGGCTGAGGCCAAGGGATTCGGATCCGTCACTCAGACTGGCCAAATGAGTTCGTATCCATTGGAGGGAAACGATCCCTACGATTGCGGCCGTGAGACTAAGGACGAGACTAAGGAACCATAATATATTCACGCCGATGTTGGAGGCATGTTCGCTTGGTTCACTATGTGCAACATAATTTTGACCTGCTAACTGAGCAGAAATCTGCCTCAGGAGTTGAACGCTTTCCACAGCGGGATCCGGTCGGAGCATTATTCTAAATAATCACCGTTGGGTTACGTCCGGCCATATGTGTAGGTATAGATATGGGATGATGGGATGAAGGAGGCCGAGCTGGAAGCGAAAGAGCGCCTCACGAATGCCACGAGGCTCAAGCGCTCATAGACCATTCTTGACATCGACGTGGGAAAGCTGACTTTTTTTTTTTTTTCGCATGAGAAAGGTATAGACCGGACATAAGCGCCCCGTAATGAGACGCGTGTAGTAAGCACAGGTAGCTAGACAAACAAAAGGTGACGCGGACTGGACAGACACTAATCAGCGAAGAGAGCCGTGTGAGGACGGGGGCGACGGGGACGGTAAACGAAGGGCAGTAGGGCGTCAAAAGTAGCGGCGCGTGGGTGGTCTTTAAGGAAGGCGATGAGGCCGACGTAGTTATGGTCGCAACGGAGGAAAGTACTAAAAGAAGTAAACGGAGGAGGGAAAGAGAGACACTCACATATGATATGGGAACGTGTCAGAGGTCGCCGGTCCGGACAGAAAACACAATGCGTGGGCGCTTGAGGAAAAAACCTGCGCCTGTATTCTGCAGAGGGCATGTGGCCGGTCACAAAACGGGTAAATTGGGAAAACAGTGCGGGCGAGTCATCGCACTTGGACACAAAACGGGATTTGGACCGCGCTAAGGAAGGTTTGATAGGGCCGCGAGCAGCGTTAAGGCGGAGCATGTTATGGCCACGCGTCTTTTGGGATAACCATGCGAGGCGCCAGTGTTGGCCGGCGGTGCGGCGCAAGCGACTAATGGCAGCTTGTCTGGTGAACAGAGCTGGGCAGGCGGGGGTGGGAAAGCTGACTGGGATGTCAATAGGAAAATTCCTCTTGACTTGTCTAGGAAAGAACGCTAGTACGGAGGAAGTTGGAAGGAGCCTATTCGATCAGTGGGAAGAGCACTTGTCATGTGCATGCTGAGGTCATGTATTAGCAGCTGGGAAAACGACAATGCAAACGAGCATCCGTACGCTATCAGATATCAGTTAAGTCCGCTTGATATATCCGTCTCGCTGTTTTTCGCTGACAGATTAACCCAGCCGATAAGCCCTTAATGCCAGCTCGGCGATGTTATGGTGAATTTCTCAAGATCATACCTACTTTAACGTCATAGCGAGGGATCCATCAGGTTGGTGATGAGTTTACCTTCAAGAGTAACTCGGATTCATCCCCCATAATTCTCCTAGATTCAAGGCTGGGGGGAGGAGGACCTCAAGGCCATGAATCATGATATCTTTCATTGAAGACAAAGCGAAGGTCCGTGAAGTACTAGAGGATCAGATCCATGCGATTTGATGCATTTCATCCCCCTACTCTGTGACGATGCGGCTCGAGTCGCAATTCATTCAGGTTTTGCTTCGAGCCGGATGAGTATCTCGCCCGTTATTAGAAACTGAATGATCCAAACCGCCAGTGCGCCAGCAGTCATATGAAGCACTGAATTGGGTGTGTGGTGAAACCTGGTGGACAGTCTGGGTCTTTTAGCGAGTCGTCCAGCTATTGCATACTGTATGTATATACAGTTGGTAGCACCAGTTGGTAGCACCACGTGACTCGCTAAACATGCATTAGTCCGTCACGAGGCAGTACGACTTCATGTGCTTGCCATTTTGTTTCAACTTCTGTCACGACAAAGGAACTCCACATGATCAACAGACACAAGATCTTTCTAATTCAGAAGAGCCCGTCCAACCCGCAACTGGCAGGACCCCAGAAATACCCTCTGGTTCGCTTCCCTCAGTCAAGCAAGAAGACCAGCAAGAAGACCAGATACCCGCCGTCCCGAAGAGTTTACCTTCTCAATTGGAGGAGACACTAGAGAATTGCCCGAAGTGGGTGCTAGTAATTGACAATACATGACTGAATAATGACGTGTGTTGGAGGTTCCGCATTGTTGTTGTTGGAAAGGTGTGCTTATTCAGTCAGTTGGCTGCCATGCAACCATGTTTCGTGACGAGGGCCAGTCTGGAATAGGGAAGTCTTCTCTCATCAAGAGCATTTTCAACGTCGATCCGGACAAGGTTCGTATCATCCAGCTCGCTTTAACGGAAATTCAACCTAGAATATAGATTCATATCTCCCATAGTGGAGCTGGAAGGGCTGACATTAATGTCGAATACGAGTATCATGAGAACTCCCGCTTCATCTTACACGACAGCCAGGGTTTTGAGGTCGGCTCTGGCGGACACTGAAACAAGGTTAAAGAATTCCTAGAATCTCGTCAGAAACGAGATCTCCCTCAAAAGATTCACGCTATTTGGTGCGGCTAGATTCTCTCGGGGGTTCGATGGTCGCTGATGACTACTGGTAGGTTCTGTGTCGAGACACCCCTCACTGGGTCAAGACTACTACAAGTGGGTGACGAAGGCCTACTGAAGCTGGCAAAAGACTGTACGAACGTCCTCTTCATTGTTTAATTGATGCTTTATCCCTTGTGTAGTCAATATTCCCATTATTACAGTCTTCACAAAGTACGATCTACTTGTGACACAGTTTTGGAGAAAAGCGAAGACGAAGTTTGATCAGGAGAGGGATGCTGACGCTGAAAGAAACGCGTCAGAGAAGTTCGATTATTCAGTTAAGCAACTACAGGAGGAATGGGCGAAGTTGTCACCGAAATGTGCCTCTATTCCTTGTGTAAGGATATCGACGAAGGATGCCAACGCAACCAGTTAGTTCATTTGTCTCTTCAGGCAATCTATATTTAGGCAAGTCACGTTACAGAGATGCTTAAAGTCCTAGAAGATGAGACCCAGAAAACGATACATGAGGCCGGGAATCAGCTACAGGTTCTTTGGGTCGCAGCGCAGCAAGTCAATGCTCGTAGAAAGGTTGACACTTGTATCAGGTAGAGTCCGCCTTTTTCCCAGTGCTTCTGAATCTGCGCTCATTTCGCGTCATAAGTGAAGGTTCTAAGAGTAATTCTATTACTTTTTGCCATGCGAATTTTGCGCTCATGAGACTGGTGCAGAATATTGGTTAAATCTTGGTCAAAGCAGCCCATTTGAAGGCCAAATTTTAATTGACTGTGTTCACCGTATCCACGAGGATGTTGTGAAGGTGTGGAACTTCAATGACCCTACCAAGGTTAGTTCCTCAGTCTCCTTTGGTTAACATCCATTTTCATTGGGGCGAGCTGCAGATCCTGTCGGGGAACAATTTTTTTGTTGAAATGATGGGCCTCGTCAAGCCCGTTATTGATCGCCATATTGAAGAGAAGAAATTGTACGTCACAGTTCAAAAAGAAATGGAATCCGCACCGAGAATTTTCGCTCCTCTTTTCAGATTGTCTGCAGATTTATCGTTCGGTACCACAGGTGCCACGGTTTTACGGCCCCTGCTGGATCCGAAGTTCGGCTTCAGTCATCGGGCTATCCAGTACCTGTGCGAAAACTATAAAGAATAGTACGTTCATCACCGACCTGCAGATATTCACTAGGTTCAATATGTATGAAATAGCCCCTCGACAGCTAAACTTCTGTCAACCTACATCATCAACCTTATTGTGGTCTTGTACGGCGTCTTCACCGACCTCCTGCGTTCCGATCCTCCAAGATCATTGTCGAATGATGTTGTTTCCAATGTTTTGACACGTAGAAAAACTGATCTCACACAGAACTCCCTCGACAATATCGATTTAGACTGGAATTTCAACGCTCACCCGGAGCAAGTCATTGCCAGTGTGATTAGAAAGCAACTGTTGTTGGATTCAGAATCCCCGGAATCAGGAGTGCCTGTGTAGTGTTACCGTAATCGTGTCTTTTCTCGATATATACATCAATTCACATATGTACAACATAGTAGCAAACCCAAGCTTTTCTCCACAACGTCAACTCTCCAGAGTCGCGTAAATAGCTATAGTATCATAGGCCTGTTTGCGATAAAAGACTTTCAGGACCCATGCTACGTGCAAAAAACAATAATAATAATTTTTCATTTTTATTACTTGTTCCATTGGTAGTGAGTTTCGAAACCGGAGAGGGCGACAGAAGTGAGCGAAGTGCCAAGGGGATAGCTATAATTGGGAAAGAGCGGCAGTGACGATATTGATGGCCAGGTGGGCAAGGGGTGAGGGAGAGTTATCGGTCCTCAGCGTCGGCGTCATGGCCGTTGTTGTGCTTAGCGCTGGCGCTGTTGCGTGCATTGCACTTTTGTTTAGTTCCTTATCTTGATTCCTTTCACCATCTGATCGAGAGCACTATTGTTATCATCTATCGTCTGCTCAGCTCCACAATTTGCCGATTATAAAAGCTTGAATCAACTTCCCGCCAAAAAGCAGCAGCGGCTCGCTTATACTCATAGAGGTGAATTGTATTTGTAAATCATCAACCATAGGAATACATTGACTGTCTCACAAACGTAGGATACCCAGAATGTCAAATAACTCGCAATTAGATGAGGCCACTTTATGGCGGAAGGATAGACTTGAAAAGAAGGTAAGTCCACTTGTATGACTTTTCCTGTAATTCGTGTTCAACCTTGTTTTTCCTGTAATTCGTGTTCAACCTTGTTTGCGGCAAGGCACAGTGGGTCAAAGGCCATGCTCTCAACCGTGATGCCATTTTAAGAGAAGTGGCCATTGATCCTTCAAGTCAAGTTGCCGTCGAGGAAGTAGGGCTTATGGCTGTTGTCCACCAAATTTTTGGACTGCATGAGAGCGACTTCCGTCTAGTCTATACAGAATATCCTCCACTCGCCAGGTCCGGACCCGTCAAATTTCAGTTCGTACTTATCCGCGACAAGGCATTCGGCAAGGATGCAGTTGACCTTATGAATTCAAGGGAGCTGCCGAGACTTCCCTATGACATCGAGCCAGTTATGAGATTTCTCGACCCGGACATTAAGATTTGGAGGTCTTTTTGATAGTCTCGCAAGGTTAGAATGAGCTCGGACATTTTCTGCTGCTTTTAATTACTTGAACATGAATCTATACTCGTGACAACGTTCGCGTTCTGCTTTTGTACCATCTATTACGAGGGTAGCATCAGGAGAAACCGCTCTCGTAAGAGAGTACTTTCCCTTACCTCCTGACCCGTGTTCCTTGGGGTCTCTGCCGGCAACGTGTTGGCCCCAACACCAGGTCGAGATTATCCGCAAGTCAGCGATGAGGCGCATATGACGATCAACTTTGTTCTGCCCTCTCAGCCTCTCTGAGGGCAGATGCCAATTATCGTACCTGGGTTTACATGAACCCAAATGTCTTCAATGACATTACTTCCGGCGGTAACCCTGGCTATACTGGTAGTACCGGTGGCTTTCCCAATCTGTGATGGGTTTTGGAACACTTAATTTCGCAAGGATGGCTGCAGCCCTTCGTGTCTCGTTTCGATGTACACGATGTGTAGTTATTTGAAATTGGAACAAGCCTCTCGGGTAGACTCCAAGACGGAATGAGGCGTTTGGCACGAGCCTGCGTCATAGAGTAAAGAAACTGTGGCTTTTATTGTTTCCGAGAACTATGTATATTCGATCTGCAAAAGTCGGCTCTTCTAGTAAAACACGCTGTCAGTACACTTTTTAGAAGTCAGTACTCCATACATATGACCCTGACCTCGAGCAGGCTCCACAAGATCGTTCAACTCAGTAAAACGAAGACAAGAGTCAGATGTCGAATGAACCGGAAAGAAAAAACGTTCGTAATTGGATACAGTAGACAACAAAAAAAACTACATCATGATGTATATACAACAAGCAGATAAACTGTCCATGGTCTCGAAACTTTAGACACCAATAGCTGAAGCCATTTTCGAAAAATTCGGTGTTCCCTGACCTACAACCGCGTCCCAACCCGTCGTGTCAGGGAAGCCTTGCGTATTGCAGCCTGGGTTATTGCCAGTCACAATGTCAGTGAAGACTCCTGGGTTGGCATAAATCCAAGGGTTCAAGAATCCCAAGACTTTCCCCGATTTTCCGAACAGAAGATCGTTAAGGAGGACGATGGTGGATGCGAAAATGGGGGCGGAGGCGGAGGTCCCTTCGACGAAGACCTGAGTCTGATTCACCACAATGAGGATATTTTCACCTTGCGCGCCAACGTCAGGGTAACCCCGTCCAGTGCTATTGTAAAGTCCGTTGTAGAGTGAACCAATTTCGTTTAGGTAACCGTTGACCGCATCATCTTGGTAACTGGGTCGTGCAAAGTAGTTGGAGAATCCACCTGCTGAAAGATTGGCTCCAGACTCAGTTGGATAACCTCCAGTTGCGCCGACAGCAGTGATGTAAGGGCAAGAGGCGGGGAAAGTGGGTACGAAGGTGGTACAGGTGTTGTCAAGTCGGGAACCAGACACCCCTCCGTCGCCTGAGGCGATAAGGACAGAAGTACCACGGGCACCCAGTTGCATAAAGATATTGCAGAGGTTACTAAATGAGGTGCGTCACATCAAACCCGGAAGGAAGGCCTTTAAAAATAGAGCTTACTTGGCACTAGCTTGGCTGACCTGATCTTCGTTGAAACCATAACTGATAGATACGACGGTCGGAGGAGTGGTCTCTCCCAGCCAATAGTTGGCCATGTCAATGAAGCCGTTGATGCTGACCAACCCCGAAGAGAGGAATTCAACAGGGGAAAAATTGACGAGTCCGACGGTGTATTGGATGTCCAGGTTGGCCTCTAACCCTCCCGAACCGGAATCTTGGGGATTTTGACCTCCGTCGACGGATTGGTCAGCGAAAGTGGCCCCATTCAAATCTGGGCGGAAATCTCCAAGGAACGACTAGTAGAGAGAATATGAGAAATCTTAAGAAAGATAGGAAATTCAAACGGGTTCAACTTACCGCCAAGTCAGCCCGGTTGGCGAATTCATTTAAGAATCCCGCCACAGAGAGTACATTCGTTAGTGTGGTATTAGTAGTTGGGATACCGTACAGTTGCTGAAGACACCCGGGTGTGATGGACTTGTCACAAGATGGAGCATCCAAGTTCGAGCCGTAGGTAAAAGTCTTCAAAACAGAATTTGTATAGTGGTTAGGGAAACTAGTGGTAGGCTCGACAGATTCGATCATATCGTGGAGTTGCGAAGGGAGGGAATAAGACAGTGCATGGAACGACACTTTTCCGGTTTCTGTGTGACGGAAGTTGGAAAACTTGGCTTGGAACATGCTGTTTGCCTTTGAGACCGGTAAGGTGATTTTGAGCCGATCACCTGATGGACTGATGGTTTTCGGCTGAATTCCGTAGGAGGTGAGCCATGCGGTGACTTCTTGCACGGTCTCCTCGGTTGGTCTAGCATAGGATTCTGTCTGTGGAGAGGAGTCAATCAGCGCAAGACACAAAATATAGGACAAGACCACACCTCATCTTTGGTTAGATGATTTCCGTAGGAGGGACTACCCGGTGTGCTGACTGCGTAGAGTCGTTTCACTAACCCAGGGATGTCACGACCACGAAGGCCGATCTCTAGATCAATGTTTTTGTCATCTGGGAGATTGGCGACATGGACGAAACCATGTGGGGCGGCTTCTCGTGCATCATGAAGGATCATATTGTCATAGGGTGAATTGGAAGTTGACTCGCGAGGTATACTCGCGGCAGGAATGGCAGGAGCGAGTAGGAGAGCGAGGAGTACATATCGGAGGAGCTGGGATGGCCTGTGAGCGTACATTGTGAGAAGACAAGAGTTCTGTGGATTGAAAAACGTCATGTACTGACCATGCTTAAATACCTGGTCTGCAATCGAAATTAATAGATGAGCCTCGAAATGGCAGCTTAAGATGGAGGCGATGGTAAGTCGTACTTGAACATAGCATTTCTGCCAGCGGTGCGGGTCACTAGTTTTACGTATCGTAATAGGATCGTCACGATCGTCCTGCGCAATAATAGAGTTGTGACTATTCGTGTCATAGGAAGGATCTATGTATAAACTTAAGCGCATCACTTCAATGGCGATGCCCAGGTCACTACAACCTACAATGAATAACTTGAATTTTGAAAACATACTAACTGGTTTTTCTCCGTCGTGTACGTCGTCGAGCGTCTCTTTGAAGTTCATTTGAGATCGACATGTCGGTTCCTGGCAGATGGTACTAGTGGTGTGACAATAAACTAGTGTGACCGTGACGTACTCCGCAGAATCAAACCTTAAACCACACATATCGTACCAGTGCAAGTCCCATGAAGTCGTCGTCCACCGCCATCGCCATTATTTGGAATTGCAGCGCGTATAGCAACATAAATTTCAGATATTTTTGATGAACAAGGGTCTCACCGAAGTGACTTGTGCCAAAATCCAAGGTGACGGCAATGCACAGTCTGCCTGTCATGGCTTCCTCCATTGAGTGGTGAGCGGGATTGTTTCTCGGCCATTATTGATTCCAGATGCTTCTACCACCAGTCCTAGGTCTTACACCTGCTGCGATAGCGGCCCCGGAATGCCTAGTGACTTGCCTCTGCTCATGCTGCGGTGGATGACAAAATTAGCCTTGCAGGTGAGTGGTTACAGTCGACTGAATCGACGATTCGTTCTAGATCACAATGATAGACAGAGATTTATCCTTCTCCATGTCGTACGAGTTCATCAAATCCAGATTTTTCCAAGAACGAAAGCTATCGGGGTTCTTGAATGAAAACAGATGCAAGGGTTTGACGTTTGACTATATAATCTTTCCAATCAGATCTGTCAACGGGTATGAAGACATGAGGGACCAGCCACATGACTCAATGAAGCTGAATGAGAATGCATATGGGCAACCGTCCTTTGCCAGTTGACTAGGCAGTAAGTTCCGCACACGACGACGCTGAGGGGATTGCATCATGAATGTAGGTTCATAAATTTCGCAAATTGCCGTGACCTTAGTATCTCGGTGATGGTCACTATGCTATTTGGTATGGGTCGAGGGACTTGCTTCTCCTTGTGGTGCAGGGGTACCTGTCATGCACGTTTGGCGGATATATGTAGAGTATGGCACCCAGCCACCTGAGAAAAGAGAATGCCTGATAACTCGCTTCACGCACCGTCGAGTCTCTAAACCAATATTGCCTCTCTTCGTATTAGGTCCTGACTACGCGTTATACGCAATATGAATTTACTGGGGGAAGTCACTACCAGCATCTTCAGGCCGACCCAAGAGGCCAGCTGTTTGCAGAATACTGATGCAGATGGTTATATCTATCTGGAGTTCTTAATGTATACCAGTTCCCCAGCTCCACAACTCTGTTTACTAAATATACCAACTCCTGATAATTTCCGCTGCGATTGGGTCTGTGTCCACGGGTCTTTGCTTGCTCTTCAGTGAAGGGGCCGAATTCGTAAGTGCGAAAATAGGGCCCAACAAATAAAAGCCACTTGTAAACCATGGTATTACTCCAAGGGAGGTGGCTGCATTTAAGCACTGACTTGATTTGATCCTCTGCCTGGGGTGCATTTAAGCGCTGACTTGATTTAATCCTCCGCCTGGAGATAAGCAGCGGAAACCAAGTTGGTGAAGACCTGTCTGAAATTATCCAAACGTTGGATTCCTGCCAAATTCTCTACATCAAATAATGGTACCCCTTCGGACACATCTTCCTTTTCCAGGCCGAACATGGGTTTCACTTCTGCACCGCCTTGGAGGCTCCAGACATAACGCCCGATGCCAAAGTCAGGTACGGCGTGTCTTCTGTCATTGCTTTGTGGCTTCAATCAATATAGAGCTGAGGAAAAATAATATAATCATTCTCGGGAGATCGTTGAAAAAAGAAGGCCTTGGCAACGAGCCCGTAAACCACATGCTCCCGTTCGGTGAATGCTGCCACCTGGCCATTTCAGCGAGGCGACGTAAATTAGCACCCAGGACCTGATCTATGGAGGCTAAGGGTGTCGAGTCATTGAAAATGTGCGCCGCTAGACTTACTGTTATCCATTGAAAGCGCTTGAGTTCAAGTCGGAGTAGTACAGCTACAAAATATATATCGATACTAGCCCAAGCCATCAGCAAGTCATCACATTTCCGCATGAACAATAGATAGTATGATGTCTGCATGTGTTGAATAGAGATAAGGCCAACAATTGGGCTGTATTAGTCTTACTAAACAGAAGCGCTTTATCGGCGCAGGTTTTTTCCACAGGCGCCCACTCACTGTGTCTTCTGCCCTGACCGGCGCCCTCTGACGCGTTCTCACATCTTGTGTGAGTGTCTTTCTTTCCCTCCACCGTTTATTTCCTTTAGCACCTTTCTCCGCACGGACCACAACTACGTCGGCCTTATTGCGTTCCTCAAGGATCACCCGCGCGCGGCTTCTTTCGACGCTCTCCTGCCTTTTGCCGACGCAACCGTACCCATACGGCCCTCTTTGCTGATTAAGTGTATGTCCCTGCCATGTCACGTATTCTTCCAGTAGCTACCTGTGCTTACTACACGCGTCTCCTTACGAGACGCTCCTCTGCGGTTTCCTTTGTACCTACTTGTCTCCCACCAATATACACCCTTCCCATGCGAAAAAAAAAAAACAGAAGCGCTTGCCGAAGTTTGCCGATAGTCGGAGATTCAAACTCTAATTAGTAAGCGAGATATGTGCGGGCTGGATTACCCAGGTAAACGTGGTGAACGCAAATGGGTGGAAGTTTGCACCCCGAAATGCACAAACGGGAACTTCAGACGGGTGGCAGTCATTGAATGCTTTAGTTAGCAGTAATGATCAACAAAAGTAGTGGCGCACGGGGCACGCACCGAGTGGGTGGCGAACAAGTGGGTATTGATAAAGGTTAGGTACATAGTTGAGGCGATGACATGGTAGTAGGGGCGAGGGACGTAAGTGGGCGAGGGTGAATGGGTGAATGGGTGAATGGGTGATGCCTGAGGGTGGTTGTGGTGTGAGAGCATGGCAGCAGCAGTTAGCGGTAGTCCGTTTAGGGGTGATTAAGGGGATGGCACTGAGCGCCATGACGAGGAATCACGCACTGTACCGTTGACCGATGACCTATTCGAAAGTCTTTGAAGAACAGTTCACACTGCACGCAGAGTACAGCTTGAGCCATGTCCACAAATCTTCGCGAGATTCAGCATTAGACGACGTATCCTCAGAGAGTATGTTACTGGTACGAGCACATATAAGTACGGCGAGTCAAAGATGAGACCTAGCCAACACCATGGTTCCCGGAATCGCAGAAAGGGAGTCGCTTTGGGATTTCCAGTAGGCAGAAGGGGCTGGTGGAACTTTGAAGCAAAATTCTGAAGCAGCTACGCGTATGAGAGGTGAAGCGGTGTGATGTGCCGACAAAGCCTTCTTGATTCTAATGAACAGAGCTTCTCGTGCGACGTGCCGGTTTATCAGGCTTAGTTACCAAAAGGCATAGTGGCCGCACAGAGATTCCAAGGTCACGGTGATTTGCAAAAATTATGAACAAATCCCCTCTGCGTCGCCGTATGCGGAACTTACTGCCTAGTCAACTGGCACAGTGAAATCGACGCTTGCACACATGAATCGCGCAAGAGAATCTCCGGTTTCGTACTAAGATGCCCCCTATATTTCGAGATGCATTCTCACCGGGCGACATTCAGTTTCATTGAGTCATGTGGCTGGTCCCTCATGTCTTCATACCCGTTGACAGATCTGATTGGAAAGATTATATAGTCAAACGTCAAACCCTTGCATCTGTTTTCATTCAAGAACCCCGATAGCTTTCGTTCTTGGAAAAATCTGGATTTGATGAACTCGTACGACATGGAGAAGGATAAATCTCTGTCTATCATTGTGATCTAGAACGAATCGTCGATTCAGTCGACTGTAACCACTCACCTGCAAGGCTAATTTTGTCATCCACCGCAGCATGAGCAGAGGCAAGTCACTAGGCATTCCGGGGCCGCTATCGCAGCAGGTGTAAGACCTAGGACTGGTGGTAGAAGCATCTGGAATCAATAATGGCCGAGAAACAATCCCGCTCACCACTCAATGGAGGAAGCCATGACAGGCAGACTGTGCATTGCCGTCACCTTGGATTTTGGCACAAGTCACTTCGGTGAGACCCTTGTTCATCAAAAATATCTGAAATTTATGTTGCTATACGCGCTGCAATTCCAAATAATGGCGATGGCGGTGGACGACGACTTCATGGGACTTGCACTGGTACGATATGTGTGGTTTAAGGTTTGATTCTGCGGAGTACGTCACGGTCACACTAGTTTATTGTCACACCACTAGTACCATCTGCCAGGAACCGACATGTCGATCTCAAATGAACTTCAAAGAGACGCTCGACGACGTACACGACGGAGAAAAACCAGTTAGTATGTTTTCAAAATTCAAGTTATTCATTGTAGGTTGTAGTGACCTGGGCATCGCCATTGAAGTGATGCGCTTAAGTTTATACATAGATCCTTCCTATGACACGAATAGTCACAACTCTATTATTGCGCAGGACGATCGTGACGATCCTATTACGATACGTAAAACTAGTGACCCGCACCGCTGGCAGAAATGCTATGTTCAAGTACGACTTACCATCGCCTCCATCTTAAGCTGCCATTTCGAGGCTCATCTATTAATTTCGATTGCAGACCAGGTATTTAAGCATGGTCAGTACATGACGTTTTTCAATCCACAGAACTCTTGTCTTCTCACAATGTACGCTCACAGGCCATCCCAGCTCCTCCGATATGTACTCCTCGCTCTCCTACTCGCTCCTGCCATTCCTGCCGCGAGTATACCTCGCGAGTCAACTTCCAATTCACCCTATGACAATATGATCCTTCATGATGCACGAGAAGCCGCCCCACATGGTTTCGTCCATGTCGCCAATCTCCCAGATGACAAAAACATTGATCTAGAGATCGGCCTTCGTGGTCGTGACATCCCTGGGTTAGTGAAACGACTCTACGCAGTCAGCACACCGGGTAGTCCCTCCTACGGAAATCATCTAACCAAAGATGAGGTGTGGTCTTGTCCTATATTTTGTGTCTTGCGCTGATTGACTCCTCTCCACAGACAGAATCCTATGCTAGACCATCCGAGGAGACCGTGCAAGAAGTCACCGCATGGCTCACCTCCTACGGAATTCAGCCGAAAACCATCAGTCCATCAGGTGATCGGCTCGAAATCACCTTACCGGTCTCAAAGGCAAACAGCATGTTCCAAGCCAAGTTTTCCAACTTCCGTCACACAGAAACCGGAAAAGTGTCGTTCCATGCACTGTCTTATTCCCTCCCTTCGCAACTCCACGATATGATCGAATCTGTCGAGCCTACCACTAGTTTCCCTAACCACTATACAAATTCTGTTTTGAAGACTTTTACCTACGGCTCGAACTTGGATGCTCCATCTTGTGACAAGTCCATCACACCCGGGTGTCTTCAGCAACTGTACGGTATCCCAACTACCAATACCACACAAACGAATGTGCTCTCTGTGGCGGGATTCTTAAATGAATTCGCCAACCGCGCTGACTTGGCGGTAAGTTGAACCCGTTTGAATTTCCTATCTTTCTTAAGATTTCTCATATTCTCTCTACTAGTCGTTCCTTGGAGACTTCCGCCCAGATTTGAATGAGGCCACTTTCACTGATCAATCCGTCGACGGAGGTCAAAATCCCCAAGATTCCGGTTCGGGAGGGTTAGAGGCCAACCTGGACATCCAATACACCGTCGGACTCGTCAATTTTTCCCCTGTTGAATTCCTCTCTTCGGGGTTGGTCAGCATCAACGGTTTCATTGACATGGCCAACTATTGGCTGGGAGAGACCACTCCTCCGACCGTCGTATCTATCAGTTATGGTTTCAACG
The DNA here is from genome assembly GCA_023014395.1 of Amanita rimosa. NCBI lineage: Eukaryota > Fungi > Basidiomycota > Agaricomycetes > Agaricales > Amanitaceae > Amanita > Amanita rimosa. The sequence continues at coordinate 527,989 of JAEBUO010000026.1, read as the reverse complement.
AAGACCAGGTCAGCCAAGCTAGTGCCAAGTAAGCTCTATTTTTAAAGGCCTTCCTTCCGGGTTTGATGTGACGCATTTCATTTAGTAACCTCTGCAATATCTTTATGCAACTGGGTGCCCGTGGTACTTCTGTCCTTATCGCCTCAGGCGACGGAGGGGTGTCTGGTTCCCGACTTGACAACACCTGTACCACCTTCGTACCCACTTTCCCCGCCTCTTGCCCTTACATCACTGCTGTCGGCGCAACTGGAGGTTATCCAACTGAGTCTGGAGCCAATCTTTCAGCAGGTGGATTCTCCAACTACTTTGCACGACCCAGTTACCAAGATGATGCGGTCAACGGTTACCTAAACGAAATTGGTTCACTCTATAACGGACTTTACAATAGCACTGGACGGGGTTACCCTGACGTTGGTGCGCAAGGTGAAAATATCCTCATTGTGGTGAATCAGACTCAGGTCTTCGTCGAAGGGACCTCCGCCTCCGCCCCCATTTTCGCATCCACCATCGTCCTCCTTAACGATCTTCTGTTCGGAAAATCGGGGAAAGTCTTGGGATTCTTGAACCCTTGGATTTATGCCAACCCAGGAGTCTTCACTGACATTGTGACTGGCAATAACCCAGGCTGCAATACGCAAGGCTTCCCTGACACGACGGGTTGGGACGCGGTTGTAGGTCAGGGAACACCGAATTTTTCGAAAATGGCTTCAGCTATTGGTGTCTAAAGTTTCGAGACCATGGACAGTTTATCTGCTTGTTGTATATACATCATGATGTAGTTTTTTTTTTGTTGTCTACTGTATCCAATCACGAACGTTTTTTCTTCCCGCTTCACTTGACATCTGACTCTTGTCTTCGTTTTACTGAGTTGAACGACCTCGTGGGATCCGCTCGGGATCAGACTTTAAAAAAGTGTGTTGAGTGTGCTTTACTAGAAGAGCCGACTTGTGCAGATCGAACATACATAGTTCTCGAAAACAATACTGGGAGGCTCGTTCCAATTTCAAATAGCTACATATGTACATCGCAACGATTTAGCAGTATTTGAGAATTCAGACACGAAGGGCCGCAGCCATCCTTGCGAAATTAGGTGTTCCAAAACCCGTCACGGGATCCCATCCCGTTTTATCGGGGAAGCCACTGGTACTACAGCCAGGGTTACTACCGGAAATAATGTCATTGAAGACATTTGGGTTCATATAAATCCAGGGGTTCAAGAATCCCAAGACTCTGCCGGTCCGTGTGATGAGACGGTCGTTAAGAAGGGCGATGATGGAGGCGAAGATGGGGGCGGAAGCGGAGGTCCCCTCAACGAGGACCTGAGCCTGATTGAGCATGATGGCAATACTAAGACCTTGCGCGCTGATGTCAGGGTAGGCTCGTCCGTTGCGGTTGAAACGCCCGCGGTAGAGTGAGCCGATTGTGTTAAGGTAACCGTTCACAGCCGTCGCCTGATAAATGGGTCGACTGTAATAGTTGGAGAAACCGCCCGCTGAGAGACCGGCACCAACTTCAGTGGGAAAGTTTCCAGTTGCACCAACAGCGGTGATATAAGGGCAGGAAGCGGGGAAAGTGGGTACGAAGGCAGTACAGGTGTTGTTGAGGCGCGACCCGGACACTCCTCCATCTCCTGAAGCGTAAAGGATAGAAACGCCACGAGAGCCGAGCTGCGCATAGAGATTGCAGAGGGTGCTATGAGATGTTCAATTCGGGAAAGGAAACGAAGATATTTTAAAGACTTACGTGGCACTAGTCTTGCTAACCTGGTTCTCGTTAAAGCCATAGCTGATAGATACGACGGTCGGAGGATGAGCTTGGGTTAGCCAATAGTTGGCCATATTAATGAAGCCATTTATGTTGTTTAATGCAGAAGAGAGAAAGACGACTGGGGCAAAGTTAACGAGCCCGACGGTGTACTGGATGTCCAGGTTTGCCTCCAATCCCGCAGTACCAGGACCCTGCAGATCTTTGCCTCCGTCAATGGACTGGTCGGTGAAGGTGGCCCCGTTTAAGTCTGGACGGTATAGACTTAGAAATGACTAGATATATTTAAGAGAATTAGAATTAAGAAGATGAAATTCATGCATTGACTTACTGCTAGATCCTGACGATTGGCATATTCGTTTAAGAACCCCGCCACAGAGAGGATGTTCTGAGCTCGAGTGGCTCTGGAAGTTGGGATACCGTACAGTTCCCTAAGACAGCCGGGTGTGATTACCTGGTTGCAAGGGGGGAAATCCAAATTGGAGCTGTTGCTGAACGTCTGCAAGGCTGGAGGAATGATGGGGTTAGGGAAACTAGTGGTCGGCTCAACAGATTCAATTTTCTCGTTCAGTTGCGAAGGGAGGGAATATGATAGCGTCTGGAAGGACTCGGTTCCTGTTTCTGCGTGATAGAAGGTAGAAAAGGTGGCTTGAAACAGATCATTTGCCTTTGAAACTGGAAGGGTGATTTGGAGCCGATCGCCCGAGGGGCTGATGGTTTTGGACTGAATTCCATTGTATGAAAGCCATGACTTGACTTCGCTCATGGTTTCGTCTCCTGGTCTTGCGTACGACTCTGCCTGTGGATATGTTTACTCATCACAAGCACAATGTAAGCATGGGAAAAGGTCATACCTCCCCTTTGCTCAGATGGTTCCCATACGAGGGACTACCTGGGGTGCTGACTTCGTAGAGCCTTTTCACCAATCCAGGGATGTCGTTGCCCCGCAGACCAATCTCCAAATTAATAATTTTGTCGTCAGGGAGTTTGCCAACGTAGAGGAAGCCGGCTGGTGCAGCATCTCTGACATCATGGACAATCATATTGCCGTAGAGCGAATTTAGGACTGAGCGTTCAGGTAAGCCCAGGACAGGAATAACGGGAGCCAGGAGGGCGAGGAGACCATATCGAAGGAGCTGGGATGGCCTGTAATGGTACTGGTACATTGTAATGGATAAGACTTTTTGCGGCCCTGGACGCTTAAATATCCAAAAAGATTCTCGCATTAGGGGCTTACATCCCTATAGGTGGCGGATATAATGTCAACGTACCACGTTCACGTCGAAACCATAAAGACCCTATCTGTGGTACTATCCCCTTTTTTTTTGTTTAATTGACCTCCGCCGGTCATCTCTTGGTTCCAATTAAACCGAACAGTGTTTCGCAAATTGCCCTTTCCTATTGCTAGAATTAACGGCAAAAAACCTCGTTTGCATCTTCCAGAAAAGTCACAATTGTGACCTAATTCACGTCGCAGACCATATAATTAGTTGATATGGTATGGTGGTACGGCGGAATTAAGCGTCGTTCATGCTCAAGCACCCTGCGTTTGGATAATCCAGGCTAAGGAACCAATGTTGATACGACGGGTTTTTGAACAGGAATGGGTGATGAGCAACTGGTGTGATAGCAAGGAGGCTAGAACTTGTCGAATTTCGTTTGGTCGAAGGGGCGGTGGAGGCCAAGGAGGAGTACTGACTCAAAGATAAGTCAACTACAATTACTCCTATCTATATTCCTGGTAGGTCACTTACATGTAAGTGAATTGCTGGAGCCCCGACACGACACGACATGACGCGACACTGCAGAGTGGGGATACAGCGGCGTTCTGGGTAGTGACTATCTTGAGACCCGCTGCTGCCAGACGCCGTCGTCCTGCCATATACTGCACCCCCTACTCTATGTAATGCCGGCCGCGTCCCAATACGCGTATATCTGAGCGTGCACCTCGTCGACATCGATGAGGTTACAGTCCAGGTGAGCTAGGGGTTCCAGAGAGAACTCTGGCCTGAATCAAGTTAGTAGAAAGCGTTGCTGACCACTGTCCAATGATATCAACAGATATCGACAAACAAACAACAACATTTGTTTTTTTTTCGCATGGTAAAGTTGTATATTAAAGAACAGAACGAGTAAGTACAAAAGTACGGGACGTGAGCACCTCTAATGAGATGCGTGTGGTAAGCAACGGTAGCTACAGTAAAGTAAGGCGAGGGGGAGGGGAGAGGTCGCTAATCGGCGAAGAGAGCTACATGAGGGCGTAGACGGCGGGGATGGTATGTGAAAGGGACCAAAGCATCGAACGTGGCCGCCCGAGGGTGGTCCTTAAGGAAAGCAATAAGGCCGACGTAATTATTGTCGCGCCGCAGAAAAGAGCAAAAGGAAGAAAAGGGAGGAGGAAAAACAGGGCACGCACATATGATGTGGGCGCGGGTCAGAGGTTGCCTGGTGGAGCAAAGCGTGCAGTGCGTGGGTGCTTGAGGAAAAAACCTGCGCCTGTATTCAGCTGAGGGCATGTGGCCAGTGACAAACCGAGTAAAGCGAGAGAAGAGCGCGGGCGAGTCTTCACATTTGGAGACAAAGCGCGACTTGGACTTTGAGAGGGTCGGCTTAATGGTAGAGCCAGAGGCATTGAGGCGGACGAGGTTGTGACCACGAGTCTTCTGGGAGAGCCACGCGAGACGCCAATGTTGGCCAGCGGTGCGACGAAAGCGGGTGATAGCAGACTGTCGAGTGACGAGGGCGGGGCAGACAGGGCCACGATGTTGGGCCACGAGACGATCCACGGCCTCATTTTCAGGTATGCCAACGTGGCTGGGGCACCACGAGACAGTGAGGCGGTTTGAGGCGTGGTCGTGGAACCAGGCACAGAGGGAAGCGCAGGCGCGAATATGGATATGCTGACCGTCGGCGACGTCTGTGTTGAAGACGCTGCGGGCAGCGGCGGCGTTGTCAACCAAGAGGACCACATGGCCCACGACGGCGGTGTCGACTAAGTGGCGAAAAGCCATGTCGATGGCCTGAGTCTCAGCGGTAAAGGAGGACGTAGACGGCGTATGGCGAGCCTCGGAATGCGAGCGAGTGACATAGCCGCTAGTGGCAACACGACGCTGTAGGGAGCCGTCAGTGGCGACCAAGTAGATGGAACGGTCGGACCGCCATTGACACAGTTGGGCGCGAAAAGCTTGGAGCCAGGGCTCGAAGAGGTCTTTAGCTGCTTTCGGAGGATGATCGAAATGCACGAAAGATATCCTGTGGGCGAAAACGTCGAGGAGGCGTAGACCGCGATCATTCTCTGAGTTAGCTGACTCGAAGGGCTCGTCGATAGAAGCCGCAACCAAGAAAAGAGAGTGCAAGGGATTTGACGGTAGACGGGTGTTACGCAGGGGGTGGCGCGCGCGGGCTCGTGCAAAGGCAGGAAGGGCCGGTTGGCGGGAAAGGGCGCGGAGAGCGTGATGGACATCCAGGGTAGCGAGGCGCAGGCCTGTGCGGCTAAGTAGGAAATCACAATAAACACGAACCGGCGGGAAGCCCGTCAAATATTCCAGAGTGCCGCCCGGCGTGGTTGAGAAAGCGCCACTCGCCCAGATAAGTGCTAGACGCTGCACGCGCTTGAGGGGGGTGAGCAAATGATGAACTCCCCGAGCGCCAGAACGGAACCAGAGTGCGAGGCCGTACGACATGACAGGCCAGATACAGGCGCGGATAATTTGGAGCCGCTTGGAGACCGGCAGACCTCTGACCGCATTCCCAATCATACGTAGTGCCCTAATAGAAGAAGAGGCCTTATTAGTATAGTGTTGTACATGGTATTTGAAGGAAAGAAATGGATCAAAGAAAAAACCTAAATAACGCCATTTAGTGGCGGGAGAGATCACGATACTAGTATTGTCCGGGTTGAGGAGTGTGATGGGTGTGGTGGTGCAGATGTGGTCGAAGGAATGGTCCAGAGAGCGTATGACGGTAGAGCGGGGGAGAGGTCGGCGGGGGTTCTGAGCAGCCGCGGTGATCCGACCGAGGTCCATAGTCCGCTTAAAGGGGAGAAAGTGGATGAGTTCCGTCTTACCGGGTTCCAGAACGAGGCCAACACGGGCCATAGTGCGGGCAAAGTGAGTATACATGGATGCTAGAGCCGCGAGATTGTGATGGAAATTGGTGGCGGACCTACACAGACGGAGTCGTCCACAAAGCTCATGACGGCGGAGTGCGATGCCGGATTGAAGGCGAAGAAAGTGCGCAGGGGCAGAGCCGCATACAGGCTGGATATGATCGGGGACTCGCAAGCTCCCTGTGGGGCGCCGAGGCCGGCAGGCATGGGGGGAGACGTGGCAGCACCCCATCGGTAATGCATGGTGCGGTCCGCGTAATAGTCCGCTAAAAAAGTTGTGAGCGAAGATGGGAAACCCTGTTTACGCAGGATAGTGAGCAGGACCGGCGTTTGAATGGACGGGAAGTATTGTGCGACATCTACAGCCAGACAAGAGGTGAATAGCCCAGCGTCGCGAGCCTGATGGAGCCAGTTGGTGAGAAAGAGGCCGGCATCGAGAGTCGACCGTTGCCGCAGACCCCCAAACTGCAGGGGGTGCAGCAGGTCGTAGCGTTGTGCGTCCATCTGCAGCCGGACGGCGACCATTTTCATGAAAAGTTTGCCCAAACAGTTCAGGAGGGCGATAGGCCGGTAGTTCTTCATGCGGCCGTAGTCATCCCGGCCTGGCTTTGGCAGGATCACTGTATGACTGATCTTGAACTGTTGAGGCCAGGCGCCGGTGTGGAAGGCACAGTTATACAACAACATTTGTTGTGCATCGAACGGCAAAAATGGAACTCATCACATTACAGTTCTTAAGATGCAAGCGTCAAATCAACATTCCTGACCTCGTGGCCGCTGCGCGCCAACCATGTCTAGCGACACCAAGATTTCAAGGACATCCGGTCCATTGAATGTCATGCTGCAAGCTGCGCATGCCCATCACTTTACACAATCCGGACGGCATCACAAGTCAACATTCACCCTACCGACTGCTGGCGATACCTGGGTTTTTTTTTTCTTTTGATCCTTTCATTATCATTCAATTTTACACCAATAAAGCTCCTTCGTCTACCAGGGCCTTACGCATGATAGATAAGAGAATTATGTATATTCGATCTGCAAAAGTGGGCTTCTTCACACACACAAGCACACTTTTTTAAAAGCCGGCTCCCACGAGGTCATTCGACTTTTACTGCAGTAAAACGAAGACAAGAGTCAGATCTCGAGTGAGGATATGTAAGCGGAAAGGAAACAACGTTAGTGATTGGATACAGGTAGGCTATACATATCATATATATGCAAACAGACAACAAAAAAAAAAAAAAAACAAGCTACAATCATGATGTGTAATACGTATACAACAAGCAGATAAACTGTCCATGGTCTCGAAACATTAGACACCAATAGCTGAAGCCATTTTCGAAAAATTCGGTGTTCCCTGGCCTACAACCGCATCCCAACCGGTCTTGTCAGGGAAGCCTTGCGTATTGCAGCCCGGGTTGTTGCCAGTCACAATGTCAGTGAAGACTCCTGGGTTGGCGTAAATCCAAGGGTTCAAGAATCCCAAGACTTTCCCCGATTTCGCAAACAGGAGATCGTTAAGGAGGACGATGGTGGATGCGAAAATGGGGGCGGAGGCGGAGGTCCCTTCGACGAGGACCTGAGTCTGATTCATCACAATCAGGATACTTTCACCTTGCGCGCCGACATCAGGGTAACCCCGTCCAGTGCTATTGTAAAGCCCGTTGTAGAGTGAACCAATTTCGTTTAGGTAACCGTTAACCGCATCATCTTGGTAACTGGGTCGTGCAAAGTAGTTGGAGAATCCACCTGCTGAAAGATTGGCTCCAGACTCTGTGGGAAAACCGCCGGTCGCGCCAACGGCAGTGATGTAAGGGCAAGAAGCGGGGAAGGTGGGTACGAAGGTGGTACAGGTGTTGTCAAGCCGGGAACCAGACACCCCTCCGTCGCCTGAGGCGATAAGGATAGAAGTACCACGGGCACCCAGTTGCATAAAGACATTGCAGAGGGTACTAAATGAGATTGTGTCACGTCAGGGCTAAGAAATCAGGAAGGCCTTGAAAATAGAGCTTACTTGGCACTAGCTTGGCTGACCTGGTTTTCGTTGAAACCATAGCTGATAGATACGACCGTCGGAGGAGTGGCCTCTCCCAGCCAATAGTTGGCCATGTCAATGAAGCCGTTGATGCTGGGCGATCCCGAAGAGAGGAATTCAACAGGGGAAAAGTTAACGAGTCCGACGGTGTACTGGATGTCCAGGTTGGCCTCTAACCCTCCCGAACCGGGATCCTGGGGATTTTGACCTCCGTCGATAGACTGGTCAGTGAAAGAGGCCCCATTCAAATCTGGGCGGAAGTCTCCAAGGAACGACTAGTAGAGAGAATATGAGAAAGATAGGAGATTCAAACGAGTTCAAACTTACCGCCAAGTCAGCCCGGTTGGCAAATTCATTTAAGAATCCTGCCACAGAGAGCACGTTCTTTTGGGTGGCATTGGTAGTGGGGATACCGTATAGTTGCTGAAGACACCCAGGTGTGATGGACTGGTCACAAGGCGGAGCATCCAAATTCGAGCCGGAGGTAAAAGTTTTCAAAACTGGATTTACGGAGGGGTTAGAGAAACTGGTGGTGGGCTCGATAGATTCGATGATGTCATGGAGTGGCGAAGGAAGGGAATAAGACAGTGCATGGAACGACACTTTTCCAGTTTCTGTGTGACGGAAGTTGGAAAACTTGGCTTGGAACATGCTGTTCGCCTTTGAGACCGGTAAGGTGATTTTGAGCCGATCGCCTGATGGGCTGATGGTTTTCGACTGAATTCCGTAGGAGGAGAGCCACGCGGTGACTTTTTGCACGGTCTCCTCGGTTGGTCTAGCATAGGATTCTGCCTGTGGAGAAGAGTCAATCAGCGCAAGACACAAAATATAGGACAAGGCCGCACCTCATCTTTGGTCAGATGATTTCCGTAGGAGGGACTACCCGGTGTGCTGACTGCATAGAGTTGTTTCACCAACCCAGGGATGTCGCGACCACGAAGGCCGATCTCCAGATCAATGTTTTTGTCATCTGGGAGATTGGCGACATGGACGAAACCCTTTGGGGGGGCTTCTCGTGCATCATGAAGAATCATATTGTCATAGGGTGAATTGGAAGTTGAATCGCGAGGTATGATAGCGCCGGGAATGGCAGGAGCGAGTAGGAGAGCGAGGAGCACATAGCGGAGGAGCTGAGATGGCCTGTGAGCATACATTGTGAGAAGACAAGAGTTCTGTAGATTGAAAGAACACCATGTACTGACCATACTTAAATACTTTGTCCGCAATCGAAATGAGCCTCAAAATGGCAGCCTCAGATGGAGGCGATGGAGGCGATGGTGAGTCGTGCTTGAACATAGCATTTCGGCCGGCGGTGCGTGTGACTAGGTTTACGTATCGCAATGGGATCGTGATCGTCCCGCGCAATAGAGTTGTGACTGCTCGTGTTATAAGAAGAATCTATAATTCAAGCGCTTCACTACAATGGCGGTGCCCTGGGCCATTACATATTGTCAAACCTACATGAAATGACTTGAATTTTGAAAACATGCTAGCTGGTTTGTATTATCCGTCGTGTACGTCGTCGCTCAGCGAGCGTGTTCTGTTTGAAGTTCATTGAAGACCAACAAGTCAGTTCCTGGAAGATGGCACTAGTGGTGTGACAACAAACTAGCTGACCGTGACGTGCCTGGCTGTCCCCACGTTACCGCAGAATCAAACCTTAAACCACACACATATTGTACCAGTGCAAGTTCGTCGTTCATTGCCATCGCCACTATTCAGCAATGCGGCGCGTATAACAACGTAAATCTCAGATATTGTTGACGAACAGGAGCCTTACCGAAGTGACTTTGTACTAACCAAAATCCAAGACGGTATTGAATGGCACAGTCTGCCTGTCATGCCTTCCTCCATCGAGTGGTGAGCGGGATTGCTTCTCGGCCGTTATTGATTCCAGAAGTTTCCACCACCAGTCCTAGGGCCTTAACGCCGCTGCGATAACGGTTCCGGAATACGTACAGACTTGCCTCTGCTCATGCTGCGGTCGATGGCAAGTTTGGCGTGATCCTATCTAATACAAAGCCACAGTGCAAGCGAGTTGAATCACTGTCGACGAATCGTCGGACAGTTATCCTCATGTCGTACGAGTTCATCAAATTTAGGTTTTTCTAGGAACGAAAGCTAAGTATCGGGGTGCTCGAATGAAAACAGATAAGATGCAAAGGTTTGACGTTTGAATCTATTGTCTTTTCCAATCAGATCTGTCAACGGCTACGAACCAACCAATAAACCAATAGGTATGACACGAGAGACTGGCAGCCACATGACGGCTCAAAATTGAATGTCGCCTGAGAACGCATCTCTAGTACGAAATTGGGTATTCCTTTGTGCGATCCATATGGGAAACCGTCCATTTCGCTACGTCAGTTGACTAGGTAGTAAGTTCCGCATACGACGACGCTGAGGGGATTGCATCCATGAACATATAGTAGGTCTATTTGTTCATAATTTTTTGCCAGTCGCCATCACCTTGGTATCTCGGTGACGGCTACAATGCCATTTAGTATGGGTTGAGGGCCTTGTTTCAATCCTTGTGGTGCAGGCGTACCTGTCACGCGGATTTGACAGGTTTGGCGGATCCATGCGGCAATGTGCCCGGCGCCTCCGCATGGTATCTGCCAGTGAACGGGACGCCTTACTCTATAGCATTCCTCTGCCTCCTCCACCCCCCAACATCAACAGTGAGTTTGTGGTGTCTGTAGACGTAGTGGTGTAAGGGCTGAGTGGAGGGCTGAGGCAGCGATGTTGATGACACGAATCTAAGCCCCGATACGTTCACACGATCACACGTCCACAACTCCACCCTCCTTTGTAAGTAAAGTACTCGAAATCGGAGAATGACACGCGACACGCAGTGGGCCATGTGTAGTAAGCTAAGGAGGTGTAATACTATGGAAAGGCCAGTAGAAGTTAGTCAGGGAAGAGCGCCGCATGACGGCGGCGGGTGCGAGGACGATACGTGAAGGGCGCAAGGTCGTCAAAGGTGACGGCAGACGGGTGAGATTTCAAAAAAGCGATGAGGCCTATATAATTATTGTCGCGACGGAGGAAGGAGGGAAAAGAGGAAAAAGGGCGGGCATAAAACCGGCACTCACAGATGATGTGGTTCCGCGTCAAGGGCAAACGGTGTGGACAGGCGGTGCATTGAACGGGTGCTTGGGGGAAAAAAACGCCGACGGTATTCGGCTGATGGCCATAGCCTATGGCCTGTGGTGAAGCGGACAAAACGGGAGAAGAGCTCTGGAGAGTCATCGCAGCTCGTTATGAAGCTCAAAGGTGCTGCCTGCCGCGCTGCTGTCCATAGTCCACGTAGCATCTGCAACATTCCAACTTGCCTCTGAGACGGTGAGACGGTATCATTTGTTTGTTCTTGTTTTATTTTGACTTATGTCTTCTCTTCCTTCTGTGCGAGAAATCAAATTGGACCATCTGCCCAACGCCCTTAGCGCATATAACATTTGTCTCTCCTTTGAAAGGGAGGCTACTTCTGAAAAAGGTCGCATACATGCCCGAATCCTTGGCTATTTGATCATCCATGCGCCCTCCCCAACCGCCCTGGCCGAGATAGTGAAGGTCATTCATTCATGTGCTCAAGATCACGAGACTCTGTCCGAACTTGGAGAATCATTTCTTATTTGGTTTATTCGCCCATGTCAGTCATGTCATTCATCGAAAAGACGAGTCGCTGACCTCTCAGAGCTCAGTCAAGAAAACCAAAGGGCGGACACCGGCCCCATCTGATCACCCGAGTCGTCCATCATTTGACAAAGTGAAGGCCGATTTGAAGGCTAAGATTAAAGCCGCACCGAAGGACCATAAAGAAGCGAAGAAACAGGTTAGTGGTGTATGTATATTTTAGTGGTGCCCGTATTCTAATACATTTCTCACAGGCTCTTGTTCGGGATGGCTGTAAATGCGTAGTGACTGGAAAATATGACGTGATTGCAGAACAAGAATCCCTTGTCGATGTCAACGTGATTTTAGCTGCAGGCGGCTCGGTGCACACAGAGTTGGCCCATATTTTGCCAGAGTCTACTTATTTTAACGCACGTCCGGGCTCTCCAGAAAAGGTTTTTTTTTTTTTTTTTTTGGAATATCTGACATTTTTGCTATGTTTAGAAAAACTACGCTGCCTCAGTGTTGGCGGTTTTACATCGTTTCGGTTACGATGTCGAAAAGGTGAATGGGCCAAAAGTCCATTCCCTCTACAACGTCATGACAATGGAAAAAAACGTGCATGACTGGTTTGATCGTTTAGAAATGTGGTTAGAGAGCACGGTGAGTGTGGTGGTCGTCGTAAATTATACGTACCCTTATAACAGTACCTCAAACCTTAGGAAGTCGAGAACTGCTACCGCGTACAAACTACCCACCAAAGCTACCTGGTGCCTGGAGAGGTGATGTTTACCTCGCCGGATCCTTCTGTCCTTCCATACCCTTCTCAACAGCTCTTAGCCTTGCATGCAGCATGTGCTAAGGTTGCCCATCTTTCAGGCGCAGGAGAATACATTGACAAGTTTGATCGTGATGCAGATGATTTGGATGTATTGGCAACTGATGGTAGCTCGTCTGAAATCCTAACACAGGCTCTCTTGAAGTCGGCATCGCACCCTATCAGTATTGGGGCATAAAAAGTATGATGTTTTATACAATTCCAGAGTACTACATATTTGCGCTCCTTGTGTGCGCCGTCCACTTCAGTCCAAATGTAGAAATGGGCTCAATATTCATAATTTGGGGGCAGGCAATCCGTGTTGTGATCATGCCGTCGTCGTTTTCACCAGGTAAGTGCATTTCCAGGTTGAAGTTATCATGTCAGTAGTTAAGGTATGATATCAGCGTTAGAGTGTGAATTTGACAACGTTGTGAATCTCCCTGCTGATTGTCTCTACCCGCCATTGGAGCAACTCAGCATATCTCTAACTCACATATTATGAACAATCTACCAAAATTACTGTGTCCTTACGCATGGTTACTTAGCTTGCAAGAACGATATCAACGCATATCTATGTAAATATTCATCGCAACGGGTAATATGTACACTTCAAAACACGAAAAAAAAAAAAAAAAAAAAAAAAAAGAAGCTTGCTTTTTCACTAACGCGCCATTTCTTCCCCAGATTGGTCGAGACGCTCTGCAATCTCACGGTCGACACCAACTACTACGTCTGCCTTCTTCGTCCGTAAACTGAGGAGTGAAAATGCCCCTGCAAGCGGGCCTTTTTATCAGAAATCGTCGGCAATGCGTTTGCATGTCCAGAACATACGGAATTCTTACCTAGGGCTTGCACAAAGTCTATCCACGCCGGCCATTTGATATCCCCTGTGAGCCTGATTATTTATAATTAAAAAAAAAAAAAAGGGCTTAAAGCGGTCCATATGGTGACGAAAACCACACACTTGCGGTAACTAGCTATGAAGCAAAGTTGTCATTAGTATCTAACCATTGGATTGTACATGGAAACATCATTTCTTACTTCAAATCTTCCCTATTTCAAACAAAAAAAAAAACGGGTCGTGATTAAGTAATTGATCAAGAGCCATGCGTGAAAAAACCGACCTTGAATATCACCAGATCACTTTTCTTCAGATCGTAGTGGAGAGTAGGCCAACATGCATGTGCTTCCATATCCCAATATGGAAATGGATAGGTCCAAAACCCCGCGCGCATTCTGACGTTGCGCTGTGCTCTCGTTTCCCAAAGCCGTATCAAGGGGAACGGATAAAGAAAAGACGCCTTCAACCAGATACCTTTGCCATCGCGTCACCATCCATCCTATCACCTAGGTGTTTAAAGTTCGACAGGGAAGGGGTGCATTAATTCCGAAAAATGCTGGCGTATCCTTCAGATTCGCGGCGAAGGTGGCCACGAAGTCGGGTGGAGTAACGTCCGAAAACAAACCATGGTATCAGTTTGGGGCTATAAAACGCAGTCAGTACTCAGGCCTCAGGCCATGCATAACGTTGATGAAAGAGTTAACTGGAAGATCACTTTTCCGACGAAAGGTGTGAATGTCGCTAAGAAGTCGGAAAAGACCGAGGTCGGTGGTGAAGAGCCAATAAGGGTACGAATCGAACGGAGTTCGCGACCTCGAATCCTGCTAGAAGATATTCGTTGCCGTCAAAGAAAACCTGTCAGGACTCGACGAACCGTTATCTAAAACGAAATCTATCCGGCCTCGTTTCATAGACGAGATGTGTTCCCATGCCTTATCCTGATCATCTCGGAGAATAAAATGTTGTCTCGCTGCTTGTGCTTCCTTGCCAACTGCCTGTAGATGATCTATATCTGATATGGACAAGTGGGGGGTCAACAACGAAAGATCCTTTAAAAAGTTAAGTTAGATCAACAGGATAAGTGAGCAGGTTTACGGTGGCATTTCCCCTAAAATGATAATTAATACATAAACTAGAGACAAAAAGCGGATATACCAAAGGCATATTTGAATCATTTCGCGGAACAAGGTGTTCAACTTGTCAGGATCTGCGTCAACAGCATCCCTTGCAATCTCTATTTCATGCATGGTGGCAGCAATCTCTATAATTATTGGTCATAATATAATATGGACGAGATGCAATAGGTCATACGAAGGATAGAATTTCCTGATTGTTTGAACGTACTTATCTTCTGTGAGAAGAACGGATCGTAGTTTATCCCGTGCGTGGTCCGGGAAAAGAACGAGCGAAGCAGCTTACATCTGTCCTAACATGAGCGTGGACGCAAAGTGCCGGAACAAAACACGGACAAGTAACACCTTGAAATTAATGAGTACAGCTTATGTATATCGCTTGCTATGTATATAATCACTCAGCATAGAGCCAAGGTGCAGTGAACCAGGTACCCTTGCCATTCTCTTCTAGTTGCACGAGCTGGGAGTTGTAAATGCCAGCGGCCGATTCTCCGTCACCTGAAATTGGCCTATCTAATTCAACATCGACAACTTCAGATGACAATGTTAGGAACATACTCCTTGAAGAGTATGATCACGGCCCCATGGTGATATTTCAATTCCCTGATTTTGGCAATCAATTCCTTTCCTTCCCGTAATTTCGTTTTGCTCGATTTCGATCTCTGCCTGGTTCGCATCCACAACAATATCACTGCATGCTTTGTGTAGATGGTCTGGCACGATGAGCGCGACAATGATGGGCCAACGACGGACTACAGTCTCGTAACTTTGCCATAAAATGATCGATCAGGACTTAGTATGGTGTCGTGACACGCACGCGAAGCTAAGTTTTGTGTTAGTTTCGCCACCATCGATGTATATCACGAACCTTGTTTTGTCGGCTGGGTCATACGTTGAGAAAGGTTGGTTTGAAGCTCTGTTTCTGGTGACGAGTCAGACGTCTGCCATGATTGCCAAATCGTCGAAGCATTTATTACCTGGGCTGGGGACTTAAAAGTCGCTGGTCGGCACTTACCGGTGTAATGTTAGTGTGCAAAAATATCGCTGTTTGTTTTTCGTTGTTGCTCGCCGGCTTCTGTCATGTCCGCCAAGTGCAGCATCCATGATACTCCCGTCGACCTGACTAAAATGCGGTTGGCCATACAGCGGCTATCGGCGTTGCAGGAAGAGTTGAAGGGCATTGAAGAAACTGAGGGTGTAATGGCGGAGATCGTGAAGCACCTCGACGCCGTACAAGGGGTTCTTGCGAAAAGCTACAAAAAGGACAGCACAACAGGTTAAACGGGAGATCTGTTGTTAGCCTGTTCTACACTATAAGTAGCCCCAAGCCGCTATACGTTCTGCCGGAGGTGCATGTTCCCTTGGGTTGCTCTTGAAGGTATACTTATCACGAACATTATGGATCCCTCGTTATGGCGTCAAATCAGCGTCATGATCAGAGGATTTCACATTAATTGCTGAGCTAGTACCTTATCGGTCAGGTTAATCTGTCAGCAAAAAACGATAAGATGATCTCAAGCGAAGGTGATAGCGTAGTACGTCATTCTAAAATGGATCCTCTTTTGTGTTGCAGGAGTAGAGTTGTTTTCCCTACCGATAACGAGGATGCAGGAGTGGGTCTGAGTTTTGCAGCTTCTGTCGGTGTGTCTGGGATCCAAATATAAACATCTTCTTCAATCGATTTTCAAGTTTTTTAGACTTTTTGGCAATCTGGGTGAGGTCCATACAGTAAACAAGTAAATGTCACGCCGGCTGTGACGCTCTTCGGACCGACCACCGCTTTCTCTTCATCCTTCCTCTGCGAAGATGCCTAACCCCCTGACAAGGACGTTTACTCTAGACACCTTTCATTCCGCCACCGTCCGTCTCCAGCCACCCTAGTTTAGAAGACAACTCACCGGTTACCATGTGGCCATCCATGCCCTTGCGCTTTCTTCTGCGCCTAGTTACCTCCTGAAAAATTGTGCAGGAGGCGCAAGTTGAGATGAATCCCAATGACAGTGCGAGGTTGGTATTGTATGCAATGGATGTGAATCTACTAACGTAAAGTTAAGGCATTGGCAGCTTCGATTTCCAGAAGAGCTTCGTTTACGTCTGGGTCAGAGAGATATTTAAGTGCAAGGCGAGCCGCAGAACTCCCGCCTCCCTCATAATGTTCCCTAACAGTTCACTGCAGCACCTTGGCTACCTGCTATTTGCCCTCCTACTCGCTCCTGTTATTCCCGCTCTGAGCATACCTCACGAGTCAACTTCTAGCTTACCCTATGGTGACATGATCGTCCATGATGAACGAGCGGCCGCACCCGAAGGCTTCGTCTATATCAGCAATCTCCCGGACGATAAAATCATCGATCTGGAGATAGGTATGCGTGGTGTTGATACCCCTGGGCTGGTGAAAAGACTCTACGAGATAAGCACCCCTAGTAGTCCCTCGTATGGGAAGTATCTGAACAAGGAGGAGGTACGTTTTTGTCCTATATTCATACCTTTTTGCCGAGTGTTCCCTCAGGCAGAGTCCTATGCCAGACCTGCCAATGACACAGTGCGCAAAGTCAATGAATGGCTTGTCTACTATGGAGTCCAGTCAAAAATCATCAGCCCATCGGGCGATCGGCTCCAAATCACCCTTCCAGTCTCAAAGGCAAATAAGATGCTCCAAGCCAGATTTTCTACCTTCCGTCACTCAGCAACTGGAACTGAGTCGTTCCAGGCGCTCTCCTACTCTCTCCCTTCCCAACTTGATGATCTAATCGAGTCTTTTGAGCCTACCACCAGTTTCCCTAACCCCGTTCCCCGTTCCGCGACGCAGAGCTTCACGTACAGCTCAAACTCTGCGGATAGTAGCTGTGAAAAGGAAATTACACCCGCATGCCTCATCAAATTATACGGTATCCCAACTACCAAGGTCACCCAAAAGAATAACGTCCTCTCTGTGCCAGGTTTCGGAGAACAATATGCTAACCGCAAGGATTTAGCTGTGAGTCGATGTGCGATTGATCATTTTCCTTCTCTTCGGTTTATCAGATTATCTAGTCATTCATTGGTGATTTCCGGTCAGACTTGGGTGGTGCCACCTTCACGGATCAATCCATTGACGGAGGAAAAAATTCCCAGGTCCCCGGTAGTGCAGGGGCAGAGGCAAACCTCGATATACAGTACACTGTCGGTCTCGTTAATTTTTCTCCAGTTGTCTTCCTTTCCTCCGGACTGAACAGCGTCAACGGTTTCATCAACGTCACTAACCACTGGCTGAAGCAAGATCATCCTCCAACTGTCGTATCTATTTCCTATGGTTTTCTTGAATCCGTTCTTGGCATCAAATCCGCCTTGTTAGTCTCATGAACCTTTTCGTTTACTTGTTTGACATGCATGTCTTATAGCGTTCTCTGTAATCTATATGCGCAACTCAGTAGTCGTGGCGTTTCTATCCTCGTCTCTACGGGAGACGGAGGAGTGGCTGGCTCTCAACCGGGAGAATGCACTGACGGCAAGTTTCGTCCCGATTTTCCCGCCAGCTGCCCCTTTGTCACCGCCGTCGGCGCGACAGGGGGCTTTCCTACCGAAGTCGTCGCAAAACTCTCCGCTGGAGGATTTTCCAACTTTTTTCATCAACCCCATTACCAAGTGGCCGCCGTCGACGGCTACCTCAAGCACATCGGTTCGCTGCACCATGGACATTTCAATCGCACCGGACGAGCCTACCCCGATATCAGTGCGCAAGGCGAGGACGGAAAGATCATGACCATCATAAATCAGGAAAAGTTTCCCTCTGGGGGTACTTCGGCTTCAACCCCCATCGTTGCGTCCATCATCACTCTTCTTAACGATCGTTTAATCAAACGGGGCCGTCCCGTCTTGGGATTCTTGAACCCTTGGCTTTACGCGAATCAAAAAGCCTTGAACAACATTACCTCTGGCAGTAACCCTGGTTGCAATACGGACGGCTTCCCCGCTAAAGCTGGATGGAACCCTGCCACGGGTCTGGGAACACCTAACTTCCCGAGAATGGCCAAGACCCTTCGTGTTGCAGAACATGACCTCCAATTTTGATTTGTCCGCTTAATAGTTGTTGCCCTTGTAAGTACGCATCATGATGCAAACTGCCTTCGCTACTTGTAGATGATGGGAATTCAAATGTCATACATGCTACCATGCTGTCGTCCAGCTAGTGCAAAGCGCACGTTCAGCTCATTCTACATCAGCTTTCTGACGCGATCAATTATATACCCAACCTACTAATCGCATTCATCACGGCCTAGGACATAATGCGCCCCGATGTCCGGGCGTACGATCGGACGACAAAATAACATTATCTATCGTCTATCGGACGTGCTCTAAGAGCTTGAAAAGAATTTACCTCGGTTAGCATGAAGCCGGCTGAACTGTAAAGCCATGATGAAACCGCTCTATCAGAACCCTCTAGAGTAAGCTACTGCCTGGAGAACCTTTGTATTACTAGTGGCTCTTTTAAGCGGTGGAACATGCAGTGGCCGCGCAGGGTCTTCACCGTTTAGCAGAAGTTAAACGCTGTTGCACATGTTCTAAAGACTACTTATGCTTTTGGCATCCGTTATCCGCACTGTTCGCATCACGATCTTCACAGTCAAATGGATCATCTGGTGCAATTGATTTGGGTACCGTAAGTACTAAGGATTGGTCGATGGTCATTGAGGCCAGTGCCGCGAAGCACTAGCCATTCACATGTGAACATGTTTATGTCTGTGGTCGGGGCCCTCCGGGGCGCATGGCGATGTTCCGCAGCAAGAGCCTCTTGCGTGGATTCATGTCCCAGACGGTTGCCCTCGGGTGAGCGCGAGAGATTCCCTAGTACTAGTAAGTTGGCAGTTGAGTCGGCCAACGACACTCACCTCCCAATCTCCGGCTCTTCCGGTCTTTCTCGCATGAGCAGAGGCTTGGCAGATGACTCATGTCGTCCACATGTCACTTTTTTGCAGATTTAGTATGGCTTTTTCTCTTCCATACGCGCATAAGCAGAGGCTGGGCAAAGGCTCATGTCATCCATACATCGCCGCTTTAATCTCTTTTCAGCAGAAACGTACAATACAACAATTTACCCTGCACAGTTTATCAAGGGACCCCGTCGGCTTTGTCAAAAATTACGGCGTGGTGTGACACAGTCTACTAGTTGTCAAGTCACATCATGACACGCTTTGCGTTATCATGATTTTAGAGCGGACAGCAGTATGGATGAGAGTTTCATCTACTCTTTCAACAATATTAAAAAGTTAAATGCCCCGACAGCCAGACAATTGTGCATGCACATGTGGTACGTAAATATGTCATGCGCTCAAGCCTGCCGAAGTGCTAACCTATTTCAGACGAACTAAACTACTATAAATGGTCAAGTACAAGTGCTACTCATCAAGCTGTCATTTGCCGACCCTGAGCTGGCTGTGACAGTTTGTTCCATCATTGCCCCCATAGCATATGTGGTAGGGCAAGTGTCACAAGTCCGAATCCTCGCATTCAACTCTGGCATGGACTTTATGTTATAGCAATCGTCGTACAAGCGTCACAGTCTCTCGTCGTGGTATGTGATCATAGTCGCAATGGCATTAAATAAAGCGCCGACTGTCTATAGGTAACTCAGTGATGCCCCTGAATGTGAACCGAAAAACATGCCCTTCTAATTCACTTCGATTCGATCGATAGGACCCTCGTCCAATTACAGTTACTAACTCCCCCAGATGGGATATTTAAGCAGCACGGCATACTCTTCCCAACAGCAGGATTCTCTGAGTCTTCCTCACGATGCATCTTTACAGGTCATCCCAGCTCTTGCGCTATGTGCTCCTCGCCCTCTTGCTTGCTCCCGTCATTCCTGCCATGAGCATACCTCACGAGTCAATTGCAGATTCGCCCTATGGCAACATGATTGTTCGTGATGCGCGAGACGCAGCACCTGCTGGCTTTGCCTATGTTAGCGATCTCTCTGAGGACACGCCCATTACTGTGGAGGTCGGTCTGGTCGGTAGAGACATCCCTGGGCTAGTGGACCGACTCTACGCAGTCAGCACTCCAGGCAGTCCTTCGTACGGAAAGTACCTGAGCAAAGACGAGGTTCGTTTTTTTAACCACATTCGTCCCTTGCTGTGATTGAGTCTCTTGACAGGCAGAGTCATATGCCAAACCCACTGACAAGACCGTGCAAGATGTCAATAAGTGGTTAGCATATAATGGAGTCCAGGCCACAACCATCAGCCCGTCAGGGGATCGGCTCCGGATCACCCTGCCAGTCTCCAAGGCGAACAGCATGTTCCAAACCAAATTTTCCACTTTCCGTCACACGGAAACCGGAACGGAATCCTTCCAAGCGCTCTCTTACTCTCTTCCTGCGGTGCTTAAGGATGTGATCCAGACTGTCGATCCTACCACCAGTTTTCCTAACCCTACTACCCCTGCCACTGTGCAAACTTTCTCAGGCAGCTTGACCCCGGCCGCACCTTGCAGTCAGCAAATCACACCTAGCTGCCTTCAACAATTATACGGCATCCCGACTACCAAGGCTACTCAAAAGAATAACGTCCTCTCGGTTGCAGGGTTCTTGAACGAATATGCCAACCGTGCGGATTTGGCGGTAAGTGATTGCCCGAATCTCGTCTTCTCGAGTCTGATAATCTTTGACACAACTAGACATTCATCAGTAATTTCCGCCCAGACTTAAACGGCGCTACTTTTACCGATCAGTTCATCGACGGAGGTCAAAATCCTCAGGGCCCTGGTACTGGTGGACTTGAGGCAAATCTTGATATCCAGTATACAGTCGGGGTCGCTAGCAATGTCCCGGTTGTCTTCCTCTCTTCCGGAATGGGCAACATCAATGGTTTCATTAACATGGCCAACTATTGGCTAAACCAAGCGCCTCCTCCAACCGTCGTATCTATCAGCTATGGTTTTAACGAAAACCAGGTCAGCCAGAGCAGTGCCACGTAAGCCTTGCAGATTGTTTGATTTCCTTAGAGCCTGCTGACATCCGTATTTCATAGTACGCTCTGCAACATTTTTGCACAACTTGGTGCCCGCGGTACTTCCGTCCTTATTGCCTCAGGCGACGGAGGAGTGTCTGGTTCCCGTCTCAACAACACCTGTACCACCTTCGTGCCCACTTTCCCCGCCTCTTGCCCTTATATCACTGCTGTTGGTGCGACTCAGGGCGTTCCCGAAACTGGAGCCGGCCTCTCAGCAGGAGGATTCTCCAACTATTTCGCTCGGCCCGGTTATCAGGCGAATTCTGTCAGCAATTACCTCAACCAGATTGGTTCACTCTATTCTGGCCGTTTCAATCGGAATGGACGGGGCTACCCTGACATCGCCGCGCAGGGCCAAAATATCGTAATTGTACAAAATAGTACTGGGGTTCTCGTTGCTGGTACCTCTGCCTCAGCACCCATCACTGCCTCTGTCATTGCCCTTCTTAACGATCGCCTCATTTCCCGGGGTCGTGCTGTTTTGGGATTCTTGAACCCGTTGCTTTATTCCAGGCCTGGAGTCTTCAATGACATTCTTGGCGGCAGTAATCCTGGTTGTGGTACCCCTGGTTTCCCCGACAAGGCTGGATGGGATGCTGTTACAGGCTTAGGATCACCCAGTTTCCCGAAAATGGCTGCAAGTATTGGTGTTTGAAAGGAAATGATCTTTAACGTCTACATTTAAGAACTTTGTGATTTTGGTTTTTTTTTGTTACGTGGGTACATGAATTGTTTTGTTTTGTTTTTACGAATATCAGATGGTTGCGGTTTCCTCTCTCCCATGAGCTTCATTGAATAAAGAGATGCTCTTTCCGTTTCGTGATTGATTGATTGATTGAGAGTTATGGAAGACAAGCGACTCTTGCTTGCTGCTATACTGAATAACGCATTGATTCGAATGGAATTAATCCAATCCTATGATATACATAAAGGACAGGGGAAAAAGAAATTTGGAAGAGTAGCGCAAACGCTGCGCAATTCACGACCTGCCATTCTGCTAACAGACTGCAAGCGTCCAAGTTCAACGTTCAATCGATCATCACCGCCCGAGGCGACCAAATAATAGTGATAGCCGAATACAGTAGCGCGCCATATCATGCATGCTTGTGTGTCATACGGTAGAACGAAAATTTTACCCCAGTATGGATATATTTAGTTGCTCCTCTTCTTTGTCGCTTGAAGGCGGGAGGCAAAATATTATCATGTTAGCGAACCGAATCAATTGGCAGCACTCAAGTGAAGAAATTAGTCCTTTTCGGGTTTTTTTTTTCTGCCAAGTTGATCACCAGCTAGGACGGATGCTACCCACTTATCTTCCCACAAGTGTGCTCACTTGCCTCGTGACTTAATTAAGTCACACTACTACGTCACGAGGGAAGACGGACTGCCCCGAAACGTCAGTATTACTCGCAATTGCCCGACGCCGGTCACGACGTGTCAAATGCGAACCCCTGCGCACCGTGCATCCGTCAGTAGTGATGCGACACGGTTGCGTAGTCCTCCTAGTCATCGGAATTTGGTGACCTTTTTGGAAATTTGAAGCACCAATACCTTTCGCTATTGAATAAGCATGAGGTTTGTTTTTTGCTTTTTTTGTTCTCTTCTCGGTGAGGTGATTCACTTCCTGGAAAAAGATGCTCGGCAAATGTCCACAAAGGCATCACCCACGCTGGTTGAATTAAG
Source organism: Amanita rimosa (assembly GCA_023014395.1). Lineage (NCBI taxonomy): Eukaryota > Fungi > Basidiomycota > Agaricomycetes > Agaricales > Amanitaceae > Amanita > Amanita rimosa. Next base: position 504,998 of record JAEBUO010000026.1, on the reverse strand, counting down.
GTTAGTCGTGGACCCACTACCGTGTGAAACTATCATACTATATATCATTATCAAAGGCTTTGACTCGATGTGCCCTGAAGGCCTGATCGCCCACACACAAAAACTTGCATACGCATTAATCAGGATCGTGGCAAAATCAAAGAGTTTAATGTACATAACAGTGACGACCTGGGCAAGCTCGTTACCTACTTACTCTCAACCTCTACTAGTAGTGGGTGAGTCGCCTTTCTTCTCCTTCACTTCTTTGAGTTCGCAAAGCTGAAACCTTATCACTGACAGGTCTCTTGCAATATATATATATATATGAAGAAAACGAAATGCAAACCCACTGTCCCCGTAGACATCGCAGCAGCTCTCTGTTTGCCGCCCTCTGCTTTGAAGTTCGTCGGCGCCTGTTGCTACTGTGACAAACGCCCACCGCTCAGAAAGTGTTCTCGTTGCCACGATGCGCTGTATTGTTCTAGCGAGTGCCAAAGAGCAGACTGGAAAGAAGGTCACAAGTCAACGTGTTCGCCCAATGTGGTTGGCACCCCACCACAAGACGGCTGCTGCCCATAATGGTACCATACAGAATCTGTTTTCAAACTTTTCTCGAGCGGAATTCTGGTGCCAGTCTTTGAGGAACAAAGACACTTAATCGTTGCATTGCGAGAGAACCGTAGAAGCATGGATACAGGATCATCTTCGGGAAAAGAGCATTTCTACAAAATTATAATTTCTTAATTACTATTTGTGACTTACCAACCTTCATTTCTTTTGAGCTATTTGAGTTATCCGATCTGATTGTTATCTTCCCTTCCCTCCCCTTCCTTCCGTCCAACCTGGTCAAACCAATGTTTCGTAGCTTCCCACACCATTCTTGCACATTCCACCCCATCCAGCGAATGCGACTCCCCATCAAACACGAGCATCTCCACTCGCCCTCCTTTCCTGCCAGCTGCCCCTCTCTCTTTCAAATCACGAAGTGCCCTGAGCGTGTGATAGTATCCATATCCTTGTGTAGGCGCAACGCGAAGGTCATCCCTCCCCATAAGGAGGAGAACATCGGCTTTGACCTTGTCCGCAAACCGAATGGGCGAAGCATGGTATAACTTTTGGTATACTTCGGGTGTCATACCTAGTAGCCGTACCGTGTCCGTATCCGTATCCGAATCTGTCGCAAGGACGGAATGGGTCGCTTCAACCTCGTTTGCTTCAGCCTTGGTTGCTTCAGCCTCAGCCACGGCCGTCAAACTTGGCAAGGAACCAGGCGGGGAAGAATGCATAGAAACGGGATAGGGAATACCGAACTCTGCATAGTACCAGTCAGGAATATCACTTGTGGATATTTCGCCGACGGATATGACCGGGTTTAGTAACACCGCCGCTGTGAAAATGTCCGGGAACTGGCCGATCACTAGTCGTCATGCGTGCATCATCAGTAACGCTCAGAAAGGATGGTGGGACAGACGTACAATGGGCACCCAGGAATCCACCGTGGCTTCCACCAAATATGAAGACATTTCCTTGGCCAAGTTGCGCATATTTAAGTTTAACGAGATGATGTAGTGATCGCATGCAGTCTTCTACGTCGAGCGAACCACATTTTCCGAGGAGGCGGAGTACAGAAGACTGGCCAAATCCTGGAGTACCTGTATAATTGGGTAATGCAAGGGTATCTGGTCACTGGTATGAACGACAGTACTAATGGAGCAATAAAAAAAAGTGGTCTTACATCCTTCTAGCGCTAACGCAGCCCGAAGCGCGCTGAATTCAGTTGTGCTGGTGCTATGCGGACCGCCATGAGGAGACAAAATACATGGTGCTATTTCGCCATTTTTGGATGGGGTGGAAATGACGATGGTCTCAACGGGATCCCGACCGGGTATAGGTATTACTTCAGTTTGGATGGATGACAGCGAAGACCTGAGCTCCTCTGGAAGCGTTGCTTCGTGTATGATCCGCCAATCTACATAACATGTGGCAGAAACGGTACCAAGAACTACTTGATGTGGAATACTAGGCGAGCTTCGCACACAGACAACCTTGGCATCACCATCGGTCGTTAATACTTGCCAGTTCCATTGAAACTCATCAGGCGGAGTGAGATTGACTATTTCACCGCTTTGCGTGTCGATGAGTAGGAGCGTATTCCGAGATCTCCAGGCTGAATGAGTTATGATCTTGGGTGCATTCCATTGGGGATGATGGATGGTAAGTGACGTTGGCAAGTTGTGAGGGGGGTACAAACCCGGAAATGGGTTTGAATCTGGTTCATCGACCACTGGCACTAGTGTCTTAGGCTGTGAACCGGACGATTCATTGAGGTTGATGAGGTGTAGAGAATTGGCCGCGCTGTGTGGACCACCTACATCGCATGATAGATATGCTAACTGGGTGCCAGAGGACGAGGTAAATATACGAGGAGATCGACAGGAAAGATGTGATGGAGTCAACTTGTACACAGTGCATTCCGCTTTCAGATATTTACCAACGTCAGTGGTGCCTGTGATAGTCAAACGGAAAACACCCGAGGGACGATTGGTACAGAACTTGATGCCCAGTAAACGGTCGTCAGGGGTTGGTTCATATCCAGTTCCATAGAGCTCGGTGTCTGTGTGGAAGATAACTTGACCCAAGTGGACGACTCGTTCGGTTGCTGGGGAGACAACCGCTGAGATGGTTTCGGTTTCAAGCCAGCGAAAGATGAATATCCCGGGCCGCCTGGACTTTGGCAGACCTTCTCCAAAGGAAGGCGAAAACCTAAATTTGGCGAATGGATCATTGTTGTCTGCCGATAGCTCTTTCTTTTCCGCGATGTAAACGAGTGCAGTTTCAGATGGAGAGAACCCGATCGTCGATATGAACTCTGTGATTGTCGTATATCATCGATCGAGCATCATCGGAAAAAATCCATGACCCAAGGAAGGTGCGAGAACACACCATCATGGTAGAACTGGCCATGCAAATCCGACACATCTTTGCACGCGATTAAGCCATCGTGGGTCCATATTTCGACGAATCTTCCAGAGCCCCCGGACTTTGTGGTATCACGAAGAACAGCGCGAAGAGTCGCTGATGGAGATGTGAGCGATAAAACAATATCGTTCGGCACATCTTCGTATGAAGTGGATATGAGGGACGATAGTGTCACGGTTTTGGACACATTTCGCTTAGCGCTTCGGACATGATCTCTGATAGTAAACCCGATGCGAAGAGAGGAGGGTGAGATGAATTGGGCGGAAGTTGGTACGGGAAGTGACGAAAGACTGTTGTACATTTCAAGGAGTCCAAGTCACAAAACCTGTGACTCGGACTGGGTTGATTACTATCTATCTATCCTTGATGAGAGACAAAAGACGTCGTTCAAATTGTCATCAGAAAAGACAATTTCTGTATCTGGGCGTTAAATCAACCGTCCGTGTAACATCCAGCCACTTCATCTTGTTTTTACCAGATACGGCGTAAATCACTTCCTTTTCTTCTACCTTCAATAAACCATCGTGTTCACCTGCGGGCTTGACGCTGTAATCTATTGTCAACCAAGATGGCCCATCATTGGACCAGCCTTTATCGGATCCATATCAAACGCCCGGTGCGTGCCACGATAACAAACACCTTACTGGCATCGATGAGGAAAACCTTTCTATCGCATCTCGATCGAATTACCTATAAAGAACTTTAGCCTGAGAAATACATTAGGTCTTGTGATGCGTACAGGGACAACTGTAGGAGCAATAATCATTCTCCTTGTTCCGGTCCGCCTTAACACTTCATCTACGTGTTCGCAAAAATGAGCCCAACCATCGTATTGCAATGGACCTTCCTCGTCCCACAGGTCGTCCTCTTGCACCGTGGTCTCTACGCATGCAACAACGTGAGAAGAGAAACAAACTCGATGGAAGAGATGCATTCAGGGCACCTGATTTTAACAACTTGACTGGTTTTGTATTCGGTGGCGTAGGCTTCCGTAGGTTTCTCTTCTGTAACTTGTTGATAAACTTTTTCGAAATGTCGTTGATCTTCGTTGGGAATGGAGTCAAGTCGAGGTAAGTCGGACTCAGCCCTCCATGGACGAACGACAATGCGGCATCGCACAGTTGCGTGGATTTTGACCATCGACTGCTGGGCGGGGTATTTGGCGCCCCGACAGAAGGATGTAAGGGCAGTCGTAGAGCCGTGATATATTTGCCAGCCCAAATGTCACCAATCCATCCTCTGATCTCTTGCCACCGTGTTTTCCAACCCCCAAATGATTCCAAATCGCGCTCGGATACACCGCTTCATTCCCCAGCATTAGAGTCAAAAAAGCTTCACAACTTTAGGGTGGTGCGTACCTCCAGTCACCTAGGTCTCTGTACTCCGGTTTATCTCAGTATTAGGATTAGTGGAGAGACATACCCAAAAGATTCATAAACTCATGTTTTCCCATGAGCGTGAAGACACTTCCTCCCTTTCTTTGTGCTTGTAGGCGCAACTTCTCTAGAAGTTTGATTAGTTCTAGCGTGTCAGAACCTCTGCCAACAAAGCATTTAAAAATGCATAAATCTGAAGGAATGCGCATACCCATCAATGACGTCACCCAGCTGCACAAAAACGTTCACGGTTCCCGACCAGTTTCCTTTATCGTCCACGACACCTGATGATTCAAGGACCTTTCTTGCATACCTTAAATCACCGTGAAAACTAGCGGTTGCGACAATACGTTGACGAAATGGTTCTTGATAGTCAAAGGTACTAGGGACAGGTGGGTTGGCCATTTGAAGTGTCTTGGACTTCAAGTGATCTAGGATTCCCGCGCGCGCAGCAAGACGCATGCCAGAGCTATCTTGGACAACTGTGCCATTTTCGGCTTCACAACTCGATGTGGAGGTGAGGATGAAGAGCAACAGCGGCAGTAGTACGCTAGTCGTCAGAGGAAAAGGAATCATCAGAACGGAAAAGAAAATAACAGAAAGGATATTGAACCTTCGAGCACTTCATATTAAGCGTCTGCGTGGCCGTCAAACCCAAGTTGTCAAGGAGATGACACAACTTTGCATAAGAGGATGTGGTGAGTCTCTTCCGCCATTTGTGAAAAATATGTTTTAAAAATGGAGCACTTGCATATACCCATGCAAAAAAAAATTTCCAATGTCCATTTGTGACATGTGATCGATTGATCCTCAGCCATGCGTGCATGCGTTCCGAACAAAAGCCATTTTTTTTCCGCTTGAGGCTGAGACAACTGCCCATTGGCATCCGTCAATATGGCACTGAGCTATTTCGGCTCTCAAATAGCTTTCTCTTTTTCGCTCACCAGTCTAAGCTGGCGGCTTACTCTAAGATCAACATGTTGCAGCTGACTCTGCATCAGACATCCCCCGCGCTTATGCACGTTGTTGGAATAAATTGCGTTTCAGAATTCCCAGCAGTGCAATGGAGATGGCGCATATTATGGCCGCCTATGAATCCCTGAGCACCTGGTAGCACCTATTACTGTGAGATAACAGAAGCAGACAAGCGCTTAAGCACTTATCTCATCAGATGATCGTGATGCAACTCATCGAGTTTGACACTAGAGTGCTGAGTTCCCCTTGCAGCGCGATAATCTTAACATTTGGTGGCCCCATGATCCGCTGTCGAAAAACAATATTCTTCATCGTCATCCTCACCGCCCTCACGCATAGTTTCTGTGTCAATAATGTGAAGAATTATTCAGTCACAACTGGGGTCAAGATCCCAAAATTCCAAGAGAGGCAAACTCGGCAAGCGTTTTACAAAATTATTTGAATTGTCGACACTCAGGGATGTCCACATTGATCTTCTGCGTACTGAAGACGCATTCAGGCTGCCTGATTTCGTGATAAGCAAAGCGACTGATCGGGATACATTGTTGACAGGGGTTTTGACATTGAATATCTTAGTTCCGCATAGGAAATTTGGTCAAGATAACGATGGAAAGATTCTCCTTGTCATCATCCTTACTACATGCCCCGAGTTTTAAAGGTCTCGCGCGCTCCACAACAAGCTTGCTGCATTGGCAATCGATTTCAGTGTCACACCCATTGATAGAGTGGTAGAGAAGGCGGGTCAAAGACAATGAGGCGATCCGTATTGTTGGTGAACGTTATAAAGACAGTTTGGGTGTAGTGTATGTGTGTGTATGGCATTTAAGCTTTCTTGTCTTGCCCTTCTGTTGTCGGCGCAACTGGGGACTAACAAACTAACCTTGCTAATGTTATCAATCAACTGGGGCATATACTAATGTCATCGCTCAAGGAAATTAGATCATATTTACCAGACTGCGATGCAGTGGCCCAAGGTACCTAATATTGTTGGGCCCTAGGCTTTACGGTTTTCAATGACATTAATTCTGGCAGTAACCAGTTAGATAGGCCTCATCGATAAAGTATGAAATTGAAAAAGAAATAAATAAAAGTCATCTCGATCATCACTTTCCTGTAAGTAATAACGTAATTGGCGTAACAACGTCCACCAATGTTTTTTCCATCCTTGTCGGTTCAGAATATACGGCCTTGATCACTTCTCTCTCTTCCAGAGTTATAACGCCATTTTTTTCGCTTATACGTCTGACACTGTAGTCGATGACTAGCGCAGAAAGGCGACTCCGACTCTCGTACACGCGGGATATGCCTTCAAAACGTGTATTAAATAGTCAGAGCACCCAAGGACAACACAACGCCTTACCTGTATCAATGAGGATAACCTTGCCGTCACATTTGGTCTGGATCTCCTATATGAACCCTAATCTGAGCAATGTATTAAGCGGATTTTGTAGTAACGTACTGGGACAACTGAGTGGCCCATGATCATTCTCCTCGTCCGTGTTTTCTCAAGTACCCTGTCCACCTTATCGCAAAGAGCCTTAGATGCATCTTTCCAACCACGATACCACACCGGGCCGCCATTGCCAAGGAGGCGCCTCTCCATCAGAATCGCGATTTCATCTTCCACATATAATGAGCAACCACAGAACTAGCCTAACGGAAGTGCGCTCGTACCAAACTTGGGAGGTCCCTCTATCTCTTTTGGCGTTTTATGCCGCGTTTTATTAATCAAGTTTGTTGCAACTGCATTGATTCGCTGTGGGAATGGCAGGAACCCGGAATCGGGATAATCTGGATTCAAGCCTGCATGAGTGAAGGCATAGGCGGCATTGTAAAACGGCGTCTTTCGTAACTTCGGGTCCTCAGGTTCAGATAGTTGATTTGGCTCTCCAAGCCCAGGATGCAAGGGCAGCCATAAGGCTGTCACATACTTTTCCTGCCAAAGATTGCCAATCCATCCCAAAATCGCTTCCCAGCGCTTGTCCTTGTCACCGAATGTTTTGATTTCGTCCTCTTTCACATACCTATATCTACCGTTAGGGATAATTAACCTCACAACTGCGACAAATGCTCACTGCCAATGTCCTAGTAGATCATTCCTTTTTAAGCTAAATTCTGCATAATTGGACCACGATCGTACCTATGAGATTCATAAATTCATGGTCACCCATGAGTGTGAAGACACTTCCTTCAAGTTTCGGTGCCTGGTCACGCAGCTCCTCCAAATATTTAATCAACTTTATCGTGTCCAAGCCCCTGTGAACAGAGAAGCGTTAAAAATAGCAAAATCTTTTAAACATTGCTGTACCGGTCTATGACATCACCAACTTGAACGAAGGTTTTGAAAGATCCTGACCAGTGGCCTTGTTCGTTGACAATTCCGGACATCTTGAACGCATCTTGAGCACGCGGAAGGTCACCATGTAGGTCCCCAACGGCGCCAAAGCGTAGAGTCTCCACTTCCTCTGCAAACCGTTTGCCGAGTTTGCCGAGTTTGACGGGTCCAGATTTGATTATGTTTCTCCAGACATCGGTTAGTTTGCCTCTTTTGGAAATTTTGGGTTTTGACCACAAGTCGCCCCGGGCATCTAGTTGAACCTGATAGATTTCTTCTTCGATGCTAGTCGCATTTCCAGCACAGCAGCTAGACGTGAGGGCGAGGATGAAGAGCAGGAGAAGAAAATTTGTCCTTTGACAAGGGAAAGCCATAAACATCGAAAAATAGTAAAGGTGGGTATTCTGTTTTTTTTATTTATTTATAGAAAATCATTTCCGCCAAACCCGAATATTACCATGATCATCAACTGCGCGAGGAACTCAATCTCAAAGTAGGAATCGTGCACAGAACAAGTCGGCGCCATGATAGGGACGATAAGGAGATAATGGACCTTATTCTGCATCTAAGAGGACGAGCATTATCTTGCTGTCCGGAAAGTCACTCAGGTAGGTGTATAGTACCAATAGTATACACATATGAACATCACAAGTACTGCCATCGCGACGAGTGTTCATTGCACTGCATTGCTAAAGGGCTCCTGTTTTGTCCATATCTTATCGTTGTCAGTGCAACTAGGGACTATCCAGGATACTCAAAATGATCATCAATCAAGATGGTTCACCCAGTCCTACGTTTCAATCGCAACGGAGGGGCGTGCCCAGCCTAAGAAGAATGAATCATAATCGGGTTGCAAATGCTCGACTGCGATGCTGGCCCAGGGTACCTCATCCATTATCTAATTTCACGAATCGACAGTCTCGAGATTGCTGGACCCTAGGCTTTGCGCGAACCCGGGAATCTTCAACGATATTACTTCCGACAGCAAGCTACGTGGGACACCCTTCACAAAGATGATCGATGATCATCGAGAAAGTAGGAAGAAAAGGTATCTCGATCATCGATCATCACTTTCCTTCTTTACCTTCTTTAAGTACTAACTTAATTGGCGTGACAATGTCCACCAATGTTTCTTCCGTCCTTGTCGGTTCAGAATATACGGCCTTGATCACTTCTCTCTCTTCCATAGTTATTACGCCATTTTCTTCGTCCACTTGTTTGACACTGTAATCGATGACTAACGCAGAAAGGCGACTCTGACTCTTGTACACGCGGGATATGCCTTCAAAACGTGTATTAAATAGTCAGAGCACCCAAGGACAACACAACGCCTTACCTGTATCAATGAGGATAACCTTCCCGTCGCATTCCGTCTGGATCTTCTATATAAACCCTAGTCTGAACAACGTATTAAGCAGATTTTGTAGTAACGTACTGGGACAACTAAGTGACCCATGATCATTCTCCTCGTTCGTGTTTTCTTAAGTATCTTGTCTACTTTATCGCAAAGAGCCTTAGGTGCATCTTTCCAACCACGATACCGCAACGGGCCGTTGTCGTCAAGGAGGTGCTTCTGCATCGGGATACCTTCAATACACATATAATGAGCAATCACAGAACTAGCCTAGCGGAACTGTGCACTCGTACTAGGGCGATAGTGCTCTATCTCTCTTGGCTTTTTCTCCCGTATTGTACGAATCAAGGTTGTTGCAACTGCATTGATTCGCTGTGGGAATTCGTTGCAATCAGGATAATCTGGACTCAAGCCTGCATGAGTGAAGGCATAGGCGGCATTGTAAAACGGTGTCATTTCCAACTTCGGGTCCTCAGTGTAAGATAGCTGATTTGGCTCTCCAAGCCCAGGATGCAAGGGTAGCCATAAGGCTGTGATGTACTTTTCCTCCCAAATTTTGCCAAGCCATCCGGGTTTCAAGATCGCTTCCCAGCGCTGGCGCTTGCCACCGAATGTTTTAATTTCGTCCTCTTTCACATGACTATATCTACCGTTAGGGAAAATTAACCTCGCAACTGCGACAAATACTCACCGCCAAATACCTAGGTTATTACTTTTTAAGCTTAATTCTGCACAATTGGACCACGATCGTACCTAAGAGATTCCCAAATTCATGGTCACCCATGAGCGTGAAGACGCTTTTTCTTGGTGCCTGGTCACGCAGCTCCTCCAAATATTTAACCAAGTTTATCGTGTCCAGGCCACTGTGAACATCGAAGCGTTAAAAATAGTAAAATCTTTTTAAGCATGCCTTACTGGTTTATGACGTCACCGACTTGAACGAAGGCTTTAAAAGATCCTGACCAGTGGCCTTGTTCGTCGACAATTCCGGACATCTTGAGCGCCTCTTGAGCACGCAGAAGGTCACCGTGTAGGTCCCCAATGGCACCAAAGCGTAGAGTCTCCACTTCCTCTGTGAACCGTTTGCCGTGCTTGCCGAGTTTGACTGGTTTGTCCTTGGAATTGAATAAGCCTCTTTTGGTAGCTTTGGTTTTTGACCAGAAGTCGCCTCGGGCATCTAGTTGAACCTGATAGATTTCTTCTTCGATACTAGTTGCATTTCCAGCATAACAGCTAGAGGTGAGGGCGAAGATAAAGAGCAGAAGAAGAAAAATGGTCCTTCGACAGGGGAAAGCCATTAAACCTGCCGAAAAATAGTAAGATGCTAGGTGTTCGTTTATTATTATAGAAAATCGTTTCCGCCAAACCCGAATATTACGATGACCATAAACTGCGCGAGGAACTCAATCTCAAAGGAGGAATTGTGCGCGGAACAAGTCGGTGTCATGAGAGGGGCGTTAAGAGATAGGTGAACTGAGTGCACATGAACATCACAGCTCCTATCGCGACGAGCTTTTAATTGCACTGCCATTAAGGTCTCCTGTTTTGCCCATATATCATCTCGCTGTCGGCGTAACTAATGACTATCCAGGACACTTGAAATATGATCAATCAAGATGGTCTACTTGCCTAAAGAGAATGTTGAACCATAAATCTCTAGGGGGATCGGGTTGCGATGCTGGACTGGTATGGTCACTACGTTTGCATCAGCCCCATCCGTCACAAATTCACAGATATAGTCTTGAGATTCTCGAACTCTCCTTGATTCTACGTGAACCTGGGAACCTTCTGTGATATTACATCAGGTGGTAACCCAGGGCTTTCCGACAAGACTGGATGGGACCTTGTTACCGTGCAGAGGAGGGTGGGAGAGAGGCTGGCTGAAGAGGACGGGCGCCTTGGGCAGCTGAAGGCATGGTAGCGTAGAGGAGGACATAAGCATAAGACGCGCATGGGGGCAGGACGGGCAGCGGGTGGTATAAGGCAGCAGCGATCAGAAGGGCGGCAGCGGGTAAAAGAGGGTGACGCCCGCTCCATGTCCGAGTTGTTCCCAGTTTCAGCGCCAGGGACAACTTGTGGTGCGATGGCGTTGAAATTGAGCTCGGCCAATTGGGCTTGGCAGCATGATGCATGGCTCCGAATGCAAAAAAGCTGCACCTGCCACGTAAAGTGTGGGAGGTTACATGATTCTGGCATACCGCGAAAGTCAATATCAAGGGTAAAGCGTTCGTTAAAGCGTTCGTGATGGTCAGTGGGTGGTGGCAGTCGCTGACATAAGATTGAAGGCTTTTGCCACGGAAACTGAAGTTTCCTTCCAGGTGCTCCGAGATACATGACTATGGGTCTGTGCGCTATCTAACTCCCAGATCCATGGTTTATGCAAGTAAATACTTGAAGCAAGTAGCTAAGAACGCAAAAGCAGCTAGTTTCCGACCAAGAATGTGCCACACGGACGCGGCAGAATGACAAAATTCAAATCTCATCTGGTTCACGGTGCCAATGGTTATCTTATCCCGCAATTTCTTGATGTATACGGCATCCAACCATTGAATGCACGGATGAATGGGGTGATAGCGTCAGGAACCCGTGCTTTGCCGTCAATGTGGTAAAATTAAAAATTACGGTAACAATGTTAGACATTCTCAATTGGCGTTAGTACAACCTCCAACAATATTTTTTCTACCGGTTCAGAATATACGGCCGTGGTCACTTCTTTCTCTTCCAGCTTGATTACCCCACCTTCTTCGCCTACATGTTCGACACTGTAGTCGATGATAAATTCATGGTTACCCATGAGTGTGAATACGTCACGCAACTCTTCAAGGTATTTAATTAATTTTATCGTGTCCAGACCCCTACGAACAATGGCAAGACGTGAGGAACAAAGCTTTTACCAATATATGACAATACCTACGTGAACGATGGCTGTGAGGGTTCCTGACCTAGAGCACCATCGTCAAAGAAATATTGGCAGTTCGTCTCCAAGTCTCGCTGTCGTGAGATCCAGAGGCCAGGCGCCATTTCGATGAGCATGACTCGAGTTGCACTGCATCAAGTTTTCCCGCCTTACCCGAAATCTATCATTGTTGCTGGTGCAACTATCCTGCTGATGTTATCAATCATATTGGTTCACCGTATCCGATGTGTGTTGCTCCCCGCGCTCCTGCGATGCTATTGCTCATCTTTTCTTGAGATGGCAAGCCAACCATCACATAATTTACGGGCTCGGTGCATATATGATATACGACAAGCCTGAGTTAAAGATGGGCCGGGAAGCGACTTGATGTTTGCTGATGTGATGACATAATCCGACTTATTGCAGCGCGCGATGTCGCGCAGCAGAGCCCAGACGTTCTTTGGATGGCGCAAACCCCGCCCGCTGCCCTCCGGGGCGCCAAGCGGCCCAGAGACAACCCCAGTCTCCGTCCCGCATACGCCCCTGCCAGTCCTCGACATGGCTGACCTCATCGCCGCCCTCACTCCACCCGCCGTACCCTCGCTGACCTATGCACGCACTCTAGCTTCTCTCCTTCCCACCACATCGCCCACTCCGAGGCGATCGCAGCTGGTGGCCATCTGGTTCTCATTGTGCGCTCCAGACAGACCCACCGCCGTGCAGGCAGCTGGATACGATCTCATGGGCGCATATTTTGAAAATGAACAAAGGCAGGGGTTGTCCACGGCCGACAGGCTGACCTTATTCTCGCTTTTCACAGCGTGCAGGGACTGGGCTGCAGATACCTGGGAGCCAAAACTGAAGGCTCTCAGAGGAATGACGGGCTACGGCTCGGATATTCTGGGGATCGAAGAACCCATCTTGGAGCTGCTGAAGTTTTGGATTCAAGCCGCTTTCGATGGCCTTCTTGTCCTCGAAGCTCGTGCAATAAATATGCACGAGGGCGTTACTTCACCGCTGCAATACAATGCCACCTACTTTGCACATGAACGTAATGAAAGAAACGAACGTGAACGATGCATCACTCTCTGTGCCGAGTTTATTACCAAGATACTCGATAGATCGGAAAACATGGCCCGGATTCCCGACGAAGTTTTGGATGCCATCGTCGCATTTTATGGCTCTTTGGTGGATAGGGCAATCCAACTACCTAGGTCAAAAGGATACGATCCTGCCAGTGAGGAACCGGACGACGTCCCACCGGTTCAACCCTCTCCTGGGTCTGCGTTCGGGAGATCCACCCAATCCCACAGACGCTCGACATCAACCTCTACAACTGCATCTGGAATGACACGCACATCTCCCCCAGAAATGGGGCTAGCATATCTCAAGCACCCAGCCGAGATCGCGATACATCTCTATCTAACCCACCTTACTTCCCAATCTAAAATGCTCACACCGCAGTTGATACAGGATATTATTCCTACCTTGTTTCGCGCCACTGCGTTCTGTGCCACGCCGTTATCCAGGCTCTCTGTTGTTGCAAGGCACCATGCACCGTCAAGCGACAGATATCAACCACAGGCCTCCACCAGCACGACCTCTCCCAACTGGAAGCACGATACGGAAGAAAGAATAACGACATTTCTGGCCCAGTTCCTCTCTGGCCCTTACGCTGCCTTATCTAAGCTTATCCTCAAAATTTGGCTAGGACCTCCTGGGACAACGCCGAATATACCTCCTCTTCCGCCGTTGTTCGCGGAGCTTTCTCTGACATCGGTTTCGACCGAGTACTTACCTTCGACTCTACACGAGTCCCAACCCATCGCTCAACCCTCTCCTGCCCGCAGCCAGACGCATCCTGTACATCAGCAGCAGCAGCAGCAGATATTACCAGCTCCCGCAACGGAGCGATTCACGTTTTCGTCGCTCACAAGCTCACCTATTCCGACCCAACCCACGACGCCTGTCCCCCCCTTCTTCTCTCTTCCACCTCCGGCATTGACGGCGCCCACATCGCCCATTGCGCATTTCGTGTCCCCTGTTCTGCCGACGATTTCGGTCCAGCTACCGTCCTTACAGGCGTCCCTCCCCCATCTCCCGTCTTTGCTTCATCAGTCGTCGACCCAACCTGGGTCGAGCCCTGGTCCATCGGGAGGAACATACGGATCTTCCTCCTCCTCCTCTTCTGCTGCTGCTGCTGCCCATGCCCAGGGGCAAGGGCAGGATCATAGTCAGGGGTCAGCACACGCACACGCACACGCACCAGCACAAACACAAGCGCGGGGTGGACAACTGAGTGGTAGTAGCGCCACCCACTACCCGCTACCTCTCCACCAGACATCGCACACGCTTTCGAATATCCACACCAGTCTTGGTGCTCACCGGACGGCGCGCACTGCGCTCCGGCGGTCGCTTATGTCGCGGCTTGCGCGGACGTATATCTCGCGCGAGGCGAGTCTGGGGTATACGATGGGTGGCGTGCCTGCGCGCGTGGATGTGGAATGGGAGGCGATGGAGCGGGCGTGGCCGAGTGCGGGAGGGATCGGGGGGGATCCGATGGGGTTTTTGAAGGAATCCGGGGGGCTTGCGAGGGGGCATGAGTGGGATATTGTGCGCGTTGGGAGGATATTGAGGTGGGCTGTTAGGAGTTGGATTAGGTGGGAGGTGGATGTGGATAGAGGGGGTGCGAGTGGTAGGGATGTGCAAGGGATGGGGATGGGATGGGGGAAGGGGAAGGGGAATGGGAATGGGAAGGGAAAAGGGAAAGAGAGGGAGAGTGAGGAAAAGGTGCGGTTGAGAGAGGCCACTGAGCGGGTGTTGGAGGAGATTGCGGGTATGTTGAAGGATCTGTTACAGGAGGTGGATGAGAGGGGGGATGACGATTATACCCATGACCTGGGAGGTGGTGCGGGGTACGCTGGTGCAAATCCCAGTGGTGTGGCGGGGAGTCAAATGGAGGAAGACGAGAGTGTGGCTATTGGCGAGGTCCTGTTCCAGTTGGCTGGGTGGTTCAAGGGACTACGGTGCGTGGAATTGATTTTTTCGCCCTTTTTCGATTGCTTTTCTGATGCATCTTGGACGGTTAAGGAAAATGAACGGAACGGCGCACATCATCCGCCTTCATCCTCAGTCTGTGGCAGGGCGGCCTCGTCTTTCACATTCTGTTTCCCTTCCGCGGACCTCCACCACTACTAGCTTTGTCTCCACCCCTGCCTCAACAGTGACCTCTCCTCTTGCCTCAACAGTCCCTGTCCCTGTCCCTGTCCTTGGCCCACCTTCGCACCCCAGTTCACCTACTCTCATCCGCACGCTCACAACGCTCCTATCCAGATCGCACTTCACCACCCCTCTCCGCCCTCTCCTCTCTTTAACGCTCGCTTCACTCGCAGACCACCTCACTGACGCTGATTTGGCGCCCCTACCTGACATCATGACGCGGACGCATGAGCTGAGCCCAACGAGCTTGGATTGGTTGACGAACTGGCGATCGTTGCTCGGCGTCTCGTACACTACCGAACGGGCAGGGCCGGAGACGGAAGAGGACATGAGGAGGAGGAATGTGGTGCTACCGGAGCACGATCTGACATGGTTGGAGGAGGTCATCGTTGGACGCGAGTCGGATCGATGGGAGAACTTTGCGGACTTTCCTAGTGCGGAAGAAGGGGAGGGTGAGGGTGAAGGAGAAGAAGAAGGAGAAGAAGAGTTTGAGAGGTGTGCGGGGTTGATTGGACTCGGTGGGCAACTGAACAGGAGGAAGACACGGGAGGAGGCCATGGTGGTGCTGGACCGGATATACGACAGCGTGCGGGATATGGGGACGTATAGACGTGCGTTGGCTGATGTGGTGTGCGAGTTTGCGGCTCAGATCATTTGGTGGGGCGTGGATGCGACAAGTTTAGGTGGTGGGATGGCACCAACGGGGGCGACGCTGGCTGGTGCAGCTGCAGCTGCAGTAGACGTGCGGGACGAGTTTGAGGTCGTTTGGCGGCTCCTGGCCGACGAGGTCGTTTTAAGAACGGTGGAGGGTCTGCCGATGAGCGAGATCGAAGTGTTTTTGCAGCTTGTTCTGGATGTGGCAGGCGATGGGGGTGCGGGGAAGGTTTCTCAGGAATCCAAGTCGGCCGTTGCGGCTGTCTTGGGTGGCGCGGTGGCGGAGGGGGCAACGCCGGGGACAGGGGGATTGGGAACCCCCTTGGCTTCAGGCGTGACTTCACCTGTGATATCAAGGATGCAAAGCGAGTATGTGGGCATTGGTATCGGCACCGGGACGATTGTAATGCCAACTGCGTCATCAGCAGCAGGGTTACAAAAGGAAGGCAAGGAAGGCAGCAGTGGTGGAAGCGGCTTGATCTCACTATTGTCGTCGCTGGCTGCAGGTTGGTATTCTCGCTTGTAGTGCTGTTAGGTTGATCTGATGGCCTTTTCCTTTGGTATCCAAGGCACGACGTCTGGGTCAACTATGAACTCTAGCGCTACAAGTACAACAGCCGATGACTCTCAACCTTCGCCCAATGTCACGACAAATACAACCCCTGCGTCTACCGGCAATCTCATGTCGAATGATGCATCTGTACGTCAGACCAATTCCCCTCAACCCATGCTTTCACCAGAAGCCATTCACGCCAGTCGATCGCTCTGTGGCGTGTCCGCGCTTGTTTCCATGTTTAGTCAACTGGCATTCTCACCATTTATCATGGATCACGAGGGAGTGCAAATTGTGATTCGGGTGTATAAAGCCTTGCTGAGCATTGCCGGTGGTGAGTGGTCACTTTTGGTTAGGTCAAAGAGGTATTAATACGATGGCGATACGTAGGCAACGATACAGTCGGGCAAAACGCGACAGTCGAAGCGCGTCTAGCCGCGCTGACATTTCTGATGCGGCTAAGAGCGGATAACGATCATCGCGTGTTTTTCATCCAAGAGTATTACGACGCCAACGGGAGCGTGGAGACATTGTCCGGTTTGATCGGTCGCACGAAGGAGATCGCCGGTGGTCCCGACAAGCTGAGAACGCTTTCTCATTCAAGCAGTATGAGTGAGAGAGGCGAAATGCACAAAATGCGCTCGAGACAGCCGCAGGAGAGACTGGGGAGACAGGGATCAAGAGGGAGAGCTGTGGGTGCTGTAAGAAGGACTTCGAGTCGAAGTCGGTCGAGGGTTCCTTCGGGGTATCCAACTGGCCTGCAACCCCAGGTGACGATACCAGTACCAGCACCCATCAAGGCCAGAGATCCGTTATGGTACTACCCCGAAACGTTGCCATTTGCGGTGGAGGCCGATTCGCCAAGCGAAGCCCTAACGACGCACGATTCTCTTCAAGACGCCAAATCTTTCGTTCACCTGCGTCTACCGATTAGCAAATATGTCGAGATGCTTATCAGTATACTGGAGAATGAGAAAGAGTGGGAATTGATTTCGTACACGTTGTGTCATCTACCGATCCAACTGGCGAACAAGCACTTTTTCTGTGGTCCCAAGACCCAGGCAATGTTGTCACGCATGCTGAATACGATCTGCGCGGGCATTTTAAACAAGACGCTAGGCGCTGGATGCACGAGGCAGAGAGATGCATTGGGGCTGGCTCACCACACACTCGAGGTCATGATCGGTTACCGCAAATGTTTCGAACCGCAACAGTTGCACATCATGATAGAAGTCTTCCACACTGGTTTGAACGAACAGCCATCGACTGTCAAGTGCTCGTTGCACGCTCTGACGATAGCCGCTTTTGAATTACCCCGTTCGACGACTAAGTTTCTGCCAAAGATCTTGGAGAACCTTTCACAAATTATGACCAATCCTGAAATGGCTGTGCATATTTTAGCTTACATCGGTATCGTGGCGTCGCTTCCACCATTGTACGCCAATTTCACCGAAGATGATTTCAAGATGGTTTTTGGTGTTGCATTACAATATCTTCAACACTACAGCCGACATAACGCATCACCGACTCTGTCCTGGGCACTATCGCAACATGTGCGTATACTATCATACTATGTCATCTATATCTGGTTTCTTGCGCTTCGATTGCCCGATAGGGTAAAATACGTCAAATTCATTACTCGGCAGCTTCTTATCGCGAATGAAGGGAACGAAGCTGTTGACGGTCCTACCGAGGTGTGCTTTGACTGGTTGGCGAGATACACTTACGCCACTGCTGATCCTCGTCCCGCAAATTCTTTCCTCGCTGATAACGTGATGAATCCGACGAACGAACAACCTTCGGAGGTGACCGAGAAAGAAAAAACATGGGTCATTGGCAATGCTGTCGTGACGATTCGTGCCTTGCCCAGGCTTGGCTGGCTGGAGGTCTTGATGCGGAGACCAAGCGGATTTACCAAATTCTTGTGCAGGGTAGAAAATGCTCCGATGGTAGGGCCTGGAGAGGTCGATCTTGATCGCGTTTCAATACCTGCGACATTGTTGATGGGAAGAGACCCGCCCCAGGTCCTGTGTGCGGGGCCCGACGATTACGAGGGTCCCTTATTTTCGACCGAAGAAGCACAGGTACCTTATATCAATATCCAAAATAAGAACCTGCGAACTGATCGGTCTTAGGAGGAGCAGCTAAGAAAGATATTTGATAATACAGGCTCCGAGGGACCAGAGTTACCTCGGCCTGATCCGATTACGGGATACGTCTGGAAACGATCTGCTCCATCTCAAAGACGAAAGGAAGTTGCTGTGGACCCTTCCTATTTTGCTATCCAGTTTTCTCCCTATCCGGCTTTCCTCAACCCACCCGAGATACAGGTACGTGCTGACTCTGCAATGGTGGCCAAGTTCGCCAATGGTATTGATCGAATACCTGTTATCGACACGCACAAAGTTGGGATTCTCTATGTTGCTCCGGGACAGACCAACGAAATCGAAATACTGCGCAACACGCACGGCTCTCCAGCATATACGCGATTTCTGGAGGGCTTGGGAAGGTTGATCAATCTGCGGGGCCAGCTAGACGTGTATGCAGGTGGGCTCGATCCCGACGAGGATGGAGAGTATGCCTATGCGTGGTGGGACGACATTGGCCAAATTCTATACCACACGGCGACATTGATGCCGACCAGCCCTCATGACCCACAATCCAACAACAAGAAGCGACACATAGGCAACGATTATGTTCGGATCGTCTGGAACGACTCTGGATCACCGTACCGCTTTGACACGCTGTCCACACAATTCCAATTTGTCAACATCGTGATAGAACCACATTCTCCAGGTGGGATCACGGCGTATTCGAATGCGGCCTACGAGAAGGAGTATTTTAAGGTCATGGTCCAGCGTGCGCCGGGAATGACCGAGTTTGCTCCGGTGGGAAATTTTAAGCTTATATCCGGCCAAAACTTGCCTCTCCTAGTTAGGCAACTTAGCCTATTGGCGGACTGGTTTGTCTCCATCTTTGCGCAGACCGGTCGCGACACGACGAGGACGGAGGTGAAGACGAATTGGCAAATGAGGCTCGAGGCGATTAGGAGATTCAAAAATAATCTATCGGTGCCAGAACCACCTGGGTTAGAAGTGGAAGGGATCATGAAGCAGGAGGCATTCAGAGACTATACTTGGGCATTTTAGATATATATATATATATATATCTCAGTAGTGTACAACAGCCCGGATACAATGGAAATAAAGAAAGGAAAAATTTAAAAAAACTTGTTTTGAAGTCGAACGTTTGAACGCCTTTTTAGGTTTAACAATAACAAGATAGCGGGACACTGTGGAGATGGGCTAAGATGTTTTATAGCCCCAAGACCTTTTGCGGATGTTGGGAAGCATCAAACAGCTGGAAGCTCCACTCGGCATCACCGTCTGTGGCGGTGCTTGATTTATAGCCAAGAACAATCTGTAACGGTTTTTTTTTGAGTTTACGACATCCATAACCCCATTTATGACAATAAGCTCCAACTCACACCGGGAACATCCGAGTCATGGTACCAAAAGAACTCTTGACGATCAGGATGGAAGATTCTAGGCAACTCTCAGCCCAATGATTCGAAAAAGAAAAAGAAAAAAAAAAAAAAAAACGAAAAGGTCATAATAATAATTAAAAAGACTTAAGACTTACCCATGCGACCCATCACCTATAGAAATGATCCGCCAAAGAAATGGTCTAGAATGCCAGGAGAGTTTGACGTTGGTTCCTGCGTCCTATAATATGAATCAGAATTTTCGAACGAAAAACACAAAAAAGAGAATATTACATATGGGGCAATGAAGAGACCGGTGTATCTATCATATATGGCGCTCAAATGACCATTCTCGAGTGGAGGGTAAACCACCAAAGCCTAGACATGTGTGAAGAGGGGAGGGGAGGGGAAGGTGAGGGGA
This sequence comes from Amanita rimosa, assembly GCA_023014395.1. NCBI lineage: Eukaryota > Fungi > Basidiomycota > Agaricomycetes > Agaricales > Amanitaceae > Amanita > Amanita rimosa. The sequence continues at coordinate 484,773 of JAEBUO010000026.1, read as the reverse complement.
AGGTGGGAGGGAGGGGGGGGGGGGGGGGGACCAGTCATTAAGTGCAAATCTTGAGAGCTAGTTCGACCCGTACACGAGCGGTCGTAGGGGGGCTGGTGGCGCCGTAGGGGTTTGTCGCTGTCCAGACGGGATCGCCTGGATTCTCGAGACCAGAGCCAGCAATGTAGTGTTTCGTGTTGACTGTGCCCAGGAGGTACTGCGAGGCGACCAAGTGTTGGAGGTAAAAAAGGATTTGCAAGAGTAATAGCCAGCGGGTGATAGATGAAGAAATCATTTCGGAAGGGAGAGGGGTGGGGGTAAGGTGGAGGGGGGGGGGTCATTGTGGGTGACCACCGAGGGCGGTTTTTAATGCCTTTGAGAGAGAGAGAGTTGTCCGTTCTTGATTGTGTAATTTTTTTTTCTCTTTTTTTGTGCAAGCGATGAATCGTATTACGATCCACCTCCCCAAGTGGGAGTAAGGAGGAGGGTTGATTTATTCTAGGAAACCGAAATCCGAACTTGGCACATCTTGAAATGAATGCTCCATTATGCGCGCGCGCACGCAACGTGATCGTAGCGGTAGCACACTTTTGAGTAAAAATTAATTTACGGCATGCACGTGCCTGCCTGGGGCTAGTCTTTGCATCATTTGTGAACATGATTTGCACGAGGCTGCAGCTGAGGAATGTGTGTCTTGCTCCCTCAAAGGATTTGGATTTGAACAGGGTGAGAGATCTCCGGCTGTCAGACTGGCCCTAAAGCAATTCTCATGTCAGGCGGTATACGCTAGAAGGCTGTTCATAACGGTATAAGCCGTAACTATAACTTATGCGGAGATGAGGTAAGTGATATGTACTTGGAGTGACGACTTGAATGCTCATCGATGGCAACTTACCGAGGCCGAATTCCCGGAACCGAATAACAACATATGGAGCACCTTGCGTTCGCACGTTCGTAGGGTGTTGTAAAGACTGGTGAATGGGCGATGACGATGATAGGGCCCGCTACTAACCTCAGAGGGGGCAAGCAGCTGGAGCTGGTTTGCTCCCACCGACGTGTGAGTTTTGGTGCCAACTGATGCACGATGAATGATGACAAATGACGCCACTGAACGCACGTGCACGTGCCTACTTACTAGCTCCAGCTGCCATGCCATGCCAATGCCATGAAACGCGACAGCTGGAATGAAGTCAACCGGTCCCGGGTCACCGGCCTTGCGATTGGACCGTACCCCCGTCCGAGCATTTTTCTTTCCATCCTCTTACACACTTATAACTTCCATACATATTTTTACTCACCCGCTAGGCTCGTTTTTTGCCGATGCTGCGCGGCCGTCAATATAACCACTCTCAGTTCGACAGGTGACAATAGCTATTTTCTGATCCTCATCAGCACCCCTGAACTTTGAAATCTGGGACCTGTCCTTTTTGACCCTTGCCAGGACCAATGACACATTTTACGGAACCGATTGACTCACCTCGACGCACGTTACTCTGGTAGTGGACGTTCATTGGCGCTGAGCTCCGATGTTTTTATCGTGCATCAGATGATTGACTCGTAATATTCACGTTTGATTGTACTTGATCAATCTAGCCATCGATGAGATAAAAAATTTGTATATCATTGTGAAAGGTCCGCGAGGATGGCCTCAACTAACACTTGTTGCGATCATTGGTCCGATCGGGTTTGCGATATAAAGGATCAGCGGGATGGTGTGGTAGTTATTTTTTCGACAAAGCAGAGTCATTTACAAAATACCTTTACGTCGCTCTTTTCCAATCGCTGCATCGCAGGCTTCGAATCGGCATGAAACGATGACCGACGCGCTCCGAAGTACCAGTACAACGCTTCGTACATGATGGATATCATCGTTGGCCCATCAGAACGTTAACTTTACGGACCAGTTACGTCGACTCGGAGAACGCCATATGAGTTGCTCCTTTCCCCCCCCCCCCCCAGCTATAGTAGACAGCCAGGGTGATGGATATGGGGTCTCTGTTGCAAGAGAGGTCGGGGATACAGACACACCTAGCCTTCAAGCTTCAAGCTTCACCGGTCGTCCATAACTTCCGATTTTAAAACAGAGGGAGACGTCGGACGTTGGACGCAGCCACGTCACGGTACAACGCAGCCTTATTATAGTCTTTGCACTGGCAGAACTCGCCTCGTAAGCCAATACCGCCTGGATTTGATAGCCTCTGCCAGAGGAGCGGGCAGCATCAGTTCAGGGCTTGGACAATCACGGCTTTTGCCGATGTGACCTCACCATTTCTTGTCTCGTCCCCCATTCTTTTTTTTTTTTTTTCCGCATGGTAATGATATTGGGAACAGAACTAAGTATGACAAGAAAATCTATGACAGCGATGAAAAGGCCTCCATGGCCTCTGTGTGGAAAGCGGGCTAGCTACTAGAAAGTGTGGAAATATCCAAGGGAATATACTCCTCTAATCCGGGAACAAAGCCTGATGCGGGCGACGACGTGTAGAGCGATAGACGAACGGGACCAAAGCGTCAAAAGACGCAGCACGTGGGTGAGCCTTAAGGAAGGCGATGAGGCCGACGTAGTTACGATCGCGGCGTAGGAAGGCTGGAAAAGAGGTGAAAGGAGGAGAAAAGAAACGGCACTCACAGATGATGTGAGAACGGGTCGCGGGGCGGCGGTCAGGGCAAAGCCTGCAGTGGATCGGGGCATCTGGGAAGAAGCGGCGTCGATATTCGGCAGAGGGCATGTGGCCTGTAGTAAAGCGGACGAACCGAGAAAAGAGGGCCGGGGAGTCGTCGCATTTTAATAGGAAACGATGGCGTTGGCGACCAAGGCATGGCACCAATGGGCGATGGTTACCGTTGAGGCGAGTAAGGTTCGCGCCGCGGGTTTTTTGCGAGAGCCAGGCTGGACGCCAGTGGGCGCTGGCAGTATGTCTAAAGCGTTTCTGAGCGGCGACCCAAGTATGTAGAGCAGGGGGAGCTGGGGCAGTGGCTCTCGTCCCCCATTCATTCGACAAACCCCGAGGAATATGTCCAAGCCCGACGAGATCAAGCTGTGGTGCTGGGTCCTTGGTGATCCACCCGACTTTGTCTTTGGAGTTTCCATCACACGTAGCGCTACCATTGACGATCTCAAGAGAGCCATTCAAGGGCAAACACCATCGTTCAAAGACATCGATGCTCACTCCATAAAACTTTTTCAGGTGGGTGAGTAGAATAGATAAGTTTCTACTTGAAGATATCAACTCTTGGAGGCCGACCGTTGAACTCGTGGAGGAAGATCTCGTTTTATTGGAAGGAAGATCCTGAAGAGTATGTTCTAAGCCTTATATTACCGCGTCCAGCCGGAATCTTTCCAAGTTCGTCTCACGAATCCAACATCTCCGCTCACAGTAAGCTACCATCTGTCACTTTTGACCTCCCACTCATTTCCACCACTTCTTCATGCATTCTTGCTATCCGTTTACCTTCTTCCTACATTCATCATACATTCCCCTTGTCGTACAATGCCTTCTACTCACTGTCCATCGACTGGGCTTGTGTTCACCTATACATGTTCTTCAGCATCCCAAGAACCTCCTTCAAAACGCCCTCGTCTCGAACCGGACCCCAGCTCTATTTCACATCGTGAGTGAGAGTGAGTTTCCTGGAAGTTGCTGATAAGATTCTGCCCGACTTATTGGCGCCGTTGCTTTCTTTTGTGTTTACTTTCTGTTGCTTGGTTAGAGGAAGTTCGGTCAAAAATTTGGGGACGTAGGGACCTTACACCGGTTCTTTTCCGAAAGGTAACGGTTACGGCAGCACTTTATGATGCGTTGCAAAAGCGTCTTGAAGAGGCACATCCGAATCGTGACTCGCCGGATTACGATGGGGACGACGTCCTAAACATCAAGCTTGATGTCCTTGGGTCTTATAGTTCCGATCCTTCTCCTATGCAACCACAGGATCCCGGAGACAATCAGAGTCGGTTAGACGGTCAGGAGGAAATTGATGAAGACATACTTGAACCTTACTCATTCTTCCCTTGCACTCTCGAATATTTGGATCTTTCAAGTTTGAAACTCGAAAATATATCATCCCGCCTACCTTTGCCACTCTACCTACGTCAAGAGTATGAAAAAATATCCGCCATTATTAAGCAAGAACTTAAAAGCAATGGGGACTCCATAATAGTTAGTGGTCAACCTGGGACGGGTGAGTTCCTGTATCCCTGTCTGACAAGATCTAACCAGCCTTGCCCATATCAAGGCAAGACCGCATACCTCCATCTTAAGATGATTGAGGCTATGATCGAAGAACGCTCATTCTTTTACCAAACCGTTGATGCAGTTGTCTATCATATTTCTGAATTAGGTGTGCGCAAAGAGTCTAGCCTGCGTGGCAATAAACCTATTGTGGCTTTTGTCGACGGCGATGATGGGAAATATGCACCCCAACATTTCCTCCGTCATCCTTCTGTGCGGCTTATATTGGCTTCATCTCCCAAGGGAACACGAGACAAGTGGTTGAATCAAGAGGGTCACGGTGCGGTCGTTAAAATGCGCGCAACTCATCTCTGGTCAGCCTGCGAGTTTTACCTAACGGGGTTTGTCTTATCTTTATGTCTTGGAACGTAAACTCATGCAGTTGCTTAGGATATTCCTTCGCACGGCTCAAGGAGTCAGCGTCATATTTCGGGTTCAATCCTCGTCAATCCTTTACTGCTGCCATCTCTTCATCCATGTTGGAACAACATAAGCAAAACATGGTGTCCCGAATTACTGCTGCGAAGAAGGCCGAAATCACACAGTTTTTAAGCTATGCCGACACGGATGCGCCTGCTGTTTCCCATCTTATCTTTCAGATTTCTCCTATCGACGGAAATTGGTTTTTAACCCAGTGTCAGGTAGATCCAACATCCTCGTGGGCTTTGGATCTATTGCTGAAAGCCTACGAATACAGAAAAGTTGATATTGATCCCAACTTTGATGCTGTTGATTCGATTCTATATCGCCCGGATGATGTGCTTACCTGTTTTCGAATCACTCTGCGTGACGAGCACCCTATCAATGTCTCAGGTCTCGGGAAAATCCAAGCATGTCTCAAGTATAAATCACCGCTTACACACCTCCGGCCTTCGAGCGAAAAGCCCTGGCGCTTTATATTCATTGTGCCCCAAGCCAATGCACCTGGGTTTAGATTGCAAACGCTGGAAGGCGACACTGCTCGTGGTGCATGGGCTGGAAAAATAAAACAATACGTAATGGGAGTAGAAGAGAATGCAGTGTTTAAAAGAAGCACGTAGTGTTGTATAAGAATGGAAGTCATGCCTTTGGACGTCCGCGTCATCGGCAACGCAGGGCGAAAGAAGTTCCTCTGTATACAGACTATGATTCAAATATTATATTCAATCCTCGACGCTATACAGAGTCCAGGTTCATAAGGACGGACGGCAAGGCATCGGGGGAAAATGGAGACTGGGCTTACATAATAATTTGCTCATGTTCTACTTTCTACTTTCAGCAGATTCCTCACCTGCCATTTGGACCAAGAAATATGAATTCATTTCCCGCACTATGGGCTCACCGCTATCCCGGAATAACGACCATGTGGGGGATTTCACTGGGGTATATACTAGTAGCAGCAAGTCCTTGCATCACAAGTCTCGTGTCTCCGTGCCATCTGTCAGGCGTTGTCCGATTAGGCACTGCCAGTGCACATGGGGTAGGGTCTGGCACTAGAGCGGCGTGTATTTCAAGTTCAGTCGACAGATGATAACCGGTGTCTTCATTCCTCCGACTCGTGGCAAGCATGGTTGAACGGTTGAACTTTGACGTTCAAGAAGCGTTATGAGTGACGCACTGGTTCACCATCACGTATCACATGTAAAGTCAGTGTCGAGTCTAATCAACTTGTGTTACCATCTATCCATTGAACCCGACGCTTACTGAAACAATTTTTATCTGGCATGTGCTTCACTTATGAAGGCACAAGGTCGATGAGGATGACAGCCTCCTCTCCGCCAGGTAGTCAACACCAACACAGAATAGAATGGCTTTGTCATCAAGTACTTGAACGTGTTTTGGCGCCAAAAAAACCGCGATCAGGCATTGAACGACGGATAGAGATCTTTCAAAGAGTATGTGTTAATTTGAATATCGAGACGTCATCCCATTCGATATCTGGGTCAGGTACAACAGTGCAGAGTACAACATACGTCATAGCCATGGGTGGGCAGGTTAGATTATCATCAGCCTCATGGCGATTGATTGCGAAGTAATTGGCTGTGCAATGTTCACTATGGTCCCCTCGTGTTCGACTCAGGCTGATACCCTGACGGCTCATATTTCTGAATTGTGAGCAGTTGACCATTCTTTATTAATATGTATTATACACTTCATTAAACAGGCCATTACCGTTCGAGTTTGAAACGGATAGCGTTTTGAGCCCAGTGTTCGCTTCCCGGATGATTCTAGAATTTTGTTCAAATTTAAACGCTCCCCTTTAGCGCTTACGCGTACTTGGCCTAATCCATATACCTATGTGTCTTTGGATTCTTTCCTGTCGGTATTCAATATTCAGGACTCATCTCATCCGCTCATAGATATCCTTTTCTTTTTCAGTCAGTTTATCGGATACTAGATGGAAGTTAATGGCGAGACTAATCTCGTCACACAGCGTCAGTCATTCACATCGATAACGCCACTTTTGCTCATATCAAATTGATTTCTTAGATGGGTCTACTTGCCGTATTTGTTTAAAAGGGCCCGGATGGATGATTGATGAGTCTTTTGCACACCCTCTCAGTACTGGTTAAGATGTGTACCTGTCTGTCCGATTGTTGTGCGCCGTTCAGTGCTCTGTCATCTTGTTATTATCTCGCTGATCTGACTTGAAAAAAACCAGTGCATCAATCGATTCCACTCCTTTTTTTCTTGTTTCAAGCGTAAGATACGCGGATATACGCGCAAACGGGTCTTTGATCGTCCTCCGGGAAAGGTGAGGCGAAATAGATCACGATATACTCGATGCTGCTGCCGATTATGCGATGCTCTGTTTGGTTGATAAAGCCATCGGAGCTGTGCAACATGTAATCCTTCCGACGCCCATCCAGGATGGTAGAGTGACTTGGCTTTCAAGTTAGACGATTCTCACATGGCTATAATGTCAATTATCAATGTCATCCTTTCGACCATGCACTCGCGATATGCAACGCTAAATCCGACTTGTGGTTGTTCTTTGGCGGCATCTGTTCGCTTTTGTCAAGCATGCCATAAGTGAGCGCCCTCTGATTTTGAAACTTGCAACAAGGCGGCATTTACCAAGTACTGCCCTCCAATGAAACAACTCTGATTCCCTGATATGATGTTCCGATTGCCCCGAGATCGCTGTATTCTAGAAATGCCTCAAGAGGTTCTAAATCAGAAATCCACTACCGTCATTTGGGCGGGGCTTTCCGTTTTGGGACTCCGCGTCAATTGATTACAACTGTTGGGCCGTTTATGGCCATGTGCCAGCACATGCCCAGGCACTGGGCAGATAAGAAGATGTGTTCTGCCTTCCTCTCCGTCTTCATCAGCCTTCTGCATCCACCATGGAAGATCCAAGAAGGATTACAGACGAAAACACCTCTCTCTTGCGATACGAAAGGTCACAAAACTTGAAATCTCTGAAATCAACTCCTCTGCCCTGGCTTCAATTTTCCGCTCTCTTCCTGTTGCAGCAAGCCGGGTATCTGGCCTTTAATACAGCATATCCCTTTATGCCAGAGGTATGATCATCTCATTCTTGGGCCTTGTCTGTCTTATTCGTGTCGTCTGCAGTTAGTCCGAAACGTCGAAATCACAAATTATGATAAGAAAAATGTTGGATTTTATGTTGGGATGCTGGTAAATGGCATATTCATAAGTTTGAATCGAAAAAAAAAAAACGCTGAATGAAAATCGCCAATAGCAATCTGTATACTATTTCGCTACAACAGTCACCGTGTTTCACTGTTGTCGGCTCTCCGACCATATCGGTCGCAGACCTGTTATTCTGACAGGCGTACTTGGTCTTTCCGTATTCATGTGTGCTTTTGGATTCTCGAGGACATTCCCGGGTCTTCTCGTGTGGTTCGTCCCCCCCCCAAATATGAAAATAAATAAATCAATAATCTAGCTGTTGACCACTTTGGCTAGCCAATTTCTGTTGGGCGCATTAAGTAAGCTTATGACACCCAAGGTATAAGTGCTACCGTACTGATTTTCTAGTTGGGACTGCTGGTGCCATTCAAAGGTAAGATGCACGAGTTCCTGCAACATCTTTGCAATATTGATCGATCAATGGTTATAGCACTCTGATGGAGATCACCGATCCAACCAATATCGCACGCGTGCGTTCCAAATCCGATATCACGCGTATTTTCTTTGATAGAATGACGTCGCTGCAGGCTTGGGGCTACTTGAATTCTGCGTGGTGCGTCGGAGCTAGTGTAGGTTCCCTGCCTTTCGAGAGAAAGTGCGCGTGACGTGTGCGTTCTCTGGCATAGCTGGGATCCGCGATTGGTGGCTCGCTTTCAAGACCCAGCGATCAACTTCCACAACTATTCGGATCGAGCGGATTTCTCAGGAAATATCCGTATTTTCTGCCATGCGCCGTTTGTTCAGCGTTATTGTTTATCTCATGGCTGATCGGATTTGCCATATTGGAGGAAACTGTGAATAGTCCCGTTCCACTTTCCTCACTGTTCAAGTCTGGGAAGCATCGAGATGCAAAATCAAGTTCTTTATCATCCACTCGAGAATTAGAGGGGAATGCTAAAGATCACGATTTGTTGCTACCGCTAGGCGCGATATTGACGCCTAAAGTCGTCATGGCTGCAATCAACTCATCCACACTCGCTTTGGTCGACATAGCCTACTGGACTGGCCAACCGGTCTTCCTCTCAACACCCATTCAGGATGGTGGACTTAGCTTTACGCCGCCCGCCATCGGGGTCATTACATCGATTTATGCCATTCTCACAGGGCTTTGTCAAATGTTTATCTTTCCGAGCGTTCACCATAGGCTCGGATCAAGGAACGTATTCATACTTGGATTACTTGCCGCATTTCCCACGTTTTGGATGTGGCCTGCGATGAACTGGATGGCGAAGAGGGACTACGTTGTTTCGATATGGTTCGCGCTCATTTTGCAGATCTTCTTTTCAATTATAACACAGTTTGCATATGGTGAGTTGTCATATATTTCGGTATTTAAGGATCGGATCTCTGACGGATATATATATAAACTTGCATAGGAGCAATGACGATTATTATCTCTAAATCCCCTCCGAATCGTGCTTCATTAGGTGCAACCAACGGCTTTTGCATGGTACGTCACCTATCTTCTATTCATTTTTTTTCTTTCAAGAGTCGTGACGAGTTTAAAAATCAGATGACGTCAAATGTCGTACGGGCTATAGGACCAGCCATCTTCAACTCCCTCTTTTCGCTATCAGCCAGTAGCGAATATCTCGGCGGACAACTCGTGTACTTTGTCTTGATTTTCATTGCAGCAATTGCTTTGTATATGGCATTCTTGATACCCAGAGACGACGATTAGTAGTACTACTATAGGACGATAGTACGACAGAGGATTGACGCGCAAAGGGAGGGCGACGACATTAGGGTTATCGATCTGTCGGTAATAGTTGATAATTACTTGTTAATGTAAGCAGTAGGTTCTCACGACTTGTGATAATGATCTGAATCAGTGCTCATGGGCTCCTTTAAGACAGGTAAGTAGACTCATAAATCAGCCATTACTGAGGGGTGTTGCAAGCTCAGGTTCAGAGAAGGATATTGATATGGCTGTGTAAGCGTAAGGGCTGGTACTGATAGCGTTACCGAGGAATCGGCGATTGCCATTTTCCTGTGCAACCCTGATGTGACGTGTCGTATCAAAACTCATGGTTTGTGCTATGCCGGCACCTTAAAATAATCCTTGTCCTCCTCCTACATGACCCATGGCCATGGGAACAAGCGTCCGAGACGACGAGGAGCCTTTCTTGCCATCCGAAGAAGCCTTCAAATCTCCCGTTAGACCGACACCTCTTCCTCTGCGGCAGTTTTCAATCCTCTTCTTATTACAACATGCCGAATTTCTGACCTCCAACACGACTTATCCATTCATGCCCGACGTACATCTTCTTCCCTAATTTTTTATTTATTTATACCACTCATTAACGATATTTATTACTTTCAGTTAATTCGAAGGGTTGGAATAACCAATGGGGATGAGAAAAAAGTAGGATATTATGTCGGATTGCTGGTAACGTTCTATTTCACCTATTACTTTGGGATTATTTTGAATAACAACGGGCGCAATCAGCAAACCATCTTCTTCGCCGCGGCGACAGCGACGTCGTTTCACTGTTGCCAACTCTCCGATCGAATAGGCCGCAAACCCATCCTCCTCTTGGGCATGATTGGGCTGTCCTTGTCTATGTGTGCCTTTGGGCTTTCAACCACCTTCTGGTCTCTTCTAACGTGGTTCGTGCATTTCACCGTAAAAGTCTGGAGTATTGAACAAAGATTCTGATTGAATTGAATTGGTTAGGCAATGTATAATAGGCCTATTCTGTAAGAGCGCATTCTTTGTTCCGACCTTTTTCTGACGTTGGCCAGATGGCACTACCGGTGTGATGAAAAGGTTGGATCACAATAGACGATGACGATCATATAGAACGTTCACGCTTGGATCTTCACACAGCATGTTGGTGGATATGACCGACCCGACCAATATTGCACAGGCATGTATGTTCAAAATGTTTAACCTTTACCTCTGCTGAATGGAAACAACCAGGCTTGGGGCTACACAACTCTGACGTGGTACATTGCTAGCGGCGTAAGTTCTGTCTTTCTTACTTAGCGTCATGTGTCTTTGAAAATGGGTGTTTTAAAGTTGGGGTCCACAATCGGGGGCTCGCTTTCAAGACCTGCCGATCAATTTCCGAAGCTATTCGGCGCCAACGAATTTCTCAAGAAATATCCCTACTTCCTTCCCTCCGCCGTTTGTGCCGTTTTCTTGTTCCTATCATGGCTTGTCGGATGCGTCTTTCTGAGAGAGACCATCCGAGACACGGTTTCACTTACCTCTCTCTTCAAGAAGGAGGCGGCTGAGGACGAAGCCATCGGTCTTTTATCTTTGGATGGTGGTGACACCACACCCGTTGTGCAAGAAGAGGCCGAAGACAAACATCATGGTCGACCACTATCGTTACGTGAGATACTCACACCCAAAGTGATCATCGTGGCCACCAACTACGCCGCACTCTCTTTAGTCGATATAGCCTACTGGGCCATCCAGCCTGTCTTCCTTTCGACGCCCATTGCAAGCGGTGGACTAGGTCTTTCGCCACCTGCCATTGGCACCATCTCAACCATCTACGCCATTTTTGCTGGTCTGTCCCAGTCCATCTGTTTTGCGCGTGTACACGACAAGTTCGGGTCAAGAAAGGTGTTCACGTTCGGCATTGCGATGGGATTACCCACATTCTTGTTGTGGCCCGTTATGAGCTGGATTGCGAAGAGCGGTGGTGGGTACAGCGGTTGGTTGTGGTTCGTCCTCAGCATCCAGGTCTGCGTTACTATCATAATGCAGTTGGCATTCGGTACGTCGTCCTCGTTGCGTGTGCACAATTGGGACGGACTTGACGATAAAATACAAACGTGCATATATATATAGGATCCATTCTCATTTTAGTCGCCCAAGCACCCCAAAACCGTGCCTCCCTCGGAGCGACAATAGGGGTTTGTCAGGTACGTACGCTTCTCTCTTTACTGCTTTCGTTCCCGTGATTCTAACCTTACCCCAATTAAGATGGCAGCAAACGTCGTTCGTGCCATAGGTCCCGCAGTATTCAACTCCCTCTTCTCGTTATCGATAGACAATGGTTATCTCGGTGGACAACTCATTTACGTAGTTCTGATTTTAATTTTGGGGATGGCGCTGGCAATAGCATCATTGGTACCCAATGACAAGTAGTGAAAGAAGAGAGGTGACTATTTAAAGTAGGGCAAGAGATATATATTGTACATAAAGTGTTGGCTGATAGAGTATAGAGCAGGATTGTAATCGGGTTCCAGGAAGCGGTTTGCTCAATTAATTATTCCCTTTTCATCTGCGGAACATGGTCACGACAAAAGGAATAGCTAAGCCAGAAACTCGGAGAGAATCTAGCGATATTTGAGGTTATGATTTTTTCTTGATATCAACATCGGTATGTAGCACCGAGACCGCGCCATCAATCTCTCCGCAGCATGTAACAGCCTGTATGAAAAACCTCAGCTTCCCATCAGTTTGCCAACTTCTCGTCAAAGAAGGGAGCGTCGTCAAATTCCTTCCAGTCACTGCGAAACAGCCAGCCTTTCCTTGTCCTTCACCATATTCTACACCGGACGTTCCGATCCATGTTGCATTTCCAGGTATCTTCTTTATGCCCTCCCCGACACTATGAACCGAAGGTAAAGGTTCAACGTAGACGTTCCAGTATGCAGCTCTGGAATGAGACGAGTTTGCGCCCTGAGATTCTTCCCACGTCAAGACTCCCTCAAACCCGTGATTGTCCGACTCCATCACGTCCTCCTTAACGTCTTTAGTGCTGATGTTGAGTTGTAAATCATTGGCCGTTCTCCATTCCCGTTGGGGTGCGTAAACTGTCATCTGGCCTAATGTAACCGAGAAAAGTGGTTGCTTGTCAGAAATAGGGCTTCTAGGTCTGATGTCGAATTTGAGACCGACCGCTACCTCGACAGGATGAGTGTCATTCCCTGTTGGTTGCATCTTTATACTCGTTCGTAAACCATCCCAACTTCCTCTCAAGGGATATGATGCATCCGGATTCATACGCTCCAGCACTCCAGTAGACTCAATGGGAAATGGTCGTAGTTGCAATTCCACACCTACATCGGCGCCGTTTTCCGTGTTTTCCAATTTATAGGCTGCCGTCGCGGTATAATCTTCACCAGGGGTCAGCGAGAGGGACTGGACAGGTACCCAGAGAGAACAATCGTTATCCGTCCCTGATTCTGGCTGAAGGAACGAAAGCTTTAGGGAACTCCCCCCGTTCCATGCATCCATCAGGTTGATGGATACTTGGACGGAGGGAACTAGCGCCGTCCCAGTTACAGTCTCACTTTGAGCGTCTTCGCAGTGCGAGACGGTCGGAATGGGCCATAGCAAATTCCCCATCGAAAAAGACTTCTCGACGTCCAACCAACCAGAAGTCCAGGACTGAGTGACTCCTTCCGGTCCATTCCATACCTTCTCGCCCTCCACCCACCAACTATTTCCGATTCCAGGACAGAAGGTCGTAAAAAATGGGAAAACCTTGGGATCAGGTGGAGGCTTCTGGACGAAGAAGTTTGCCACTGGCTTATAGGTCCTTTGATCTTCCTCTTTGTTCGTCAGAAGCAGCTTATCCAAGTCCAATGCGGGAACTTTCCCTGCCAAACAAGTCACCTGTTTGTTCCACCAAGCTTTCAAAAATCTACCGACGTCACCTTGGCTTAAGAAATAGGCATATTGATCCATTTCATTTTCCAGCAGTAGCTTGTTCAGATCTAATCCGGGGACTCTCCCGGCCCAAAAAGTCACTTCTTCATCCCACCAAGCTCTCCACGTTCGTCCCACGTCATCTTGCCTTTTCTCCCACGTCCATCCCGGTCCAAACAGCGCCACGCTCAATCCCAAAGACTGAGGCGATATCTGTTCTATGGCTTTATGGACGTAAAAGCCGCCTCCCCCAAAGGTCCCTCGTCCCCAAACATCGATACCAATGTATATGTCCCGTTGGGTTAAAGCGCGTGAGTTCGAAGAATTTGGTTGTTCATTTTGTATGAGGGTACTAGAATCCAGTGATAGGAAGTATTCTGTCGTTTCAATAGGGTATCCTTCTTTCCACTAAGTGGTTAAGATGAGCCACTCGCTGTGTTCATCACCGATATCATGGGCTACGTACGAAATAATTAGAGAAAAAACCCGTTGAGGACAAGAAAAAGGGAAGGTTCAAGTCGTTCAGTTTATTCTGATATTTAACGTTCCCTGTCGTGGTAACGCTGTCGTACCTGATGAACAAACGTTCTCAGTAGAGTAAAAAACATGCAGCACCCTCCCCCCCCAAAAAAAAAAAAAACTGTGACACAGGGTTTCTATCATGTATCCATGTATCACGTACCATATTGTCTCCGCATGGGGACCCACTTTCTTCCAGAGCTCTTCGCGCAAAAAGCGAATCCAGACAGCGAGTAAGCCTGCCTGATCAGCGCCTCCTGGTAAGGGTCGCTCGAAATTCAAGAGGAATCCGTCAAAGCCCCGTTGATGCGCCAAGTCGGCCAAAATGGTGGCATAATATACTGAGAACGTGTTTTCTCCATTTGATGAACCTGGTTCCGACAATAAACGACGAAAATCAGCGTCGTGCTCTTTGTGTTCGAATATCCTTTGTCAACCGATTATGAATACATTACGAAAGAATAAAGGCGAAAAAAAAAAAAAAAGAGTGCGTACACAACTCCTAGCATCTTGACACCATGACGATGAGCAGCGTTAATCCATGCTGGTGGTGGGATGGTTACACGATGGTGGGAGAAGCTAAAAATGGAGTTGTGGAACGCCATCGACAGGGAAAGGGAGAGCCATACTAGACGAAAACATCGATCATGGACCAGAAATTAAACGTGTATGATAGAGAATCAGGCGATTCGGTGTATCCTCCCTTTCAATCGGATTGATAGGTATAAGAATCGCTACTAATATCAGAAATCCTTACTTTGAAATCATGGCATACCTATCAAGATGGATATGGTTAGTGCATTAATAGCTACTAAGCCATACTAGCCATTAGACGCACCAACAGTTTTCCTCTGTTCGCAACATTCGGATCACTGCTGCTGTCACGAGGCACGTAAGGGAGAATAGGGCAGAGTTTTTCATTGGGCTTGCTTGCCCATGCATCTAATTGGCTTAGACTGTCGAAGAATGGCTTAGGTGTGCTCCTGCTTGCACTCAACGTTGATGAACCTGAGATAGGCATGCTGCGTGTGACACAGTTGAACGTGACACGTGACTTCAGCATAGACAATGTCTATTTGGGCGTCTGAGCTTGCTTAGGAATACTACCACATTTAGGCATACGTATTGTCCATTTCAGCGCTTAGAATAATTCTAAACAAGCTGCTACTGATACCATTCCTTCTTGCACCAGCCATCGCTACCAATAATGTAATCAACGCTTCCATCCGGTTGCTTCTGACCACCTGCATTAGTGGCATCCGAAATACCATGGCATGACTGGTACAGTGAGCATGTAACTTGCGGACTTCCGTTCTAGGGAGAGAAAGGAAAAAAGGAAAGAAAATCATTAAATCAACAGTTCTTAATGCTCTCAAAAAAAAAACATGGTGAGACTAACCTTGCCGTGGACGTCGTTGTAAGCTTAAGAGGAAAGAAATTAGTATCTAATCACACAAGAACTGGGAGAGGGAGAGAGAGGGAGAGAGATATTTACTGTTTGCAAAGTTGCAGCCTTGGACGGAGTTGCAATGGGACAGGCATTCTATTAAGGTACAGAGTGAGTCAACTCATTCAAGAACTTGACGAAGAGGGCAATATGTTTACCGTCCAGCGTTGAGACGAGAACATAAGTCAAATAGTCCGGAGCTTCGATCGCAACGTTAAGGTTGCGAAAAGTCTGTCTGTACCCGCCATGCTGATAGTCCTCCGACCGGATGGACAACGACGCAGCAAAGTTTGCCGTAGCAAGAGCAAGGAACAGAGGAGTGAAGCGCATTGCGAGTTACAGATGAAAAAGTGGTACCTTGGTGCAGGTCAAGTTGCACATCGGTTTTTAAATACGCGCGCGGCCAGGAGAAGCCGTTGTATTCCCGCAGTTTGTTCGTAATCCTGCTTCTCGTGACATCATCGCGTACACCGCTATCGTTGGGCGTCAAACGTTTACTTAGACTGTGCGGCTAGCGCCAGGTGCTACACCGGGCATTTAACCTGTTCATGTGAGCTGTTCGTACCTAACTTACGGCCATCGGCACCGGTGTAGTGTGGCCGTTCCAGTACAGAACCAGTTGATAACCATCGGGATAGGACGGGTGACCACAGCTAAAGTCCTCGCACACGGGGTCGGAAACAGGAGAATTCGGCAAAACGGCACCGGTCACGTGGCTCGTAGGAGTAACGAGTCGACGACTAATGTAGGGCACAATTCGCCGATAATCGTTTCAGCCGTCGACGACTAGATGCGGAAATATTTGATGCTTTATCAGACAGTGAGTGTAAGAAAGAACAGTCCATACTTTCGTGACGTTACTTTACTACATACAAACATGTCGTTCTGCGAAATATTGGGGAGCGCCAAAGTGAGAAGAAGAAAATGGGTCACTACCAAAAACTATTTAAAAAGCTTGACCCACTTCCCTCAATAAGCCCTGCACCATCCGGCACTATCAGTGATGTAATCAACAGATCCGTCAGGCTGGGTTTGACCACCTCGGTTGGTAGCATCGGAAGCGTCGTGACATTTTGAGAATAGAGCGCATGTCAACAGGGGGCTTCCGTTCTGCAATAAACTGAATTAGACGCGCACAGGCTGTGAACAAGAGAGCTTACCTTGCCGTTTACGTCATGGTAAGCTAGAGATGTTATTAATGTTGCGTGATCCAGTTAATAAACACAAGATGAACGAGACGCACAGTTCGCGAAATTGCAGCCTTCCACCCTGCTACACATGGATTGACAGTCTGATCGAGTGGACGATATTCTCTTTCTTAACATCGAATACAAAAGACGACGGCTTACCCTTGACGGAATCAACAAGACCGTAAGTCAGGTAATCAGAAGCTTCAGTGGCGCCGGTTAGGTCGTGGAAAGTAGGGTAGTAACCGTATCTATGCCAAGGTTTACGATCGTCAGGACAGAGAAAACCGAGGCCCAAGTCTTCTACGATATTGCAGATGTCCTGATGGAAAGAAAAAAAAAAATGAGCACTGGAACTATTGAAAATGTGTGGGATGCTCATACGGGAGTCAGGCAAAAGAGGTCTCGGTGGTCCTCGGGGTGGTCACCAAAGTACCATCCAGGGTGGGCACCCTCTTCCCAGGGGGCATATGGGGCGTTGTAGTGGTCCTTCGCACAAAAACTGCCGGGCACCTCCGATCTCCTGCTGACATCGACCGCAGAGGCCGATACAACAACAGCAGTACCGAGAGCAACGAGAAGACGAGAGGAGAGCATTTTTTGGATATTAAGGAGGAAAGGGAGCTCAAATTGAACTGGAGAGAATGAGAGTGGTATGAGAGGTTTTTATACCCTTGCAAGAATGTCCAGACCCAAAGTTGAACCGTGAAGTCCGTCAAATTGCCTTGCGGACAGGTACGCTTCTTGACGGCGTCGTAAATGCTCCGTATTGATCTTTCGTTAAGGAGCACGATGGAAGTTTAAAAAAAATTAACATCGATCAAATTTCCGGTTAACGCGTGGTGTTTCATCCTTGAAGAATGTAGCAGAAGCGCAGAGTGAATGATAGAGTATTCATGGGTGTTTCATCCTTAGAGAATGTAGCTAGAAGCCCGGACTGTCTGATAGAGTGTTCATAAACCAATAGTAATGGTAACAGCTGATGAGATGCATACGAACCGAAACCCAGAAAGCCGAAAGACTTACCGCATGTAGCTTGCTAAGGAACCAACAAACATAAGACATAAAAAAAACTCGTAAGACAAAGGCCTCTCACGCCGACATGAGAACGACCGCAGAGGATTGTCAAATTATGTTGTCCTGCTGCCTGATCCGTACCCCCGCCGTCATTTGTGTGCGTTGTTAGAGTGGAATCACAGAACGTGTGACACGTGACAATAGTTAATATTAGCATCATTACGTGAGACACTTCCAAATATGGTACGACGAGGTAGGCGTCCAACTTGACGACGTTCCGGGTGCTACAGACATGGCTCGACACTCGGAGGCCTTTGATGTCATTCCATTCGAGGTACGTTCTCGCATTTTTTCAAGAAAAAAGACCACGCCTTTCGTGTAATCTTACCAGCTATCAGTGCTGATATACTTATCTTGTATAGGACATCAAAGCTGACTGGAAGAAATTAGGGTCAGGATCGTTTGGCAAGGTCTACAAAGGTACACAACGCCCAGCTAACTTTAAAAATGAGCCTGATTCCTACCACCGCAAGGAACCTATCTGGGAATAGATGTTGCCATCAAAGAAGTACTGCCATCCACCGACTACGACGTCGCCAAGTATTTTGAGCGTGAATGGCGCCTGATGAAAGAATGTAGACACCCAAATATATGCCTGTTCATTGGCCTCAGTCGCGCGCCCCCACCCGACAACCGCGTATTCATCGTCTCAGAGTACATAGACAACGGCAACGTTCGTACCTACATCCACGACAAGCACAGGCCATTCCCATGGCGGCTGCGTATCTCCTTTGCCACGGACGTTGCACGCGCCTTGGCATACCTTCACGCGCGCAAGTGCATACATCGAGATTTGAAGGGAGAAAATCTCTTGGTCACTTCTAACGGGCGTCTCAAAGTCACCGATTTTGGATTTGCACGCATTGCTGCGCGGAACGCAGAGGAGTCGAAGCGGCTCACGTTCTGCGGCACCAACGCGTACATGTCTCCCGAAGTTCTTCTCGGAAACGAGTTTGACCTCTCTACGGATATTTTTTCTCTCGGTATCATTTTCTGCGAAATAGCCTCACGACGCCTCGCAGACAATACCCATTTCAAACGATACCCACCCACTTTCGATCTAGACCCTGAAGAAATCCGACGGTCTGCGAGTCCCGGCTGTCCACAGGGGTTTATAGACCTCTGCATTGCCTGCATCTGTTTTGATCCCAATAAACGTCCTACTACGCGCGAAATATTGCAATGCTTAGCAGTCATCGAAGAAGAAGTCCTTGCTCGGCCAGAAGAGAGAGAAGAAACGACCCATCTTGGGAGTATCAAGTTTATGACTCGAGGGAAAAGACCCAATGCGGCTCCTCGAATACCCAGTTTCGGAATGGGGGTAGGGAAGAATGTCAAGGCCAATGAGGACGTTGAGTCATCAGACGAGAGCGAAGATGAGTTTGATCAAACAGTTGAAGCGTTGGCCAATGTTAGCCTTGATATCCACGCAAACGGATCCTCCTCTGACGGTGAACTCCTAATGGACTCCCTCGGAAGGTTATTCACTAATTTGGAAATGTTAGCTCAACAGCCTTTACTCGAATCGCATAACGCAGTCAACGACAGCTCGTCATTTATTCACTCTAGGATAGGAACAACACCTGCATCTCTGTCATCCGTCCTCACTGTACGCCTCCCCCCAGATCCCAACTCGATACCTACCGCAATACTACCACCCTCTCCGGATGGCGAGACACGACCCTCTTTCCTTGACGACACGAAGCCCTCCACGCATCTTGCATACGAAGCAACCGAAGTTACCGAACCTTCGTCTTTCGCGTCTATCGAGCCTGACCATACCACACCACAGCAGGGATCGTCAGTCATTTCTAGCACTCTTGCTACCGAAGGTGGGTCGACGCGGGTGCACCGGTTCACCCTTCTCAAACATGGTGAGAAGCAGAAGAGAGACGGATCACCCGGGCCGAGCGATGGTGGCGTTGGTGCTATGGGTACGAGCTGGAATCCTCTGGAACTGTTCTTTTCCAACGGCCTGTTGATGGCCAAGTGTGACCTTTGTGGGAAGCGGCTTGGATGGAAACCTGTATTAGAATGCGACGATTGCGGCTTGAGGTTCGTTGTCTTTTACCTTATATTCGTGGTGTCTGTGGTCTGTACATTATCTTTCCCAATTGATCATTTTTCTGTAGGGCCCATGTCAAATGCGGAGAAGGAGCGCCTCGAGATTGCGGTGCTAGAGTAGTGCATCAAAACACTCAGCAACTTGCAACGCCACCGCTGGATACCGTCTCGCCACGGTCAAAGGCGAGATCGAGATATCAAGCCGCAAGAACATAGGTGAAGGAAACCCCAAGTCATTTTCTGGGTAGAGACGGTAGAAAATGGATGCATAGATATTCACAACATTAGTCACGAGGAACTGGCGCTTTTGTATTCTGGAATTTGTATATTCGTTGTATTCTGTATAGCCACTCATCAACTCATCAACTTTATAATGCATTAAGTGTCACTGATCTAGTTGACACTGATTTATTTAACTGAAGCTAGTCCCCTCCCCCCTCAAGTGAGGACAAGCACTATTTCTTTACCTGCACAACAGTCTCAACGGGCACCTTAATGAACTCTTCTGGGTGGTCTATATGCCACATGTTGATATTGAAACAGCGGAGCTTATACCTTTTCCACGACTCTTTTTTTCTTCCAGGCGGAGGAGGTTCCTTGTGTTCGTCATAAGTCGTCTTGCACCAAACTATCACCGCATCCTTTTTCTACATTCATGAAAGTCAGATGTGTTCGCAGCCGTACATAGAAGAACCGAGACTGCCTACACTCTTTTCAATGATTCGGCTAACACCACTGGGCAAGCTAAGGTAATCTCCTGCAACGACGGTGGAATCTTTTCGTATTAATACCATGAGGCCTTCCTTCGTGAAAGCGAACCGGTCTACTTCTACTCGCGATACGGTTTTAAGTTTGAAATCCTGTGCTGATGATCGTATACGATAAATGGTTTCTGGAGGTAATACACAAATGCCTTGAACGAGCAGGTGCTATATATTAGTGAAATTCAGCTAAACCCGGTAAACAGTCGAAAAAAAAAAAAAGATTCCTCATTTTCTACTACGTACATTCGGGCCAAGGATTTGAATATCTGTCCCATCCTTAGGTATGCGAACCTCGTTCTTTATGAGGATGGTGGTGCCTGATGGTACGAGAATAAAGTAGCCTCGTTCCGTGATGACGAGCCAGTCTTGATCTATGCTGAACACTGGACTTGCTCTCAGAAGGTGGCAGATTCGATTATGTGATGGTATACGGTACTGGGTAAGTCGCGTTACCCAACAAGTAGTTTTATGCATATTCTTATCTTCCACAATATCGGTGTTTTCGTTAGATGTCGATTCGGATGGCGACAATGGTGGTGCCAGCTGATTAGGGTCTACGGTTTGGCCAGAGTGTGACTGGGCCGCTGGCAGCGGCGGGGTATTGTGGTCTATAGTTTGGCCAGGGTGTGACTCCCCTGGCATCATTACTGGCGGGAATTCGTAGTTAGCAAATCTAGATCCTGGGGGTGGCCACTGGGGCCCAGTCCCATGCTGAACGTTGGCGTTGGGTGGTGGTAATGGGCCGTTATGCAACCTGTATCCAGGTGGTAGGAACCCGAACGGGTTTTCGCTGGAAGGTTTGTTATTGTCAGGAGGGGCTGGGGCTCCATGGACAAAAAGAGGGGAAAAGAGGATGAGAAGAACCATCCGCATCATTGTCACTACCTGCCAGAGGTGGATGCCATGACCGGCACACGATGATGCGCCGCGCGGCGCCACTTTTATATGTGCTGACTCAGCTAACACCGCCTGTGTCACAGGTCTCCTGGTCACCCGCCAGACGGGTAAGGCGGCCACCTTCCTGTCTTAATCTCGGCCAGATCACCATCTACCAATGGCATTGCTCTGAGTGTATCAGATTTGTCCGGTTAATATGCCATGTTCATGGCGCTTGACGTTAGTTCCTGATGGCAAATGAGTGTTAGTACTAGTAGAAACGCACTTGGTGACCGATCTAATGCACTCACTGGTTATTTTTGGAATGTTAGCTCAACAGCCCTCACTTGAATTGCATAACGTGGGCTGCTCAATTCTTCAGCGAGCAGGGTTGGTGGAGCGTGGGTTCCGGACTGGCTCTGACATGCGCGTCGAAATTTCGACGACGTTAAACCCCGATCATGAAGTCGGAAATTATCACTACCCTCTTACGACTGGCACACGTTGGAAGGCAGTGACAGCCAACCAGATCTGGCCGAGATACCCGTCTAGGGGTAATGCCCATTAGGAAGTGATATCTGCACGATAACAAGTCTAACCTGATGACATGCCTGTAAGCGGGCTAATTCTACGTGTTTTTTCTCATTATTGCATATCCGTTTCAGTCTGCAAAATCCTCCTTTAATAGCTTTATCCATTGAACAAATCCGTGGCAACTGTGTGAGAGAGTCATTGGGAGCCGAACTCGCCGCCAAATGACCCACGAAACGACTTACAATCCGATATTGGATATCCAACCATAATTGAGTCTCAACTGCGGCGCAGTTGTATTATACATGGGCTGATGGCTCCAAAAAGGCTGAAAATTGGGACGTGGTGACGTTATCAGGTACATAATCGTTGGGATCGACATCGTCGCGGTGTGGTTCATGTTCATGAATGCGTGCGGGTGGTGAAATGATGCGTGCATTTGGGACATTCGGTGTATTGGGTTGTTAGAAATATGGTTGCCAAAGTCTCTAATGTAAAAGCTCTGATTTGTTCCGGTAGTGATGACTTGAAAAAGAGGATTACGAATGTCCAAATTGTATTAGAATGACGAAACGTACTGAGTATTAACTCTTCTTCTCGTACGCTGAACCTTGCGGCAAGTTGATTCGCATGCTGAATCATGAAATTCCATGCTTGGGTAACGTTGCTCATGTGCTCGCTGTGTTCAACCTGACAGTCAATTTGAGCGCCATGAGGGACTGATATCGGCCAGCTAAATAATGCCAGTTTGTAAGACGCAATCCCAAGCACTTCAATATTCAACTCACCAGAAAACGTCTCCGGGTAAGCAAAACCGTTGCATTTCAACGTGCTGAACTGGTCGGTCTTCCCAGCAGAATTGTGTCCCATTTTCTCGCGCTGTGATTAGTATGTTTGCGAGGTTGTCTGAGTATATGTTTCCTAACTTGACAAAGTTTGAAAAGGGAGTATCCTTGGGAACGTATCCAAAGTCACCGACGGCGAACTTGTGGGGCGGAATGGCAGACATCTCTGTCCAGGAAAAGTCATGAATTCCCGCTTGTAAGCTAAGTCGCCTTAGTTCTTTCATGCTTATCTTTGGCTTGCTATTCAGGCCATCAAAATCGTCATCGTCCGTCAAGAGCTTGGTTACGAGCGGTTCTGCTGAAGATTTGGTGGAGAGTAACCCTCGCGCGAGTAGCACAAGGTGTGCAACCTTGAGCGGATCCTCATTAGTTGCCGTATCTAGAAGATGTGAGTAATAGAGCTAAAAGGAACAAGAGAAAACCTTGATAATGTTCGAGTCTGCGTTGAATTGTTCCTCTTCCAGGAAGCATCTGATAAATGTGAATGAATATGACAATTAGAACACACTTTTGACTTACATTTAAGATGGTCTGCGCCAACGAATGCGATAGCCCATAATTTCGCAATGATACCCAAGTCCCATCTCTTTTAGGTGGCAGACCCACAATAATTGTATTCGATGCACCGACTCTGAAGTCGGTTTTCTATCGCCCACTTGTCAATCTATATCAGATACATGCGGATACTATCAACGCACTTCGACAACATCTTGTAATTGACTCTCCGATAGGTTAAGCTGGCGTTGGAGGTATGCAGATGCGTCCTGTTAATACTATTGAGTCGCGATCTGTACTAATCGTCATGGTGCGCAGAATGGCATACCGCAATGTCGCAGTACTAGGGAATAGCTTTCAATCGATACATAAGCATTGGCTTGATTGTCTCACGTACATAACGGGCGAGCAAATTGATGCACCCAGCCACGCCTTCATGTTTTAGGGCGTAATTAATGATCTTGTCAGGAGCGTTCGTCTTTACTATCAAGGCGATCAAAAGCCATACAATCTCAAATAGTAGTATCAATACGAACCATCAGAGAGTAAAATGAATGGAGTTGGCGAGTGTTCATTCGAGTAACCTGTCATGTGTGGAAGATTGGGGTGGCTAAACCGTATTGTTAGAGGATCACATGGTTTCGGGAATCACGAACAAGACGTTCTGCAGCACTTTAACGTCATGTAACCATCTCTATTTTACGTCAATATTGCAGCTAAGGATGTCAAAGTGGAGAAATGTCTTCACCTTGATCGCTTGATTCTTTGAACTTCCCTCGTAGTATTTAAC
Source organism: Amanita rimosa (assembly GCA_023014395.1). Classification (NCBI taxonomy): domain Eukaryota; kingdom Fungi; phylum Basidiomycota; class Agaricomycetes; order Agaricales; family Amanitaceae; genus Amanita; species Amanita rimosa. Next base: position 460,717 of record JAEBUO010000026.1, on the reverse strand, counting down.
AAGCGTAGTTTTCCCGTCTACATCCGCAGTCGCCGTGTCAGCCCACCAGCCGCCTTTGATCCTTGAACGTCCAGTAGACCTTACTTCGGATGTATGGTACTTGCGGAACTAAGACAATTCCTGTCAGGCAGAGTAACAGTGCATTAGTGAGCGAATATATACCCCGCGATCTTCAAGAATAGCTGATGATACTAAAACTTCGTCAGCATCTGAAGTGTCTGTGGTTTCATCAGGTGCCGCTGTTGTTGCTGTATCGCCGCTGACAACTATTAGATCGCCTTGTTTTAATGCACACTCATCGATTGTGTTTTGCCTTGACTTGTAACTAGGAGGTAGCTTCGAATCTGCATCCAAATTATCGAACGAATAGCCTTGGTCCAGATCTGCATTGGACGCCTTGTTCTTCTCAGATAAAACATTGTGACCAATGTCAATCAGTACAGCGATCTGAACAAAGCCTCGTTAGATAAACCAAGGCTAAAGAAAACCGGTATTTCTTGATACGAACTTGAAACATCTGCGTTGCATCGCTCAGCTTTTTGTCAAAATCAGCGAGAGCGGCTTCAATGCTCGTCTTTTTGAATAGACGCTTTGCCCATTTTGCGTTCGCTTGAGCTTCCATAAATTTATGAATTTCATTTACTGTCCTACGTTCAATTAGATACAATCCCATACATGACGTATAGTATGACGCGTTATACTCAGTGTATTTTGCCAAGTTCCTCAATAGAGAAGACGAAGCAGTATCCCATTTTCCCTTCATCATGTCATTGAGGTTCAGCAATATCTGTGCGCAGCGATGTGCCAGGCTATTATGGTGGCAAAAGTTTGTGAGTGCAACGAATTGAAAATGCGTGCTTCATACTTTGCACACGCATCCTTGTTTCTCTATCAAGAGCGGATTAGAAATGATATATTTAATAGCGCGTGAAGTCCTTACCTCAATATTCTAGTGATGTGAATTGAATTTTCATAGACGTGCTGCATGGGTTCAATGGTGCCTACCTGTAGGGTTTGAAGAATGAGGAGCAACACAGATGCTGTTGCCACGACAGGCGGGAACATGGAAAGATTGCTGAGTTCCTTTGCTAGCGTTGAAGTTGCAACTACGGCTCCTATTACATCGCTTTTGTCGAATTCTGGTCTTGGGATGCGTATACTGCGTAACGGCATGACTGTGTGTGCCAGAGAGAAAGTGCCAAAAGCGGTAGTTCAAATGTTGTCGCGTTGACTGGCAGCGCCTCGATGATCTTTCTCGTCTTCATCGTTTGAGGCCAACGCACTAATACCTAGCCCAGGTAGTAAATTCTTCGACGACTTGGTGATTCTGGGAGACGTCCTCAGCAGACTTCAAGCTGGGTAAATTACTAAGGCTACTGCTCTTTCGATTGCACATTATCTGCACGCTCATTCTCAAGCGAAGGGAAGCTCTCGGCCGAGGCAGGCAGAGGGCAAGCGGGCGAGGGGCAAAAGAGAGATGGGGGAGAGAGCAGACGGGCAAGCGGGCGGGTGGGAGAGAGAGAGAACGCTGAGTACTACAATACACCAATTGAATCACAATAGCATAACTTTGATGTCGCTCATAGTAAAAATTTACATTTGATTCTTGATATGCGTAGCATTGAAGAAACCTCTGAATGCCAGTTGACATCCATATCTGACGCCTTACGTATCTTCCATCGTCTCAGCCGTAAAATCAAGGAAAAATCTCTGCGAAACAGTGGTCTAGATGGGGACTGTTGTCAATATTGCCAGCATAAGTTCGTTGGAAAAAAACTTACGCCATTCAAGGAAAACTTGACATAATAGGTCATGACTACGAAATGCAATAAAGGCCCATAGATACATACGGCACTCTGGTTTTCCAAACGTCTCTGCCTCAAAGACCTGAAGACCACCTATGGTTACTTGGTCGTCGTGTGAGCCCTATAGATTATGGTCACTTTCGATTGATCATGTCAATGTTGTATCTAGACCCACAGAGTCATCACGTTTCACTACCCAACGGCCGCCTTCATCAGTCTGACGATATCCTTTAAGTGCATACACGCGCTTGTACCGAGCATGGAAATTGGCTAAACCATTTCCGCCATCGGTGAACATGTTCATGGTTTGTGAATAGTCAATCGTGTCTATAATTTAACAAATAGCTAAATGATATGTATGTAGACGCGTATCAAGGTATACTTACATATCTTAGTGTCCCCATTAACTGTCTCGGTTCCGGGAGAGGGAAGGGAGTACATAGTGGTCGGAACCGAATGATCGATTTGTGCAAAGCCAATATATATCTCCTTGGCTGATGTGGTAGCCACGACTTTGTATTCAACGAATATGTAGATTTTACCTCCTTTTGAAGCGAAATCTGTAGCTGTTGGCTGCATGTGCGTTACATAGATATAAATTGTCACGTCCAAGTCGACGACGTTCACTACTTTGCCAGTATCTCCTTCGGGAGAGCCAGAGACCTTGTATTGATAACTGAAAGTCAAAATAGAATATTAAAGTATCGGTGGTGTTGATACTAACGGGGGAGTAATGAACTCACGATTTGAAGTAATTGGTGCTGATAGGTGATTACAGTTGTAGTTCCATTCGGCGAGGTAGATGGGTTGTACCCTGACCGTGCTATGTTTCATCTATACTCTACCAGTGCAGGCGGAGATAGCCAATAAGGCGGACAAAAATCCACCTTACAGCGCGCAATCTCTGGCAGACGGAGCCGAATTTGTTTAGTCAACTTCCGTTCAGTCGGCACGAATGGCTACGTACGTCAGTAGCACATAGGCTCCATGCCGGAAGGCTTCATTCCCTTTGCAGCCCTAAAGAAGACAATTAGGAAGACTCAACGTAAGACTTACAACGCCAATAGTCATCCGAATTGCGCATTCATGTACGAATAGCTTGAGCGCGCAATGTGCATGAGGAAGCGAGCACCTGGGTGCGAACAGGCGGGCCACCAGGAAGAACTACGAATTAATTGCCCTACATAGAACTTACACGATACAGTTAAGTCAACGCTAAGTTATACTTTTGATAATCATTCAGTAAAAATCCACGGAATACACTCTTCGGCACCTTGTAATTATAACTCTTCATGTATTTACGACACAGCTTTCGGAGGCGAAGATCTTATCTTTTCAATAATAATCCAACTCTTCGGTACCTTATATAACTCTTCGTGTGGATTTATAAAACTTCGGAGATGAAGAACTTATCGTAATGCGGTAGTGCACAACCAAGGATGTCTATCCAGTTCAGCTGTAGGCCATTGCCGTTCTTTTTCGCAAAGAAAAATGATTGTAAGGAAGCGTAAAGCAAACTACTGGAAACGAAGCTTCCGTATGTTAAGAGAGAAATAAAAACTCACGAGCCAAGACGTATTGGAAATGTTTTGCCCATCGCAGGGCTAGGGATGAAGGGACTCTGCTTACTTGAATATTGTGCCAGATGTGATTGGCTCCATGCGCTGAAGGGATACGTTTGCCGCCGCCACTGCCGTTATTTCTTAATTTGCATAGGATTACGCATTATTCTATATCTGATAACGGGGCACCCTAATGAGCCAACTTGGCTTGCCGTGTGCAATATGCCGCAAGTTGAGATCGAAACAGTGGCGCAGTGGTCATGTCAAATAGTTGCGTGGTAGCGATCCAGTCTTCTAGAGTGTAGCATGTAGTAATAAGGTCGAAGCTGTTCTATGAATGTGGTACACGATAATTGGTGCCTGGTGATATATGCGGTTCAAGCGAGCGGGTTCTACATTTATGAAAGTTAGTCGAGAAAGATGGTAATGGCTTACATCTGATTCGAATATCAGTAGTCTCACTGGTAGGAGTTGGGGGCATGACGTGGTACCTGCTTGTAGGAAAACCATAGCGGCTTGTAATGATCCGGGCTGTTCATGCGTAGAATATAGTTGTAAGGTTGACCCATTTCTGGTCTGGTACCTTTGGTAAGAAAACCACTTCGGCTTTTAACGTGTAGCAACTCGGACCAGTCATCTCTTGTGTGGCCTGCATGTGGAACACGGATTGTTGGATTCTAATTGCGGTATGCGATATTTGGTAAATTTAGTTTGAGACTGGTGTGAGACTGGTGTCCATGGTTTGGACTCGCATGGTGGATTCTGATCGTGGGGACATGTGTGGCTTTGGTAATTCAGCTGTTTCGTGTAGCCGTTTTACCTCCGAGTGGTGTCCAAGAGCGAGTCAGGGCTCCATGTGCAAGAAGAGGGACCAAGAGGATGCCAAGAAAGATGCGAGTGGATGTGGACTCTTGTATGGGCATCAATATCCTCGCGTCGAGTTGGTATCAGAGTCCAAGTCATAGACGGTGGCAAACAGCAAAACCTGGATCCACAACACCTTAGGGCATTGCCGCGACTCCTTGCTTATGGAGAGGGACAAGGGTTGTGTGTTTGCAATTGTTTTGCTAGCAGTCGCAAAACATTATTAACCCACATTGCAACGTCGTTGCACAGAAATCAAATAATAATAATAATTAGTTCACCTCGGATTCTCTCCCTCGAAGGCCAACGTAGGTTCCAACTTCCTTCTATGACCACGAATTTCATCTGCCAGTTGTAAGGCGCGCTTGCCTTCCAGCCACAGCATGGCTTCTATTCCATGTCGAACATTTCAATCACATTTACGAATGAAAAAATATATATAGGGATAAGCTACCTTGATATGTCTTAAAGACCACTTGCCTACTTGTCTTATTGGACGACGACGAAGGCCTCGTACTGTGCTCTTGACACCACGTAAATCGAAAATCATTGGTCGTTCGTTCCTGACCTGTTGCCACATCTACGACATTAGCTTTGACACCGACGTGCTAATAAATGAGTTGCGGCTATATGATTCAGTAAGGAGCTATGCGCCTACGGCTATATTTGGGAACTGCTCTAAAGATGTTGTGTACAAAATTTGGGAAGTGAGTCGTAATATTGATCCTATGGCAACGGGTCGCGCAAAAGATATCCCGTCCAAAGAGAGAAAGCGGACTGGGCCTTGCATGAACATGCTTGCATTAGCGAAGCCAAGCTATTCGATGTAGTAAACATAACATTAGGGAAGTGAAAATAACGGTGCTGAGGACACTAACTTCGTAGGCGAGGCGCATCAGATAGCCTCCGAATATCTTCTGATGGACACTAAGAACACATGTATGAGCATTGAAGCCCATTTACATTTACATGAAAAGACGACAAACTTTCGTTCCTGTGGGAACATCAACATGGTTTTTTCAATTCTTGTATCTCCCATCCACACTCGTTCTTCGTCTGCAATATTCTGACCAGTCGTTTCAGATTGTCCGTGTGTAAGAAAGAAGTTATGAAGCTCTGCTGCTTCTTCCGATGTAGGAGGCACGCGCGAAAGAGAATGAAGCGCAAGTGAACGACGTTTCTCTTTCATGACTGCAAGATGGTTGGGTTACTTTAAAACAAAAAAAAAAAAACTCTCAATCTTACGTTCACCAATGGAGTACAGGGCTCGCTCTTCTGGTGATGATATAACGAGTGGATTCACCTTGTACGCTTGATGCGTATTGGCATCACGACACACCATCGAAAACCGGCCTAAACCGCGAGTGAGAAGGAGACAGCCTGTCAACGCATCCAACGTACCTAACAAAACTGTTTCATCCGTCCCAATATGCTCCATCTTAACTGCCACCTCCATCGAGCTGTTTCCAGTATAAATGACTTGCCCTCCAAGTCGAAGATCTCGTTTTGGGTTGAGCGGGACGAGCATGTCTAGCCTGAAAAAGAGGGCGAAAACAATAACAATGCGGAGAACGTGGTGCACACAACAGACCTACCTTTCGACCGATGCAGTCACAATGTAAAACCCGCGTTCATGTATCTGTCCCAAAGTCTCGACGCTCGGACCTAACATATGCTTATATGCGATTGACCCCGCCAAAGAATCGAGGTGCTCCATCAACCTGTCCTCTTTTATTAAGCCAACAATAACGAACAGTGATTATAAAATATAAATATAAATAAAACTGTAAACTGACTTTCCCATTCGTATTCCACCCGACGCATTAGTATATTGCTCCAAGAGCTGCGGATCCGACCCGAAAGGAAGGACAAGCTCAGAGTACGAATCGCTCATCTTGCGTGCCAGAGGGAGTTGGCGTTCTTTGCCCTTTTCCCATCTCTCTGTCATGTCCGCATCTGTCCGATTACTAGTAGGTAAGGAATTGAGGAGCAATGCCTCAGCCCAACGCATCGGCTTCCGCACTGGCATGACACTGTATCATTGGGTGGCACGCTTCTAGTAAAACAAGGAGAAGTAAGTGGTCAGACGTACTTGTGGTATTTGGGATCAGAGTGTTCTTCTGAGAGTGCCTTGGGTTCAGTACAATGACATTGATTGATACAGATCAAAAGAAGGGCAGGGGAGAGGAAGGGGAAGAGAAATTCATTCCAAACGCACTGACAACTCGTAGCAGCCTATCCATGGAAGTAACATCTTTGCTCTCCTCTGCGACAGTAGGCGAAACAAGCTTCAGGCCGTCAGTGAGCGTTCTGCAGCCAAGGAGAGGACGAAGGATGGTCGTGCACGACTTTTGAAGCATATTTAGTATGATCCGGATTCCGACTGGTCCGGTCTGTTGATTTTTTCTATAAAAAACCGTAAAATTAAATTACCAGAGATCTCTGTATATGTCAAAAAGAAAAGAAAAAAGAATGCTGTGGTATTGAAAACAGTATTTTAGTGTCAGTTTCATCTACCACTACATGCGCGGGTCTTTCTGTCTATACTATACATACCAATGTACGTGGCTTTGGAACGGATACATTTCTATTTGAGAAAAAGGGAATTGTAGCTGGCGGCCTGCTCTATCTGCAGAAAAAAATCCAGTTGATTACCTCTACATCGATGTACACATATGCTGGTGCCAGACAGAGTCTATATAATATATTGCAGCCTGCCCAGGTAAGACAGATATAACAGCATAACAGTTATTAGGCGACATTTACCTTCAACTCAGGCAGATATCTCTGCTGGTGACCCTGCGCCCCTTGAGCGCTCTGGATCCAAGGGCTCAACTTCCACATGAATGAATCCGCGTGGATCCCCGACACGCCACAAGTTGATATCAAAACAGCGGTTTATATACCTTCTACGTGGCTCAAGAACCTTCTTATGACGGATTCTTTGCAGTTCATCCGAAAAATCCTTATGACACCATGCTTCAACTTTGTCCTGCTCCTACATTTGTAAAATAAATAAATAAAGTTAGATGCGGTACTACAATCGAGAAAGATCGTAAATTACCCACAGTCTTGTAAATGAATCGAGATCCAGGCTTATTGAGAGGCAAGGAAACGATGCGGTGGCTTGAGATGCGGACGCGGGTGCCTTGTCGTAGGAGAATGAGGTTGCCACCCCGAGATACAGTAACGATCACGTCTGATTCCAGGGTCGTGTAGCTATATGGGCTGAAAGAGCCCCTCTGGTTGTCTCGCGGTATGCGATATACCCGATACCAGCAATCCGGTGGTAATAAACAAGCATCCTCAATCACGTCATTGTCTGCAAAATATTCGGAATCATCTGGGTGGAGAAAATGTGTGGACTGGGCCGTGTCTAGTTTGATGAGCTCTCGCAAGCGCCGATTCTTGGCGTTTTCGAAACCTACAGGCCTTTGCACCTTCAATGGCACCCTCCATACATGTCCCAGTGGTGGCCTGAGCCAGGGCTGACTTTGATGGAGAGCGGATGTATGTGGCGCCTGTAAATGATGACCGGGGTGATTATTTCCATGGACAGTGGATACTATGTGTGGCGCCTGTAAATGACTTTGCGACATCCCAGGTGGTAACCAGGGACGATTTCCGTGATGAGCATTGACAACATGAGATGCATATCCAGCCTGTGGCCAGGGTTGGTTTCCATTGGGAGCGTTGACATTATGGGTGTGTATTACACTTCGCTGATGGGCGGGTTGGCCGAGATTTGTGTGCGACTGACTTGCCGGTAGTGGCGGCAATCCAAACTTTAGTACATGACTAATTGGCGGCAGTGATTGGGATCCGGGTGGTGGCTGATTCATGGCGTTTGCAGGTTGGCCAAGGTTTGTGTGCGACTGACTCGCCGCCGGTAGTGGCGGTAATCCAAACTTTAGTACATGACTAATTGGCGGCAGTGATTGGGATCCGGGTGGTGGCTGATTCATGGCGTTTGCGGGTTGTTCAGGGTTCGTGTAAGACTGACTCGCCGCCGGTAGTGGCGGTAATCCAAACTTTAGTACATGACTAATTGGCGGCAGTGATTGGGACCCGGGTGGTGGCTGATTCATGGTGTTTTCGGGTTGTTCAGGGTTCGTGTAAGACTGACTCGCCGCCGGTAGTGGCGGTAATCCAAAATTCAGTACATGATGAATTGGCGGTAGCGATTGGGATCCAGCCTGTGGGAAGCTGGATTGATTATCGCTATTGGTCGGAGCTCCGCGTAGAAGAAAAGGAACCAAAAGGACGAGAAAGACGCGAGCGGACACTGCAACCATTACAACCCTGCCAGAGGGTGGATGGAAGTGACCAGCACAAAGACACCGTGGGACTCGCTTATTACACGCTCAGCCTGACAACGGTATCGATCCTTGGCCTGACCTGAACCCCGACCATGTCTGTATCGTCTATGACTCGCTGACTTGGAGGGGAGAGGCTTTGAGACAAAATGGTACCACTAGCATCCTCCATCAATATCAATATCAGAATTTTATAATGATATAATACAGAAACGGCATTTCCAAGCACTATAGGGGAAAGGCAGAGAGAGAGAGCTCCTCGTCGAGGATCAAGGGATGCTCTGGCAACCCCAACGCGTAAATCCTGTTTGCATTCTTGAACAGAATCGCCTTGGCAATCTCGATCGCTTGCGCCTGTTGGATCACGTCTCTCAAGACCTAAAAAAAGGGAGCGAGTGGAAGAATTAATTTTTTAAAAAAATTAGTGATAGTGACATGGGGTGAATCAATAACACGAAAGCACGTACATCATATAGGACACACCGAGCCTGGGTGGATGCAAGGTAGTACGATGCAGGCCAATAGCGACCATCGGCTGAGAAAACGTGAAAGGTTGAGATCAGAATTAAACTGTTGTGACAGAAAAAGATTCAGAACGGACTTGAAAACATAATCTTGTTGGTCGGACTAAGCTCAAGCACCTGATTTAAAATGTCTCGCTGACCATGTCTTGAGACCATCGGGAAGACCTTGCGCCAAAAAATGTCAGAAATTATGGAACAGCGAGGGTGGGATAGGGGGTATTAGAGGTGGGCTTACCTCGCCAAAATCGAGAAATACGTTTGAGAAGATGGCAGTGAGGTAAGCCGCTTCGCGTGTGAAGGGATAGGAAGCGTGGAGTAGGACAAACTTGACTTGGGGGTACGCCTTGATCAAGGGTTGAAGGAGGGCAGGTGAGGCGAGCGATAAGGTAATATCTTCATCGCCCAGGCCAGTGTGGAACTGGACTATAAAAGTGTATGTTAGTCCATTCCGGTAACATACATGGACACAGGAACTCGCTGGGTTTGTCCGTTTCGCGGCATATGTCAAGAGCAAGGCAGACAACATAGTCGTTGAGCGCTTTACTTTGAAGACGGCACGATTGCGTTTGACGATAAGTTGAGAATACATTGTTCAGGGAACTTTTGATGGCCTTCCGATCGTTGTCCAAGGACACGTTCAAACCAGCGCGATAGCATACTATAGATTTGAGAGCGACAACTCTGTTTTCTGTCGACAATATGACATCCCTGAGGTGCGTTTGAAACTTTTGCGTGAATTGAGCGAACAGGTTATCCAAGTCAGCGTCAGATAGTGTCGACTTTGGAAGATACTGCTTGAATAGATCCGAAAGAAGAGCCTAGTCTCGAACGTCATACCGGAGCTAGTAGTCGAGAACGTGCAGAGTCTCACCTCTGCCTCAACTTCTATCCTCACTATCCTCCTCGCTCCATACCTTGCAAACTGATCGTGCCACGGGATGCCTTCCACTTTGTGGCTCTGATCTAAGCCGTCATCGAGCAACAGGCAATGGATATTTGCGTGCTCGAAACATCGCTTGCACAGCTCATTATAGTCCATCTTGGCCAGATTCGCCTTGACGTCGTCCCAAGAAGACATGGTTGGCAATTTGAGGAACCGAATGAGATATATTCGGGCTTGGAAGCACGCCAACGTGTGGGGAGCGTCGTTGATCAGCGCCTCACCGCGTGCTTCAGAAATCATGCCCTCTAAGGGCAAGGTGTCTTTATTGCTGGCGCTGAGCAGCGGATGTGCGTGATTGTCAATGGCGGGGTAGAAAATCGATACATGAGCCAAACTAGCGTCCATGATGGTGGTTACTTCGAATTCCCCTCCTGACAGGGGCTCAGCATAGAAGGGGCACGGGATAGGTCACGGGATAAGGTCACGTAATCATCGTTCCGATTCCGATTCGCCACTTGGTGGTTGACCATTTCCTGAGGCCGGGAGAGGGTGAAGCCTATAATGTATATAAAAGCCAGGACAAGTCAGATGTATGAACCATCATTGCCTCGTACTGCTCGCCCACCATGGTCAAATTCTCCTCTGCCTTTTTCCTCTTCGCCACTTTGGCTCTCTCCGTCCTCGCTTCTCCAATCGAGGCGCCCGACGTAGACAAGGTCAAAAACGAACTGCACCTGCTTGCTCGCGACGTGACCATGTTCAGTGGTGCGATCTCTGGCCTCCACGCTCCCGTTTCCCTCAACGATGCTCTGGTGCGTTTACCTCGCCTGGTTGGGACCTGCAAATCTGAACAAGGACGACAACGTAGAGCCTTCGAACCCAGGTCGTCAACATCGTGAACTCAATCGGGAGGACCACCGAGGACGTCAAGGTAATATCTATACCCCCATTGGCCAACCAACTTCATAATAATAATAATTATTATTATTATTATTTTCTAGCACGTCCACTCCGTCTCCCTTTCTGACGCGAATGAGATCATCACCGAAGTCGAAAGATTCATGCCGACCATCATCGGCGCGTTGAAGATCATCGAAAGCAAGAAGCATGACTTGCTCACCATACCCATCCACGAACCTGCTCACTTGGTCCAACAACTCCTCAAGGATCTTGACGACCATTCCATCGGCCTTGCCGACGCTTTGATCGAGGCTGCCCCCGTGAGCACAGTTCTCTGGCATACTTCTTTTTTTGTTGACTGACAATGGTGATAGAATAGCCTCAAGGAGCGAGCGAGCGAAGACAAGAACGCCGTCCAGGTGGTGTTCAAGGAAGTCATCGACGATTACAGCCACTGATGAAATTTCCCGAGATCCTGCCAACACACTCTTTTTTTCTTACACCTTCTTGATGCATGTGCTGCCACTTGTCTGTCTGTCTTGTCGTTGAATCATTCATTTGTTGCCTGCCTGCCTGCCTGTCGCGTAGTAGATTTGAAAAATAAGTTTTTACCATACATTTCATCAAGACTTGAGTATTTGCGCTTGCGCGGGAGTTGTGTATGTGGACGGAAAGTAATACCTGTGAAAATCAGTTTGGTGCTAAGTCATGTGTACGACGGCGTTACCCCAGGTTCCTGTTATCAAGAAAGAACTTGGGATGTGAGGCGCACCGGGAACTCCACGACACAAATTCTGGAATGTCACCGGTTTCCTTTCTTACAATCCCATCTCTTCGATAGTATTCGCCGCGTTACCTGTTCGGTCTTCAAGCTTCAGGCCTTCATGTTTCAAGCTTCGAATAGTGGTGGCTCCAAAACAATGATTTTGGAATCAGGTTTTTTTTTTTGGCCGAGTGACTCGGACAACAGTTCTACCAAGCTCAATAACCAAGTCACTAACGACGCCGTACTGTATTACAAGAGCTTACATTTTCGATAGTCGTCCGACCTAAGCACATGTGTGTACTGGGACAAGAAAAAAAAAAAATTCGCATGCGAAGGACGGTCCACCAAGTGACCTGGGCCAGGTCATATATACATATTTTTTACTCGTAGAATTTCGAATCAACTATTGGCATCCAACACGCTGTCAAACACAGAGATTAGTTTACTCTCAAAAAGAAAAGAAAAAGAGAACACACTCACGTTTCGACGGTGTATGGTATATGCATCATCGGTCTCGGAGACGCCCTTCTTCCAGATTGTCGAGCTCAAAATACTTTTCAACTTCTAAAAAAAAAAAAAATAGGCGAGAATTTATCGGGAAGGGAGGTAAAGTCTGAAGGTTCGAGCGAGGCAAAGATGGTACAAAAAAAAAAAAACGGAGATTCGTGTTCAGACGTGTCCCGATGGACTTGGTAGAGGCTGTCCTCGACTTGTTTATAAACTTGAGTAATTCTCTGCGGATAGATTAGCAAATAGTCACCCGGAGCATAAGCGTCCCATCATTGAGAAAAAACGTGGGGTGTATGGTACACCGCGTGTCCCATGGCAATAGCGCCCAATTCACCGCCTGGATAGAGTCAAGGCATCACCGTTTGTTTTTCTTTCTTTCTTTTTTGGGGGGTACATGGCTCAGATCCTTAGTGGTAGACCTGCACTCAGGCTGTGGGTCTGGTTCCCTGCGGTTCATAGATTCGCGCTCCAAGATTCAACGGAAATGGTGTGCAACAGACGGAGTTTAGTAGGCGAGCGTCGTCCATATTTAGAGCTGAGATGAAGTTCGGCCGTTAAGCGCCGTAGACCCTGGTCGAAAGTACGTGACGACTGCCCACGGTAATATTTTCCGTGCATTACTATTTCATGTCCGAGCTGCGGGGGCTTGATTATACATCTTAGAAAAGGCGTGAGCAGAGAACATGGCGTCCAGTAAGATCTGGGAACGTTCAAGTAAGTTTGTTAAACCTCGGAATTTGCCGAGTGACTAAGGACACGTTTTTCTTCACAAAGATGAACAGCTGCAGGTTCCTGAGCCACCACCACTTGTAATGAGTGCGACGCCCAAGCCCAAGCTCGCTGGAAATCACTACGCGCGTCTCGCTCCTCTCGGTGTCATGATACTCCATTATGCGAGCTGTAGACCCATCTTGACATGCCAGAAGCAGACGTTTGCCGTACGTCGTCCAATTTCCATACCCAACACCAGTCCTAATGTCGATGTTGACGCTCTGCAGGAACTGGAACAGACTTCCAGAGAATTTTTTTCGTTCCCCGCAAACACCCAGCTCAAATTCTTCACAACCTTCGTTACTGATGACATGTTGCGGATAGACCCAGAAGCTTGGCCTCGAATCTACCAGACAGTCACAGCGGTCTGGATCGAGCTTGATCTATTTCCTCCTCAGAAGAGCCTTGCAGCGCCCGCAGGCACAATCCAAAAGCGCTCAAGTCTGGGACCCACTCCCCCCAAGCCTGTCGCTGGTGCTACATCTGCTGACCAGAAGCAAACCCCTGTCCCTAGTTCCGAAATCACGGCTTCAAAGTCCACCGTATCATCCAGCACTGATGCTAAATCGTCTGGCGCGAACCCAACCTCTGCATCTGCCACACCTTCCCAGTCCGATCCATCACCTAGCGATACTACCTCTTCTGACAAGAAACAAACCCCTACATCGAGTTCCGAGCTAACGTCTCTGAAATCCACTGCAACTCCTGGCAGTGCTAGCTCTGCATCTAAATCAGAAGACGCGTCTATTCAATCCACCACAACACCCGGCCCAAACCCAACGTTTGGTTCTGGACCTGTAAAGTCCAGCGCTCCCACTCAGCCTTCATTTAATTTCTCATTCAGTAGTGTCCCATCGTTTGGCGCAAAATCCAGTACTACTCCAGCTTTCGCACCCACATCATCCGCCGCAACTACCTCAACACCCACTGTTTCTAATTCACCATCCAAGAGGGCCATAAACCGTCTTCCACGCCGGGATTCTCCGTCCGCTTCCAACTCTGGTTCCGATAGCCCTTCGCCCGCTGGGCGTTTTGCAAAGCCTGTTATATACCTCTACCCTCCTACCCCCACCTCTGTCAACGTCCGCCTCTCGTTAATATCCCCGTGGTCCTTCTCCGCCATTTACCCGTTGGCCACAGTGAAGCATCTTGAGCCTGGCTCGCTCGTCGGAAGAGAATCCATTACATGGGATGTGCTCGCCTCGCCAGACGGTCGGCTCCATTCATCATCAGACGACCTGCAAGTGTCATATTTATATTGGGAAGCCGAGTGAGTCTCCACTCCAGGCTTTATTATAACATTGGGTTATACATATATATAAACCTGTTGTCTTATACACCCCGCCTCCCCGCGTTTTTTTTTTTGTTTAGAACACGGAACCCACCTTTATCACGACCTCTGACGCCAACAGAAGAGGTGCTTCCCGTCGACCGCTTCGATCCTTCCAATCCGATTTTGACACCGCAAAACTCGGTGCTTTTGCGTGTGCCAGAGAATGTGACCCAGTACCTCGACAAGGCTCTTCTGGCACTAGGACTTCATACGGAGGCTCGGACGTCTTTCATCACGTTGCGTTCCTTTACTTTTGCTTTTATCGCTTTTGCGACTGACGATATCCCCTTTTTTTTCTTTTAAAATAAATAAAAAATAAAAAAAAATGAATGAATAGGTACTGGCTTCCGTCTTTTTTGAAGCACGACTACGTTGCTTTGAGATTCGTGGAACAGGCGTCATATGAGGATGCTGCCCGCCTTGATATCACACCCAGACCGGATGTTGTTGCGCGGGTGTTTATGCTGTTCCGAGGCGTGGATGGTCAGAGTGCGGCTGATTGGAGTGCGGCTTTGGAGAGAGCAAAGGGTATGGACGTTGCTGAGTGGAAGTCCATTGTCGGTGCCGATGTGGAAAAGATGAGATGTGAAGAGTTGTTTAGGGTGTTGGAGTGGGGTGGGATGGAGGTTTATCGGTAGAGAAAGAGAGAGAGAGAAAAGCACGTATTTTTTTTGTGCGATGATATTCTGTTACATAACTAAGTAATGACAGAAGGCTTCTGTCTTGGTTCAAGTTAGCAAGTGCTGCCATGCCCCACGAGGGTACATTTAACCAAGACGACGGGCCGGACCGCGATCATGGTGACACCGAATTTGACTCGGGAAAAGACCTTTGCCGGCGTCTAGAGCTTTGGCGCTAGATGAAAATGGCAGTTTAAGCCCATTGTGTACGTGTCAACATGTTGAGTCCAGGGTTATTATTGAGGCTTTCTGTACTCTACAGGGACAAAGCTATAGCATGGCCTCTTTGTTATGTGCGCATTTCCAAACCTATTTCAATCTTGCCGCCCTGACTACATATCAGCTAATTTCTGAATGGCGTCTGAATTTATCGGAATAAATGCTGTGCCAAGTTGTGCTCTTTGGGAAATTTCCGTTAGTTTTTGATTGCAGAATCGCAACCTCAGTCCCAATGATACACATCCCTGCAGCCTTGTCTGCCCAGCGAAGCCCCATTTTTCCTATTACATAAAGATAGCGGAGCAGCTGGTCCACGACCTCCTGCTTCTCCATGCTTGACGGTTCCCCAAAATCCCGACCTAGTGAACCGACCTCAACAACCAATCGAATTATATCTCCTTCTTCACCGTAAACGCCGGGCTGCCTATAGGCAGTAACAACGAAGTCGGGGTAGTGACGCTTGTCAATATGCACAATTGCACCTACAGACAACTAACGGTAAACCATCTGCGATGTTATTGAAACATACCTTGCGAATCAATGGACGCCCGCTGAGCTATCTCCTGGGCTCTATTGTCAACATCCATTGTATGGTCTGGAAGGCCAAGGATGGCGGCTCTGAGAACTACTGCATCAGCATCATTCAGGTTCTGAAAATTCCACAATTCTCGAAGAAGAGCCTGAGGCTTTACGAGAAAGGCATTGGGAGGAAATTTGATGGAAAGATAAGCATTAAGCGGGCCATATTACTGAAATTGGGTTTTGGGTTTTTTGTAACTCCAGCTCTCTATGCGTGAGCGAAGGCGTGGTGGAATCGAAGGATCGTTTGGCGCGAAGAGAAATGACATATAAACATCAGATGGGGCCAGATAATCAAACGCGCTAATCAAACGCTGCGCCCACAATAATCAATACAAAAAACGAAAAGCTATTTTTTCCCACAGTTCGTATAATCAACATGCCCTCCTTAGATTGTGGATATTTCATGCAGCAAGATTATATCAAAAAGTTTGTTATAAATGAAAGCAACCACGAGGAAGAGGAGGAGTATGGGTCTCTCAATCTCCTTTGGGATATCCGTGATTGGTGGTATCATCTCGAGCGCGACATACGAAGCAGAACGCCACTTCCAGGCAGTTTGTGTTTTCCCCAGCTCTTTATCATGAGAACATTGCCATTAACATTCACATAGTTTATGTCCCCGATGGAAAGAGCGCTTACGAGACGGGGGTTATTTGGTTTCGTACGCGCAGCACAGCGACTGAGGGGATTGAATGCGAGATCGAGGCGGACAGGATAGTGAAAAGACGTTTTTTAGAAGCGATTGGCAAGGATTTCGACGAGCATCAGTTTTTTTTTTTGTGAAATCTAGGTCCTGATATATGGATGCCTAGTTTAGCACACATCACAGTACAAGTTCGGATCGTCTCAACGCTACGAAGGCAATTAAATTAAGGCTTGTCCAACGTATGTCTTTGAAATAATTCGCACGCAATGAGCTTGAGATTTTGCTGCCTTCACAGTAATTGAACATGATGCACACCGTAGAAATTTATGGGACTCTCCATTGATTATTGTATGGGACTCGGGACGAGGCAAAGTTTGAGGCCAGAAGACGCGCAGATGAACTGATTATGAAAGAGAACGTGGTAAGCTACTTGCAATTCGGGTGCCAATGTAATAAGTGGGTTGACGTACTGTGAATTCTAGATATGAACAAGGGCAGTAAGTATCAATTTTAAACTGACTCGGCTATCCCAGCTTTCCTTGCGTAAAAAAAAAGTCACCACATGATCTCAGTTTCTTTCGATTCATCTTTGGGTTTTCATTGTTGATTGCAATAGTACCATTGGCTTCGACATAGCGTTGAACAAGGATTTCGGGGACAGAGGAAGCGAAGCCTGCTTTGGACCACCTTCCAGCCCATGCGCTAGATCTATGGAAGGTTTCTGTCCCGTTTGATGACGATTTCGAGGTCAAGTACTGAAAAAGATGAGCGTACATTTGCCCAGTAAATATTAAAGAAAGTGCACAATGTCCATGTAAACAACAAATCTAAGTCTAGTTTAGTAAGTACGCCATTGCGCCGTGTTCGGTATTTGCTTAGTACGTCTCTTGCAGCTTCATTGCCCTTTCTACCCCCTCGGAAGAGAAGTTAGACGACGTACGGCAAACGTCTGCTTCAGGCACGTCAAGATAAGTTTACAGCTCGCATAGTAATAGAGTATCATTAACACCAAGAGGATCAACAGTAAGCTTGAGCTTGGGCGTCACACTCATAGTACAAGTGACAATAGTGACTCTGACAGGAACAGTCAGAACATACAGTGGTCATGACATATGACTTGCTGATGGACGGTGGCAATATAATGATGTCTGAAGCTTCGAAGGATGAGAAAGACGCGAGCGGACACAAACTGCAAGAGGTGGTGTAGTAGTGACCAGCACGCCGCGACGTGACATTCTTGTGGAACCCACTTATCTGCGGTATCATATCCAAACCATGATTATCCCGAAACCTGACTGAAGTTTGAAGATACTGGGCATCGCCGCAGCAGCGGCCAATGTCAACCGGTTCAATCAGATGGAGAGCTACATTAGTGTACTTTCGGCGCTTTCGCCTTCACAGATCAGGACCCTACAGAATGGTATTCTAGTACCACTTGTTAGAAACTGGAGGCTGAAGTGATCAGACTACATTCAGCTACTAAGTGGTCTGAGGCGAAGGACCTCCGACATGCCACAATTTGTCAAGGAAGCAGCGGTCCGTAAACACTTTTTCTGTCTCAGAAGCCCGTTCTGCATCGCTTTTCTGGTAATAAAGCGTGAAGCAATCGCGCCAAATCTTGTCCTGCTCCTCATGCTAACATTTTGTAACAGTCAGACACGTTACAGTTGAGAAAAATGAATACCTACTGGGACAGAAACAACTCGGATATTCTTATTAGGAGGCACGCGAATAAAGTCCTTTCCGGAGCTAGAGTGGGGTGAGATGTAGACCTTGCTACCCTTCGGCAGGATAACAAGGTAGTCATGTACGACAGCGATTGAGTCTGCTTCCATCACTGTGACGACGTCATGGAAAGGGATATTGGAGCTTTCGGATGATTTGCGATACCAGCTGTTTGGTTCTAACACACAATTCAACCCAGACAAGCTAGGCTGTATGAAATCGCTTGTGAAATCTGTGTATGGGCCAGCGGTGTGTGACGTTGGTGGTTCATTACCAGATGTGGTTCCACGTGGTGGCAGATATGGTGTCGGTGGTAGATGAGTGGGGACCACTGGAGCATTGACATTGGGTGGCTTTGGTGATTCTTTGCCGGGTGTGCTATCATTTAGTAGAAAGTTCACCTTCATGGACGGATTTCCCGGAGTAGTGGGAGGGCCCGGGGTCGGGGCTCCATGCACAAGAAGAGCGATCAAGAGGATGAGAAAGACGCGAGAGGATGTGACCACCATTGCTACCTGCCAGAGGTAAAGGAGGTGAGTGACCAGCACAAGATGCCGCGCACCTTCCATGGAATTCGCTTATATGTGCAGCCAGTCCCTGACAACGATTATGCGCGTATGACCCGATCGATGCCCCTTTTTACAGCATCTTGACATCAGACTGAAGACGGCGGGCATCGCGGTGACCAGACAAAAATCCATACATTGTGGTCAGAACATGAGGCCCTTTCTTGTCGACCATTAGTTGAACATACGAAGGCAGATGTCACAGTAAGTACTAAGTACTGATTAATTATGACGCGGTAAAAACCTGGTGAAGTGACTCACAATGACCAGCATAACTTGATGCTGCGGCACCACTTTCTGTTGGAGTTACATGGAGAAACCACCATTCTAACCTACATTGCTGATGCCAAACTGAAGTTGCCGGGTATTGCGGCGATTCCTTGAATCCTCTCCCTTCTCATCGACGACACGACGCGCTGCTCACGTGATGAGAATCATGTTTTCACGTGATCGACGCCCGGTTAAGGCTCGTACGAGGCGCAGCACTTGGACCTTGGACTGCCATTAATTAACCGAATTTCAGTGCCTTTTCTTCCTCTCTCTACCATCCCACCCGGCTTCAACACTGAACAATTCTTCATATCTCATCTTCTCGCCGACAATGGACTTCCAGTGACTTGGCAACATCATCCATCCATACCTTTCGCTCTTTCCCGCCGACCCAAAAGCTGAAGTAGTGCTGGATTTCGCGCCAGACGACGGGCCATCGCTGGGTTTGAAACTATATGAAGACTGAGTGGGAGCAGACGATTAACCACTGCTTCCGTAAGAACATGATGTGGCACATTCATTGTGGAGGACCCGGACTCATGCTATCCAATTCTTGCGGACGTGTGAAGAGATGAAGATATTTTAACCACAACCCTTTCTCCTTTCAATATATTGAAATTGGGATAATGTATTCCGTGTGTTATGGCATGCAGGATACGGAGGCACTGCCCATCTCGTTCTCCGCCTTCCACCGTCACCGGCCTACCCTCATCTACTTACCCGCAACCAGCCACCCTCACGGTTGTCAACCACTTACATCGCCCTCTCCCTCCGATGTGTACGGTATTTTGTAACCCACGGGTTACTCGTGCACGACCCTCAAACACTCTGACAGTTTTCCCTTCTATTGTCATTTAGCCGTCGCCCTATCTCTCGTCGTCCGTCGAGATGGTTCATAATATTAAACGAAATTGGAATCTGGCGAGATCATCTATGCATTTCGGTCTACCAGCTCATACAACTTGAATTTTTTAGTCGCCAATTCAACAGGAGTGGTGGCGACTAGGAATCTCCGCGATGCCCAACATGTTACTCATTCAAGTTTGTACTTTTAAAAAGGTGAACCAATACGTACAAGTGTCGAAACCGTTGGAATAAAACGATAATATTACTCGAAACAGGTAAAACCGTGTACCACCTCTTACAGTCGTTGTTAGGGGGTTGGTGCTGCACAAGTATAAAATAGTCCTACGCAAGCCTAGGGTACGGTATCTTAGTGCCGGTCACCTCATCCGCCTCTGGAAGGTAGAAAATCATGATTGTGTCCTCTCGCGTCTTTCTCATCCTCTTGGCCCCTCTTCTTCTGCTTGGAGCCCCAACCCCAATCCCTACCAACGATGTCAACCGTGATTCTTCCGGTGAAACTCGGTGGCTGGTTGACGGTCTATTACCGATAACAAGGCCGGCCACTCAAAGTAGAAATCAGTCACCCGCCGCAGGCGACGGCGGTGGCGGACAACCACCGAGCATTGTACATGAGTCGGAGCCTGTACATGCATTAAACGGGCCACCTCCTCCTGGTCAAACCACAAACACTGTCACAGTCCCGAATCGACGACGCGACCACGGACTACCACCGACCAACGCCGTCCAATTCTCCGATTTAACAAAGGATTTCATAAACCATCGCTTGGTTCCAAAGACTGTTGATTTACCACGCGGTTCTTGGTATCGCGTCCCATCAGATAAGAGGCACATTTACTTCGAAAAACCCCGTACAGCCATAGTAACAAAGTCGATCGCTGTCACGCCCCAAGGCTATATCGTTCCCCTATTACCCGGCACCAAGGTCTTCTTATCAGACAATATTCAGGTGCCTGACGATACTTTGCGAGTCATTGATATACCGGTACGAATGATCGTAAAAAAACACCGTTGACTTTTTTCACTAATGTTATTATAATCATCATCATCATCATAATAATGTAGGAGGCAGACCGGAATCAGATTTGGCACGATTGCTGGGTTCATTACCAAAAGCAAGTCGAAATAGGTCGAAGGGTGTTTCCTTTGAAACGGGCTCAGCAAGAATCCAAGTATATGCAACTCTGTTTCGATGGCAATTTGTGGACGTATCCTGAAAAATTCGTTGCGCCGGATGTCACCTTTTTGGAAACGGGTCAAAAGAGTGTTATTTTGCCGAGCGAGCGATAAGCGGCAGTAGGGAACTGTCCATGGAACGAGCATTATTGGACGGGTGTAGATACCTTAACCGATACTGGTATAATTGCTGTTGTATGGATAACCATGATGCTCTATATCCAATAAGTGCTATACTCCGACTTGGTCCAGGGTCCTAGCCTATTAACAAATGCTGCGACACCCACGAGGTACATGAACAAGATCGCTGTAAGTTGTTGGTCAGCATTCGTTCGCGACGACTCGAGTAACTAGAGTGGACTTAACTGTACTTTCTCGACGGGAACATCCCCATTTCACGTCCAAGATCTGGCAGACCCATGACATTACAAAACGCATGAGCGGATATAGAAGGAAATATGCTTCCTGTCCGCAGAAAGAGGTAGGCACAGTAGGCGCCAAAGAGGGTAGTATATGTTAGCTGGACGACTTGAGTGGTGTATGAACTTGTTAGATGGTAAATACGGAGGAGGGACGCACGGGAGTTGATGCCTGCGCGTTTTGCTGCAATGGAAGTGCGGCCGTATTTATTAAATGTTTCCCAAGCATGATGGACATGGGCTGGTGGTTGGAAGAAAGAAAGAAAAAAAAAACAGACTTGATCAGCTGATTGTGTCGTATTGAAGAATAGGGAAAACGGAACCAAGCCCAAACGACAAAGGCGTCAGGAGGATCATTCCTCTTCTTGACGCGCCTGCGAGATCGTACACGGCCAAAACACATGCTCTGAATACGATTTCTTCTGTGATGGGTGCCTATGCTCATAACAGAAAATACGAAGGATCAGTGATGCTTGATAGGACAAAGAGATAACATGATGTACCACAATGTAGTTGCGTATTCCTTGCCAGCTAAAAAATTTGTCGACGACGTCCAAATGAAAGGACCAGTTATACATGAAAGGGAGGGTTGCGGAAATGTACATGGCGTACAGGGGCCCGGTGAACAGCAGGGGAGTTATCAGATGGGAAGTGAGAAATGTCCACGATGGATGTATCGTCAGCCCGAGACGGTGCGCGGTCGCTTTCACCGGGTCCAAAAATCCCTACCGTTGCGTCCGAAAAAAAAAAAAAACGCGTCAAAGAGAATGCGTGGTCACGGCAAGGTGCAGACTTCTCACGTTGTGCATTCCAAGCGCCCGCGAGTGGACCCAGGCGACTGCGAACACGCAAACTGTCGTGGACACTGTGCAAGCTACAAGTCTGGCTCGTATCACGTCGTCGTCGTCCCTCCAGCGTTCGTCATGTTCTCGTTCCCGTGGCTGGTCATGAACAACAAATGGGCGCTTTGTGAACGCGAGGCGCGTCCTTTTCGATAGGTATAGGGATCCGACGAACGACGAGGCAAAGAAGAGAGCAATGAGGTGCGCCTGAGCGACTGTGAGAGACGTCGACATGTGGTGATGCAAGTGATGCCGACATCGCCGCGCTCACATGACCTCAAGCTTCAAGGCCTCATCGCCTCACCGCCGCGCTCACATTCAAATTTGCATTGCGCGTAGTCACCCATGGGCAAGGGAACCGCGATGTCCGCCATAATCGGGGTTCACGGCAAGGAGATACGGACACTCATCAACGGTAGGCGGTGTACTCAGCAGCAGTGGTCGTTGTCATGGCTTCTATAGGTGTACACCTATAAGAGTCCCACAGAAGGTGCCTGGCCGGTACTAAGGAATGATTGTGTCTACTTGCATCTTGTTCATTCTCTCGATCCCTCTTCTTGTGCAAGGAGCCGACGAGGTCAGCGGTTCTGAAAATCTGCCCGAACTAGTGGCACCCCCTGTCAAATTTGCTCTGACCGTATTGGATTTACCATGGCCCCACCCGATCTCTGGCGGCGTGTCACCGCGACTAATCGTCAGATTAGTACTACCAGAAGACCCTCAGGGAAGTTTAGATGCCAGCGTCTCGGACTTGACTAGCGATATTATGTTATTACCACCAAATACCTGGTATGCCACCCCAAAGAGTGTAAATGGCCGCAAATTACCAAAAGATAAGACCAAAACCATAGAAGTCGACGCGATCGCTATCACATCACGAAAGGATACTGGCATGAGCTCCGTTTTCATTCTTATACCAGCAAATACCATCGTCCGTTTATCACGCGACTACATCATTTCCTTGCCTGCCAAGCAGCCTCGATCCCGAATCATTGAAGCACATGTAGGCAATCGTAATCTTCCTCAACTGTAACTCCTCTGATTTTCACAAATATAGGAGGAGGCAGATGTTGTGAAATCGTGCAAGTGTATTTATGATAAAAAAGTCGAAGAAAATCAACGTCAAAGGTCACTTGAGCCTCGTCCAGTGCATATGCGCCGCTGTCGTAATTTGAACATGTGGAATGTAGCAGACGGTAAGTTTGTTCCTGTGGAAGTTAGGTCGACTGAGTCAAGGTAAGTCGGATCGCCACTAGAAATATGTGGATATATTGCTGGATTTAAGGAGAGGAAAAACTGCTCCCTCCGCTGCAAGTGAGCAGGACCACGCAGAAGGTCACACTTAAAAGCCACGGGAAATTGTTCTTGGTGAACGCCATCAGGTTGATATCCACGCAATGTATGTTATCATCGCTACTGCCGCGACGTAATCCAATCTGAATTTGAAGACAAGACAGAGAATCTCTGGGATGTATTACGAAAACGGCGGCCTTTGCCTCACTTTTGAATTATCTCTAGACATTATAGTTTTTGAAGTTGTAAATGATCAATCAGAGTGATGAGATCTGTAACAATGTGAAGCGGCATTACATCCTTAATCCTACTAACCTTCCCCTCTCCCTCTACACATCACACACGCTCCTCACCCCTTCTCCCTTCCCACCTACTCCATCCCCTATCCCTACCGGCGCATGCCCACCCCACAACATCCTAAATGCCGCCTTCTCGTGTGCGGGCAACGGCAGGTTTTCAGAGCCTCGTGGAATATGGATTTATGATTCCGGAAAATGACCCGGTTTGTGTATGGCGAGGTGCGCTTGAACAGACATGTCGACCGTCGACATGTCACGACGTACGTGATGCACAACCCGTCGCTCTGACACTTATCAGCAGTAAGCGGTGTACTCAGCAGCAGCTAACATTATAACTATGATCGTTGTTATGGCTTCTGTACATATAAGAGTCCCACAGAAGGTGCCTGGCCAGTAGGAATGATTGTTTCTGCTCGCATCTTATTCATTCTCTCGATCCCTCTTCTTGTGCAAGGAGCCGACGAGGTCAGAGGTTCTGATAACCCGCCTGAACCAGTGGCACCCAGTCCCGAACTTGCTACGCCCGCATTTGCTACGCCCGTATTGGATTTCCCATGGCTCCACCCGATCGTTGGCGGCGTGTCACCGCGGTTAATCGTCAGACTAGCAAAATCAAAAGACCGAGGGTCACAAGTAGATGCCAAAGTCCGGGACTTGACTCAAGATTATCTGTTATTACCACCAATGTCCAAATATAAATATTCCTATTCTGAACAACCAGAAGCAATAATCATTAGCCACAAGTTTCCGAAGCGTGGGACCACAACCATGAAATTCGACGCGATCGCTACCGCATGGAAAGACCCCTTCGTTTTCGTTCTTATACCAGCGGGGACCGGAGTCCGCCTGTCACGCGACAACATCATTTCCTTGCCTGCCAAGCAGCCTCGATCCCGAATCATTGAAGCCCATGTAGGCAATCGTAATCTTCCTCAACTGTAACTCCTCTGATTTTCACGAATGTAGGAGGAGGAAGAGGTCGTGGCTAAGTGCCAGGCAGTTTATAATGAAAAAGTCAAAGAAAATGAAAAAAAAGAAAAACTTGAGAATCGCATCCGGTATATGCGCCGCTGTCACGATCCGAACTTGTGGAATATCGCGGAAGGTAAATTCGATCCTGTGGAAGTTAGGTTGAGTAACCCAAAGTAAGCCTGATCATCACTAGAAATATGTGGCGGATATATTGACTGGATATAAGGAGTGAAACTACTGCTCTCTCCGCTGCAAGTGAGCAAGCAGATTAAAAGTCACGGGAAATAATTCTTGGTGAACGCTATCAGGTTGATATCCACGACTGTTGTAATGTAGTCCAATTTGAATTTGAAGACAAGACAGAGAGTCTCTGGGATATATTACGAAAACGGCGGCCTTTGCCTCAGTTTTGAATTATATCTAGACATTATAGTTTTTGAAGTTGTAAATGGTCCATTGATCAATCAGAGTGATGAGATTCGTAACAAAGTGAAGCGGCATTACATCCTTAATCCTACCAACCTCCTTCCCCTCTCCCTCTCCACATCCCACACACTCCTCACCCCTTCTCCCTTATCCATCTTGCGCCCCTTCCCACCTACTCCATCCCCCATCCCTACCGGCGCATGCCCACCCCACAACATCCTAAATGCCGCCTTCACCACGCTCACCGGATTCCGGCTCCCCCACACCTTAGCACTGACATCCTTGATCCCCGCCGCCTTGAGCACCCGGTGCAAATTTGGATTACACCTCAGCCCAAACCCAACCGGCCGCGGCCTTAACAAAATCCGCGTCGCCCCAAACTTGCTCTCCATCGCCGTCGGGACTGTCCGCTTCTCGTACCGCGCCACCGTATCCATCGACCGTACCGCCAGCGCCGTCGCCTTGGCCAACGCCCGCGGCGCGTCCTCGTCCTTGCCCTGACCGTACCCCACCAACCCGTCCCCGTTCCCGACCACGACGAGGTACTGTACCCGATGAATCTTGCCCTTGCCCGTCTGCTGCGTCACCCGGCGCACGATCAACGGGAACCGGTATAGGTTCTTCACCTCGTGTGCGGGCAACGGCAGGTTCTCAAATGACTCGAGATCCTCCGATGTTTCGTCCGTCGTTGCTGGTTCCCAGTCCGAATCAGGATCTGAAAAGGGGTCCGTGCTGGACTGAGCCGTGAGAGCTTCGTGGAATATGGATTTATGATTCCGGACAATGACCCGGTTTGTATATGGCGAAGAGCGGCTAGGGGGAAAGACAACTTCGTCCCGTGCGTCAAGCAGGGGATCAGGTGTCATCAGATTCGGGTAGGGATCCTTCCTTTCTGGGGTAGGCGTGTTGAGTGGGTCTAGGAAGGAGGGTCATCCGTATATATCCAGTATCCAGTTATAATAAAAAAAAAGATGTTACAAATCAAAAACTCACTCATACTCTCGTCCACTGCTGCCCTTTTTGCAAATTCGACTGGGTCCATTGTCATCGTGGCAGTCCCACTATTTTTCATCTCTTCTTCACGGAGGTACACGACGTTCACTCCCCGCTGACCCAAAAATGATTTAATGGTATTCAGTACACCCATATTCTCCAACCCGCTCGAGTCCATGACATGGCTCATGAGGAAGGTAAACTGTTTCGCATCCTCAGACTCGAGATTTTGCAAGACCGATTGAGCATGTGGGGTTTCTAGGTATAGAAACAGTTGGTCGAGGCGCGATTTGCCTTCCAGCTTTTCCCTGGGAACAAGCGCCGCCAAAGAAGCCGCCTGCGCCCCCGGATCAGACAAGTCTAACAAACAACACGACCGTTTTCAGTTGTGAGCTCCTGAAAGAAAAAGAAAAAAAAAAAAGAAAAAAAAGAATGCACAATCATGGAGCGCGTCTTTACCTTTTTTGTCCTCACTTTTAACGCCAAACCGCGTTCGTAGCGTCGCTTCCACCTTTTCCAAATCTAGCCCTTGCTTTATAAACTCATCCACCTTCTTGTACAGACTCGGTTTGTCATATCCACCCATGAGACTGGTAAGGACGGTCTCGAGCCTCGTGATTTTGGTAGGGTTGTTGGTTGAAGAGAAAAGAGCAGCGATGAGGAGCGCCATATCATCTTGTCCGAGTTTCTTGGAGCCGGATTTGCCTGCAAGAGAGAGAAAGGGAAAAAGTCGATCGAAGGACGCGGTGGGCCTCGTAGACCCCGTCGATCCCGACAGGATGCTATACGCGCGTCTTGGCCGTTCGCCGTGAACTTGGTTTAGGACGTGGCGAGTATTATGGGTATGAAGGAAGAAAGGTGTAGAGGATCCAAGTCGTAGGAGATGCCTTGCGAGTGTGACATTCATGACACGTAACGAAATTTCGTGTAATGGCGTTGTGGTTGTCAAAATGCGGCAAATGCCGTCAGCTCGGTGAACGCCGCAAGGAGTGCCATTGGCACTGCTTGGCCACGCTCACCGCCATGATCCCTGCCATCCGTTCATGCTGCAGCCGAAATGAAGAAAATAGCCGCAAGCGTCTTCAAACCCCTCATCATCGTTTATGTCCGCATCAATAAAAAGAAAAACGCAAACACTTGGGATGCCGGGAACATATATCGTCGTCCTATATATGAGTGCATAAAATAAAACTATCCACAAGCAATCTATTACATTCAAATAGTCCCTGTAACGTTCTGTAGTTGAGCAATCCTAAATATGGTTATACAAATTCAGCGCGTCGCGTTCTTTGCTTATCATTCGAGACCAATGATCTTTAACCGCGGCCCTCATCCTGCGAGACAAACAAGCAACGAAAAAGGCTAAAAGTGCGACAGTAATAACTGAGCCTGAGAAAGTGAGCGAGATGATGCCCGATATTTTAGCAAGCGACGAAGTCTTGCGGTTGTAACCGATTTTGAGAATGGTAACATTGACAATGATGATGGCACCAATCACCATAACAGTTGCAATGGCAAGGGCGAGCCTACGGTATCACAGAGTCAGTACAAAAGAACTCAAAATAGCGAGCATCCATACACAAATCCTGCCGTCCAGAATCTTTGACTTGCAAAAGTTAGCGATCTAGGCAGGTTCCTGGCCCAACAGACCGCGATGTATATGAATCCGGGGATCAAGAATCCGACTGTAAAAAGAGGGAATGTCAAGCTCATGAGGCCGACGGGATCTTGAGCGTCATCCTGCCGGCTGTAGAATATGAGTGAGTGTACTGGAACTAAAATTAAGAGAGATACCTACTTGAATATTGTTGAATAGACCAGGCCTGCGCCGGCGATGGAAAGTCCCCCAAGGCCAGTGGCATAGTTGCTCATATAGCTGTGCATGCTCTATTTCTGGTCAAATCAAAAAACTCTTACAACGCAATAGAAAGCATTACCTCTCCCCAATCAGCGAACCCCCTATAGGTCGTCAGCTCTGCCACTGCTTGGGATTTGACTGTGTACTCGAAAATTTCCAAATCATCGTTGACTTCTTCCAACTTTCAAATAATCCGTGATCAAATTCATATAAGCTTTCAATTATTGACTCACATGTCCTCTTAATCGCCGAGTCGTATCGACATAATGTAAATATCTCCTCAGCAAATTCTCCTGCTTGCGCGAAAGGGGCTCCACATCTGGATTAAACGTCGAGAATCGGGAAAATGTATCAAAATAGGTAGTCCGCAGCTCGCTCTAAAACGAATAGTTCTCAATTCGTTCAAGTGTGGCGAGAGTGTGTGTCACGGACCAAGTCTTGCACCTCTCTTCCGTATCTTTCCCTGATATTAAGCTCTTTCCTTAGATCGCCAAGGATTTTCATCCGTTTCGCACGTGTTGCAAGCATCTATACAAATGGGAATAAGAACACGAGGGCGATGTGGCACTGTTGTGCAAAGAATAGTAGTAGTCACCAGATGTTTGATAGTATTGCGATCCCTTCTCAGGTCTGTGATGTCTGGCTTATAGCAACTGTGAATGGAATCCTTATCATAATAATTGGGTTGATGGACGAATAGTGAACAAGTGGGGAAACCATACCTCGATCGCCTTGAAGCGCCTACTGGACGTCGGATGCAAGAACCCCTTGATGATCTCGAAGATCTCCGGCATGTCGTTGGTAGACTCAATTGCTTGAACAGAAAGCGAAGATGAAGAGCACACGAGGCACGGCCTATTTAACATGTCAAATATAAAATCGGATGTGTATATCGTAAAGTTCTAGCGCGCTGGATAACACAGCCACTAGCGAAGTTGCGATAAAATGTTGTTGACCTCAGTCAAACATGCCGTAATAACTGTGATGCAAGTAGTTTACTCTACACAGCTTTTCATGTATAACGCTGAAACAAATGATTTTGGTTGTGGAAGTAAGCGCACACTTTCAGGGTCGTAGATTTTATATCCTTATTTTTAGATGACCGCATACAGGTTACAGCTTCTTGGCAAAGTCAACCTGTGCATTACACTATTCATAGTATGCGCGGACGCTTAAAAGCTCCGAACAACGGCATATGAATCAATAGCTGCCAACTCACGGTATGTGATCCTGTCCGTGTCATATATTCTTTACTTGGTCTTCCAACCAGTTCCACAATTTCTCGCCTAGTATCGGATCTCGTGATATGGCACTTGATTCGCCAATACGGGCCCATGGGATCAGGTACTAACACCATTCATCCATCATTTACCATTGTATAAGGCGACT
Source organism: Amanita rimosa (assembly GCA_023014395.1). NCBI lineage: Eukaryota > Fungi > Basidiomycota > Agaricomycetes > Agaricales > Amanitaceae > Amanita > Amanita rimosa. Next base: position 431,264 of record JAEBUO010000026.1, on the reverse strand, counting down.
AGTGTTGACGGTACCTTTCCATTAATATCAGCCGCGTTTGGCGACGTTCCCGCATAAAGTTGTGTTAGCGCACCATGGCTAGGATCGTAACACACAAGAGGCTGTCAACAATAACGTAAGAAATGTGGTTGAGAAAATATCAGGGTTGGCATACAATCATCAGCCGTATGATAGGCCAAAGGTAGCGTTGAAGGTCTGATTTAATGTTCCCTTGACAAAAGATAGTCAATAACAATACTTCCACGACACTTAGAGAACTTACCTGGGTTCAAAGACGTACTTACAATGCCTTGATCGTAGTATCGCTTGGCAAGCTCATTAGCAAAGACTACGTTGCCCTTTCAAACGTATAAAGTTTCAAAACTAACCCCTTAAGCGGCTCTAAACTCACCAGTTTGCTTTGAGGGTAGAGAAAGGCTGACAGCTGTTTCTTTCGGACAGGACCATCTTTTAACGTCTCAAAATTGATGTTCCTGCACAATAGATGACCACTGGAAGATGTATTGACAACTCTGGAATGTCTATCGGAAGAGTTCTTGGCAGCTTCTACGAGTGCTGGGATAAGAAGTTTCGTAAAATAGAAGTGGCCTGAAAACGAAAGCAGCAGGATACTTCAGCTATAGGTTGAAAAATATAAAACAGTTCATCGCACCTAATACATTGACGCCAAACTGTAGGTCATAGCCTTGGCTACTGACCAACTCAGTTGGGCATGCCATGACCCCCCTGCGCATTGAAGACACTATCAATGAAGAAAACGGCAAACAAACCTACCCATTGTTAAAAAGGACGTGTAATTCCCTTTCTTGACTGTAGTAGTGATTAATTACTCTGTGTCAACATCGCATCGTCAGATGACACACACCTAAGAAAAATTTCGGCAGCAGTTTTAACGGATCGAAGGTCGGCCAAATCGAGGGCTAAGAAAACGCCTTCTTTTCCCGTAGTCTCGCGTAAATCAGCTATTGCTTCGCGCGCCTTTGTTTCACTTCGGCATGCGAAATATACTTTAGCGTTGTGAGCCAATAATACCTGCAAAGCACCAAGTCACTTGGTAATTCAAGTTGCAGAAGTCTGCCACTCACCTTCGCCGTCTCCTTCCCTATCCCAGTATTTGCACCCGTCACTATGATTACTTTTCCGGACAGATCGGGTATGTCGTCTACTGTAAATTGTGGTCTGGGAGGCCATATTTGGGAAAGTTGAGAGAGGACGAATTCCATGGCCTGTCCACTTCTGTCCTGATGTCACCGTTGTGACATTCACCATTGCCCCTTGACCTGTGACCACCACCATCCCCGTTTTCCCACGGCATGTCGGACCCTCCGTGGACTTGTCTGCCCGAGAAGTATAGTGGTTACTCACCTAAGGGACTGCCGAAGTCAAAGAAGAAGTTGCTTGAAGAGGCATGACTCCTTGAGAGAACAGGGGCCCTGGTCCCCCAGTATCTTAGGGACCAGCTCACCGAAGCAGGCATCTGAATCCAAGATCAGGCTTCCCCAGGGCTATTGGATTCATACATCACCCCTCCTGCCCCTGATCCATCCCTAGATGCAAACCCTGACATTGAACACCCTGAATATGACAATGATCCAGAGATTGCTGGAGTTCTTGCAGCTGCTGACTGCACGGTTGTGGTACAAGCCATTGGCAGACTCCTGCTGGCACTTGATGTTGTCCCACTGGAAAGCGTGGAATTATTGTGTTTTGTTTTCTCCCAACTACAAGACAACCTGACCATCAACCCTCCTCCAGGACCCACCACCACAGTGGAGATTCCCCTTCCAAGTTTTCCCATGACCCCAGGCCCCACTATGGCTCCCTCAACCACTCTTTGGACCTCTCCCATGGTCCCTCGGACTTGTGGGCCTCCCCCCTGACCCAGGCCCACTGCCCTTACCCCATGTGCCCATCTTGCAGCACTGGCCACCCTGCACCGCCCAAGCCAGCCATCCTATGTGTCGGTTGCCAGGACGTATGCCCCAAACCTGATGTTCCAAACTGCCCCCTGCCCTCCCCAACCACCCACCCAATCCAAGACTATGACTAAGATCAAGTCTTGCATCCGCCAAGGCACAAAAACCTCTAAACTGGGCATACAACCTGGCACTGGGACCCAAGCAGAATTTGTCCCAGCCTCTTTGTCATGACTGACTGAAAACTTTGTTTTCACTAAGTCATTTTATATTCATTTTCTTCTTTATTATATAACACTGGCTGACTAAGCAAGTGCCTATCAGTCAGCGCCTAGATAACAGATAGGGATTAGATAAGATTAGATAGCAGATCATGGCAAGGATGAGTCAATGTCTTGACTCATTGCACAGCCATGCACAGTGCCTCGCCGTTACCTTGTGTAGTGTATGCACAGACCATGTACCTAGGTATATAAGACATGCAAGTAGCACCCAGAGACCTCAGCTGAGTTCTCTTGGGTTTTATCCCTCCTCTACATTCTCCTCTCATTAAGTCTACTAGTGGGGCCCTGACTCGTCTCAAGGAGGGGATCCTGATAGTAGAACTCAGCTAGCTCATCTTCACCACCCCACGACTCTCATACCTGGACCACAGGGTTAAGTGGACAGGGATCAGGGGATTCACATAGTTGTACGCCAACTTTAAAATTGTGGTATTAGTTGCCAGACACTATAAAACTGCGCACCTGCAGCCCTGCCTTGTGGCCCTTGACTTACTTGGCACTACGTTCCCGGTTTACGCAAACTGAAGGACCTAACCTGGTCGATAGGGTTACCTGTGCACAGGACACCAGTGCCAGATTTATCACATGATACATGATATGCATCTAGGGACCAGCCTCACCAGCCCCCTAGCACATTAAATTGCCCTGGCCTAGGCCCCTTAAGGCTATACAGTAGATACCATAACTACCTTTCTTTACACCTCAGAAGTAGCCGGTGCTTGCTCATGCGCTTCCGAGAGAGGACTGCACCCGTACGGTGTAGTGTCAGCAGGACAACCGTTTGTCCCCTGCTTAGATAAACCTTCCCACATCGTCGTAATCTGTAAATACCATACCTATATTGTAGCACTGCAGGGAGGGTTGTGGACCCTGAGTGCACCCTGTACGTACGTATTTACCCATCCCAAATAAGTGACAGGCCCAGACCTCCCTCACTTCCATCAAGATTGATCCATTTTGGCAAGAAGTATTAGAAGGATTAGATACAGATCCATTTGTATCAGATTCAGATTCAATACCACCATTGCACACCCCTTCCTCATCAGCCTCATCAAACTCAATCACTGAACAGCCACATCAGTGGGAAGCAACACTGTTTCCCATTCTTGTCACTAATCCTGCAACCCTAAACCTGAATCAACTTTTCAATTCAGATGCCAATTTCATTGGTGAACCCGCTCCACCTTTTTCACCACTGCCACCATCACTATCGCTATCCCTGGTATCACCACTGCCCGCCTACTTCGAAATGGCAGCAGCACAGGAGATGACATCAGCAGAGTTGCTGAATCTTCTCAATGTGCAAGCCACCACCATCACCAACCTTCAAAACCAGTTAACCCAACTTCAGGCAAATGCTGCCAAAGCCACCGCGGCTGCAGCACAGTCACCACCACCACCAGCAAACGTCATTAATATACCGCCTGGGACGGTATTTAATATTCCCTCGAATGGAAATGGCACGTCAAAGATTGATGTGGCCAAGCCACCGGTGTTCTCGGGCAAGATGTCTGAAGTAAACAACTTTATCAATGCATGTCGGCTGTACTTGCAGCTCAAGATGCTGAATGTGTTACAGTTCTCTTTTTCCTTTGTTAACGGACTACATTTACTTGTTACACCCTCATAGTTACGCTTGGACGTTATCTCCCTTTATAGCTACCTTCACCTTTCCTTTCCTAGATAGCTATGCTCTTTCCCCTTTAGTTTCTATTGTTCTCTCAGCGTATATAAACCCCTCTCATGTACTGTAGTTCTTTAGTTCCAACTTAGTCGAATCTTATCCATAACTTGAACACTCTTTTGCTCGTCGCCTCAACCGCTCTCCTTGCTCTCTCTCTAGCCTTCGTCATCGTCAGACTTAGTGCCTAGAACCCTTGTCCAGTGATTGGGAACAGACCGAGACTCTGTTTGTCACTGTAGACTTGGACACTGAACGACGTTGTGGACATTGACCGTAACATAAGTTGGAACTCAGGACCAGCTCAGGGTATCACCCCTAGCCGACACCATTGAGACCCGCAGCTCTCAGGAACGACCCCCAAACGGATCCGTCACCTATAAGGGGAAAACCTACCTTGGACGACGAGAAGTTTTTCTCTATCAACGAACCTGGTATTTTGTTACAGAAGGACAGAAACGAAATGAACCAGTCCCAGACAAGTATTTTTCAGGAGATTTCTACTCAGGAGCCTTTGAATTCGATTTACCCGATCAAATCTACCTAGACTGGGGTAGTGAAGTACAAGGAGAACCGCTCTACCTTGTTAAGGAACCAGAAAACGAACTAGGAAGGACCCTCTATAGGAAATTCATTAGTGGAAGCGACCGACACGGAATCACAGCTAGCCTTTTAGCAGAGTGGGAGGAATTACTACGAATTGAACAAGCCAAGCTTGAGGAAAACCCGTTTGATACAGATTACTCAAAACAAGGACCACCCCCATCTCCGAAACCCAGAACTCCGAGTAGAACCCCTACTCCAGAACCGAAACCAATCACCAGAACACCAACCCCTGAACCACCAATTAACCCCGAACCACCAATCACTCCTGAACCAAGAATGGCATCTGAAACCAGTGCTAGCTCTAAAGGAGATATCAAACCGCAGCCTATACGACCTTTTACAGGCAAACAAATCGAAGCAAGGTCATTTTTAGGACAGCTTGAGGATTACTTTACCCTCAATGAACAGAACTATGAAGGAAAAGATGAGAAAAAGGTCAGGTATGCACTTGCATGCATGGGACCAGAACTAGATGACTGGAAAACTATTATCCGAAGCGAATTGAATGACAACAGAGGCAGTGCCACAGCTACATTCAAATGGAGCAACTATGAAGCATTTGAAATGCGTTTCATCAATGACTGGGGAGAAGTCAACAGCGCCCTTCGAGCCCTGAACAATCTATCCAAACTAAGAGTTGGAAACAGCGTTTCAGTCCCAGAGTACATCAGAAAATTTCGCATGGATATAGGAACCTCTGGACTCACCGGAATACCCGCTCAGTTGCAGGCATTCATCAAAGGGTTACCATTAGAACTTGCTAGAACGATCTTACAGGACCAAAGGAAGATCAAGACGATGCAAGAAGCCTATGATAAGGCCGAGGATCACCATAACGCCTGGGACATGACAGGACAGGGAAACAGGAGAACCACTGATGGGTCTGGAACACGTTTCAACCGGAACAACAATCGATCTGGAGCAATCAGAGCTATAAATACCACGACTCCTAGCCGATTGACTGATGATCAAAAAGAAGAATACTGAAAGACTGGCAAGTGTTTCAGATGTGGAACACAGGGACACATCTCCAGGAACTGCCCGAAACGCAATGATGCGTCTTCATCCAGGTCTTCTTATCAGAATAAGGCTGTCCGTTCTGTCACTGAGGAACAACAGAAGGAAGAAGACGAACCAGCAAAGAAAATTAGAGCAATCTTTTCAGCAATGTCTACTGAAGAGAAGAATGCCCTCTTAAACGAATTCGAAAACGAGGGTTTTTAGTTAGGAAGCGTCACTCAGCGGTTGGCCCTTCCTTATTATCGAGATCTGAACAGTTAGCGCTTGATTCTGTAATAGTATTATCCAACAATGACAAGCGCATTTCATTAACTATCAAATCAACCGATTTACCCGCTGGAACATCTGCCCTAATCGATTGTGGAGCAGAAGGAAACTTTGTAGATGAGGGAGCAGTGAAAGAGCTCAGAAAAGAACAACTTAAGAAACCAATCAAAGTCAGAAACGCAGATGGAACAGTAAATGCGAAAGGAATGATCACACATCGGACCAAAATATGCTACATGATTGAGGGACAGCAGTTTATCAATTGGTTCTGGATCACTAAGCTAGGTGATCAACGAATGATTCTAGGAATACCCTGGTTAGAAGAAAATAACCCGATCATCAACTGGCAAGAGAAATCTCTGAAAATGGGAGACCTGGACACATCGCCAAAAGCAATCTGGCAGCTAGCCCTTGACTCCCAGCAATGGGGTGAGGATGACTATTGGATTAGAGTTAAAACATCGGCATCACAAGAACTAGAGCATAGGTTAAAGAAAGACGAACCATCCACCACTCTACCTACAGAATATGAGCAATGGCACACCATCTTTGACAAAAAGGCATCAGAACGCTTCCCATCCAGTCGACTGTGGGATCACGCAATCAACACAAAGGAGGGTTTTGTCCCAAAAGCTAGTAAACTTTACCCTCTATCGGTCAAAGAACAGGGACTGTTAGACGAATGGATTGATGAACAACTCAAGAAAGGATACATTAAACCATCTACATCACCGCAGGCGTCACCATTCTTCTTTGTAGCAAAGAAAGAAAGTGGAGCACTCCGACCCTGTCAGGATTATCGATATCTGAATGAATGGACCGTCAAAAACGCATATCCCCTTCCCCTTGTTTCTGATCTCATGACTAAATTACGAGGCGCCAAGTATTTTACCAAACTAGACCTCCAATGGGGATACAACAATGTTCGAATCAAGAAGGGAGACGAATGGAAAGCAGCCTTTATTACCAATCAAGGGCTCTACGAACCAACAGTAATGTTCTTTGGATTATGCAACTTGCCATCAACCTTTCAAACTATGATGAACGAGTACTTTAGGGACATGATCAATGAAGGATGGCTGATCATTTACATGGACGACATGTTAATCTGTGCGGAAACACTAGAACAGCTGGAGGAGCGGACAAAACGAATTTTACAATGGTTACAAGATAACGATCTATTCCTGAAACTTGAAAAATGCAAGTTTGCCACGCAGGAAGTCGAATTTCTAGGAATGATCATCACCCCTGGACGCATTCAGATGGACCCAATAAAGTTAGCAGGGATCGCCGATTGGCCAGTTCCTACCACAGTTAAACAAGTCCGATCATTCCTTGGATTTGGGAACTTTTACCGACGTTTCATTGGAAATTTTGCTGCCATCGCTAAGCCACTTACCAACCTCACTAAGAAAACAGAACCATTTGACTGGACTATTGAGCGAAACAATGCTTTTGAAATTCTGAAGGAACGATTTGCATCTATGCCGGTATTATTAATGCCAGATCCTACTCGACCCTTTATCCTTCATACTGATGCATCGAATAAGGCAATAGGAGCAGTCTTGAAACAAGCAGACGAAACAGGATCTCTACATCCCTGCGGATTTATCTCACACGCATTAACACAAACGGAACAGAATTACCAGATCTACGATCGGGAACTCTTGGCAATTATCAAAGGATTGATGACCTGGCAACATTTACTACATGGATCACCCCACACCACTATAATCCACTGCGACCACAAGAATCTGTCCTACTATCGAACCGCCCAACGCTTAACGCCCAGACAAGCTAGATGGTCATCCCTACTATCAGAATTTGACCTACGCATTGAGCACGTCCCTGGCACAAAACTGTTTGAAGCAGATGCCCTATCCCGACGTCCTGATCATATGGGAAACAGTGAATTACAAGAAGACATTGTAGTCCTACCAGAGGATTGATTTATTCGTCTTATTGCAGAAGATCTAGTCACAGAAATTCAAAGAGCAATGTCAAAAGATGATTTCGGACGTATTCTAATTGAGGTTATCACCACGCACCGCGCCCCACCGATCAAATCGAACATACAGGATTGGTCTTATACCAATGGCATTGTTCACTATCTCGGCAAGACCTACATCCCTGACCAAGACGGATTACGAACCAAATTGATTAAGGAAATGCACGAAGCACGATCATCAGGTCACCCTGGACGATTAAAGACCCTTGAACTCCTTAAACGTGACTACTGGTGGCCCGGAATGTTCAAACATGTCAGGGAATGGATTGAAGGATGCGCCCTCTGTCAACAAATGAAGATTAATACGCACCCAAATGTACCTGCCCTTCACCCAATTCCGTCAAAAGCAACCCGTCCTTTTCAACAAGTAACCCTTGATTTCATCACTGATCTACCCCTTTCCGATGGCTTTGACTCGATCCTGGTCACGGTGGACCATGGCCTTACAAAGGGGGTAATTTTCACACCTTGCAAGAAGACAATCGACGCACTAGGCACTGCGGAACTTTACGTCTCTGAAATTTTCAAACGGTTTGGCCTACCCGACGTTTTGATCTCGGATCGAGGACCACAATTCTCCGCAAAAGTATTTCAGGAAATACGAAAAGCATTAGGAATTGACCATAGAATGAGCACAGCCTATCATCCACAGACTGATGGAGAAACAGAACGAGTCAACCAGGAATTAGAAGTCTACCTTCGAATGTTCTGCTCCAATGAACCACATCTATGGAAACCGCTTCTCCCAATAGCCGAGTTTGCTCACAACAACCGACATCATGACACGATCAAAACTTCCCCATTCAGACTAATGTATGGGACGGACCCTGTTGCGCTTCCCACAGCTACAACACGAATGACCACACCAGCAGCAGAAGAATGCCTTCAGTTCCTAAGGAAGGCCAGAGAAGAAGCGCTAGCAGCACATGAACTAGCAAGACAATTAATAGCAAGATGACGCAAGGACAAAGCAATACGATTCGAAAAGGGCACCAAAGTATGGCTTGAGAACCGAAATCTTCACATACCATATCAGTCCAGGAAGCTAGCACCAAAACGAGAAGGACCCTTTGAAATTGAACAAGTGATGGGACCAGTAACATACAAATTGAAACTCCCGAAACAATGGCACATTCACCCTGTGTTTCATACATCACTCCTTACCCCATATAGAGAAACGACTGCACATGGCCCGAACTATGTGAAACCACCCCCTGATCTCGTAAATGGACAAGAGGAATTCGAGGTAGAGGCAATTCTAGCCCACAGGAAGCGAGGCGCAGGCTACCATTACCTAGTTAAATGGAAAGGCTACGGATCGAACGATAACTCTTGGGAACCCGCTCGCAATCTTGCAAACGCCACTGACATCCTATCAGAATACCAACAACGCCGACACCTCTGAACCATGACTCGATACAGAAACCGCCACGTCTTGAAACAAAACTACCACTATACAAAACGGAACTGCTCAACACTCTCTCAATACACTATAGCTCTTAAAGAAAAAACCGTCTACACCCGCATACAATATCTCCCCTTCCAACACGCTCCTAGAGAACTGAACCTGTCGGGAAAACTCACCCGAACTGTGGCATTAGTCACACGATACTACCGCACCCCTTGACTTGATCACTGTCACCAAAAAAACCCTTCAGGAACGACAGAGTTCCCCTGCAATGATATTCAGAACTATCTTCCCAAGTACCATGATCTACAATTCTCAACCGACGATCTACCTGTCTATAATGAGGATCCACCCGCCTATCAACTTCTAGCTATCCGAAGCAGTAATGTTTACGAAAGCGCTCATGGAAGACTACTATGTCCAGAAGAATATAAGCAGATGGACGAGATCACTAAACAGATACGAGAGTGTAGCACACAAATTGGTTAATCAACCGAAGAATCAGAATACCAGGAAGGCCTCGCATTCTCATAGAGGACATCTTTGATGAGCTCGAATATTTGTCTATTGCACTAAGAGAGGTAATAGCGGACATCATCAGGAGAATCAGAAGACTCTTAGTCACCCCAACAACGACACCAGGAATTGAACATTTAAATTCATTAACCAGGTTCATCACAGAAGAACGAGAACTCCTCACTGACCCTGCAATCGAAGACCCACTGGATACAGAAAGTTGGGACTCCGACATGGAAATCAGCGATCTGGAACACGTATAAATTCTCCAGGTATCATCACCTAACGACAATAATCACATTATACCGACATGTTCACCTTCTTTGCCCTCGCCACCTACTTCATCGCCCTGGCTCTCCTCTCCTGCGCCCATTGGCGCATTGACGAAACCGCCGCTGCTTTCTCACCCTTCCTCACTATCCCAGACCTCCCTCTCGAGGTCTTCATTGAAAGTACCACTATTGTCCACTTTGAGGACGACGACCTGCACGTCCACCCAGCAGAACTCCTTCCCCAGGTGTATCCAGACGACCACCACCTTCCCCATTTCGCTCAATTTGTCAAAAGGAACACCACGCTCACCGTTGTCGCTGACGCCCTCGCTGCTGCCACCTGCTCCATCACAAACCTCTCCTCTGCCACCGATAACCTTGCTGCCCTCACTCTTACCATCGACCCACACGAGATGACCTACGAGGAACGCGACTCCTTCCTACAAAACGCACAAAACCTGCATAGAGCTGCCGAAGCTCTCAAGTGGAAGGTGGAGACATCAACAAAAGAACTAGACAATGCTGTCAAATGGGCTGAGTCTAGAACGGATCATGGTTGGACAACTTCTGGCTGGTAGAAGTCGGTGACTTCTTGCATACAAAGGGGGTAATGTTACAGTTCTCTTTTTCCTTTGTTAACGGACTACATTTACTTGTTACACCCTCATAGTTACGCTTGGACGTTATCTCCCTTTATAGCTACCTTCACCTTTCCTTTCCTAGATAGCTATGCTCTTTCCCCTTTAGTTTCTATTGTTCTCTCAGCGTATATAAACCCCTCTCATGTACCGTAGTTCTTTAGTTCCAACTTAGTCAAATCTTATCCATAACTTGAACACTCTTTTGCTCGTCGTCTCAACCGCTCTCCTTGCTCTCTCTCTAGCCTTCGTCATCGTCAGACTTAGTGCCTAGAACCCTTGTCCAGTGATTGGGAACAGACCGAGACTCTGTTTGTCGCTGTAGACTTGGACACTGAACGACGTTGTGGACATCGACCGTAACAGAATGCAGATGACGAGGAGCAAATTTTATTAGTCCTGTCCTATGTATCGGAAGGATTCGCAGTAGATTGGCAGGACAATCTATTGGAAGCCATGGCCAATGATGATGATACAGTTCCACAAATGGTGGAAGCTCTTTTTAGGAGAATCAAGAGCAAATTTGGAGACACTGATGAACGGTCATCCAAAATATCGGAGTTACGTACAATGACGTAAGGATCTGGCACATGTGAGGAGCACGTGCAAAAGTTTAAAAAAGTAGCACAAGGTACCGGCTACTTTGGGAGAGCATTGATTGAAGAATTCAAGTGCAGCTTGAACAATGGATTACGAAAGAGAATCATGGAATCAGAAACCATTCCAGACACTGTGGAAGAATGGTACCAATGAGCAGTCAAATTGGATAGACAATGGAGGCAAGCAAAAGCTGAGGAACAGTATTATTCCTCCCGGACCAGTAACTCCACTAAGAGGAGTGAAGGAGTGTCCAAAGGCCCAGATCCAGCAAGAACGGTAGTCCCTGGCCAGCCTAAACCCAGATGGAAATTTGGATCTGGATCAGTGCATCAGGGGCAATTGGGAGCTGGAGCCTCTGGGAGTTCAAATAATACAGGAAATTGGCCTGACCCAAATGCAATGGATGTAGATTGAAACCAATGCCCACCTCTCCAATGTTACAAATGTGGAAAATTAGGACATATCTCACGCAACTGCAGGTCAACACTGGATATTAGAACAATGACATTTGAAGAAATGAAGGAGTTCTTTGCAAAAGGGGAAGAACATTTAAAAGAGCAAGAGGATCAGTGAGTCCCACACTAGATTCTCACAATCGGTTCTCAGTACTTGATTTGGACTTTACAGTAGAAACGGATGTCTTGGAGAAATCTGAGACGTCTCTGCAAGGGGCGATCTCAAAGGTGAAACACTGTGATATAGTGCTCAGCGCTGAAGGTGTCACTCCCTGAGAGCATGGCAGAGCAGTTAAATCTGTGCTTCATTCTCTTTTTTTACCTTCTACTACAAGTAAAATAGTGCAGAAACAATATGATATAGTGCCTAGTGCTGAAGTTGTAACTGTACAACCGAGAGAACCTAAGGGACACCAACATCTGGTCCAAACAATTGGCCAGAAAGATGAAATATTTATGGAAGTGGGTTTAGAGACGATGGACACTCATGAGCAAATGCAGCAGAAGGCTTTGCTAGACTCTGGTGCCACTGGATTGTTTATGAATGCCAAATACGCAAAGGAAAAAGGGTTCAGACTTATCCCTTTGACACGTCCTATTCAAGTACGGAATGTGGATGAAACAAATAATGAAGGGGGAATGATCACCCATGAGGTTGATCTTTTGCTTTCCTTTAAAGGACATAAGGAACAAGCTACCTTTGAAATTTGCGAATTAGGGAAGACAAACATAATGATTGGATCCACATGGTTATGAAAGCACAATCCAGAGATCAACTGGCAAACAGGACAAGTAAAGTTAACTCAATGCCCATGGTCATGTGGACATAGGCAAAGGGAGTGGACCAAACAGAGAGAAAAGAAAGTGTGCACTGCTGAACATTGGCAGGTGTTACAATATTTGTGGGAACAAGAGAAGGAATTAGATTTCGCTCATTGGCTTGAGGAAAAAGAGGAAGAAGATCAGAACCTCACATATTTGGAACAGATGAAACATCCAAGGGAATATAAATATGGGGATAAATACCCATTTTTACCTTTGTTTCCATCAGGATCTGCTGGACCAAAAGCAGGGTCATCCCTATATGTGCAGGAACTAGCAAAAACCACCGCTAGTGAGATGGTACCTAAACAGTATCATCAATACCTCCAAATTTTTGAAAAGAAAGCCTCAGAACAGATGCCAGTGCGGAAACCATGGGATCATGCTATTGATACCAAGACTGGGTATCAACCGAGAAAGGCTAAAGCATATCCTTTATCTCCTGATGAGCTGCAGGAAGTATGTAACTTTGTTGATGATCAGTTAAGCAAAGGATACATACAACCTTCAAAGTCACCACAAACATCTCCAGTGTTCTTTGTAAGCAAGAAAGATGGCAAAAAGAGGATGGTACAAGATTATTGGTATCTCAATGAGTGAACAGTTAAAAATAACTATCCCTTACCATTAATCTCGGAGTTGGTAGATCGTGCAGGGAGTGCAAAGTACTTCACAAAGTTGGATCTTCGATGGGGGTACAACAATGTACAGATCAAAGAAGGTGATGAATGGAAAGCTGCCTTTACAACACCAGAAGGTTCTTTTGAACCAGTTGTAATGTTCTTTGGGCTTACCAATTCACTGGCCACATTCCAGACTATGATGAACAATATTTTCCGAGATATGATCAATCAAGGAAAAGTAATAATCTACATCGATGATATCCTCATCTTTACCAAGACAAAGGAGGGACATGATAAGATTGTTCTAGAAGTTTTCAAAAAACTGGAAGAGAATGATCTGTATGTGAAACCAGAAAAGTGCACGTGGTGTGTGGAGGAAGTTGAATTCCTGGGTGTAATCATTGGTGCAAAAGGAATTCAAATGGATACCAGAAAGGTGGATGCTATTGTGCAGTGGCCAACACCAACTTGTGTCAAGGATGTGCAAAGGTTCTTAGGACTGGCAAATTATTATCGATGGTTTGTCCAGGACTTTGCAAAAGTGGCATGACTGCTGCATGATTTGGTTCGAAAAGATAAGACATGGGAGTGGGCAGAGCCCCAAGAGAATGTGTTTAAAACTCTAAAAAGGATTTTTACAGAACAACCGTTGTTGGTGGCACCGGACTCAGATCAGAAGTTCCGTATTGAGTCTGATGCATCAGATTATGCTACAGGAGGAGTTCTCTCAATGCAATGTGATGATGAGAAATGGCAACCAGTTGCTTACCTATCCAAATCCCTTAATGATACCAAACATAATTATGACATTCATGATAAGGAGATGTTGGGAATTATGTGCTGCCTTGAAACCTGGTGGCACTATTTGGAAGGTGCAAAAGAAACTTTTGAGATTTGGACAGATCATAAGAACCTCGAGTATTTTATGGGCACAAAGAAGCTTAATTGGCGCCAAGCTTGGTGGTCTCTGTATCTCAGTTGCTTCAATTTTGTCTTGTTGCATAAAGCTGGGAGTTCCATGGGGAAGGCAGATTCTCTGTCCAGGAGGCCAGATCACAAAAAGGGGGTGGATGATGATAATAAAAATGTCACCCTCTTGAAGCCTGCTTTTTTCAAGATTGCTGCATTACAGCATGGTCATGTGCTCATCAATAGTTCAGAAAAAGCATTACTGAACAAAATCAGAAAGTCAGAAGCATGAGACAAACAAGTAGTAAAAGCAGTAGAAGCAATGAAGAAAGCAGGTGTGAAAACACTAAACAGAAGAGAATGGCAATGGGAGCAGGGGCTTATCCTCTGGCAAGGAAAAGTCTATGTTCCAAAAGATGAGAATTTACAGATGGAGATAGTCCGTTTACACCATGACACGCCCATTGCAGGACATGGAGGTCAATGGAAGATGATTGAACTCGTCACAAGGAATTATTGGTGGCCAGGAATCACCAAATACATTAAAAAATATGTTAGTGGATGTGATAAGTGCCAGTGGAATAAAAATTTCCCTGAGCCTCCAGCTGGAAAGTTAATGCCAAATTTGGCACCAGCCAGGCCTTGGACACACATTTCTGCCAATTTTATTACAAAACTACCAGAATCACATGGTCATAATGCGATCTTGGTGGTTTGTGATTGAATGTCCAAAATGGCGCATTTCATACCTACATCAGAGGAGACGTCAGCTCAAGGGTTGGCAAGTCTATTCAGGGATTACATTTGGAAATTACATGGACTCCCTGAATCCATTATTTCAGATAGAGGTCCGCAATTTGCAGCACAAATGATGAAGGAGTTAAATCAAATGCTGGGGATTTCAACAGACTTGTCCACTGCGTTCCATCCACAAACTGATGGACAAACTGAAAGGATAAATCAGGACTTGGAACAGTTCTTGAGAATCTTTGTAGACCATAGACAAGAAGACTGGTCTGGGTGGCTGTCTATTGCCAAATTCAGCTACAATAACAAAATACAGGCATCTACTAAACAGACACCATTTTTCGTGAACTATGGAAAACATCCAAGAATGGGAATAGAGCCCAGATGAGAAGGAAGTCATCTGGCAGCAGAGGAGTTTGCTCAAAAAATGAAAGAAATGCATGAGGAAACCCAGGCTGCTCTCCGAAAATTGCAGGATGAAATGAAGTTGTATGCAGATCGACATCAGTCAAACGTTCCTGAATACAAAGTTGGTGATAGAGTATGGTTGTCAACTAAAGATCTACAGTTGACAGACCAACCAACAAGGAAATTGGCAGAACAATGGATTGGTCCATATCCAATCAAAAGAATTATCTCATCAAATGCTGTTGAATTGGATCTTCCTTTCTTGCAACAAATACACCCAGTTGTAAACGTGTCTAGAATACGTCCTTGGAAATGACCAATGAGAGGACAAAAAGCTCAACCACCTCCTCCAATAGAAATTGAAGGGGAAAAGGAATATGAAGTAGAAGAAGTGTTGGATGTACGATTAAAACAGAATAAGTTGGAATATCTGGTCAGGTGGAAAGGATACACCACAGAACATAATTCCTGGGAACCAAAGGACAATTTGAAAAATGCAAAAAAGAAGATAAAACATTTTTATGATAAAAACCCCAGAGCTATCAGAAGGCTTGATAAGGCCACCTTTGATGGTTTAGCTTTCAAAACATATGAAAACTTCACTGAATCCTCAGACAAAGCTGTGTCCAGAATCAATATTAATGCAGTAGCACCAGCTGCAGAATGGGAGCAAAATTGGCAAAAGTGGAAAGGCAAGAAAGGCCTGGATACCTTGGCAGAACCAGGAGAAGAGAAAGGACCATGTACTTGTAACATGTGTCTTCAACAACAGTTGCATGATATAGTGCAACTCGCTGAAACAACTACTCAGAAACTCCAGGCCAAGTATGCTTTACCAGAAACACTGCCGTCACAGCCCTTATTGCCCATTATCAAAGAAGTTGAGGATGACAATTCATTATCCATGATAGAGCGCAATGCGCTGAAGGATGATGATGAAGTTTAAATTTGTCTAGGAAGCCAAATTCTAAAAAGGGGGGACTGTCATGACTGGCTGAAAACTTCATTTTCACTAAGTCATTTTATATTCATTTTCTTCTTTATTATATAACACTGGCTGACTAAGCAAGCGCCTATCAGTCAGCGCCTAGATAACAGATAGGGATTAGATAAGATTAGATAGTGGATCACGGCAAGGATGAGTCAATGTCTTGACTCATTGCACAGCCATGTGCAGTCATGCACAGTGCCTCACCATTACCTTGTGTAGTGTATGCACAGACCATGTACCTAGGTATATAAGATGTGCAAGTAGCACCCAGAGACCTCAGCTGAGTTCTCTTGGGTTTTATCCCTCCTCTACATTCTCCTCTCATTAAGTCTACTAGTGGGGCCCTGACTTGTCTCAAGGAGGGGATCCTGATACTCTTCCATTGTGGGGCATTTTTCCCCGACACTCACCCCCAGTGCAACTCTTGCCTCCTGCCATTGGATGTTGAGGGGCGACTTGGAGTTCACTTTCCAGTCACCTCTCCCCCCCTGGCCCTCCTGGCTAGACTCAATTTTGGCACTTGTTGACGACTGCACCTCTACCTGAGGTGCGGAAGTTTTGTACTGCCCAATGATGTCTTCTATTAAGTTCAATCATGTCCCTACTTGTCTCCCTGATGGTCTCCCCCTTACTGATGCTAATCTTTTGATGTGCTTCCGGCTCCATCCCAAATGGAAGGAAGTTCAGTTTGTGACACCCCCGATGTTCCTCATACCGGCCAACAAGGATCAGTCACAAGTACTCTCTGCCACTATCAAGTGTGCAGTTCTTGACAATTGTGTGTTACAGTTCTCTTTTCCCTTGTTAATGGACTACATTCACTTGTTACGAACCCATAGTTGCACTTGGACGTTATCTCCTTTCATAGCTACCTTCACCTTTCCTTTTCTAGATAGCTATGTTCTTTCCCCTTTAGTTTCTATTGTTCTCCTAACATATATAAACCCATTCCATGTACCATAGTTCTTTAGTTCCAACTTAGTCAAATCTTATCCATAACTTGAATGCTCTTTTGCTCATCGTCTCAACCGCTCTCCTCACTCTCTCGCTAGCCTTTGTCATCGTCAGACTTAGTGCCTAGAACCCTTGTCCAGTGATTGGGAACAGACCAAGACTCTGTTTATCACTGTAGACTTGGACGCTGAACAACATTGTGGACATTGACTGTAACATAAGTTGGAACTCAGGATTAGCTCAGGGTATCATCCCTAGCCGACACCATTGAGACCCGCAGCTCTCAGGAATGACCCCCAAATGGATCCATCACCTATAAGGGGAAATACTACCTTGGACAACGAGAAGTTTTTCTCTACCAATGAACCTGGTATTTTGTTACAGAGGGACAGAAACGAAACAAACCAGTCCCAGACAGATATTTTTCAGGAGACTTTTACTCAGGAGCCTTTGAATTCGACCTACCCGATCAAATCTACCTAGACTGGGGTAGTGAAGTACAAGGAGAACCACTCTACCTTGTCTGAGAACCAGAAAACAACCCAGGAAGGACCCTCTACAGAGAATTCTTTAGAGACAGTGACCGACACGGAATCACAGCTAGCCTTTTAGCAGAGTGGGAGGAATTACTATGAATTGAACAAGCCAAGCTTGAGGAAAATCCATTTGACACAGATTACTCGAAACAAGGACCACCCCCATCTCCAAAACCAAGAACCCCGAGTAGAACCCCTACTCCAGAACCGAAACTGATCACCAGAACACCAACCCCTGAACCATTGATCAACCCTGAACCACCGACTACTCCTGAACCAAGAATGGCATCTGAAACCAGTGCTAGCTCTAAAGGAGATATCAAACCGCAGCCTATACGACCTTTTACAGGGAAAAGGATTGAAGCGAGGTCATTTCTAGGACAGCTTGAGGACTACTTTACCCTCAATGAACAGAACTATGAAGGAAAAGATGAAAAGAAAATCAGATATGCGCTTGCATGCATGGGACCAGAATTAGACGATTGGAAAACCATTATCCAAGGAGAATTGAACGACAACAGAGGCAGTACCACAGCCACATTCAAATGGAACAACTATGAAGCATTTGAAACACGTTTCATCAATGACTGGGGAGAAGTTAACAGCGCCCTTTGAGCCCTGAACAATCTATCCAAATTAAGAGTTGGAAATGGTGTTTCAGTCCCAGAATACATTAGGAAATTTTGCATGGACATAGGAACCTCTGGGCTCACAGGAATACCCACTCAGTTGCAAGCATTCGTCAAAGGATTACCCCTAGAACTTGCTAGGATGATCTTACAGGATCAAAGGAAGATCAAGACGATGCAAGAAGCCTATGACAAGGCTGAGGACCACCATAACACCTGGGATATGACAGGACAAGGAAACAGGAGAACCAATGATGGATCTGGAACATGTTTCAATCAAAACAACAACCGATCTGGAACAATCAGAGCTATAAATACTGCAACTCCTAGCCAATTGACAGATGATCAAAAGGAAGAGTACCGAAAGACTGGGAAGTGTTTCAGATGTGGAACACAGGGACACATTTCCAGGAACTGCCCGAAACACAATGATATGTCTTCATCCAGGTCTTCTTACCAGAATAAGGCTGTCCGTTCCGTCACTGAGGAACAACAGAAGGAAGAAGACAAACCAGCGAAGAAGATTAGAGCCATCTTTTCAGCAATGTCTGCTGAAGAGAAGAACACCCTCTTAAACAAATTCGAAAACGAGGGTTTTTAGTTAGGAAGCGTCACTCAGCAGTTGGCCCTTCCTTATTATCAAGATCTGAACAGTTAGCACTTGATTCTGTAATAGTATTATCCAACAATGACAAGTGCATTTCATTAACTATCAAATCAACCGATTTACCCGCTGGAACATCTGCCCTGATCGATTGTGGAGCAGAAGGAAACTTTGTAGATGAGGGAGCAGTGAAGGAGCTCAGGAAAGAATGACTCAAAAAACCAATTAAAGTAAGAAACACAGATGGAATGGTAAATGCGAAAGGAATGATCACACATCAAACCAAGATATGCTACATGATTGAAGGACAACAATTTATTAATTGGTTCTGGATCACTAAGCTAGGTGACCAACAAATGATCTTAGGAATACCTTGGCTAGAAGAGAATAACCCAGCTATCAACTGGCGAGAAAAATCTCTACAGATTAGAGATCTAGATACATTGCCAAAGGCAATTTGGCAGCTGGCCCTCGACTCTCAGCAATGGGGCAAAGATGACTATTGGATCAGAGTAAAAACATCAACATCACAGGAACTCGAACACAAGCTAAAGAAGGATGAACCACCTACCACTCTACCAACAAAATATGAGCAGTGGCACACCATCTTTGATAAGAAGGCATCGGAGTGTTTCCCATCTAGTCGACCATGGGATCATGCAATCAACACAAAGGAGGGTTTTGTCCCAAAAGCTAGTAAACTTTATCCTCTATCTGTCAAAGAACAAGGACTGTTAGACGAATGGATTGACAAACAACTCAAGAAAGGATATATTAAATCGTCTACATCACCACAGGCATCACCGTTCTTCTTTGTAGCAAAGAAGGAAAGCGGGACACTCCGACCCTGTCAAGATTACCGATACTTGAATAAATGGACCATCAAAAACGCATATCCCCTTCCCCTTGTCTCAGATCTTATGACCAAACTGCAAGGTGCCAAGTATTTCACCAAACTAGACCTTTGATGGGGATACAACAATGTTCGCATCAAAAAGGGAGACAAATGGAAACCTTTATTACCAATCGAGGGCTCTATGAACCAACAGTTATGTTCTTTGGGTTATGCAATTCGCCATCAACCTTTCAAACTATGATGAACGAATACTTCAGAGACATGATCAATGAAGGGTGGTTAATCATCTACATGGATGATATGTTAATATGCACAGAAACACTGGAACAACTGGAAGAGCAGACAAAACGAGTTTTACAATGGTTACAAGACAACAATCTATTCCTGAAACTAGAAAAATGCAAGTTCGCCACCCAGGAAGTCGAGTTCCTAGGAATGATCATCACCCCTGGATGCATTCAGATGGACCCAATAAAACTAGCAGGAATCGCCAATTGGCCAGTCCCTACCACAGTTAAACAAGTCCGATCATTCCTCAGATTTGGAAACTTTTACTGACACTTTATTGGGAATTTTGCTGCCATCACTAAACCACTTACCAATCTCACTAAGAAAACTGAATCATTTGACTGGACCATTGAATGGAACAACGCCTTTGAAATTCTAAAGGCACGATTCGCATCCATGCCAGTGTTATTAATGCCAGATCCAACCCGACCCTTTATCCTTCAGACAGACACATCCAATAAAGTGATAGGAGCAGTTTTGAAACAAGCTGATGAAACAGGATCTTTACACCCTTGTGGATTTATTTTGCATGCCCTAATACAAACGGAGCAAAATTACCAGATCTATGACTGAGAGCTCTTGGCAATCATCAAGGGATTAGTAACCTGGTGACACCTATTACGCGGATCACCCCATACCACCATAGTTCATTGCAATCACAAGAATTTGTCCTATTATCAAACTGCCCAATGCCTGACACCCAGACAAGCTAGATGGTCATCCCTATTATCAGAATTTGACCTACGCATTGAGCATGTCCCTGGCACAAAGATGTTTGAAGCAGATGTCTTATCTCGATGTCCTGACCATATGGGAAATAGCAAACTACAGGAAAATGTCACGGTCTTGCCAGAAGACCATTTTATTCATCTTATTGCAGAAGATCTAGTCACAGATATTCAGAAAGCAATGTCAAAAGATGATTTTGGACGTATTCTAATCGAACTTATCACTACACATTGGGCACCACCGATCAAATCGAATATACAGGATTGGTCTTATACAAATGGGATTGTTCACTATCTTGGCAAAACCTACATTCCAGATCAGGATGGATTACGAACCAAACTGATCAAAGAAACGCATGAAGCACAATCATCAGGTCACCCTGGACAATTAAAAACCCTTGAGCTCCTTAAACGAGATTATTGGTGGCCTGGAATGTTCAAACACATCAGGGAATGGATTGAAGGATGCGCCCTGTCAACAAATGAAGATTAACACACATCCAAATGTACCAGCCCTTCACCCAATTCCATCAAAAGCAACTCGCCCTTTTCAACAAGTGACCCTTGATTTCATCACTGATCTACCCCTTTCTGATGGTTTTGACTTGATCCTGGTCACGGTGGACCATGGTCTTACGAAGGGGGTAATTTTCACACCTTGCAAGAAGACAATTGATGCTCTAGGCACAGCAGAACTTTATGTCTCTGAAATTTTCAAACGGTTTGGCCTACCTGATGTTTTGATCTCAGATTGAGGCCCACAGTTTTCCACAAAAGTATTCCAGGAAATACAAAAAGCATTAGGAATCAACCATAGAATGAGTACAGCCTACCACCCTCAGACCGATGGAGAAACAGAACGAGTCAACCAGGAACTAGAGGTCTATCTCTGGATGTTCTGCTCTAATGAACCACATCTATGGAAACTGCTTCTCCCAATTTCCGAGTTCACCCACAATAACTGACATCATGACACAATCAAAACTTCCCCATTCAGACTAATGTATGGGACGGACCCTGTTGTGCTTCCCACAGCTACAACACGAATGACTACACCAGCAGCTGAGGAATGCCTCCAGTTCCTAAGAAAGGCCAGAGAAGAAGCGCTAGCAGCACATGAACTAGCAAGACAATTAGTGGCAAGATGATGCAAAGACAAAGCAGTACGATTTGAAAAAGGCACCAAAGTATGGCTTGAGAACAGGAACCTCCATATACCATATCAGTCCAGAAAGTTAGCACCAAAACGAGAAGGACCCTTTGAGATCAAACAAGTAATGGGACCAGTGACATATAAATTGAAACTCCTGAAACAATGGTGCATTCACCCTGTGTTTTATATGTCACTCCTTACCCCGTATAAGGAAATGACTGCACATGGCCCAAACTATGTGAAACCACCCCCTGATCTCATAAACGGACAGGAAGAATTTGAGGTAGAAGCAATTCTAGCCCATAGAAAACAAGGCGCAGGCTACCACTACTTAGTTAAATGGAAAGGCTATGGATCGAATGATAACTCTTGGGAACCCACTCGCAATCTCACAAACACCACTGATATCCTATCAGAATATCAACAATGTCAACACCTCTGAACCATGACTCGATACAGAAACCGCCACATCTTGAAACAAAATTATCATTATACAAAACAAAACTGCTCAATGCTTTCTCGATACACTATAGCCCTTAAAGAAAAAACTGTCTATACCCGTATACAGTACCTCCCTGTCCAACACGCCCCTAAAGCACCGAATCTATCAGGAAAACCCACTCGGACTGTGGCATTGGTCACACAATATTACCACATCCCTCGACTTAATCACGATCATCAGAAGAATCCATCTGGAACAACAGAGATCCCCTGCCAAGCAGTTCGACAATACCTCCCTGGATTCTATCAATTATGATTCTCAATCAACGACTTAC
This sequence comes from Amanita rimosa, assembly GCA_023014395.1. Classification (NCBI taxonomy): domain Eukaryota; kingdom Fungi; phylum Basidiomycota; class Agaricomycetes; order Agaricales; family Amanitaceae; genus Amanita; species Amanita rimosa. The sequence continues at coordinate 408,569 of JAEBUO010000026.1, read as the reverse complement.
CACCTTACATTACAGGCCCGCCAGTCTATCAGAATCTTGCAATAAAGAAAACCGACATCTATGACACTAGCCATGGCAGGCTCCTATGCCCAGAAGAATATGAAAAACTTGACAAACTCTCTAAAAAGATACAAGACCTCAGTGCACAGGTCTGGTTATCCAATCAAGGAATCATGCTCTCAGGCAGACCAATCCTATCTATGGATGATTATACTGATGATCTTCGCTACTTGTTAGACGAGCAGAAAGACCTAGTACTCAATATTGTCAGGCAGATCAGAAGATTCCTCTCCAAACCTGTCACCAACCTCTGTACCTATCAGTTCATGGCCTTGGAAATGTTCATCAGGGAAGACCACAAGCTTCTCACGAACCCAAATATACTGAATCAAATAGAGATGGACGACAAGGACCTAGATCCAGATTTCGATGAGGACGACCTATAAAAGAACAGTCAAATCAACACCAACAAATCATCCCACTCGCACCTGATGCTATGTTCACCTTTTTCGCCCTTGCCACCTACTTCACTGTCCTGGCCCTCCTCTCCTGTGCTCACTGGCATGTCAACAAAACTGTTGCCGCCTTCTCACCCTTCCTCGCCATCCCAGACCTCCCACTTGAGGTCTTCATTGAAAATACCACTGTTGTCCACTTCGAGGACAATGATCTTCACGTTCATCCAGCCGACTTGCTTCCCCAGGTACACCCTGACGATCACCACCTCCCCCACTGTTACAGTTCTCTTTTTCCCTTTGTTAACGAACTACATTTACTTGTTACAAACCCATAGTTACGCCTGGACATTATCTCCTTTTATACCTACCTTCACCTTTCCTTTCCTAGATAGCTATGCTCTTTCCCCTTTAGTTTCTATTGTTCTCTTAACGTATATAAACCCCTCTCATGTATCATAGTTCTTTAGTTCCAACTTAGTCAGCAAAAAGGATAGAATATTGGGGTGAGTGAATGCTGTAAAGGCAACCACCAAATGAAAGGCGTTGGTAATGCGTATATGAACATAGCAAGCAACTTTGGAAGGCATGTTGTAAATTTCACAGCTGTCCAAGCATGTCCAAGCCAGGTGGTGAGGAGTACCTGAAACAGGGTCCCCCAATACTGAATGCAAACTTCTGGTGTAATGTATAGTAGCATTATATGCCTGTTCCTGAATAAAAATGATATCGTGAGATGACTGGTGAGTTTTGACGATGTCCGAAATGTTCTGAAATGACAGTTGAGCATTATAGAATAAATATCTAAAAAGGTGAGCAAATCCAATCATGAAGAAGGGTTAGGGATGGGTCAGGAAGAGGCTCCCGCAGCCGGAATGGTTATTGTTTTCATTTGTAGTAAATGTATGTCGGTGATATGCTGAATTAAACCTTTGCGTTTCTCTGCTCTTGTTTTTTGCAAATTTCGCATGTTGTCTGGGTTATTGCATGCTAAATAAAAGGGACAAGAGCAATCATTAGCTGGGTGATGGTGGTTGTTGCTGCCAGCACAATTAATGCAAACTTGCAATCGACAAGGTATGCCCTTCTTGCAGTATTGACAGTATAGCTTGTGCTGGTGGGTAGGGTGGGAGCCAGCGCACTTCGCACAAGTGTCTCGACTGAGTCTGCAGGTGAACTGCGTGTGGCCCCAGCGCCAACAAGAGGCACACTGTGGGATGGAGTCCTTAAAGATCCACTGTTGGCACCAAACCAATTTGCCGTTAATGTTAACCACCTGGTTTTTCAGCAAAGAGGCATTCGTTCCCTGTTTAACATCAACAATTTTGACTAGGAAGGTACCTGAAGGACCCAGTTCTGCCTGAGCCCATGCCTTAATCCACCTAGGGGAACCGTATATTTGAACCTGGGCCCAGCGTGGATTCTTCTGTAGATCAGAAACTATGTTTTCCGGGGAATAAATGTCACTGCCTAGAGTGCAGGTTGGGACCTGGCAGAATTTTAAAGTGGATGTAGTTGGTCGATTGAGAACAATAGCATCCTGAGTTTCAATATTGGCGAAGTCGGCAAGTGCCTGAACCAGAAGCTGGGATTGATTTTGGGTGATAGCTTGGGCGCAGGTGATCACCAGGGCATTGCGAGCAGACCATCGGACTTCAGTAAGGCTGTTGATACCAGCTCCTCCCTGGAAGTAATTATGATATTCATGTTGTGCATAAAGTGCTTGATGTACTTGTTCCATCAAAGCAGGCCCCTCAGGTCGTAATCCAATGGCAAAAGTATCGAGGGCGGAGCGGGGTAATTTCCACAACAGGACACACTTGTCGGTGCCCTTAGTCATGCATGAACGAGGTTTTTTGGAGACTTGGACAAAATCAGTCTTGTTGGCAGAAGCAACTGAAGCGAAGGAACGCGGAGGCGGATTGACAGGGGCCGAGCTAGGAGCAGGTAAGGTGGATTTTTGAGTAACGAATGGGCTGATGTCGGCTATGGTAGAGTTGTATTGCCGCCGTATTTCCTGTATAACTGACAAGACCGTTTGGTTCTTAGCTAAAGCAGCCTTCTTATGCTTGCAGTATGTGTCGGAGGCGTGTGCATAGAGAGCGCTGGCAACAGAGTTTTCTTGTTTCGCAAGGATAGTGGCTAAGTCAAAAATGGCGCACTGTTCATCATCACCGTCTGGAGCTTTAGTGGGTCTGTTGGAGTTAGCAGGCTGCATTTGGATAATAGGAACCGTAGACGAAGGAGAAACAGCAGGAAGCCACTGTTCCCGTGGGTGGGCGACTTTATCTGCAGGAGAAAGAGCATGCCACAGGAGGTTAATCAGGGCGCGTAAACCAGACACCATCATGGGTGTCTTGGTAGTTTCTGTCAGCAAACCACCAACTAACATATTCCAAGGAGCAAGAACCTCATGCTCCAAGGTGCATTCGCAGAAACGGACAAGGTAATCATGGTGTAAACGCAATAAACCAATAAAGCCTTCCATAGTGTCACGTCGAACAGTATAATGTGTTACATTACCTTGATCGTCGAAAACTTCTTGGCAGCCATTGACTAATATATCGTGAATGTGGGTTTCATCAATGTCATTGTCATAAACAGGTGCCTGTAGATCCTGGGCCGGTGCATGCATAGAGTCCTGTAAAGTGTTAGTTTCGACAGGATCAATCAGTATAGGAGAGGTGGTTCTGGAAGATGTAATATGTAGGCCAGTAGGCTTGGGAGAAGCAAGCATTTGTTGTTCAGCAAGCAGCACCTGTTTGGATTCCTCTAACTGCGCCTGGAGTAAGGTTTCCTGTTGATGTTGAAGTTCCAACTTTTTCTGTTCAGCCAATAAGGCTTTTCGAGCCTTGGCAGCCGCGACTTCGATATCATGTTTCTGTACTGCTTGTGCATGCGCTCACTCGCGAGCCATCTTATTGGTGGCAATTTGCAAGTCAAGGCGGTGTTTGTCCATTGTAATGAATCCGTTAACATGATCGCGGATGGTGATATAAAGGTGCCTCGAGTCTGCTGTAAACGTTTCGGGACGTAATCGGCCATATTTAGCCTGCCAGACATAGCATTCCCCAATCGTCTGTGGAAATGCCTCAGGGCAGAAATTGTAGCCGGATTCCTGCTGTGGAAGTGAAGAAGGGACTATTTCGCCACCATAAATAGTGTCAACAAAGGAAGGCGCCGGAGTAGAAGGGCGCGCCGGTAGGGCAATGGGGGCCTGAACATGCAAAGCTAATTGGTTACCAGGGGGAGGGGGAGAAGAAGGGGCTGCCGAGATCTGTGAAGAAAAATTCTCCGGAAGTGGAGATGGGGAAGGATAAGAATCTGTTTTCACAAGAGAGAATGCAGTGTCCTTATGGCGCATGCAATAAACCCCAGAAGACAAAGGGGGCTTGCTACAATTTTTGCCATTAGTGAAGCGGAAACCGCAGAGCTGTGGCTTGGGCCAGGAGGCATTGATGAGGGGGACGCTGTCCGGGGAGGCAAATGCCTGCCAAACAACACCATCTTGAGAAGGGGAAGGCGACTTGGGGAGCATAGCAGATTTGATGTGAAGGGAAGCTGGTGGGCTACCTAAACTATCAATGCCGTGAACAGCGGCATGAGCCCGAGTGCCCGGTAAGGGGAAGGGAAGTTTGTAAGGTGTGGCTTCACGGATTTTAACCATTTTTGTATAAAGATCAGCGGACGGGTTGATATTGAAGAATCGAATCCAGTCAATGGAATCGGCAGTCCAGGAATCAGGAGAATAAGAATCATCAATGATGACAGAGGAAGCCTTGCGGGCAAGAGACCAGATCAGTTCTTCTTCTGCTGCAGCTAGCATGTGGCGAGTCCAACCAACATGTCGAGGATCGGTTAACATGGCATTGCCAGAAAGATCAATTCTGCAAGCACATTGGAATCTGCCGCGCATACAGCAACAAGAGACACAAAGACCGTAGTGCAAGCATGTGGCATTCATGATGCGGTGTTGGCCATTTGCCGGTGGAGGACAAATATAGCAAGGAGAAAATTCATGTTCCAAGATCTTATCAATCAGATCAGGTGCCACGAGGAGGGAACGTGGGCCATAGATACTAGCTGGGTCATAAGCACACATGTCAAGATTTTGCAAACCTTTAATAGCTTGAGAGAGGGAGACAGGCATGTCTCCAGCACAGAGGTCAGTCTGATTGACAGAGTCGGGGACGTTGACGGGTTCGACAGTATGAGCCCGAGAAGAAGCAGTCTTGAAGTGAAGATCAAAATCAGCGCTGGAAGCCGGTAATGGCAACGCAGCGAGCACAGGACATTGGCCCAACCCAGGCGGGCCAGGAAGGACATCAGAGATGATAGCACCAGCATTCGGAGCCATAGCAATATCAGGGTTTGAGGAGACTAAAACAGGGGGGGAACCCCCCGAAGGGTTGGCGGGATTCATGAGGGAAGGTGGAGGAGGGGATAAGGAAACAAACGGAGAGGGGGGAAAAGGAGAACCTAGAACTACTCAATGCCTCAGATACTCGTAGGAGTAGACGAATAATCCCTTCAAAACGACCACCTTGCGTGAGAAGATGGAAGTCACAAAGAGAGAGGGCTTGCTGCACGATGGCTCTTCATTTTCTTTGCCCGCCCACCACTTCCCCCTGGGCTGTTGTGAACGCGAGACACTGCGTAAGCAAGCACCCGCGGGCCAGTGCGGTGTCAGGCTGCCCTCCCACGATGCTCGCTACGCCCCTCATCACAGCCTGCCGGAGCCCATATTTATCATTACCAACACAGTACGCATTCAGGATGTATTTAGATTACTACAATACATCCTCATCTCTACCGCGAAACGGCCGAGCCAAAGACTAAAGGTTGCAGGAACCTAAAGATTGCGGGGATTGCCCATGCCCTCATCCCTCTCTCGGGTCTTTATACTTATCGAAAAGGACGCGCCTCGCGGTTACAAAGCGCCCATTTGTTGCTCATGGCCAGCCACGAGAACAGAGCATGATGAATGCTGGAGGGACATGATACGAGCCAGACTTGTGTGTCCACACGACAGTCCACAGTCACCTGGGGTTCATTCACGGGCGTCTGGTACGCACAACGTGAGAAGTCCGCAAAGTCTGCATCTCGCCGTGCCACGCATCGTCATGAGCAAGGATATCAATGCTAATTTAAAAGTTCGTCATGTCGATTTAAAGTGATCTCTTCGCTCGCACATTGCTTCTCAAGTATTTATAAAACTACATACAACACAGACTTGGATATTAATTTCAATACTCAATACTCATTTATGATGACCTCATCTATATGTTGCTGGGCTGCCATAACAATCAAATCAGCACCTGGTAACGGAAATCATTGTTCTGAAATGATTTACCCGCATGCTTGGCCTTCTGCCTATCAATGAAATCCAAACCCCTCGTTTCTACGAGGTGGTCGAGAGCGGCTCCCACAAAGCCCGCACTAAACAAATTCATATCGACTATTAGCCGCAGTAGAATGATCGATTGTGATGAATCTGGCCCTTACGCAATTTCCTTAGCCTCTGGGTGACTAGTGGGTTTGCCTTCACTCGCAAGGTGATTTTCGTATGCCTTTGCAGCCTGCCAACCGATGTCTTATAATTACAGGAGGTCGAGAACAAAATGAATGCATACCTGGTAAGCAACTGCTGCACCGAGGGCTTCGTGGGTGAGGTTTGCCTTGTGGGCCTCACTGCCGCCAGTCACCTACCAGAATCATAGTATTAGTATTAGTAAAAACGTTAAAAATTCCCCTGGAAGATATGATTTACCCGGTTGTAGTCCTCATTGAGATGGCTGAACGAGTCGAGGAAACCCATGTTGTTGTTGTTGTTGAAAATGCGAGGTAAGTTGTGGGAGAAGACAAGAAGGTTGAGAGTGTCTTATCGAGCGATCAGTGGTTTATATGCAGTTGCGGGGGCCACAATCAGGTGGCACAATTCTGAACAAAGGCTATGCAATCTTCTCCTCCTTTAGGAAGAGAAGATTCCGCCCCTTCTGATGGGTGGATCATATGTTTTTGGAACAGCGTGCGTGACCTTGCCATTGATACGGAAGCAAGCGCTATAATTATCCTATTTCCTATTGTATCAAATATACCGTCATTTGATTTTACCGTAGGTACATGATTACTACGGGAGGTAACCTGGCAAGTTTAATTTCAATACTTGCATCGGTGGATACCTTGTAAAGAATCCCTGCTGCGCCTGGCATCACCGGTGCTTGACGCTATTCCACTAGTAGATCTGATAGTACCTTGGCTTCATCGGCCGCTTGCAACCCACAAGGGGGAAAATATATATCAGGAAGTTAATCGCTAGGTTATTAGATCTCCTCTGTGTGTTGAGAGCTCGAGGTGATCAGATCTGCTTTTTGCAAGCCGCAATTAATTTTCGCCTGTTTGAACGCAGGATTGGCAACCACTGAAAACCCAAGGACAAAACATGTACATTAGCTGGACTCTCGGAACTTCCAAGCTGCTTCCCAGAATCACCGACTCGACCGTCTTCGAAAACCGATGCGATAGCTCCATGAGTGTATTTGTGTGTGCTAGATAGACAATGCATTTGTCCTATCTAATACCGGAGATCCCCATCACAACACGCACACGGTCAAATCCCCGCTCGTCGAACCGATTGCAATCCGACCTGCGCCCTCGTCGTAATCCATCGCCGCCCAGTTATTCCTGTCATTAACGCAGAGGGTCCATTTATCAACAACACGGTTCACATCATCGTCCGTCCCGCCCTCTCTCGCACTGTCAGAGTCACGGCGTGACATCGGACCATGGAATAGGGCTGCCATCAGTCGCTCACTCGAGCGGACGGTGGGGATATGAAACGGAGCGTCACTTGCGTCAAAGTAAAGCCCCCCTGCGGCATAGTCTTGTGGGTTAATCCACACGGCGGTGCCGTTTCGGCCGAGGATGATGTTTGAACTGTTAAGAAGACGCGTCAGGGAGCCTTGGAGACTGGGGATCTGAGATCGTAAGACGGGCGGAAAGATGTAAGGCAGATGGTGCGGTGGCTTGCAAGCCTCCGTTTGCACCTTTGTTGTTGGTTCCTGGAGGGACGAACGTGTGGCTTCGGGGTCATAGGTCGGATTGGGATGGATAAGGTAATGTTCGATGCTGTGCGTCTCTGAGTTCCACGGATCAGCGTTCTTTCGCCTGAGGAGTAACGAGATTGTGTGTACAGGTTCGTCGTCGGGCATTGCGCAGGAGTTCGTGGATACAGGCTGAACAAGGGTGACTGTGATTCCATCAACCCAACCAAAATCATGTTGGGCGATGGGGCTATAGGTCACTGCTGATTCGTTTGTGGCCTCAAGTTCTGGATAAGCGAAGAGAGAAATCGATTGGTTGCGCACAACGAGAATGCTGTTGAGAGAGGGACAGAGAAGGACTTGATGGCAGGCATGATACTGCGTGAACTAAAAATCGGTTCAAAAAAAAAGAAGTCGGTAGTAGAATGAGGAATTGACCTTTAATCCATCTGACTCCGGATATAACAAAGTTGCGTGTTTGTTGGTTCTCCAATTCCATATGCTAATCTGCGAGTGCTCGTCGCTTAACGCAATGATGTCTCCCTGCAATGTCACTGGCGTAAAAAGAGTTGAGAAGGACGTGATGACATTAAAAGACGCAATCCCGTTCTCCTTGCGAATGGAAAGGATGTACAACATTGACTTCCTAAGCTCTATTGGGTATCAGAATTTCAGAAACATCCATTTCGTGTGACGGACCCTTTATGTAGGAGTGCTATTGCCAGAGTAGCGATCGAAGCGGGATCGCTATTTAGACAAAAGTTCTTGAAAACGCCGCCCTTGGGTGACCATTCTCCATCTTTGTGAACTTGCGGAGGACGGCCGGCTACTTCAGAGACATTCCACAATGTGAGTACTGACCAAACGCTTTTGGAAATGGTGACAATCCATTTGTTACCGTGACCAGGTACGAATCGGACATCCGATATGGCAGCACTGAACAAGCCATCATAAAATCCCATCGAACGAGGTTGTAACTTGCTGGAGCACCATCTCCGTCCGAGACGATAGGCATAAAGTGTTGATCGTTCCAGGTCCACGATTGACAAGGAATCGAGGGAAGAATACTGGAATGGATATCCCTGTGCTAAAATACATCTTACACATGCATTCGTCCACACGATACGGGTATGAGTCAAGTCATATAATCGTGTGCACGTCTGATCCATGAATTAGCAAGTAGTCACGGAGGAAAGGTGATCCTTCGCGACAGAGACCTTTCTGAGTGATATAATATCTGAGGGTGCCATCCAGGACACGATAGATACCAGCACATCGTCGTGGATTTTGGTCAGGGAAGTGGCTGACATTAGCAAAGGTGGAGTTACTGTCATTCCCACGATCCTATCCCGGAAATATCCGGCCAGCGGTTTTTTTCGAACCGTCGCTGCAAGCAAGCACGCGTCATGAGCTCAAGTATCACCTCGTTCTTCTCATCGCTCTTTCAGACGGTTCACGCAGATGCCCCAGAGGCAGAGAACAAGTTGGAGGAGGTACAGGAAGAAGTAGAGAACAAGGGTGAGGAGGGAAAAGATGAAGCAGAGAACAAGGCAGAGGAGGAAGAGGAGGACGAACCAGAGGATGTGAGTGTCCGAGGGTATGAATTGACGTGTTTTTGGGATGATGGAATGCAGGTCCATCCCGCCATTCGCGAAGAATGCAAGCAGTCGGGGAAATGCGTTGCTTTGACGAAGCACTTTGAGCACTGTCAGGAAAAGGTCCGTGCTGGCAAGGGGTACCATGGTGAAGATTGCGTTGAGGAATTGTACGTGTTTCTATCCAATTTTTCCGCGAAGTGTTCTGACTTTAAGGTAGATGTATGTGCTGACTTCCGTTCACTTTATCTACTAATGCCGACAAAATGGATGAATTGTACATCCTGTCACCAGTCCAGTGCGTCGGATTCGCTCGCTTTCTGAGATGAATACATGACTAAACTTTGAATTACAGCATGATGCACTGTGTAGACGTATGTTCATCCTTCCGTTGTTGTTGGCTGCTGTTAATTCAACGTTTATTTATTTAGGAATGTGCGGCACCAAAATTGTTCCCCAAGCTCAAGTGAATGGCTGATTAGGAGAAATATTGTGAGGTTTGGTATACGTACCTCATCACATCTAACTCTACATAGATAGATCAACTTGTGAATACCGTGTGCCTTGGGCCATTCATAATATACTTTCTTCAATCTTTCACGGGACATTCCGTTGTTTGACGTTGTATTTCAAGGTGCTCTATAAAAGGCTGAGTGTCGACAGCTAGCGTGCCTGTCACTGCGGTGATATGCTGGCCGACTATACCTTGGCATGTTACGCTCATTTCTGGTCGCTGCCTTGCTAGCATCCAGCTGCTTCGACCCTGCAGCCGCGAGCAATGATTCGTCTGTCGTTCCTATGCAGCTCCGGCTGGCGTACGCTGGCACACATGGCATGATGGTCAGCTGGAATACCTATTCGCGGCTTCCGCGACCGACGGTTCATTATGGGCTCTCTCCCTCAGCTTTGGTGCACAAGGCCTCATCACACCTCTCCGTCACGTACAACACGTCCATGACGTTCAACAACCATGTCAAGATCACTGGCCTGCGGCCCGGCACTCGATACTACTATCTCCCTGAGCACAGTAACCAATCAATTCCTTATACCTTCACAACCAGTCGCCTCGCAGGGGACCATACCCCGTATACGATTGCATATGTTGCGGATATGGGCCTGATGGGTCCGGATGGCTTGACTACGCATACCGGGAAAGGCGCATCGAATCCATTGGGTCCGCATGACAAGAACACGATCCAATCCTTGGAAAAAAACATTCAAAGGATCGACTTTCTATGGCACAGCAAGTTGTGCACGCTCACTTGCCTAACACGGGACTGATTACATTTTCCAGGTGGCGATATTGGGTATGCCGACCAGTGGTTGAAGGAAGAATTCCAAGATTTTCTCCCCAATACGACGATTGCGGATGGATACAAGGTTTATGAATCGCTGCAGAATCAGTATTATGACGAGCTGGTTCCTATTACGTCGACTAAACCTTACATGGTTGGACCTGGAAATCACGAAGCCAACTGTACGCATCACTCCTTGTCCATTTGTCTGTCCGGAATCGTAAAACCTGACTTTTGGCCTTTTTCTTAGGTGACGATGGTGGTGAGACTGACCCTAATACCCACATATTCTACAACTACACCATCTGCATGCCTGGTCAAACCAACTTCACCGGATACATCAACCATTTCCGTATGCCAAGCGCCGAGTCGAGAGGTACCGGCAACTTTTGGTACTCGTTTGACCACGGCATGGTGCATTTCATCCAGCTCGACACCGAGACGGATCTGGGACATGCGTTGATAGGCCCTTCTGAACCAGGTGGCTCCGACAACGAAGACAGCGGTCCCTTTGGCAGCTACATGAATGCCCAGATAAACTGGCTGCGAGCCGATTTGGCCGCCATTGATAGGAAGAAGACACCGTGGGTCGTGGCTGGTAAGTGTCATCATTCCTGTGCATGAACACACGTGCGCACGACCGTCCCACGATTATAGCGGGCCACCGCGCGTGGTACATTAGTGCGCAGAACGGGACCAGCAACGTATGTGAGAACTGCCGTAAAGAATTTGAGCCACTCTTCCTCAACTTCTCTGTTGATCTCTACCTGTCGGGCCACGTACACTTTTACGAGCGTAATGCGCCTGTGCGATATACCAATACGGACCCAAATGAGTTGAACAACCCCTCTGCGCCATGGTATATCACTAACGGTGCTGCGGGCCATTATGACGGTCTCACCACATACGTGCCGCCTATCCGAAACTATTCGAGATACTTGCAGGATACGACGTATGGTTGGAGCAGGTTGACTTTTCACAATTGCACGCATTTGACGCATGAATTTGTGGCAAGCGCGAACGGCACGGTGCTGGATAAGGCTACATTGTTCAAAGACAGGGTGTGTTAAGCCAGATATCTCTTCATTTTGCTTTTGCTATGTTTGTTCTCTATATGACAGTGGAATTTTTTTACCTACGGGCTTGGACAGTCAATCACATCTCGTAAATATTCTAGACGATGATGGTTGACGTTGAGTGTTACTAGCAGCAGGTTTCGACTTCTCCTTGAAGCAGCTGCCACTGGTGGCATGCGGCGGTACTCGGACTTCTCCATCTGATCATGTGGACGACTTTTCCATCAGTGGCACGGCTAGGCTACTAATAGCACCCGTCACGGGTACAGTTTCAAGTTGAAACACAAACATTTTTTTCGGTCTTCGGAATACCCCCTATACGCTGCAACGGCCCCATCCCTCGTAGTACGAGGCTGCAACAAGTTCACTGGAGAACCGAATCTCTAGTATGCATCGAAGATAATTTTTGTTGAACGTTAGCCGCGACTCGTTATATGTACCGCTACGTCACAACGTTCTCAAGTGGCAGTGCCCTTTCAACTGGGGACATTGGCATCATGCATCATGATGCAATGTGGCAGGGCCGGGCCCGGCTACATCATAGCATTTACTAAAGAATAGCTTATAACCCAAGCAGCAAACGCAGCTCCCAGTATGTTTCCGTCTTTTCTCACCGCCGTCTTGACAGGGTTTTTTCTCTGTCAGTGTCACCACCCACTGCTGCTGCCAGCAGTTCATGCCGCTACCTTGAAATATGACTCCTCCGTCGTCCCGATGCAAGTCCGACTGGCCTATGCCGGTCCAACTGGCATGGTAGTCAGCTGGAACACACTTTCGCAACTATCGCAACCCACTGTCTACTATTCACGTTCTCCCTTCTTCAAATCGATGCAAAAGGCCACGTCCTGCGTGTCGGTTACGTACGAGACCTCGACGACGTACAATAATCATGTGAAAATTACGGGCCTGCGGCCCAATACCCGATACTACTATCTCCCCGAGCATAGCGACGTCTCGGCTCCTTATACGTTTACGACCAGTCGCATGGCGGGAGACCCTACCCCATATACGATTGCATTTGTTGCGGACATGGGCTTGATGGGTCCAGATGGTCTCACTACCCATGTTGGGAAGGGCGCAGCGAATCCGTTAGGACCTCATGATAAAAACACAATCCAGTCCTTAGAGGAAGACCTTCCCAAGTTTGATTTTTTGTGGCATGGTAAGAGTCACTGAGTGCAATGATGGTTTGACTTGGCTAACATATAGTTTTTTTTTTTTTTTTTTTGAGCTGGTGATATTGCGTACGCGGATTACTGGCTGAAAGAGGAAATCCAGGACTTTTTACCCAACACGACTATCGCGGACGGATACAAGGTCTACGAATCGTTGCTGAACCAGTATTACGATGAGCTGAGCCCCATTACATCATTGAAGCCGTACATGGTGGGACCTGGCAATCATGATTCCAACTGTCAGTACTTCTAAGCGATCCTCGTTTTTTCTGTCTTTTTTTTTTTTTTTGCAATATGTTGTTGATGCGACGCTGATTCAACTTTGGCATGGTGCTTTCATTTTCTTCTTCTACTACTACTCTAGGCGACAACGGCGGTACGACAGACCACGTACACGACGTGACCTATACCGTCTCCATCTGTATGCCCGGCCAAACTAACTTTACCGGTTTTATCAACCATTTCCGTATGCCGAGCACCGAGTCCAGAGGGACCGGCAACTTTTGGTACTCGTTTGATCACGGCATGGTTCATTACGTCCAAGTCGACACGGAGACGGATCTCGGTCATGGATTGGTGGCACCGGACGAACCCAGTGGCACCGATGGAGAAGACAGCGGTCCGTTTGGCGGCTACATGAACGCTCAGGTGAACTGGTTGCAGGCCGACTTGGCTGCAGTTGACAGGCAGAAAACACCATGGGTCGTCGTTGGTGAGTATAATAAAAACAAAGATGTTATCATTGGCGCTCATGATGATCATCATCATCATACGCAGCGGGCCATCGGCCATGGTATAGTGTGAGCAACAGTAACGCATGCAAGGTCTGCCGGGAAGCATTTGAACCCATTTTCCTCAACTACGCCGTCGACCTGGTCTTGACGGGGCATGTGCACCTCTACCAGCGTAACGCGCCCATCCGAGACGCCGTTGCGGATCTGAACGAATTGAATAATCCTTCCGCACCGTGGTACATCTCCAACGGCGCAGCAGGTCATTACGACGGTCTCGATGCGCTTCCGACGACGCCGCTCCCGGACTACGTGAGGTACGCACAGGACTCGGCGTATGGATGGGGCAGGTTGACTTTTCACAATTGCACACATCTGACGCACGAGTTTGTCGCAAGCGCGAATGGCACGGTGCTGGATACGGCGACTTTGTTTAAAAATAGAGTATGTTAATTGAACGTACATGGGGAGGTAAAGTGCTTGTCTTCATGATCACACTATTTACCGTTGAAACAAATCAAAAATTGAATAACTATTCGGGAATATCACATTAAATGACAAATATAACTGAACACAAAAACAACATCCTAATCCTGTTTAAGTAGATAAGGTATAGGTATATGGGTAGGTGGTAGACAATAATCGATGCACACAACAACGCCTAGAGAGAGAGAGAAAAGGTATACATATTTCATATTTTACCTCCAATAAAGAAATCGTACCCAGGAATAAAACCAAGAAAGAAGAGAGATAAAGAGAGATAAAGAAAGATAAAGAGAGAAAGAAATAAACAGATAGACAGACAGACAGAAACAACTCACCAACTCCTCTTCCCATACATCTGGGCATTCATCTGGGTATTCCGCTTGGTCGCCGAATCAAAGGACATATTGCCATCCTCAAGCTCATGTTCCCCTTCCCCTTCCCCTTCCACCTCGTCCTCGTCCTCGTCTTCATCCCCATCCCTATGCAACTGCCTTGAACTCGACCCAGATCCACCCCAGGGCGAATTCGGGCTATGGTAAGGATGCAGCCTATACCCGCCCAGAGGCGCGACAGGCGAAATGGTGGGCGGCGCGACAGGGAGCGGTGGCGGCGTCGGTCCTGTCCTAACACCAGATCCACCATACGCAGGTCTTCCCGACCCGGACCCGGACGACCCAGACCCTGTCGACGACTCAGACCGGTGATCGTCCCCAGCCTGAGAGTATTGATGATGAGAAGAAGAAGAAGGAGGAGGAGGAGGAGGAAGCGTCACGCTCTTGCGTCGTTTGCCCTTCTTCGCTTGACTGCCGCTGTTACTACTACTGCTCGCTACCCCTCGTTCTCTGCTGCTGCTGCTGGTGCCGCCAGCACCAGCGCCCAACGGCGCTGGGTATTGGAACCCAGGCGGCGTCGGCGCCTCTTCGTATTCCGGGCCACCACCACCACCGTGGCCCAGATCAGCCGGTCTGACCGCCGGCGTGCCATACGCCGTCGGGTGATCCACTACCCGTGGTGGGACGGGCAAGATAGGGACCACAGGTGACTCGGCCCTATTGGCTGGACGAGAAAGAGGTCGGGAAGAAGGTTGTTGAACGGGATGAATACTCGGAAGACTGACGGGCGCCCTGTTCGGACTCAATAACCGCGTATCCTCCCCTGTCGACTCGGACTCATGCGTTGGCGTCGTGGGCTCGGACTTGTGTTCGCATGTAAGTATATGGTAATGGAAATTTGACCTGGGACACTTACAGGAGGCTCGACTTGAATCTCCAACGAGAGCGAGCTGCGGTTGCTGCTGCTCCCATTCCTACTCCCGCCATCATCATCATGATAGCCATGCCCTCCACCCCGATTAGAAATATTGGTCGGACTAAGGCGATTTGATTCTTGTTGTCGATGGGGACCACCAGGAGGGAGACCGCTCAGGTCCGGAGGAGGATGGACGAACCACTGTGGAACCTGGAAGTGCGATGGATGGATCATGGACGGAGGCATCATCGCAGGCGGGCGTTGAAGTTGTTGAGGTTGCTGTTGTTGTGGCTGATGAGGTTGTGGTTGTGGTCGTGGTCGTGGTTGTGGTTGCGGTTGCGGAGGATTCGCGCCGCCTTCGCGTATAATCGGCATATCAGCTCTCAGACTATCACTCCTTCTCCTATCGCTACCGCCCGCCGCCATTGCACCTGCGCCCGAACCACTCCCGTTCCCATCACCGCCTGTAGCCACCTGCTGCGGCGTACCAGAACCTGACCTGGGTCGAGGAGGAAACGCGACGATATCGATCCCTGTCACAGAGCTCGCAGGTGAAGTCGTTGCTTCAGATGGGGCATCATCGGGGGGCCTACCCGCTGGGAATTGCTGTGGTGGAGGAAAGACGGGCGGTACTACCCTCGGAGCTGGGGCTGGGGCCGGGGTCCGGTTGGGGGCTTGTGATGGGAGGGCTGGAATGATTACTGCCGGGGCCGGACTGGGTGCTACTGGGGCTGGAATGGGTGCTACTGAGGCTGGAGGTGGGGGTGGAGGTGGGGCTGGGGCTGGAGGTGGGGGTGGAGGTGGGGCTGGGGCTGGGGCCTGTGCCAGTGTTGGTGTTAGTGTTGGTGCAAGAGCAGACATCGATGGAAGTCCTCTTGGGATCTCTTGTTCACGAGTAGACGCAGCAGAAGTACGACGAGAATGTCTCGAGCCCCTCGAATCTCTCGACCGGACCGAGCCGTCGGACCGACCCCCTTCACTCTGGGGTCGCGCGAATGCCTCCAGGGGTGGAGGTCGTGGTGCCTCTTGCGCTGGTTCCGGTCCGGTGATGGCACGACGCGGTGGTATCATATATTCCCTTGAATCCGTGGATACGGAGTCACTACTTCTGTCGCTCCGAGTCGGTTGAGGAAACGCTGGGGGGATTTGGGTGTCGCTGGGTGGTGCAGGAGCAGCCGGAGAGGAAGAAGCATCACGCTCCTGCACCTGCGCTGGAACGGTGTCGACAGACGCCCGTCTAGCACTCGAACGTGGTGTGGGTACGGGTATGGGAACGGTATCGGCGGAGCTCCTAGATTGATCCAACGAGCTGTGTCGTGTCCTTGACCGATGACGAGGACGTACATTGGGACCCTGAGTCAACGCACGCCTTATCCCAGAAGCTCTCTCACGAGGGGAGGAGCTTCCTTCGATCCTGTTCGTCGCCGTCGCCGCGGACACAGAAGCCTGAAGTTGAACGACCAGGCTTCCCTGCTCCAGCCCCTCCTCAAAGCCAATCCGTCTCCCCTGCTCGCGAGCCAGCCGAACGGCGGACTTTTCCTTGACATCGCGTGCCCTGTCGCGCGCGCTTTGCAATGCGCGTCCCATTTCTTCCTTGTCATCTTCAAGAAGCTTGACGACTTCAATACCTCTCCGTCTGGACAAGGGCGGGGGGACGAAAAAAAAAAAAAGAAGTTTTAACCACTACATCGTTGGGCAAACTGGGAGAGATGGGACATACATCTCACGCTGCGCATATTCAAGCTTGAGCTTATATTGTGCCACGTCCTGCCTCGCCTTCAACGCTTCCCGCTGCGAATCCAGAATAGTCTGCGTTAGTTTCTCGCGTATGCGTCCGGCCTGCTCAATAGCGATCCTCTCCGTCTCTGCCTGTTCCTGAACCTTGAGCATATACTTCTTCAAGCGTACCTCTGATTTTTCCATCTGGTATTCGTGTTTTAGAACGAGGTCGATCAGGTCATTTGTCGTCAGATCTTGCAGCTCCTTTGCACGCTCACGGCGGTAGAGACCACTCCCTTTTTTCGTGGATGTGGTGCTCTTGGACATTGGTGGAGAGGAGGAGGATGAAGTTTCGCTCGAGTCCGGGTAGGGCGGCTCCCTGTATTCGAGAGCGGCATTGATCATGGGAATAAGAGGAAGAGGAGAGGGCGCTTGTAAGGTTAGGGTTTGGCGATCTTGCACAGCCGTCACTATTATGTCACAAATGTCACACGTCATATTGTAGACCTGAACAGTTAGTACAGTAAGGGGAAACAAAAGCAGTAGGTCGTAGTGGACGCTCAGAGTGCAACATGACCAGTCTCCTTTCGTCGACCCCATCACAGACTGCTCAGACCGTATCACGAGTATCACGAGTAGGAACTTGTTTAGATCACAAAGGTTAGGGTTAGATATCGGCTTCACAACTAACAGGACGACGAACCTATCTTCAAAGCGCCCTTGACATAGCTTTGCGCAATCGGTTCGGATAGATTACCGGTGATAGTCGCATTGGGCAACCCATCAAATTGAAGGTAAAACGTACGGGGTCCGATACAGCCTGTGAACGCGTGGGGTCCAGGGCTTTTGGGGACGTTGACATACTTGGTGTCAATGACAGAGAAACGATGGACAGGAACCCTGAATTCTCCAGAGAACTCGTACTGGACGCCCTGTGCGATGAAGGTGCCAGTGTAGGCTTGGCCACCTGGGCCTTGGAAGGTACCGCGATATTCAGTCATAGGGAATCTGGAGGATGAGGGTGACAAAATACGGGGATGAGGAGAGGGAGAGACATACCGGAGGTAGCGGCTGATCAACGGTGAAGTCACGGTGCGGTTTGACGATGGGGACTTAGATATGCTGCGTCCGCCGTAGTGGGAAAGTGTCATGGCAGGCTTTATTTATCCAAACTTGATTCCATGAGTTTCCAAGATATAAGGGAGCGCCTAGTGACATAAGCAATCATTAATCGTCTCGTGATCTCGTACAAGCCCACTCGCAGCAGGCGCTGTATGGCATGGCATCATGGCGCTTGCTCACCATCACCTTTTATATTTACTGATATCAACTAAACCTACACTGTACTACATATTCAGAATGTTATTCTAACACGTTACAGAAACGAACCCCAAGCTTGTCATTCAAATATATCCTATACAACGGTGACTGAAAAAAAAAAAAAAAAAAAATCTCGAATTAGACAACAGCAGTATAAAATTAAAAAACACAAACCAAATGCAAATACGAAAAAAAGTACTCTATAAAGAAAAACAGACCCGCTGACACCAATCGTGATACATTTTATGATGGAACTGGAAAAAAATCGCACAGTTAGTTCAGTCTTTCCAGCTAGTTTATGCTGTAAAAAACTACTAACGATAGCTGAAGGTACCCTTGACATCCACCCTGTGTTCAAATCCATAGTTTAAACTACCCGTCACAGTCGCACTGGGGTAATCATCAAGTTGAAGGTATAGGTCTGTGGGTCCAACATGACCCGTAAACGAATACTGTTCTGGCCCTGTCGGAAAGTTTGCGTATTCCACCCTGCGAGCGAGGAAAAGGGCGAGATCAACGTCGAATTTTCCGAGGAATAGGTGCTTTAACTCCGGTGCGACGAAGGAGCCCTTCAAGTAGTCACCCCCTCGACCTTCGAGAGTGCCCTTGTAATTAGTCATGATAATCCTCCGCTGCGTGGATGGGCGAAAGTGTCGCATATTATGGGGAACGTAGCACTGGGGCTTGCGACCATCATGTCAAGTAGTGGGACACGTATATATCCATTTCCAGCATACTAGCCGCCAAGTCGTCCGTATTCGGAATGGTACGTGCAAGCTGCATATATCCTGTCAGTGCAGCGTGCTACTGTCATGTCAAGCTTTTTTTATCTGAACAGATTACTGAATACGCGAGATAACGACACTGACGATAACAATCTAGACTTACTGCATTCTGCTTAGACCGGTTTTTCATAAATCATGTTCGGTAGTACCTCCTGATTTGCCAACACCGGTGCTGACCGGGGCCTTTTACAGCCAGGTACACATACGACATAGGTCCTAGTCAATAGAGTATAGACAATGGCCAACGCAATTCAAGTATTGCTATCAAGTATGAACCATCACTCAATTCGGCACCCATGCATCGTGATAAAAATATCAAGTACCTGACACATGATGATACCATTGCTGCGATCTTTACTCTTGGACCGTCAGACGCGTTTCTGCCAAAGGGGGGCCGCCGGAGAGATATGGGCATGGACAACAACACACATGCGTTCAATTGATGGTCATGAACGCTTGAAGAGTGATGTCACCATATGCCAATGATAGGACAACATAATACTTATCAGGAGCTTCTAGTGAGGGGATCACAGCGGTGTGTGAAAGGGATTGGAATGACGATAATCATCTTTGCGCAATTATTGAAATGACTCACGAACTAGTGCAACTATGGACGAAACTACTCGCAGTTGGGGCATCAGCTGATTGCCGATTTTGATATCTAAAATTGGATGCGATGGAAATTAACTAAATGTGCGTTCAAATCATGTTTTGGAACCTACCTTGTCTCCATATACCTTCCTCAGTGGTGTATGACCACCCAGATATGACGTCCCGTGTGATACGGGGCGGAGGGATAGTCTGCCGCCGGTTAGCGATAAAGCCCGCATTGCTTGCCAATTTCATCCATCCATCCATTCATTCATTCATTCCGGGAGGACGCGGAGATCACCCCATGCCCAACAAACTCATGGCATGTCCGACAGACCGATCACCGTCCCATGCCTCTCTCTCTCTCTCTCTCTCTCTCTCTATGCGGACTTGGACAACCCCCTTCTTCGTCATTAATATTAAAACACGGGTGCCGCGGTACAACGAGGAGATCATCATTCCATACCGTGTGGACCGGCCAACCCTTCTTTCTTGCTTACTAGCCATTTTCTCCTATTTCCACTCCAAATGACCCCAGAATTTGGACATGTTTCATGTCATCACCGTCGCCGTCGCCGTCGCCATTCATTTAGATGGATCCGCAGCTACTCCTCGGAAGTACACACCGCAACAGGACAACTTGATGCGATAGACGTTTTCAAAAAGGGGAATGTCATGGGAAAGATGGCACGTGACGATGTTGGTGATAGCACAAGAACCGTACTATTCACTGGTCAGGCCGGTCAGGTCTCGGCCTGTGGCTGCTCGCATCAAAGATCCCGGGAAGCTGGTCCTGTTAAGTCAGCTCTCGACCCTTAGCAAACATGACGGATCACCGTGACTGATATATACTAGTATGAAGGACTTCCCCCGGAGTTTCTTCAAAAGACGCCTGAAACGTTGCAACACGGAAAAATGTGACAATTGTATAAAAAATTGGACAATTACGACTCTTGAACTATCATAATACATTGCAAAAGCATATGCTCGTAAGGTTACTGTAAAATCATACTATCAAACATGATCAAACGTATTCAGCGCGTCGCGCTCTTTACGACTAGTCTGTTCATAATACTCCCTAACGGTTGTCCTCATCTTTCTAGAGAAAAGACCAAGGAAAAAAGCCATAATGGCCGCGGCGATGATGGATCCAGAAAACGCGAGCGAAATGATACCTGCGATCTCGGCAAGTGTCCAAGACTTGGTATCATTTTGACCACCAAGACGAAAAATAGTTATGTTCACAATGGCAATGGCGCCAATGACCATTAGCGACGCAACGAAAAGGGTAAGGCTATCATCATTCTGCATCGGCTTGATCCGAGAGGATTCGGCGGTAAATCAACGCACATCATCGCGACTGTCCAAAATCTCTGACTCGCAAAAGTCAGCCCTTTGGGCATACTTGCGGCCCAACATGTTCCAATGTGCACGAAGCCGGGGATCAGGAAGCCCACCGTGAAAAGTGGGAAAGTGAGGCTCATAAGACCCACAGACTCACCGCGACCTGCATTCCTGTAACGTACGATATGGCCGTCCAGTCACTGCCCAAGATATGGATAAAGCAAGGTGAGCCTTACCCAAATATGGTTGAATACACCAATCCAGCCCCAGCAATAGACAGCGCTGCCAGACCAGTTGCATAATGGCTCACATATGTCCTCATCGTCTAGCAAATCATCTCAGATCGAAGATATGGCGAAGAGGGACCAAAGATCAAAACCTCTCCCCAATCATTGATTCCTCGATAATTCGTGAACTCCGCAACAGCTTGAGTTTTGACGGTATACTTGAACTCTTCGAGATCCTTGTTCAATTCATCTAGCTGTCAACAAAACTCATCAAAATCGCAAAATCCTCTTTTGAATTAAAAAAACGCCCCTACATGTTTTCGTAACGACCGGGTTGTGTTGACATATTGCAAATAAGTTTTCAATATATCTTCTTGACCGGGCGTGAGGGGTTCTACCCCAGGATCTAGCGTCGAGATGCGCGTGATATCACAGATCAGTGAGCTATGCGAAGTATCCTGAAGGTCAAAAAAAGTAAGCATTTGAGAGAGTTCCAAAAACTACTATCCTACGCACGGGGCTATCAATCTCCTTCCCGTATTTCATATTGATAGCTTCGGGTGGCAGTGTGCCCCGCAGTTCATTTAGCAGTTCCATGCGTTTCGCACGCGACGCAAGCATCTAGTATGACTTGGACAACAGGTTTCATGATAAGGAAAAAAAAAAGAGACTCACCATGTATTTCAATGTGTCGCGATCTCTCTCCAAGGTGATAATATCGTGCCTGTAACAAATATCCACGTTCCTCTGTGCAAACGTTGGCAAAACCTGTGAGCCTTCATTAATGGACGAAGTGCCCACCTCAATGGCTTGGAACTTTTCGGTGGAGGTTGGGAGCAGGAAACTCTTGATGGCCTCAAAGACTACACCTGAGCATTGAGGTCTGGCCCCATGAAGCACGAGCAGAAGGAAGATACCTTGCTTGATCTTCCCGGGTTGGCGCATGTCGAACAAAATGGTTACAGGGAGGCACGCGCGCTGTCATCACTAACCATTCTAAAATATAAATGCCGTAATCATGTGTGCACGAAGCCGAAACGGATCCCTAGGGTTCAACCTATTAAAGACGAGTTGAAATATATATGTATGTTACGAACTGGTCGCTGACATGAGATTCTAGTCGAAGGACAAGTCAGAAAGTAACGTAAACGTAACACATGGAGTCGGGCCTAAAGTTGTTCGGCACACTGGTCATCAATCAAGGACGTTCCCAAAATTGAAGTTGATCCTCGTACAACGGAGGTCGGAGGTCGGAGGTCGGGACATTGGTGCGCCAGTGCAACTTCGAGAAAACTTTAAACCATAATTCTGATGCTTCATGGTATATTGGTAGAGATATTTCCCGGTGGATTGCACAATGTATGGGCCGCTGGTGGTGCAGTCACGATATTCCGAACCGGGAGTGTGGGAAAGCGGCAGTAACAGGAACCGAACAGCGATAAGTTGAAGATTGATTGCACCTTGTTTCACATCCAGCGCAAGCCTAAACACTATCTGTTAGGTCAACGGAGACTAGTGTAAGCCCTTCATTTTTTCCCCGACAAAAACGGCCTCAGTCTTTCCTCGCGCATACGCAACAATAGAAAGATGTGAAACCTTCACACAATGTCACTGACTAACTGAGTCCCTGACTATTCACACATTTTCAGAAAATTACTATGTCCAAGTTATCAGGGTCAGCGGGTATTTACACTCGTCCACCTCAAGACTTGTGAATCGAGGCTCCAAGTGTCTCCTTTTGCTGTAAGCCACTGCTCATAAGTTCGTTTTTCCCTTCTAATAACGACGGCCATAGTCTTAAAAATGCCCTACTTACGTCCATTCAGACGAAAGGATGATAAAGATATTCTGCTTCTTGACGGGTTACCACCATCATTTGTACCATCACTGGTCATGCCATCCGTTGCGGCCAATGCTTCCGCGATCATTCCATCAACTATAGGCAACGCATCAACCAGCATGTCCCTCGGCCAAGCGTCGCGGGATGTCAAAGGACACTTGATCAATGCTTCCCAGGACATCGAGAAAACGCTGACCGGCGTATCGCCCTCTTGGTTTCGAGACATGGCTCCCGTTCGCATCACTTGCAACGACTGGAACGATGGCGGAATATTTGATTGGTACAGAAGGCAGCCCTATACTATGATCAACAAACTCGAGCTTCGGAAGGAGAGGGATCATTTCAAGCACGAATACATTGTGATCTATTTGGATAATGGATGGTATCATCGCATCGAACGACGGCCTATCAAAGGAGCAAACACAGAAACCATCTCCAGAGAGGGATGCGAGGCGGAGGATAGTCTAACACCGGTCAGCGACAAAGATCTGGAGGTTATTCGTTCCGAGGCAGACGCTGAGATCACTCTAGAGTTCCACTCTAACAAGCCAGACCTGTACAATGTTATTGCTGTCGCTGTCGCTATACATCTTGATCCTCAAACAAGGAATTACACATTACAACAGTACAACTGCTACTTTGTTGCGCGTTCCATCATCGCACTTGTTGCTCGCCAGTGTCTCTTGCAAGCACCTCCTACGACGCATATGCGATGGGACAGGGTCACAGAATCTGCTATATTCAATCACATTTTTGGCAGCGATTGGAACAAGTTGGCTAATGCAATGAAAGTGTCTGTATCTGCCGTCCTCCAGAAATTGCTTTGGGATATTGTCAAGTCGGACGTCGGGACGCGCTTAGAAAAGAAAAAAGATTGGAATCGTCTGAGGGAGGCTATGAAAAGGGCGATTCATGAGGAAGTGGGGAGAAGCTCAACGATTTTAGTAACCGATCAGGTAAAAACGGCAGTGAATAAGTGGATAATGGACGCAACGCAAGGGACACTGTGGTACGAGAATATCGATCAGAATTTGTCAGAGATTCGGTACGCAGAAAGTTACGAAACTGCGGCGGCGCAGGTACTGAAAGTAACACTGAAACCCGAGTTGGAGACACACTTGCCCGGAAACATGCTGAAGGCACTCAGTGCAATTCTACCCGAGCGCCTGATCAACCGCATACCACTCGTCACGCTAGAGAAGTTGCCACCAGAATTAATGGCACGCACTCCGGCAAGAGTACTGGAGAAAATGCCAGACGATTTCATTGCTAAATTACCATACGACTCGTATCGGAGAGCACCTCCTGAGCTTTGGCAGAATCTTTCGGTTCGAGTATTCGCCAAGACCAGAAGTGCCATGATGCTCACATTACCAGATGACCTTAGTATCATTCCACCAAGATTTCTTGAAATTTCTTTGCAGCGGATGCGGGATGTACTGGATCAGCCAAGGGATCACCCAGATTGGATATTTGCGCTCCAGCTTCTGAGACGTCTTCCTCAAGAACAATTAGCCCAATTAGACCCCTCGTACGTTTTTATGCGTTACTCGGAAGCTGATGGGGAACTAGACCCCTCAGGAGACCGTGAAACGGAAGAGAAAACGTCTGATGAACCTGCCCGAACCAAATTGCGGCATCTAACCATTGGTCGTATTAAGAGGAAGTGGGATGAAGCTAGCTTTATTGGATTAATGCTCCGACTCGCTCCTATGCCAGTACTCAAGTATGTACTTCCACCGCGCTTAATGGACCTGATGCCGGACTCGTCCCTCGAGTTGATTCCAACATCCGCGCTTGAGCGTATTCCAAGCGAGTTCTTGGCCAGAATATCAAATCATTCTTTCGAAAAGCTCCCAACTGGGCTCTTGCTCAAAGTAAACGAAACACTGCTGCAGAAGCTACCGCGACCGACACTGGAGCGATTGTCCACAACGTTCTTGGAACGACTTCCACCAGAACTTCTTGCAAAACTTCCGCCAGATTTGCTCAATAATATACCAGAAGATCTTACGGACCAGATTAGCGTAGTAATTCAATCAAGCGCCTTCGAGGGTAGGGCATTAAAGCAGGAGCTTTTGGAAAAAGTAAAGGACGTGTCTAGGGAGGCGTTTGTCACGGCGTCTGGCGAGTTACCCGCGACAATTATTCAGGTTTCGGTTCGGGCCAGCTCGACAAAGGTAACAATGCAAAAATAGATCATGCGGAAGCGTAGTCGAGCTGATCAATCATTGTGATTAGCGAACGGACGAGCGACTCCTAAAGCACGAAGATTTACAGGATTATATTCTCCATATGAACAGGATGCACAGCAAGATGGTAGCACAGGTACCTTTGTTGGGTATGAGCGAGGAAAAAGTCTACAGTGGACTACGTACCAAGACGGAAGAAATATGGCAAGTCATGCGCTTGCATACCTCTTTTTGTTGAATATTTCTACGTAATACTTATTCTTATATAAGCTCTGTATGAATAGTTTAAACTGTGCATGTAAAGTAGTAAGGATATAAGATGCAAACGAGTTTGTTGAATCTATGAGCAGTTCACGATTTTCGATTTTCGCCATGCAACATACGGCAAGATAATCCAAGTGTGTGTGACAGCGTCACACTTATGACCTGGCAGGAAACTCAAAGCCTCAAAGGCCTCAACTCTAAGTATGGGCCTTTCGACTCGCGGGAAATGAGATGGTGAGCGTATCTAAAGTTTCAAAACAAAATATGTCCAAAAAGCTTTAGCGTGAGAGATGTGCGAATTATGCTCCAACTTATGTCAATAATCCGCACACACTAGCGGAAAAGTTACAATAGAGTCGAACCGAAAAGCGACAAGACCGTGAACATCGGGTATCAAGTACCAGAATGGGTTTCCATAGCTCATTGGCTTATTCACTGCCCGTCTAATATCATAACAACATCGACAAACCAACTAACCATAACATCAGTCTGACATAATTGAGGGAAAACTACATTTCAATCCGACTCGGACAGGGTCGACGGCTATTTACACTCGTCCACCCCAAGACTTGCGAATGGTCGAGGCTGCGAGCGTTCTTCCCCTGTAGGCTATCTCCCCATGACTGTATCTACTTCTAACGATGGCCATAGACTTGATAATGCCCCTCTTGCGTCGATTCCGACGAAAGAATGGTAAAGATGCGCTACTCCATGAAAGGCTGCCACCGTCATTTGTACCGTCCGTGGTCGTGCCATCCGTCACGGCCAATACTTCCACAATCATTCATGGCGCATCTATGACCAGCGCGTCCCTCGGCCAAGCATCGCGGGATGTCAAAGGACACTTGATCAATGCTTCCCAGGACATCGAGAAAACGCTGACCGGCGTATCGCCCTCTTGGTTTCGAGACATGGCTCCCGTCCGCATCACTTGCAACGACTGGAACGATGGCGGAATATTCGATTGGTACAGAAGGCAGCCCCATACTACGATCAACAAACTCGAGCTTCGGAAGGAGAGAGACCATTTCAAGCACGAATACATTGTGATCTATTTGGATAATGGATGGTATCACCGCATCGAACGGCGGCCTATCAGAGGAGCAAACACAGAAACCATCTCCAGAGAGGGATGCGAGGCGGAGGATAGTCTAACACCGGTCAGCGACAAAGATCTGGAGGTTATTCGTTCCGAGGCAGACGCTGAGATCACTCTAGAGTTCCACTCTAACAAGCCAGACCTGTACAATGTTATTGCTATTGCCGTCGCTATACATCTTGATCCTCAAACAAGGAATTACACATTACAACAGTATAACTGCTACTTTGTTGCACGTTCTATCATCGCACTTGTCACTCGTCACTGCATCCTACAAGCACCTCTTATGACAGGTCTACTACGATGGGACAGTGTCACGGAATCTGCTATATTCAATCACATTTTTGGCGGTGATTGGAACAAGTTGGCGACTCTAATGAAAGGGACCATTTGTGCAGTACTAGAGAATCTGCTCTGGGATGTCATTAAGGCAGATGCCGGGACGCGCATAGAGGTGAGCAAGGATTGGGATCGGTTGAGGAAGGTTGCAAGAAGGGTGATACACGAAGAAGTAAATAGCAGCTCAGCAACTATCGCAATCCCTGAAATGCAAAAGGCAGTGAACGAGTGGGTTGTGGACGCAACCCAAGCCACGCTATGGTACCAGAATCTTGACCAAGGTCTGTCAGAACAACGGAGCGCAGGCAAGTTTGGAACAACGGCGGTTGAGGTCTTGAAGGAGGCACTCAAAACCGAGCTGGAGATGCACTTGCCTGGAAACATGCTTAAAGGGCTCAGCGAAGTTTTACCTGAGCGCTTGATCAACCGCATTCCGCCCGTCACGTTAGTTGATTTGCCTCCAGAATTGTTGGCACGGATCCCAATAAGAGTACTGGAGAAATTGCCGGACGATCTTATCGCTAAGCTTCCCTCTGATCTGTGTCGAAAAGCTCCCGCAGAGCTTTGGCAGAAACTTTCAGTCCAAGTATTCTCTAAATTTAGAGACGCCATGGTGCTCACATTGCCAGACGATCTCAGCGTCGTTCCACGGAGATTGCTTAACGTTTCTTTACAGCGGATGCAAGATCTACTGGATCAGCCAAAGGATCATCCAGATCGGGTACTTGCAGTCAACTTTTTGCGACGTCTTCCTCAAGAAGAATTAGCCCCATCGTACATTACTATGCGTTACTCTGAAGCTAGTGACGAACTGGGCTCTTCAAAAGAGCATCAGATTAGCAAAGAAAAGGCACCTGATGAGCCTATACAGATCAAACTGCGGTACCTGGCTCGCATCAAGAGAAAGTGGGATCAAGCTAGCACGCTTGGCCTGTTGATTCGACTCGCGCCCAAGCCCATCCTCATGTGCATATTACCGCTCATCATGGACCTTATGCCCCCCTCGTCTCTTGAGTTGATTCCGGCAGAAGCGCTTGATCGTATTCCTAGCCAGTATTTGGCTAAAATGTCAAATCATTCAATCGACAGACTCCCACCTGGATTCCTACGCAACGTACCGGAATCGATGCTGCAGAGGCTGCCGCGATCAACACTAGAGCGTTTGCCTACGTCGTTCGTGGAGCGACTCCCGGCTGAACTTCTTCGAAAACTTCCGCTAGATTTGCTCAACAACATACCAGAAGACCTTTCGGACCAGATTTTCGAAGTTATACAATTAAGCGTTTTCGAGGGCGAGGAACTAAAGCAGGAGGTTTTGAAAAGTGTAAGAGAAGTGCTTAGCCAGTCGTTGGTCGCGACATCTGGTGAATTAACTGCGGCGGTTATTCGGGTTTCAGTCCGGGCCAACTCAACTAAGGTAATTGAACGAAAACCTGGGGGTCTAGTTGAGCTAATCTTTGCCAGCGACTCAACGAGCAACTCTTGAAACACGAAGATCTACAGGAGTACATCCTCAATATGACTCGGATGCATAGTAAAATGGTAGCACAAGTGCCATTGCTGGGTATGGGAGAGGATAAAGTTTATGGTGGTCTACGCACTAAGATGGAAGAAATATGGCAAGTTATGCATTTGCATCCCTCCTTACCAGACCACATGTGAACGCGGAATTTCAAGTATGTCCACTTATTATTATTATTATTATTTTTCTTTATATGTTGTACTGCGTGTATGATGTAACAACAAGTATTTTGAATGTACTAATCCATTTCTTTTGAATACATGACCTTTGAAAAATTAATAATTCAATCAGGCGCCAAGAGATGTGTTTACAAACGCCGCTACGCCTTACCTAATAGCGTTCATCATCAGTTTCCCGTTAGGACCCGTCTAGGCCATACGCCTGGAATAGAGCGTGATGCTTACCCTGGCCGACACGTTGCGCCGTACTGCAGTAATCCCGTCGTCCACGCACAGCAGCTATGGACATTTTCAACCCAAAAATCCTCGACGCATGCATTCGTGACGTGGCATCATGCCTTACCGACAATCAGAAGGCAGACTTGCTGCTTTATGCTGTGCGTAGCATAAGAATAGACTGGTCAGCCTTTCAATCCTCCCTTTTACTACGAAGAATGGATCCAAATCCTCTTTTTAAGCCACACACGTACCATCATCGAGAATGCTATACAGTCATGTCTCCAAATATCGACACTCTGTCCAGAAAAGGTTGCCCAGGCTCGGATTTTCCGTGCGAGGACTAGGTTGGCGGCTGGACTTCAATTTAGTGCAAACGAAGGTGTGCCTCCCCATCCCCCCTCTGCTGTCCCTTCCATACTGATGTACAATTACGTTTTCAGACTTGCAGGCGGCGCTACATGCTGAGCCTGGCAATCCAGAAGCAACAGCGCTCTTGTATCACCGATCTGTCACTGTGGAAAAGGCACGGACGGAGATTATAATTTTTGTCTTATCCAGCTCTCAACATTGATACAATTTCCCTTTTTTTTTTTTTTGACAGCTTCTGTCGCCTATACCCAAAAGCAGAGAGCGTCTCTCGAATGAAATCTGGCGAGAAATCGCACTGTATCTTCCACGAAAGGATCTAAAATCGCTACTATTCGTGCCGCACGTCATCTCGCGTGTTGCAAGTCAACTTCTTTTCAGGGAATTGAACCTGTACTTTGGACATGTTTCAGATACTGATGAAGAGGCAGATTCATGGAAGCATGTCCCAACCTCTGACGCCAAGGACGAAGATGTTCGGCATGCGTTTCGTAGTGCGGATATCTTGACTCGGATCATCATAGACGGCAAGTTTGCGGGAGCGGTGCGAACATTGAAGATATTTGCACCCACACATGATAAGGACGGTACAATGGCATTCCAAACAGGTAGATCGCTGTATTTTTTCAATTTTGGGTTTTTCTCTAAAAGAAAAGAAGGGATGCTTACGAATACTCTACCGAAGTTGACCAATTTGTGCAATGTGCACATTACTGCTGGTGGAGGATGCATCACTCCTATCTTGCTAGTGCTCCAAAACACCAGCCCCCGTCTTAGTGGTCTTTCGCTACGGTGCTGTTTCTTGGTATTCAGATAGATCCTCATTTGGCTAACTCTTTGTGTTCTAGTTCGTCTGATGGTCCCGCAGATCTGTCATTCCTAGTATTTAAACACCTCTCCCACTTCTCATATCGTACCGACGGCGGCAGCCCAAGCACCGTCCATAGTTTCGTCTCTCAAATTCAACCCTCTCTCCGGACCTTCTCCATCGAAAATCGGAGCTGGACCTTTCCCTCTAGCATCCTCTCTATCCGAAATTTGACACGCATCCATTTCCTTGGCCATCTCCCACTCAACAGCCAGGCGATCGCGGATATCCTCACGCACGGAACACAACTAGAGTCACTCTCACTTAGCTGTGGTATTGACTGCACCTCTACATCTCACATATTCCGAGGGATGCCCAAGGCGCTGCCTTTCCTTCGCCATTTTGCGTTTACAGTACACTCTCTGAGCAGACGGGCGAGAGACTCGGATCTGTTCCCTGCCATAGCCGAGTTTCTGCGTGGGCGAACGCAGCTGAGAACGCTCACCCTCGTCGTTTGTAATGGTGATTCCCAAAGTGCGGTAGGGTTCGATGCCGCCGTCTGGGGCGTCTTGCCGTCGCTGAACAATTTGAGAACGCTCAAGATATCCTATCCGTCGGATTTGGCTCCAGGGTTGGCGTCCTGGCTGATACCGCGAAGCATCAGGGCGTTGAGCTTGATGCTGGAATATGCGAACATGTCGGTCGGGAATACAACAACTGCAACTACAACAACTAGTAGTACAAGAGATCCGATCCCATTTCTGGACGTACGTGCCCTAAACCTAAACTCTTGACTTGACTATTGTTTTATTTATTTATTGTTTTCATGCCCTTTTTGTAGCAACTGCGACCGGGAGTGCCGCCCAATCTAAAATACATCTGCTTGGCGCAGTTCCCGGCGAGGAATGTAGCATTGATCGTGGAGCATGGTTTCCCGATGGTGCGCGTCGTGCGTGTTGGGAATAACTACTGGACGGTGGAGAGGCGTGTGAGAGGGCCGGGAGAACTGATTGGCCCTGGTCATGCTGCCGGCGGGGGGGTCATTTTGGAGATGGGACAGTGGCCCGGGAGAAGAGTGACGCATCATGCTGTGGAATGGCTTGAGTGGCTTGGATGTGAGGATGCTGTTCAGATGGACAGCCAGGATGCAGTCGTGTTTTCAGTCTGAGTCTAAGTAACTCTCTGCCAATGATATCAATGAATTAGTGGAGCTTGCAAGGAGGCACGCTAGGCACGGAGGCACGGATGAACGGAATTCCCAGCCGATCAAATGCTCGATTACATAACCGAGGAATTCCTCGGTAAGTACTTAAGTAGTCGTGCTATCGTAGGCTTGGGACCAACGCCGTCGCAAGTAGAGGCATTCACTCCTTCCGCCGTGCGTCGGTGTCGCACTCAGCCCACTCTGCTTTGGCGGTAAGCATCATCGTCTCCATGCCGCCGTAGCCCCGCACACCACTGTTTTCGGAAGATTCGCACGCTTACCCTGACTTACAACAGGAGAGTTTGAACGGCCTTGCGACGCCGTCGATCGGCCCTTAGTTACTGCCAAATTTCTCTTTCTGCGAGTTACCTCCATCTCGTAACATGGTCTCGTCAAGTTTCCTGGGGCATTGGTTCGTCTTGTGCACCATGGCCCTTCAATCAGGCAAGTTGTTTTGTCCACCGCATTGGGTCACTTTTCGCCTCAATTGTGATCTGCAGGCGCCTATTTCTCCTTCTACCAACCCAAACTCAACGCCAAATGGCAAAGCAATGGTGTCAATGTGATCGCTTGGACAAAGGGCAAACTGGATGGGATCGATAGTTTTGACATTGAATTTACGCGCCTAAGCATTTCTGGAAACTGGATGGTCGCCAAGGGTGGTATGTTTTTTCTATTCTTGTCGCCGGGTTTGATATCTTGTTTATAACGGCATAAAAATCCACATTTAGTATCGCATAGACAAACCTCGCTCAACATATTCATCCAAGGTTTACCCCCAGCGGACGACTACTTGGTTCTCTTCATCAACTCAACGGATGGCGCTGTCTTTGCGGTATCGCCACGCTTCACGATTCTCTCTACCAATGCCTCCTCTTCCCTCTCTCCCTTGACGCCGGTAGCTGGCGCGCCTACCATTACCGTCAGCAGTACTCCAGACCCAACCCAACAATTCGCAACAATATTTCCTGCTGGAAACAACAGTGCCCTCACACTCAGACAAAGTATGGGCAAATGGAAAGTGCAACTAGTAGCCATATGCGCGACGGTGGTCACTGGCTTTCTCGCAGGAGCCTGGGCCATCCTGTAGACTTTCTTGATGACAAACTTCATTCGACTCCGTGGACCGCTCTCCTTTCTTGGTGATGCCTGAATTCTCGGACTTTTGCAGTTCTACAAGGGATTACGTGGCTGCTCTCGGATACCACTACCGCTTGCAGCGGCATGGACATGGACACACGAAAAGCACGCATGCATCAGGACTTGCATATACCTACATATATATATACAACGGCCGCTGAAGATGTCGTTTTTTTTTTTTTTTGCGATTTTTTGGACTGTATTCTTTGGGAAGTTGGGCGACATGTGATAGTAGTAGAACCGTCTAGAGCTGTTTATACTCTAAACCGCTATTGTAGAGATAGATTATATTGATTTCTGCCAACAGATCTAGCAACATTCGTTGAGTCGGGGGGGCCGAGTTCGCCACACACACATACACACATACACTGTTTTGTTTTCATTCATGGACCAAACGCATCCAAAAAAAATCAAGTTAGACAAACCTTCTCCCAGATATGATATATGATGGCCAACTCATACCACGCCCAATGTGCCAGTGACAGGAATATGTGATTTGATTGGGCGACTCAAAGCGCCACTGATAACAGCGTTGGGATGGTTTTTAATTTGAAGGTATACAGTGGCGGGTCCAAAGTCGCCATGGAATTCAAGAAATGGAGCACCTGGTATGTTTTCAAATATCGCCCAGGATACATAGAAAGCGGGAATTCCAGCAGAAGTGAACTGTCCTGTCACCCTGTGCTGGATCGTGCCATCCTCCGAATAAATGACACCGTCGAATTGGGGGCCTTTTTTGCCTTTCAAATAGCCTTTATAAACAGCCATGATAGTTCTAATAAATGTTGAGCTTTCCGCGGAAAGGATATCAGAGAAGAAAAGCTGCTAACAAGATCTCCGCGATTACTGACAGGCCGTGAGATTTGAGGATAAGGGGGGGAGAGGTTAGGTTTGACAGGTTCGTATTTATCTACGATCTAATCCGTTGTGCCTCAATCAGTCATATCAGAAATGGCGATTTCATTGTTGTTGGGGTACCAGTACGGGCAGGAACTAGGAACATGCAATGGTCGGACTGAATATGTTTAAATTCAAACTCCGCTCAGTGCCTTGGGTGCCTCAGCGGGCCCTTAAATTACCTTGCCGCCGCCGCAGAAGAGAGCGTCGACAATTACCCCTCCAAGCTCTGATCTCTTCCTTCAACACGAGAAAGAAGGGAAAATGGTTGCTACACACATCCAGACTCTGTGAAGGCTCCGCAACGCAAACTTGAGCTGACCCTGTTGAGGATGTAATCTGCTTCTTAGGCTTCCCGCCGGCGACTTCCCAGCGAAGGACAAAGGGCGGGCCAGTCAATGGGATATCGTTGAGCCTTCGAAGGCCTCATCGCATCTTTATCTTATTCCCCCCCGCTCAATCAGGCTACCCTTTGAGAACACAATTCCTCCTCGCTTGTCTTGATCCCTATTTGCATCGGCGAAGACTGAGCGAGTTGACAACTCCTATAGCGGAACCCGACCATAACAGACTATTAAAATAGGGACAAAGGGCGGCGGAGCACTGGACACGGGCGATATCGATAACACTTCTTTTGCACGGGTTCTACATTCCAACTTTCAGCTCTGCTTCAAACAGCCAGTCCGTTCTTGTCTGCAGTGTGGAGAAGCGTTTCATCGGACTTACCGAGCACCCATGTCAACTTTGAAATCGTAATTGTGATATTCCCTCAGCTCCAAAGTGACGAAAAAGTGGGGCTAGCAGCTTCTGGGACACAAGATATATATTTTATTTCAATTGTGTAACAAACAATGACTGGACTTGCTAGTCATGACTTGGCGCGTTGGCAGAAGCGAGCTGGGGCAATAGCAGCTTGTGCAAGCTGATTAGAGCGGTTTGCGACTAGCTTCGGTATATTCATGTCACGCCCAATTGCTACGCATAACGTATGTTTATTCAACTGTAATTGCGACAAGATTCCTGATGAGTCAGTCTAGATCCATCTGCAACGCACTGGATTAGGTCTTGTCAACTACTAGTAGTTTCACGCCAAATACGAACCGGACCAAAATACCCCAAAACGCCCGTGACAACAATCTTCTCAGCAATCGGCTTCTCTAAATTGCCTGTGACGGTCGCCTCGGGGCGGTCATCAAATTGAAGATATAGTTCCGTGGGCCCAATGAAGCCAGTGAAATCAGAAGATGTTTCGCTTGGCAAGTATTCATATATTGTTTTGGGGACGAAGAAACTGGGAATATGTCTAGAAGCGACGAAACTGCCATTCACTTCGTAGAAGACGCCATCCGGTACTGTAAAGTTGCCTCGAAAGAAGGGGCCTCCGTGGTCTATGATAGTGCCGTGGTAAACAGACATGGAGGGATCTAGAGAGCTTCGCTTAGTGATCTGTTTGCAACACAGATGCGTGTGATCGTACTGCCAGTAGTGATTGGTTCGGATTAATGGAGGTTTGAATGAAGGAGGATGTTTCACCAGCTCATATGTATTATTTTTGAGGGCTGGGAATAATGTATGGAAGTTTCCATTCACCCTGCCAGTGTACATATACTGCCATGTCAAGCTTTGTATTCCATCAGAATATTTGTTACGGAATTGGCGGGTTGGTGTGATTCTGAAGAGAGGGCCACCAAATTCAGCTAAATTGGAGACTTTCGGGACAAGCGAAAACCCTTTTGTGTCACTAGACTGGCTGCCAGAGTCGGAGCGAAATTAAGCGTGTGCAAGTATGTCAGGCAAATTCCGTCGAAGCCAGTCAGGTAAGTTAGGATGAAAATGCTCCCGATGCTTCAAGCTTCATGTGTGGTTGCATTGAACTGTTGAACCGAGATGATCATGCACGAAATATTATTTCCCACGGTTCGATCGTTTCTCCTGATATATATGATATCTGATATGATTAACAGGTCAAAAGGCTAGTAGGTCATGTTCTGATAACTACAAGGAGTAGCTCAATGTGGACTCTTTTCCCGGATAAGTCTTCCGAGTATCTGTCGATTTGCTGTCAAAGGATCTAGAAAAAAAAACGCTTGGCAGGTTTTGAACAGTGCAGCCGCTTCCTATATACGAATCCAGTGAGATCTGTCTAGGCTACAAATATCGGCGTTCAATTCATTGCGGAATTCACTGAGCCATGCTCTTCATGTCACTCGCCACTGTGGTGACGTACCGGCGGCTCTCGGTGTGCAGTCGTTTTTAACGGCGATTCATGGGAATAAATAGCCATTTTATTCGGACTTGAGAACGAATAGGGAACGAATACATACACCTGACAAATGCCACCCTCTCCTTACCAATGCCGATCCACAATTGAATAGTTTACGACCCCCAGCCTGCGCCCGTCCAGGGAAGGGGAGGCCGGCCTGGAGCAGTGCACTTTATCATGTGACCCGCATTGGTATGAAAAGGCGACACAGCCTGACCGCAGGAACCAACAATGAACAATGAGCTTCCGTACGAAAAGGAGGGTGGGAGTGTAGCAGCTTGCAGTATGGCTTTTCCTGGAGAAGAGGGATATGGATATATGTCCTCTCTATGTGGAACTTGTGTAACGACAGGAGGTGGTGGAAGGGAAGGAATAAGCGAGCTCTCGTTCGTCCTTTTGTATTTTTCGTCCTCTTCTTCTTTGTGCTCAATTACTCTTGCCTACGGACGGGCAGTAGTACATTCGTTATCACCCGAACTGAAACGGCTAAAGTGGTTGTTTGGCCTACCTCGGTATCCCACACTCTTCTGACAAGCGCCTCGGTCTCTTGGTGCTCTTTGAAGAGATAGACGCCCTTGGTGACGACGTAGGTGATTGATGCTAGCAGAACGGCGGACACGAACGCTATGAGGAGGATAAGGATCAAGTCGTTTGCTTTGGAAGAGAGTCTTGGAAAGATAGTGATGATGGCCATCGGTAGGAGTTGAGGTGGCGAAGAGGTGCTGAGATGGTGGGACGAAAAGAGAAGTGACGGCTGGCTGACGAGGTGTGGACGCGTTCTTGCTGGTGCGGCGGCTGACTAGAGTGACCATGGCATGGTTCTGTTGGTGGTAGCCCCAGCGATTCCGACTTGCCAGTGGAGTGGCTGACATCAGTTCCTAGACTAGTAGTTACTAGTTACTGTTAGCATGTGTGATTGATATTGAAATATTGAACGTTGAACTGTGACTTTGAGACCTGAGTTCGCTCGAATTTGCCATGATGAAGTTCCTTGTTAAGGATGAATCGATGATTGGTGACGGCACCGTGCTCACCGCTGTGTGACGCGCATGGCTCAACGCTTCCACCGCGCCTCCCTCGCCGCCGTTCTCGATGCCGACGCCCCCCGCCCCATCGCCATTCCCGTTCATTCACTTACTGAACCCCTCCCCCTGCCCGCCTCCCAGCGCAAAGGCACTTCCTCTTCTCCCGTCTCTGTCCATTCGTCACCCGCTTCCCATCCTCCGGTTTCCCGCTCGCAGTCGCCCGTACCCCCTGCTGCCGTTAACGACGACGGAGATGACGAAGAAGAGGATGGGTACCACACAGCTTCACCCTCTATCTCCGCGTCTGTCTCAAAACCGGTGTCTGCGTCTCATCCTGCGCATGCATCTGTGAAACCCAAGTCGGCCTCGGATAAGGGGAAGGAAGGTGGTGGGAGTACTTTGACTAACACCAATGATACAGTTCCGACGAGCACGAGCGCAGCCAAACCCCGTTCTCGACTATCCAAACCCGCCTACACCAATGCTACCCCACACCACACAAAGCCCAATTCGACACACAAACCAAAATCAAAACCTTCCCCAACGCTCTCTCCCCTCTCTCCCCCCTCACCTTCTATCAGCCACGTCCAGGCCCAAACCCTAACTCAAGCCCAGCCTGAACCTACGTCCAACCCCCAATCCTCATCCAAGCCCCAATCCCAATCCCAACCCCAACCACCACCCGCACCACCACCGCCCGCGGTCCAAACGATCCGGCTCGAGATCACACTAGGTGGACCAGACAACTACGAAATCGATATTTCTGCGCTTGCAAAGGCTACAGGGCAGCGCCCGCATACGCCTGATAAGCCCAAGCCTGCGAGGAGCGACGAGAGCAGTGATGATGATGATGAGGGCTATGCGGAGGGGACGGGAGGGGACAGAGACAAGGAAGGAGAAGGGCGGAAGGGTGGAAAAGAGGGTAAGGCAGGGAAGGGAGGTGATGACGGAGGAGGAGCAGGAGCAGGAGGAACAACAGACGGGCCAGACGTCAAGAAAAAGAAACGGAAGAAAAAGAAACCTGCTGCCTCAGAGTATTATGATATCACGGACCCGTTCATTGACGATTCAGAGTTGGCGATCGACGAGCGAACGTGGTTCGCGCAGACGAAACAACAGGGGTTCTATGTCTCGAGTGGGGAGGTGGCGTTGCTTAAGGATAAAGGAGGTGCGGGGGCCAAGGAGGGCGACGGGGATAGGTGAGTGGGTCTGCCATGCGCTGGTTCGTGGGGAGGGGAGTGATGAGGATTTCAAAGCAGGAAAAAGCCGCGGTCAAAAAAGGCGCCAATTAGCACGGGGCCTGCGCCCGCGCCCGGTGTGGTTATGGGAAGTGAAGATGAGACCGCACGGCTTCTAGATGATACAGGGTCCGGGTCGGCTGGTGGGAGTACGGGACTTGGAGGTCAACTAAATGGAGAGGGAGAGGATGCGGAAGAGGTGGGTCAGAAGCGGAAACGGTATATCACTGTCGTCGACCAAGCTGGCAAGAAGCGCAAGATTGTGGACGTGGTAAGGGTTTCTGAGTTCGTCCATGCGTATAGGGCTGACTGAAACAGAATTCTTTCCACCCGGATATCCAACTTGAAATTGAGAGGCTCAAAGAAGCAATATGTAGAGGTGAGGATTTCGCGTCCATTTCATAACGATATATATATAACTTCTTAATGCGTTAACATGTCCTGTAGAGGATTGGAGCCAGAAAGGAAAATTCCCGCCGTCCGTCAAACCAATACTCACCAAGCTTGCAATGATTGCGATTAGGGTGGGAGAGTATGACGATCACTTTTTCAGCTTGATGCCGACGCTATTTCCATACAACAAGTTTACTATGAGCGTGCGTTCTCTTTCCTCTTTCATTGTCTTCTGGAACCTAATGTATGCGTGTGCCGTGCAGAAACTCATCAAGCGCACGGTGTTCCAGGACCACGTCCAGTTCTTGACAGATAGGCAAGAGGCGCTGTTGAAAGAGTTGGCAGAGCAGGCCAAGGTGGGATTTGCAAAGGCAGAGGAGGAGTGGGAGAGGAGCGTGCAAGCGTGGGGTGCGTGCAAGCGTCTCTCTTCATCCATTGGTCCATGACGTCGCAGTAGATAAGAGGCAGGAAAAGGCGCGGTTGGAGGCCGCAGCTTCAGGTACCATTTCCAGTACGGGACCACCACCATCCGGTGTGGGTGAACTAGGGTTAGGTGACTCGGGAGCGCCGACAAGTACGCGGCATTCGACAGAAGAGATGGACGCAGACGGAGATAGGAGCAGGGACGAAGGCGGTGGTCCTCTTCTCTCGACTTCTGCCGTCTCCTCTGCGCAACCTCCTTTGTCTACGCAAGGGCCAGGAGGAACAGCGGGCACAGGGGGGAAAGATGCCCATCCGCCTGCTAAAAAGTACAGGTTGACGGAATCGATGAAGGCTATTGTGTGGGAACTTGTGCTGCTCAGCAACGAGTGTTGTCGGTTGGAGAATGAGAAAAAGTGAGCAATGCATTTACCGTTTTCAGACCTGTTTAGACTAACGTGGGTGTCGTAAGCGCATTGGAAGGCTCAGTTCTACAAGTAAGCGAACAGGGATCGCGCAAGGTACTCTACCAAAAGATTGTCGCGTCTTTTCCAGAAGGGTGGATGTCTTCAGGCCAGATTTCGCGTGATGGTGAGTCGTGTTTTTTTTTTTCTTTCCTGCGCGTGTTACGGAGGTTGATCATGGGGATGTAGTGAGCTCCATGAAGAAAAGGTTTGAAAAGGAGGCAATGGAGAATGAATGAGTGTCATACGGTCATATTCTGGGACGCTACGACTTGCTAAATTATGGTTACGGTATCCGTACTTATTTGAAATGAACCTAACAGTCAGAAGGATGGAAAGGCAAAGTTATTTAAAGGAAGCCCGAGAGCGAACAGAGCGGACTGGCTAATGGAAGGCTGCCTCAAAAGTCTTCCTGCGACACTTACCGTCGCAGCCAAAACCTCGAGCTACTCTTCTGCGACTGTTCATCACACAGTTAAATCCCTGTTGCATTCAGTACTAGGATCCGTGGTCAGAATTCCGAAAGAGGGACCGTAGCGGAAGTACGACAAAAAGTTGAGTTGTCATTCACCCCGGCTCAACATTATCCATGAGGTCAAAATTTCACGGGGCGCTCACTTTGCTCGCGACTGCAAAACACAAAAGATTGGGCACAAACACAACAAATCTTTTCTTTTTTTTTTCTTTTTGGACAGTTTTACAAATACAGAACAAGCATTCTTCAAAACCCATCCAAAACTGATCAAGATATTCTTGATTGATCTGAAAAGTGCGCCGAATTAGACCGGTCTTGCCAACAACCAGGTTTACGTAGAAAACAAACCAGATTCCCCAACATCTC
This sequence comes from Amanita rimosa, assembly GCA_023014395.1. Classification (NCBI taxonomy): domain Eukaryota; kingdom Fungi; phylum Basidiomycota; class Agaricomycetes; order Agaricales; family Amanitaceae; genus Amanita; species Amanita rimosa. Next base: position 368,766 of record JAEBUO010000026.1, on the reverse strand, counting down.
AATCTACGTCACTGTCAAGGTGCCGGTGACAGGGATCTTATTTCCAATGGGCTGGGCCAGATTACCCGAAATGACAGCATTGGGATAGTTAACAATTTGGAGGTAAACCTCAGCAGGTCCAACATGGCCATGGAACTGAAGTGAGGTGCCACCCGGTAAATTGTCGAATTTGGCAATGGGGACGATGAAAGCTGGAACACCAGCAGTGGTGAAGATCCCAATGACTTGGTGATAGACACCCCCAGCACTGAAGCTGCCTTCAAACTGAGGAGTGCCGTTGCCTGTCAAGATACCAGTGTGAGAAGACATGATGATTCTACAGCATTTCGATTAGGGATGGATATGGCAGATGTAGAAAGCGATGTACCAAGGGGAGTTGAAATGTCTTTGAGGTTTGAAGATGGGGTGAGTCGTCGACTGGCCTATACTTATACGTTTCGAGCACACACTTTGGTCGTGCTTTGTCTCGCCTGAAATTGGGAAATGGTTGCATTCATCATGTCGGTGTACGTGTAGCCCCTGAGTTCCATGCATACTTTCTATTTGGAAAAGTAAATCTGGATCTGTAATCACACGGCAACGGTCGTACCAAAACCCACGGTCAATCTCCGGCATCTGCATCAGAAGTAACTTAGTAAATAAATTTAATTACAAATATGGTGTGATTTCCACGTGATCCTGCCTGACTAACTTCACGTGACAGGTGGAAAGTCCGAACTCACCTTGGTCAGAAAGAACGATCCAGCCGACCTCGACTCGCGTCCGCCCATGCAGGTCATCTCCCCCGGCATATCTTCATTCGCATATCCTACCATCTAGGTCAGGACAATACATACATACATATATATATCCACAGTGCTCATCTCAAAACCGCTGCTGAGCGATCGCAAATGAATATTTCGCTCACTGTCATGATGCACAATGAACGGCAAGGATCGTAGGAAGTCTGGTATTTCAGAATCAACAGCAGAAGCGTTTCAGAAGTTGCTGCAATTTTTTGACCACGCTGGGTCAGCCCTGCTTACAATTTATTAATCAAGGAAGCCTCGTCCGGCACCAGAGCCATGGAATGCAACCGGTTCCTACATTCTTGAACTTGCTGGAATAATGAGATTCACGATATCTCCTTTTTCATACACATTTTGCTTCCCAGCGTGTTACACGTCTTCACCATTTATCACCACAACCATGAATAGCTATTCGGCGGTGATGATCGGCCATAAAATATTCACGGCATGACGGGAATTATGACTGACCATTGGGGATCGACGCCATGATAAAGCTATATCTGGTAAAGTCATGGAGAGCGTATTGAAGCTTGAAGTTCAAAACTGGAAGATCTGATGAAAATTAAACAGATAACGCTCGACCCTGGTCATGCTTCCAGACGCAATATTCTCTCTCTCATTACGCGACACATACAATCGCGCCTGGTCGAACATGATGATGTGCTACTTAATTCCGATGTCTTTTCCACGCAGGTTCTCAGAACCGAATTGGCGGATAAATGTACCATGTCCCAAATCAGACAATTAATTAATCGTCTCAGCACACCTTAAACTGATTTTTTAAAACAGTTTTAAACAGATGCATTTTTATCTGATAGCTGCATCGTCCACCAATATTCACAAGAAATTGCTAGGACATCCTATTGTTTACCAAATTTTATTTCTCGAAACAGAACACTCATAATAGCAGGTGGAGTGATCAATCTGTAAAAGTAAGTTAGATCCATCAACACAAACAAATCTGATGCAAACTTATGTCACGACCAGAGTGCCCCTAAGAGGTATCCTCTCTATGATCGGATGTGATAAAGCACCTGTGATGGTCGAATTGATGTGATTATCGATTTGGAGGTTCAAGTCTGCTGGTCCAAAGTGGCCGCTGAAATCCAGAGATGTGCCACCTGGTAAGTTTTCAAATACCACTCTTGGGGCAAAGAAAGAGGGAATTGTAGTGGATGAAGTGAAAATTCCCGTCACTTGCTGATAAAAACCCCCTGCATCGAAGCCACCATCAAATGGGGGACCTCCGCTTCCTTTCAACATGCCCTGGTAAGAAGGCATAATCCTAAATGATCTTGCTCAGCGAACATAGCAGATACGAGAAATCTTGTCGCACCGTGGCAGTTATTCGGATAACAAGGTTGATGTGGATTGACGAGTATTTATACATTCTATTGTTCGCATCGGGACTCACCGTGCAAGCCGTCAGTCTGCTTCTCTCCGGAAAAATATGTTTATTCATCGATTTCCCGAATTTATTGCCCACTTCTCCCCGATCAATAATATTTCTGATTGAGGGGCGATAGTTACCAAATTAGTAAGTACATTTGGGGCAAAAAACATGATGGCGGTGGGAGTGCAGCTGCTATTTGTGGTACATTGTGACCTTCAGCCTGCTACGTAACCGGCACGCATGCCTTTGTCTTGGACCATTTTGTGCACCCACGAGGTAACCGGCTGGGTGCGAATGGATCATCTGGCACAAACTTGCAATGCCACGGTCGATGCCACCAGTGGGGGCCATGCTCGGAAAGCTTAGTACACATGCTCTAGACTTACACTTGTACAGAAAGACGACGATTCACAATTCCTAGAGACCCTTAGGACATGATCGATGCTCCAGGGCCATAAGCACTGGTGCTTACCACGATGGGCACAGTGGCTGAGCATGACGTTTACAGAGAATCTCCTTCAGATAATACGACAAGACAAAAGGTATACAATTCACATTTTTCGTTCGACATCAACAACGTATCCATTATTATAGGTTTCGTGATTGGCGATCTGCGAAAGGTTGCCAAGTTAATTTGCGCACAGGTCGTTTCACGTTGAAGACAGCTGACCAAACGCCAAACTTGTGTCCACCTAAGTCACAGTCAAGGTGCCCTTGACAAGAACCTCCTCTGCAATTGGGTGGGCTAAAGCGCCCGTGATAGTCGCGTCAGGGATACCGTCAAAATGAATTGCAAAGTGTATTTGATCTGGTCCAATATGACCAGTGAAAACGAGATCTGGGCCGCCCGGTAAATTTTGGTATTTTGCATTGGGAACAGTGAAACCGGGAGGAGGATCAGGTGATGCATTATCGAGGGGAACAACTGTTCCATTTACAACATAATAGTTCGTTCCCGTGGTGAAGTTGCCTTCGAACGTGGAATCTCCTGTGCTGCTAAGAGTGCCGTGGTAACTAGACATTATAATTCTACAGCATTTCTATCAGATAAGATGACCGTCGAGTACCATGTAAAGTGAACGTTCACCTAAGGGTTGATTCGAAGACCCGCTGAGCTCTGAGGGAAAGTTTGCGATTGACACACTTGGGTCATATTTATATATTTCAGGAGTCGTGCTTCTTTGACGTTTATGGGAATAATGCAATGACTATCATGTTCAACGTTCGGTATGCCTGCAATACGTTTAAGCAAACGTTGTTTGACTCGAAGTTCTACCCGAATTATTATTTGCTAGGTATATTGAATTGACGCTAGAAATGCATTCTAGAAAGCCAGCTTCAAATTTGGTCTTTGCTCACTACTGCGGAAGCTGCTGCCAATCGGATGACGGCCCTCGTTTCAGCCGGAAACGCTATAACATGAATATTCACACACCGATTCATGACCACTGTCATGTCGGCCGAAACTCGTGGCGGTGGGGCATAATATGACGGAATACGCCATAGTGTCGTGCGATGATAGATACTCAAAATAGACAGGGCACATGGAGCTCGTTATGTCGCACGAGTACACTGACAGGAAGCATGCGCGATCCGGGTTTTTCTAAATAGAATGGATGCATGGAGCTATATTTCGAAGCTTTGGCCACCGTACACCGACATGATGAATGCAACCATTTCCCAATTTCAGGCGAGACAAAGCACGACCAAAGTGTGTGCTCAAACGTATAAGTATAGGCCAGTCGGCGACTCACCCTATCTTCAAACCTCAAAGACATTTCAACTCCCCTTGGTATATCGCTTTCTACATCCGCCATATCCATCCCTAATCGAAATGCTGTAGAATCATCATGTCTTCTCACACTGGTATCTTGACAGGCAGCGGCACTCCTCAGTTTGAAGGCAGCTTCAGTGCTGGGGGTGTCTATCACCAAATCATTGGGATCTTCACCACTGCTGGTGTTCCAGCTTTCATCGTCCCCCAGGCCAAATTCGACAATTTACCGGGTGGCACCTCACTTCAGTTCCACGGTCACATTGGACCTGCGGAGATTTACCTTCAAATTGTGAACCGCCCCAATGCTGTCATTTCGGGTAATTTGGCCCAGCCCATTGCCACCAAGATCCCTGTCACCGGCACCTTGACAGTGACTTAAATTGCTTGGCATCTGGTTTGTTTTCTACATAAAAATTGGTTGTTGGCAAGACCGGTCTAATTCGGCGCACTTTTCAGATTAATCACAAAGACTGCTATCGTGATATGTGTTGGATAGGTTAGAGAATGTTTGTTTCGTATTTGAGAAATTATGCCGAAAAAAGAGTCGCGTTGTGTGAATGATATTGTTCGAGTGCATCTTGAGATGAGAAGCGACTGCCGTCTTCGCTTGCACAGATCGGCTTCTGTTCATAATTGTATCACCTCCAAGCCTCTCGCCTCGCTTTGTCCGAACGCGCAAGGACGTAACTCAGATCCAAAATAACAAGACAGGGGTCGACAGCCTGAGGCCATTGTGAGTTCCTAAATATCAATGTAAACGACAGGGCCGTCTGTGGAACGGGAAAGCATTAAAAAAATCGATAAGATGGATGGACATAGGGCGTGGCAAGTGTGCAAGTTTCGCCATCTGCTAACACAACAGGAGCCCAGTGGGGTAAAACATTTAAAAATGACTTTGGACCCCCCAACGAAAAGAGGGGACTGCCTCAATTAGCGTTGTGATATCAAATGAAACTTTATAACGAACCCGAGCTGTGTACAAATCCTCCCGCAGATGCCCGTCAAGAAGCGCGGCGGCGTCGCTTAATATTAATCATGAAGGCATTTAGCATCTGCATCAAGACCTGGGCAGCGTGAGAAGGCCGCATTTGTAATATCAATTGAACTCCGTTGTCACCCTGCTCCTACTTAGTACTCTATCGATCAAGAATATATTATATTGCCCGCAGGCTCACCGGAAACCCGTCAAAGGCGCAGCCGGCGAAAGCCGATGCTTATCTAGTACATCTGTTTCAGCCGACCGGAAGGTCTTCCATCCACAAACGTTACCAGTGTGCAAATCTTACTGCGGTGCGAGGACATCTCCCACACACAACTGACATGCTCTGACCCAATTGCAGCAGCATCATTCATATGTCTACCTACCTTGGGTCTGTGAGAGGCTTCGGGGGTGCTCTATTCGAAGGCAACTTCATGGCGGGGTCCGTCTATCATGAAATGACGGGATCGTTCACCACTCCTTCCAATGTTCCCGCTTTCTTCGTTCCCCACGCCGTGTTTGAATATTTGCCGAGTGGGGCGCACCTTGCTTTCACTGGACATATTGGGCCCACGGAGCTATACCTTCAATTCACTGAACGTCCCAGGGCAACCATTACAGGCACTTTAGCCGCGCCGATTGAGAGGAAGATGGCTGTCGCTGGTTTCTTGGGATATTTCAGAATGGTTTGTTCTATGTTGACACGTCTGACCCAAGTTGACAATTAAAATTTTCGCAGGCTGATTCGAATTGAGTGTTGGAAATGTTGTATGTATGGAGATTCTAAAATGGGTGTTATGCACTATCCATTCGAATGGCGAAAATGTATATTTTTTAGCTTCGTATTTTCAGTAGACTGCAACTCTTCCAAGGCTGAGGTCACGCGTCACATATATTCTGTCAATACCTTATCTATTCGTGGTTCATAGGGGCTGACTTCGCTGTACAATGGTTTACGTCTGCTGAGGAGGGGTGAAGATGAGAAAGGGAAAGAAGGGGAGGCGAATAATATCTGACACACGTGCATATTGAAAGGAGATATCCTCAAAGATGGAAAACGGCATGACATGTTCCGCTGCTCCTTCTATCTGTTCTGGTTTCCTTGATCACGCAAGCGTGGTTCTATTCTCTGTACGATTGTAAGCGGGCTTCTCTCAAGGGTCACAGGCCTTGCCATCACGCCAAATCAGGAAAAAAGTCCGTCCACATGAAACAAAAGGCAAATACCATCTTCGGATCTATGATTATATTAATAAATCAGAACACATCAGACCTTCGGATATCATTACCAAAGTGCGCTAGTCCATGATCAGTCAAAATAAGTAGTAAACTTGAGGGTCGCCCGGCGCAGCAAATTTGCATTGGAGAGGGAAGTCTTTATAGAAGATATTTCTATCGATTACAATCTTCGTTTCGGCCGACAAGTGTTGCGCCTGGTCAATTTGCGGAATCGCGGTGCACCCTGGGATGTCATGCATCGATGCATCATGTCAAAACGATGGTGGGTATGTCGCTCCCATGGTACAACTTGACAGCATGAATGGATGTCAGTCGTAAACGGGCACGCCACAGGAGCACCATCTGGACCAAGCAACGTTACAATGCATCTTCAATCATCTTCTCACCATCCAAAAATAGCGAATGGAAACGTAAAACGGGTGTCTCAACAAGAACCAAACGTACAGGTTGGGTAGGAGGAACTTCTGGAGTTTTGGGGCGTGTTGTCCGACTGCTTCTTGTGGGAAGGAGCTCACAGATAGGATATCCATCTCCGGGTAAGCTATCACGGTCGGGGAGATGCGTTGAACGAAACCTCTGAGAATTCGTATATGTACCCAGCTCCGGATGATTGATCTGTGCGTTACACTCTAGTCTCTGTCAACGCCTTGCATAGCGCATACGCATGTTATGCTTCCCTTAATTCGAAGCTTGGTACACAGGAACTCCGTTATATCTGGTGTGAACTGGCAAAGTCCTAAGGAAAGAATTAGAACTCCAGATGGCAGTGAACATGGAATGTCAGTTCGTGGCAGCCATGTCGTGATTCTCTCGTTGCCAGCATTTTTCGCTTTCGATGCGATCCTACTACCTAGAATGTGGAGACTTGAGAGAGAAAAAAACGAAAACTCCCACGCAGTTTGCCTCAGCTCATCGTACTCCGTCTTCACCTTCCCCACCAACACTACTTTTCCCCCGTCGGACAAATCTTGCTCATTCCATCATGCCCGCCATGCAACTCGTCGTGAACGGGTTCGTGTTTTGTGCTAGACACGGGGACGAATATTGTCATATGTGCGTAGTTGACCACAGGCTCACAAACAACTCTCAAATCTCCGATGAGCTGAGCAATTTGGCGGATGTGTTTGAAATTGGGCTCGAGGTACGCAAGGTGAAACTATGCTGTGCCATGTCAATAACTGTCTCCAGGAGCGCCAACCAATTAACGTGTTTGCCGTCGGTGCAAGGGCAGTGCTTGACGAGCAAGAGGCTTTTGAATGCATCATTCATAGAAATATTAATTGCCTGTGGTGTTTCAATTGGGTGGCAATCATCGAGAAGGAGGCACATGAAACTGCGGAATTGGGGTCATGGCTCGAGAGACGATATATGTCCGTCCAGAGTGTAACTTTTCAATAACATTCCATGAGAGAATGTTGGAGGGCGCCATGACATTCGTGGCATACGTTACAGGTTTCTTTACTTAATATCTAACAATTCATATCTCTCTTTTAAAGTCATTCATTCAATAGCGTAGGTGACATGTCACACGTCACAAGGATTGTCAATTGTAATGGCAGAGTACACCTGGAGTCCTCCCGATTTTACCTTCTCGTTGATCCCACAAATAACTCAATCCACATTGGTGCTAGAAAATGACCCGCAAAATACAGAAAACTTTATGCGCGGAGCAAAATGGTATCTCAGTTCCTGTTCAAACCCTACTCATTACAACAATAAGCAGGTCTCCAGACGGGCTAAGTGTGCTTGGCCATTGTGAAAATTCCACTTTTCAATTGTTTGAGCTGTATGTAGATGGTTTGCTGACACCCGTACCTGCATTGAGCGCTCTCCTCTAGACCCGACAAAGTCCTCCAGTACCCACCAAATAATGAGAATTCCCTCGAGTTAGCAGATGCATCGATACGACCGACTGCTGCGTTGAGACAGCCTTCACCCATTCTCGACCTTTTGTGGTACCCAACAGCTACGCGTCATGACCCTGCTTCTTACTGTTTTGTCGCTTCAGTACGAGAGTGCCCTGTTAAGCTGCTGGATGCAGCTACTGGTCGCGTGTGTCCCTTCATTTTCCACTTGCTTGCGAGCAAAATCTAACGACCTTGTTGAAGCTTCGTGCCTCGTATCCTATTGTAGATCATTGCGAAAGACAAGTTGCTCCCCATAGTATGGCGTTCAACTTGACAACAACAAAGTGCGTCATATCCAATTCTGTATTGTGGTGGTATCTCACGGAGTTTTACCTACAAGGTTGTACTGTGGATTCGAGAACGCGATCGAGGTTTTTGACGTCCTTCACCCAGGGGAGGGGGTAAGAATGCATACAACACCCGCGAAGAAAAGCAAGGATGGGCTCAAAGGTGCGTAGCACCGCATCAGGTGTATGAGCAACACGTCTTATATGCACAGGTATAATATCCGCCTTGGCCTTCTCCTCCTCCGGGAGCTATACGGATGCATACTTTGCCGCAGGAAGTTTCACGCCCGCATCGCACAACATCGTCTTGTTCAACGAGGCACAAGGAGGTAATCCTATCATGTATATCGGGAACGGTGGAAACCGATCCTATGGTGGTGTCACTCAGGTAAAATTTTCTATACCATATGTACTACTACATTCTGACTGCATTCTCCTTGTTAGATCCGATTCGACCCAACCAAGCCTCATATCCTATATGCCTCATTTCGAGGCAGAGCATCTCACGGGCGGATTTATGCATGGGATCTGCGCGCCGTCAATTCCGGCACTTCAAATCCTCCTTACCGCATGTTCCAAACATACCAAGATGTGAACGAAGAAGCCATCCAAACGCGGGATGTAAATTATAACCAAAAGATGTTGTTTGATGTGGATACCACGGGAAGATGGCTATCCGTTGGGGATCAGGTGGGTTTCTGAAGTTGTCATATCGGCTTCTAAATGATTCTTTTAAGGCTGGTAGAATATCGGTTTTTGACCTCAGTTTCCAAGAAATGGAAGCCGAAAATGACCAAAACGCAAATGTAGAGCTGAATGCCGTTTCATTCCCGTCACTTCAATTCAATGCACACTTGGACGCAATCGGTTCCGTGGCCTTTAATCCCTGCTTTCCATTGTTACTGTCTGCGTCTGGATCGAGGCATTTCCGCGATCAAGAGGCCGACGACAGTGATGAGGACGAGGAGGAACAGGACGATCACCCAGTGGAGTGTACGCAAAAAATGAAGCCCATCACGCTGGATCGTTCTGTAATGGTTTGGAACGCGATGTGAAGACGCTGGCTGCTTTCTATGTTTGTGCCCACTTTGAGTGACGTGGGGAGCTCTTTAGATTCAAACGATGGCGAGGTCTCCCTTTTGGAATATCAGAAACGGATGCTTTTTGTTCGGGAGCCACATGGTGACTGAATCTTCTAATGGGGGCGACTAGGAACTCTATCACAACTTGAAGGGCGTTTGATGAAATCAAAACGTGGTTGTAGGTAATGTGTCGTTTTTCGAGACATCCGCTCATATCCATGTTTCAAGTGTGTTTTCGACTATGTGTTGACTCCATATCCCGTCTTTTTTGCCTTGAAAACTTCATATCCGTCATCGTTACAGATGGGATCGACCATGTGTACATATCGATGTTCGGGTATCTGCGCGCGTCCACCATTACGGTGTCGCTGCCGTTCTATCAACGAGTCTTTTCCGATATTTCTCTTACGCACGAGGTAAACCTGGATACGTTGCTAAGGTTCTAGCTTCAGAGAAGCGCTAGCCATGAACTTTTTTTTTTTTGGCAAAATCTTTCAGCTCTTTTCATATGAAAAGAAAACCCAACCTTACTTCTATAGGTCACACAAATTGCGCGTCCGTTTCCCCATTCGGTAGCGTAGGGTCGGATGTCTGAAAATGCCTAGATATACCAACTCTCATTGGGAAGACTCGTTCAAAGTTGCCCGCAAAACTCATCCACGTTTGGTAGTTTGGAAGCCGTGCGACTAGTTTCTCTCCATAAGTCGACGTACACCATCGTCGGCTTCTTGTCAGCTCAAACAGAATTTGGCCGTGCATCCCGGCGACCACCAGTTAGCTCCGCCCAACTACTGCTTGTTCCACTAATGGTAGTAAGTCGATGCAGTAAACGGCCGACTGATATCTGCAAAGAGACTGCCAAGCAGAAGGCGTTCGCCTTGATGACTTCCGAGGCAGTGCTGGTTTTCCCGATGGAGATGGATATGAACTAGGCTTGTACGCCCGCGATGAAGGTACCCTATGTATACGAAGATGAGGGGAGTCCTTCGAGACATACATGTTCCTGAGGGTCGCCTGGGAATCTTGACGGGGCGATAAGGCGCGCATGCTGGCGGCGAAAAGTACTTAAGACCGCATGGGACTCCAGGCCCCAGGGCCGCCCATGTCTGCTCTGACTTCTACATACTCACACACCCTCTCCTCACGCTTCACACTCAGAGACGATGATTCCGTGGATCCCAGACTACCTGTTGAATTACTTGACCATGTCATTGACGAACTGCGTGAAGCCGTAGACCAACGCAATATGAGCCTCGTTTGCACACAAGCTATGACCAGGTGCAGACGGAAGCTTTTTTCCGCTCTTACTTTTCATAGAGACGACAGCTCGTTTGACGCATTCCTTGATCTCCTCGAACACTCGTCCTGGACAAGCTTCGTTGCTGTTGAATCAATCCACTTTATCGACCTTTTCCGTGGGTCTAGGTGGCATACCTATCGCGCTAGAAAGGATACCCATCGCATAATTCGTCATCTGCCAAATCTAAGAACTATCTGGCTATCATCGACGCGAAAATGGCAAATATCTTGGGCATCCATCCCAAGCCATATTCGTCAACTGATAACCAGCCTGAGTCAAGATCTACACGACCTACAGATCGATTCTTTCCTATTCCATCGCAAGGACTGGGGAGAGTTGTTCACCATCATTCAAAAACCTGTGATCGTAACGTTGTATAACCTAGAGTTTGGTATGATGGATGACATTACTTGTCATCTCTCTGCCATATTTCGGCGCTCCTTAAAATTTGGGTCGCTTGATACTTCATCAATCTTGCCGCTGGAGGCCGTATGGGACTATTCAATCGCGAATGGGTTGTGTATCACTGTGGACACATTCCACCTGCGACTGTTAGAACTGCCTCCATGGAATAGGAACCGTTATGTGACGTTCGTGTCGCAAAAATTTCTACATCATGTTGGACCGTCCATCCGTTGCCTCCTCTTCAACCTATCGGGCACTTATAGCAATCCTGGTATGTCCTTGAGTATGCGTTTCGATAATAATTGTTATAAAAGGCTTAAACTAGGGCCACTAGTTGCACTACACAGTTACGACTCTTTGGATCTTTCACGTTGTACAAATCTCCGTATCGTGCGATTCGGCAGTTTCTCGTTAGACATTGCAGACGTATCTTCCAGGATGGACATGATTTGGAAATTACTTTCAGCTCTTCCGTCTCCGACGGGTATTGAAGAGATATCGATCGCAGTTGGCCCTAAAGATGAGTTCAAGAGCACGCGGCTTCGCGATTTGGAGGCATTTCCATGGTTAGAGCTGGTCGAACGGCTGAAATCAACGCTTTTAAATTTGAAAAAGATTGTCATTGGGGTTGGAACATATGGAATTTCACCAGCATTGCCGCTATACCTGGAGAAACTACGCAGCACAGGCGGTTTAAGGGAGTATGAAAACGCGGGCCTTGTCAAGTTCATTTTACTTCATTGGACTTCGCGGGCGTGGGCAAGTTTCGCATATATGTATCAAAGTGCGCATCTCATTTGTTGTTGCTCCCCAGGATGAATTACCATGGCGTCAAGTAACCGGGACCGAATGAATATCTAAATTTTGATTTCATGCGGGTATTTATGTATGGGGCAGAGGTTTTATACCAGTGGTATCCGAAAGCAATCCTGCCCGTTCTTCGCAAATATAAAGTTGGGAAGGTCCTCGAATTGCTGCTTTTAGCCATCTTTGATTGTAAAGTTTTTTGGAGTCTCGATTGTGTGGCAGTTCTTGATAAAATCAGCGATACAAGGGTGACCAGTCTCCCCAAAAGGCCGCCAGGGGGTGAAGTTGAAGTTGACGTTTGCTGACGCAATGATGCGATTACGCGGAGCTTGCATATGTATAACGTGAGCTTGGGGATGACTGACTGACTCTTCGCGCACTGCCATCGGGCGGTGGAAGACATGAGTCATCTAAGAGCTGTATATGATGGCATGTCAAGCAGAACAAGAGCTGTCAACAGCTAGTGATGGCAGTTGCTTACTAGTAGTCGGGTCGGGATGGCGTAAACGTGACTCAGCTGCTACACTAATTTCCCACAACGATATAAAGGTAAGTGCAACTGACCCGACACGATGTTTGGCCTCTTCAATCGCCTGCTCTCTATTTTCTCCCATACTTCCACCGTTGATTTAGCCCAGCTCAAAGCTCCAATGTCTTCGCGTATGTTCTACCAAAATACCCCAGTTGCTTATCGTGTTTACATTGTCTCTCTCCAAGTCGCAGGAAATGCCCAAACCGCCACATTCGCTGCAGGATGTTTCTGGGGGGTTGAACATATCTTTTTGAAGCATTATCCGCCCGCACAGAAGAGAGGTATTCTGAGGACATCTGTAGGATACACCGGGGGCAAACCAGAGGCAGAGAACCCAGACTACAGGACAGTCTGTTCGGGTGTCACAGATCACGCGGAGGCAGTGAGGATTGAGTTTGATCCTGCAAAAGTGTCATATGCGGAACTTGTTGGTGAGTTAGTGGAAATGGGATCATAGTCATACGCCGTGCTTAATTGTGCCTTGTTAGAGTTCTTCTATCGTACACACGATCCTACGACGTTGAACCGACAGGGAGCAGATAAGGGTACCCGTACGTGTCTTTACCGACCAAAAAGTAGTCTTTTGCTCACACTTGGATAGAATATCGTTCGGCCATATTCTATCATAGCCCGGAACAGAAGTCTATTGCCGAGCGCATTACGAAGGAGGTGCAGGATAAGCATTTTTCTCCCAAAGGGGAGAAGATTGTCACCGAGATTGTTGAAGGGGGACCTTGGTGGGACGCGGAGAAGTATCATCAATTGTATCTTTTCAAGAATCCGAGCGGGTACCAGTGTCCTACTCATAAGTTGCATTGGTAGGAACTGGATATCCGATACCGTTTCTGCTTTTTATGTATTGTCCATCTCAATCGACTGCATTAGAGCATTTCGTCATGAACGTTGGAATGGTCAATTTTGAGCTCTAGGCTTAATCTGAGAATTTATGGACCGAAGCGCGGGAGCGAAATGCTCCCTTTAATACACTTTATTTTCGATGCCAACAACTGAATGGGTTTTCTCTCTCTTTTTTTTGAACATTGGAATATTAGATTCCACACATCCTTAATCGTTTGTCATACAAGTCACGTTGGCAAAAAAAAACAAAAAAAACAGAAGCCGTAAATGTTCGACTCGTTTGTATATCAGGAGTTGGATAGATGGAGATTATACCGGTTCAGACAGTTTCGTACTTTAGGAACTACCCTCATAAATGTGCCAAGAACCGCGCAACGCCATGCATTAGTGATAGCCTTGTCCTGTGATGCGGCAAGTTAGGAGAGTACTTTTTGACTTTACCCATCAACTGTTCCCGTGGCACCATGATGTATGGCAGCATCATGAGCATGTCAGCATAATTAGCCTCCCGCCCTCCACGGTCTTCATGGCGCACGTCACCTGCCCTTGTTTGTTTCTCTCTCTTCTCATCAATGGCTTCGTCGCGCGGTTTCTCAATGACTTCCAATTCCGCCCTTGCTGAAGTCATAACCCCGTTCGGGTAGAAGTAGCTTTTCCAGCTATTGTCGAGCATGTCCTTCACTTCTTGTGTGGCGAAATGGCGAAGCACAGCGCCACCGTACACAATGTCAAGGATAATGCCAGGCGGCCATTCACCCGCGGTATCTGACATCCGGAGTGAAGATCCAGGAGCGAGGGCACTGTGCATAAGACGAAAGTAATGTGTTGTGTATCTTTTCTCTGTCGGTGATGCGTTGGGTTCTCGATGTCGGTTGTGTTCATAGCAAAGTTGGACGTCTACTACCACCATTAGGCTCTAATTAGTTCAACGATGCGAAGGGGTAACGCACTACCAAGAACGCAACATCTTTTTTGTTAAGAAGAAGGGTATTCCGAACGCCGTCAATGTCCTCCACAATGTCATTCCCAGCTGGGTCGTGGCTGCGATGTTAGCGAGGAATAGGCAGGATAGGTCTAGAGTAAGAAGTGATAACCCCATTTCCCTTGCTGCGGGTTATGAGGTGTACGGCGTCGCACAAGACATACTGTCCTCGATCCCGCTTTGTAAGTTCCTCACGCAATTGAGTCCTTCGAGTAGTGTACACGCTAGCCGTAATGTCTGAGCGCACGACATGGGGTCGATGGGGAACATAAGGGAAATCACAAGGCAGATAGCAAACAGACCGCACGGACCAAGGCATAACCGTGAGAATAATGGGACTACATAAAAGGCGTTGGGCTTTTGGGAAATTTTCTTCATTGATCCTTCTCAGTTCAAATCGCCAGGTGACGATATTGCGAGGTGCATTGGGTGGAGCCTTCTGGCTCTGACATTGCCCGTCCGGCACCACCTCCTTGTTACAACAAAGGGACGGGTTATGCGTGTTCTGATGGCGAATACTGAGGGGTCAACGTCAATATTTGCATCCATACTCAAAATTACATGTTCAGAACCTGTAATTCAACTCCACGTCAGATGAATTGCTTGTGGTCTTTAAAACCAACATTTTCCGCCATGGATTGGATCGTAGAAAGAGGTTGGGGATGGATACAGAGAAAGATAACAATTTTAGATCCTAATTGTGAATCTGTGCACCATGCATTAGAGTGACTCTAGTCACCATCTTGATAAGGGCAAGGGCTGACGTTGATACGTTGATACCTTATAAAAGCCCATGTCACCTACTTCCTTGCCAAAACGAATTGAATAAGATCGAAGCTCGACTTTGGAACTCATGCGCTCATGTACACACGAACGGTAGTTGCCCATTGGTTGTTGGATTGGGTTATTCAGGATATTTTGCTAATCGCAGGGCAACGAGCAACATTGATGACTGTGGCGAAACGCAATCACTGGTTTGAAAGAAGAGGTTGTGTGGCCGAGGACGAGACTCGAAAGGTTGCATGGTAAAAGTTGCGTTGAGTGGCCGCTTCGCTGATATGAAGCAATGCCATTGCACTGCCTAAGTAGGCCGGATAGGGGCCTTCCTGACCCAATAATCCCCGCGGCCATGACGGCCATCCCCAGCTATTTTATTTTCGTGGCGATTTCTGAAACGAATTCGTGCCGTGCGATGAATTTACTTTTCTAAATAGAAACATGCACCTTTCCAGACAAAGCACGACCAAAGTGTGTGCTCGAATCGTATAAGTATAGGCCAGTCGACAACTCAGAGCTACTACTTCAATCATATCCGCAAACCAACCATTTGGTGCGATAGCCTTCTACATCCACTACAATCATCTCTAACCAAAGTGCTGTAGAATCACTGTGACTGTGATGTCTTCTCACACTGGGATATTGTTAGGCGAAGGCGGTCCTCAGTTCGAAGGCAGTTTCAGTGCTGAGGGTGTCATTCGCCAGGTCATAGGCACCTTCACCATTCCTGACAGTGTTCCAGCTTTCGTCGTCCCCAGGGCAAAATTTGATAATTTGCCGCGTGGTATTACAGTACTTGAGTTCCACGGCCATATTGGACCTTCGGAAATTTACCTTCAAGTTATAAACCACATCAATGCTGTCATTTCTGGTACATTGGCCCATAGCCTCCCAAACAAGATCTCTGTCAATGGCACGTTGGAAGTGACCGTGACGCCGTAGGCTGAGACGTGTGACATCTGGTTTGTTTTCTACATTAACCTGGTTGTTGGCAAGACCGGTCTAATTCAGTACGCGTTTCAGATAAATCAAGGGTATCCTGATCTGTGTTGGTTGGATGGGTTCTGCAGAATGTTTGTTCTGTATTTGTAGAATTATCAGAAAGAAAAAAAGAGCTGCGTCGGTGTCACGAGGTTCTGGAACGAGCCGCGCTCCGTGAAATTTTAACGACATGGATATATGGATATACCAGTCGAACTGAACCTTCTAATGTGCTAATGACACCCTCGTTAGTCGAATCATATCTGAAAACAACTTGAAATACGCTGCTCACTTTTTCTCATTCTCCAACCGACAACACTCGTTGCTGAGCAACACGAGCTCTCATCGATTCCGTCAACCAGGGATGCATTTGTTTAAATACAACCCCGTTGGTGTTGCATATATGTTCCGAACTTCGTGGAAGCAAACATTTTAATATTCTAGCAGACAGGCTGAAGCGCTTCCTATTCGGAAACACAGAGAAGCCAGACGCGAGGGCGGGTCAGAGCCGTTCTTTTCCTGCAAGCAACCACTAAAATACGTTTCATGGCACACGATGCAACAGCCAATGCTTGTATTCGCTGGAGGTAGAATTATACGTACAGCGGAGGGTGATACGCATGCATATCATTGCGCGGATTTACAGCTAGTCTTTTTTTTTTTTTTTTTTTTCGCATGGTAATGGTGTATATTAGAGAACGAGACAAGTAAGTACAAGAGTACGGTAAGGTAGCACCTCTTAATGAGATGGGCGTGGTAAGCAAAGGTGGCTAAAGTAAAGTAAGGCGGGACACTAGGGTGAGGGCGCTAATCGGCGAAGAGAGCTACATGGGGGCGCAGGCGGCGGGGACGGTAAGTAAAAGGTACCAAAGCATCGAACGTAGCGGCTCGAGGATGGTCCTTCAGGAAAGCAATAAGGCCGACATAATTATTGTCGCGCCGTAGGAAAGAGCAAAAGGAAGAAAAAGGAGGAGGAAAAACGGGACACTCACATATGATGTGGGCGCGGGTCAGAGGTCTCCGGGTGGAGCAGAGCGTGCAGTGTGTGGGCGCTTGAGGAAAAAACCTACGCCGGTATTCAGCTGAGGGCATGTGGCCAGTGACACACCGAGTGAAGCGGGAGAAGAGCGCGGGCGAGTCGTCACATTTAGAGACAAAGCGCGACTTGGACTTCGAGAGGGTCGGCTTAATAGTAGAACCAGAGGCGTTAAGGCGGATAAGATTGTGACCGCGGGATTTACAGCTAGTCACTAGTCAATACTCTATTATGCTGAGTATCGACAGAGATGAATACTTGCAGGCGACGAGCCTCTACATATATCGGAGATGAGATGAGACGAATGTTCGCCTGACATGGGAGCTGTGGTGCCTAGTTAGAGCGATGCACATGAGGAACATATCAATCTGATATCCCATTCATTAGCCCATTCAGTAGAGAAGCTCCTTGAGCGCGTGACTAACGAGTAGTGACGCGTGACAAGTGAGGGTGTGGCTGTGCATTAAGTGATGACTGACGACCTGCAGCGAGAGGCGGCTCTGGGCTTGCTCGGGCTCCAGCCGCTCGTCCCTCTCAAGCGCGCTCACGAAGAGGACGACATCAGCTGCATTTGTGGCTTTTCATACGACGATGGCTTTTCCATTGCCTGCGACGATTGCTCTCGCTGGTGCCATGCTGCTTGCTTCGACATTGTCGACGGCGATGTTCCTGAGGAATGGCGCTGCTGGGTCTGCGTTCCACGTCCCGTAGACAAGGACCGCGCGGTAAAGCTCCAGCGCGCCAGGCTCAGTCGTCGCTCAAGCCCTCCCCTTGACCGCAAGCACCGTCGTGCTAGTACTAGTGCCCCCGATGAGCCCGCCTCCCTCTCCTACGTCCACATCCCCCACGACATCATCCCCAGCCACGAGACAAGAGAAAAACTCACTAGGCAGGCCCAGCACTGGAGGGGTATCACCGCTCTTGACGACCACCAGCGCCCTCAGACTGTACTCAAACCGTTGCAGCCCAACACCGCACTCTCACCATACACAAATCCCTTTGTCCTACCCCCCGCATATGCCCTCCACACGTCCACACCCATCCCATCCGACCACTTCATCGCATCTTACACTTCCACCATAACCCCTTCATCGTCCTATCTCTCCGATCCACTCAACTCGTACGCTCATCTCGGCATCCCCAAACCCTTTGTTCACCTCATCGGCCCCCCACTCGACCTCGCTCTCGACTCTCGCATCGCAGGCAATTCCACCCGCTTTGTGAGGAATGGCTGTCGTCCAAACGCCGTTCTTCGCCCCTTCCTCTGCCCACGCTCCCAGGACTCCTTGTCCTTTGGCGTGTTTGCATTACGAGATCTTAAAGCCAACGAACAAGTCGTACTCGGCTGGGAATGGGATGACGGCCATGTCGTTCATCATCTCCCCGCCTTGATTCAGTCCCCTCACGTCTTTCCGTAAGTCATCGCGTTTCTTTCTTCTCTACCCGCGGGTTTATAAACACCTTAGCACCCATGATGCTATCAGACCAGAAAAGATTGAACACATCCGCCATCAAATGTCAAACATTCTCCATGCCCTCAGCTCCACCTTTACCACCTGCGCATGTGGCGCCCGCGCCAAGAATTGTGCCATCATGCAAATGGCTGCATTTGTGGATGGCGAGATGCACCATTCCTCCAAGGTCGATCTCGGTCCCCTCGTTGGTTCTCAGAGAGGGTTCAAAACAAAGGAACGCGTCCCCTTTTCCGGAGGTTTGAGTGGAATGGAGATGTATCACGAGAATGGAGAGTCCCACCCAAACCTAAACCCAATAGTTATCGTCTCTCCTGCCTCTCCCGCCCCACCAGAGGCCACAGCGGCCCAGAAGACGTGCTCGCAGTGCCCCGCCATGCCTCCCGAAAACCGACCGCCAGACCCGGACGGGGAAGGGGACAGGGACAGGGACGGGGACAGCAGCATACCCAAGGTGGATCAAGTGCAATGTGAAGACCGGATGCCTCCCAAGATGCGCAAAAAGTGGATTCATCGCGAGTTGGAGGCCCTGCGCGAGTCTAATGCTGTTAATCCGGAGAGTGCGGCGGTGAGTGGGTTGGCTAGTTTGGGGATTAGGATGGAAGAGACCGATGTTAGCGGTGCGTCATCTGAAATGTACAAGGAACGTGGCACTAATGTAATCTAGATTCTGTGTCTATGCCCCCTCCGCCCCCTCCGCCCCTTCCATCCGACATATCATCTTCTACCTCTCCATCGTCGTCATTTGCTCGGCTATCTATCATCTCCCCTCTGATACCAGGGTGGTCTCCGCTCACACGTACACCACAATCCATCGTGGATGAAGTAGATTCATTTCTGGTTTCCAACCCACCTTCGAGGCTACCGCAGACGCCACCATCTCCTGAAGTGATGGATCTCGACGACCCTCCCCCTACATCGCCCTCACCTTCCCCTCTTACGGCGGTCACTGTGACAGATGAGCCGTCAATGACCGATGAACCACCACCATCACCACCATCGCCACCATCGCCACCATCACCATTAGCGCAAACTGAGGTTCACGACGTAAGCGGTGTTGCCCTCTCAGAAACCGAGCCACCACCACCACCGATGTCATCCCCCGCCATGTCTGTAACCTCCCTCGAGATGCCGACGCCCAAGGTTAAGATGTCACTGAAAGATTTTGCCATACGGAAGAAAAGGCAGAGGGAAGAGGAAAAATCAAAGAGCGAGAATGTGTTTGGAGGTGATCCGGAAGGGTTAAAGAATGCAGACGAGGTAGAGATGAGTGGGACGGAAAGCAATAAGGACGGAACGGAGGTTGAGCCTCATGAATCGGAGCTGCAGGCGAACAAGCCCACGGTACCGCTCCGGCTGCAAGGGTTCATGCCTATATCCACTACCGTTACAGAGACGCGGGAGGCCAAGGAAGAGCAAATCGAACCGACCATCACTCCCTCTGTCGTCGATCCACGCCGAGTCTCGCACGAAGATGGGGAGATTTCGAGTAGTGCGAGCAGTAGTGCCACACCGCCGTTGGGTGGGGGTATGAGACGCATGTCAGAGGCTCCTCCATCACGGACTGCTTCGTTCTATCCTCGATCGTATACACCACCTACGCAACCTCGATCTTTCAATCCTTCGCCCTCGCCGTCTGCCACCGCCGCCCCTACGGCATCAATGTCAGCGACAACACCCCGCCGACCATCGATTCCTCCGCTACGGTCTCCTCTCATTAGCAACTCCTCCCCCGTCATTGGCCTGCTTAATGCCAGTTCCTCCTCCACAACTACCACCGCTGCCACCTCTGCTGCCACCTCTAACGCGATCTATCACGACTACCTTGGAAACTCCATCCCTACCTCCTCTATCTTCAGCAGCTTTAAACCCTTATCATCAAGACCGCTCCCCAGTGGTCCTCGCGCGCTAAGGGCGGTGAACAGTCAACCACTGAGTACACCTCCACCCCCTTCTACGACGATGATGGCGACCTCGTCGTCATATCGGTCTTCGCCCTCGTCGTTTTCTGGTTCGAGCTATATTCCTCGCGGGCCATCTGCAGACAGGGATCGGATGGATCGGATGGATCGCGTGGATCGGATGGATCGGATGGACAGGATGGACAGGATGGATAGGACGGATTGGGAGCGCGATCGGGCTTGGCGGTCGAGGGTGAGAGGGCCTGGGTGGCGGTGAGGCCGATGCTGGGACCCAGCTAGGCATGATTATTATTATTGGGTTTTTTGTCTTGCTTTTCGGCTTGTGCTTTTTAACAATCTGGGACTTGGAAAATGACTGATAAATAGATTCATAAATGTTGGTTGAATTTTACTGAATTCATGGTTTCTGATTTGCCTGATGGCCTTTGCATGTGACATGATGGTCATGTCACTTTTCCATTTCTGGTCTCCCCTCTTTTTTTATTTATTTATAAGGCATCATTGATGGATGGGATACTGTATCTAATTACAGGAGGGGAGAGCAAGCATGATGACAAACATCAAACAAAGCCCACAAACTAAAGGGTTTAGGCCAGTATATATGTAAGTTGCTGAAGAGAACATCAGTAAACCTGGGGCCAATAGACATATGCTTCACCCTAACATCTCTGGATTCTGCTACTTATTCCTAATCAAGGCACAATACTGGGATGAGTACAACTGGCCTGCATAGCCACAGATACATGAAACCCTAAGATCATTGCTATCACATTGATAAGCAAATGAATGGGTATGACAGTTGGGTGCATATGGACCTAATGAACCAATTGGGATCAGAGCATAAAAGATTAGGCACATTTCAATTCACTGGGGATATGTTGGGAAACCTGTATGCCACTCTCACAGGTTGGCAGCAGCACTGGATGGCAGAAGACAAGGGGCCTGCACCAGCAGGAGCTACACCAGTGGAAGAAGCTGCTCAAAATAATGCCATGCATGCCCAGCAGATGCAAAGGGAAGACACAGTTTGTGCAATGGGACAAGTCATTGCAGGAATTATCAATGAGTATTGCTGAGCAAACCCTATACCAGCACTGTTGCCACTTAAGGCAGAGATGCCAGATTACTATGAAGGAGATCCCCAGATGGTTGATGGATGGTTATGCCAAATGCAAATGTACTTTATGTTGGCAAGGGAAACCAAAACAGATCCATTTGCCTTTATCAAATAAGAAAAGGGAAAGATAATAGAGCAGGCAATTGGGCTGGTGTAAAGCTAAAGGCAGTGCAGGATGCACAGCAGAAGTACCAAGACAGGATGGATGCAGGAGAGTGGGCAGCTGGTCTTAATTGGGAAGAACTCAACAGTGGGTAAATGGTCAATGAGATAATAATGTGACAACCATTGACAAATCAATTTCCATTTATGACATGGTATCAGGAACCCCTTGGTGTGATGTCTAGGAGCCCCAACAGAGAACTGAAGGAAGAGGAGGAGGGAGGGAATGAGGGGGAAGACCCAAGAGAACTCAACTGAGGACTCTGGGTGCTGAATTGCACCCTTTATATACTACAACAGGTGGTCTGTGCACTAACCCTAAAGGCTGTACAACCCTACACTAAGTATAGTATGGTATGAGTCAGATGGCTGTGCATGTGGTAATAGCAATGTGTCATCAGTGCTGAGCCCTGGTATCTAATCTAACTATCTAAGTGCCAACTGATAGGTGCCTGCTTAGTCAGCACATGTTTATATAATATGGAGAAAATAAATAATAAAAGAGAAATGACTTAGTAAAAAGTGAAGCTTTTTCAGTTGTTCATGACAGTACCCCCTTTTTAAGATTTGGCTTCCACAGTACTTTACACTGCCCCACCTGTCCCATTGGACTCCTGGGACTGTCCTGGGACTTCCCAGGACTCCTGGTTCAGTCCTGGCTCTTTGGACAAGACCCAGGTAGTACTCCTGGTCCAGTCCTGGCTTAGTCCTGGCTTAGTCCTGGTCATGTTAACCCATGAATAAAACCACTTATTTGGCTACATATATATTATAAACACCTGGAAATAACACTCAACTGAGATATGCATCTGAATTTGACAGGAGTAGCATGTACATCTGCTTTTCCATCTCATTCTAGCCTGCACCAACAGGCTCTCAATGTCAATGGGATAGGCACAACCCAGTGTGAGTATCACAAACAGTCATAGTCATGTGACCATAAACAAAATAAAGTTCTGAGCCATTTAGACTGTACTCCTGGTTCAGTCTGGTTGTGTTTACCTTACCAATATAATTTATCAATATCTCTTCTTTGGGCTTATGAATACTATAAATGACACAAACAACAGCCAACTAAGCTGTACAAGCAATAATTGTAATCAGCTACCTATGAGGAATATTTGTGCTTATTTTCCAAGCAAACTTTGCCTAACTTGAGAAAGGATATTTCCATTTCAAACATATTCAAACATTATTACTACTCATCTGGCTGCAAGCATGCTATCAATAACAAATAGACTGAGCTATGGATCTGCTTCTTCACCCCCTCCATCTTGTGCTGCAAATGCTTCTTCCCTCATATCTTCTGCATCTTCTTCCTCTTCATTTTTCCCATGTGATGTCTGTCTATGGATAACATGCTTTGTGTGGTAAAATAGCATTGCATGCAGGAACCAGTTGTAATTCCCAGGAGTCATCCTTCTGAGTATTTGTTCAAAACCACCTAACCATGCATTCAGCTGTTCACAGGCTTGTGTATTGAATGCCCATTTATAATAAAGTTCTCCTTGATTGTTTCTGGCTGCAATCACCAGATTTGGTGCAGATCCATTTAATGGAGCAGGGTTGCACCAAGTTTGGCATAAATCATCATTAACATGATGATTAATATAGTGGTATGAGTCAACAATAAATCTTGTTGTTTCCTTCCACTCCTCCCATCTGCCATTTTGTAGGCAACTGTGTAGTACCATGCATGCCTTGTCAATGCAAACATAGTCAGGTCTGGACTCTACTGTGGGGTAGACACTTTCTAAAAATTGCATAATGTTTGCAGGGGACTCAGATTTTGCAAACTTGGCCCATGCAATAACAACTCCACAAGGAGCACAGATGGTCTCTATCAGGACTCCCTTGGCGTGATGCCTAAGAGCCCCAAACAGTAGACAAGACAGGAGGGACAGAGGAGGGAGGGGAAACCTGAGAGAACTCGACTGAGGACTCTGGGTGCTGAATTGCACTTCTTATACATATACTATGACAGGTGGTCTGTGCACTACCCTAAGCCCTACTCTAAATATATGTAGTACAGTATGAGTAAGATGACTGTGCATGTAGTAATAGCAATGAGTCATTAGTGCTGTGCTCTGGTATCTTATCTACTTTATCTAAGTGCCGAGCAATAGGCGCCTGCTTAGTCAGCACATGGTTATATAATATGAAGAAAAATAAATAATAAAATGAAATGACTTAGTGAAAAGCCAAAGCTTTTCAGTCGGTCATGACAGTACCCCCTTTTTAGGATTTGGCTTCCAGACAAATTCAAACTTCTTTATCATCCTTCAGCGCATCACACTCTATCACAGATGATTCCTCCACTTCCTCAATGATGGGTGAGAGTGGGCAGGATGGTGGGGTGAGGTCTTCAATTGTTTCAGCGCAGGGCACTATATCATGCAATTGGTGTAGGCACATGTTACATTGACATGGCCCTTCCGCATCTCCTGGCTCTGTAAGGGTATCTAAGCCCTTTCTTCCTTTCCATTTTTGCCAGTTTTGTTCCCATTTTGCAGCTGGTGCTACTGCATTGACATCAATTTTGGACACTGTTTTGTCCGAGGATTGCGTGAAGTTTTTGTAAGGTCTGAAAGTCAACCCTTCTGATTGCTCCGGGGTTTCTATCATAAAAGTTTTTTATTTTTCTTTTTGCATTTTGTAGATTTTCCAATGGTTCCCAGGAGTTATGCTCAGCGGTGTATCCTTTCCACCTGACCAAGTACTCCATTTTGTTTCTTTTTAGTCTTACATCTATTATTTCCTCCACCTCATACTCTTTTTCACCGTCTATTTCAATTGCCGGTGGGGGTTGTGCCTTTTGCCCTTTCATTGGTCGTTTCCATGGGTGGATTTGTGAGACGTCTACCATGGGGTGGATTTGTTGGGAGAAAGATAGATCCAGTTCTACTGCATTTGATGACACTATTTTCTTGATTGGGTATGGCCCAATCCATCTCTCCACCAATTTCCTAGTTGGTTGTCCTGTCAACCTCAAATCCTTTGTTGACAACCAGACTTTGTCTCCAACTTTGTACTCAGGTGCATCCAATCAATGTCTATCTGTGTACAGCTTCATATCACCCTGTGATTTTAGCAAGGCTGCTTGAGTTTCCTCATGGATTTCCTTCATTTTTTGGGCAAATTCTGATGCTGCCGGGTTACTTCCTTCTCTCCTTGGTTCTATTCCCATCCGTGGGTGTTTTCAGTAGTTCACAAAAAATGGTGTCTGTTTTGTTGATGCCTGTATTTTATTATTGTAGCTGAATTTGGCAATAGACAGCCACCCAGACCAATCTTCTTGTCTATGGTCTACAAAGATCCTCAGGAACTGCTCTAAGTCCTGGTTCATCCTTTCAGTTTGTCCATCAGTTTGTGGATGGAATGCAGTGGACAAGTCTGTTGAAATTCCCAACATTTGATTTAACTCCTTCATCATCTGTGCTGCGAATTGCGGACCTCTATCCAAGATGATTGATTTGGGGAGTCCATGTAGTTTCCAAATGTGATCCCTGAATAAACTTGCCAACCCTCGTGCTGACGTTTCCTCTGATGTGGGTATGAAGTGTGCCATTTTGGACATTTGATCACACACTACCAAGATTGCGTTATGTCTGTGGGACTCTGGTAATTTTGTGATGAAATCCACTGAAATATGCGTCCACGGCTGAGCTGGTGCCGAGTTTGGCATTAGTTTTCCAGTGGGAGGATCTGGGAAATTTTTTTTCCGCTGGCACTTGTCGCATCCACCAACGTATTTTTTAATAAATCTGGTGATTCCAGGCCACCAGTAGTTTCTTGTAACGAGTTTGATTGTCTTCCATTGCCCCCCATGTCCAGCAATGGGTGTATTGTGGTGTAGGTGGACTATCTCCATCCGCAATTTTTCATCCTTAGGTACATAGACTTTTCCTTGCCAGAGGATAAGTCCTTGTTCCATCTCCCATTCTCAAGCGTTTAGTGTTTTAACACCAGCCTTTTTCATGGCTTCTACTGCCTTTACTACTGCTTCGTCCTGTACTTCAGAGTGTTGAATTTTGTTTAATAATTCTTTTTCTGAGCTATGGACAAATACATGTCCATGATGTAGTGTGGCAATTCTGAAAAAGTCCGGTTTGAGGAGCGTGACGTCTTTGTTATCATCATCCACCCCCTTTTTATGGTCTGGCCTCCTGGACAGAGAATCAGCCTTTCCCATAGTAACACCGGCTTTATGGTGTAATACAAAGTTAAATCAGCTGAGGTACAAAGCCCATCTGGCCTGTCTGTGATTCAACTTCTTTGCACTCATAAAGTACTTGAGGTTTTTGTGATCAGTCCAGATTTCAAACTGTTCACGTGCTCCCTCCAAGTAATGATGCCATGTTTCCAGACAACGCATAATGCCTAGCATTTCTTTGTCATGGATGTCATAGTTGCGCTCGGTATCATTGAGCGACTTTGATAGGTAGGCCACAGGCCTCCATTTGTCATCCCTGCAGAACATAGATAGGATGCCACCTGTAGCATAATCTGATGCATCTGATTCTACTCTGAACTTCCTGTCTGAATCTGGGGCAACTAGCAAGGGTTGCTCTGTAAATATCTTTTTTAGGCTTTTGAAGGCTTTTTCCTGGACCTCTGTCCATTCCCATGTTTTTTCTTTTCTAACCAGGTTATGTAGTGGTCGTGCAATTTTGGCAAAATCTTGTACAAAGCACCTGTAATAATTGGCAAGGCCTAGGAATCTTTGTACATCCTTGACACAAGAAGGGGTGGGCCAGCTAATAATGGCTTCAACCTTCTTTGTATCCATTTGAATTCCCTTGGGTCCTAGGATGACTCCCAAGAATTCAACTTCTTCTACACACCACACACACTTTTCTGGTTTTACATATAGATTGTTTTCTTCCAGTCATTGCAGGACTTGTTGTACGATTGCATCATGCTCTTCTTTTGTTTTAGTAAAGATGAGTATGTCATCAATGTACACAATGACTTTTCCTGCGTTGATCATGTTGCGGAAAATGTCATTCATCATTGCCTGGAAAGTGGCTGGCGAATTGGTTAGCCCAAAGAACATTACTACCAGTTCGAAAGAACCTTCAGGGGTAGTGAATGCGGCTTTCCATTCATTGCCTTCCTTGATCCGTACGTTATTATAACCCCATCTAAGATCTAGCTTAGTGAAGTATTTGGCACTGCCTGCTCGATCTACGAGCTCCGATATAAGTGGTAACAGATAGTTATTTTTTACTGTCCACTCATTCAGGTATCGGTAGTCCTGAACCATCCGCTTTTTTCCATCTTTTTTGCTTACGAAGAAGACCAGTGACGTTTGTGGTGATTTAGAGGGTCGGATATACCCTTTGGCTAGTTGATTGTCCACAAAATTCCGTACTTCTTGAAGCTCATCTGGGGATTAGGGGATACACCTTCCCTTTTCTAGGCTGATAGCCAGGTTTGGTATCAATTGCATGATCCCAAGGCTTCCTAGCTGGCATGCATTCTGATGCTCCTTTCTTGAGGATTTTAAGGTATTGATGGTATTGTTCCGGTACCATCTCATTAGCTGTGAGTTTTGCCAACTCTCGTACATGTCTCATCGACCCAGGTTTTGGTCCAATGGCTGGGAACACTGGCAAGAATGGGTATTTATTCCCATATTTGTATTGACTCAGGTGTTTCATTTGTTCCATGTACATGAGATGCTTCTCACTTTCCTCCTTTTCTTTGAGCCAATGTGCGAAGTCTAGCTCTTTTTCCTGCTCCCACAGATACTCTAGAACATGCCAGTGTTCCGCTGATTGGACCTTCTGCTCCCACTTCTTGGTCCATTCTCTTTGCCTATGTCCACAGCTTTGTGGACAATGTGTCAGTTTGACTTGACCGGTCTCCCAATTGATTTCTGGGTTATGTTTCTGTAACCATGTTGATCCGATGATTACATTGGTTTTTCCTAGCTTGCATATTTCAAAGGTGGCTCACTCTTTATGCCCTTGATAAGATAAGAGGAGATCGACCTCATGGGTGATCATCCCTCCTTCATTGTTTGTTCCATCCACATTTCGGACTTGAATGGGACATTCCAAGGGTATGAGTTTAAAGCCCATCTTTTTTGCATATGCAGCATGCATGAACAACCCTGTTGCTCCTGAGTCGAGCAACGCGGTTTGTTGGGTTTGTTCATGTGTGTCCAACCTTTCCAACCCAATCTCCATCAAGATCTCGTCCTTCCGTCCTATTGACCTAATTACAAACTCCTTTTCTCCTTTTCTAAATACTCTTTTAGGACAAGCAGTTTCAGCGCTAAGCGCTATATCATGCTGCCTTCCTTTCAAGTCCTTTTGTTCCTTTGTAGATACTTGTACTACTGTATTTGGTAATGAGGAATTAAGCACAGGTTTAGCCGCCCTGCCACGCTCCTTGGGAGTGACACATTCAGCGCCATGTGCTATATCATGGTGTTTCACCTGGGAGGTCGCCTCTTGTGGGAATGTCTCAGAAGTCCTTGAGACTCCCAAGATCGTCCTGGCATCAACCCGGTCAGCGCTAGGCGCTATATCAAGGGGTTGTGGACTATCTACCAGTTTATCTAGTACACTGTATCTATTATGAGAGTCCAGTATGGGACCTACTGACTCTCTTCCTCTCTTAAATTCTCTTCTCCTTTCTTGAAGTACTCCTTCCTTTCATCAAACATCATTGTACAAATATCAAGTCCTGATCTGCAGTTTCTGGAAATGTGTCCAATCTTGCTGCATTTGTAACATCTGAGAGGTGGTCTTTGATTTTGATCAACGTCCATCGCATTAGGGTCCAGCTGATTTGCTGTACTACTTGAACTCGTGGAGGCTCCAGCTCCCAATTGTCCCTGACTCACTGATCCCGATCCGAATCTCCATCAGGGTTTTGGCTGGCCAGGGGCTACCGGCTTCGCCATATCCGGGCCTTTGGATGCTCCTTCACTCCTATTGGCGGAGCTACTGGTTCGTGAGGAGTAATACTTCTCCTTGGCTTTCACCTGTCTCCACTGGCAATCCAACTTTACTGCTTTCTGGTACCATCCTTCTATGGTCTCAGGTACTTCATCGGCCTCCATTATCCTTTTTTGGAGTCTGGTATTCAAACTATGTTTGAACTCTTCGATAAGAGCTCTCCCCAGGTATCCGGTGCCTTGTGATACCTTTTTAAATTTTTGCATGTGTTCCTCACATGTACTGGACCCTTGTGTCATGGTCCGCATTTCTGAGATTTTTGATGACTGCTCATCAGTGTCACCAAAATCCCTTCTGATCTGTCTGAACAATTGTTCCGCCGTTTGCGGAATTCCTTCTTCGTCATTGGCCATCTGCTCCAGCAGATTGTCCTTCCAATCTGCAGCAAAGCCTTCCGTCATGTATGAGATGATCAACAAGATCCGTTCCTCCTTGTTGGATTCTGGCATCTTTAATTGAATGTAAAGTCTGCATGTGTTAATGAAATTTGTCACTTCTGACATTTTTCCGGAAAAGACCGGTGGCTTGGCTACGTCGATTCTAGACAATCCGCTGGTCCCGGGAATATTGAATACCGTCCCTGGCGGTATGTTAACGATATTGGTGGGGGGAGGAGTGTGTGCTGCTGCAGCCATGGCGGCCTGTGCAGCATTTGTTTGTAGCTGTGTCAGCTGG
Organism: Amanita rimosa; assembly: GCA_023014395.1. Taxonomy (NCBI): domain Eukaryota; kingdom Fungi; phylum Basidiomycota; class Agaricomycetes; order Agaricales; family Amanitaceae; genus Amanita; species Amanita rimosa. The sequence goes on along the minus strand of JAEBUO010000026.1, from coordinate 339,317 downwards.
TTTTGGAGGGCTTGGATGGTCGCAGCTTGCGCGTTGAGGAGATTCAGCAATTCTGCTGATGTCATTTCTTGGGGTGCCGCCATACTGTGATAGTTTGGCGGTGGTGATGTAGGTGATGGTGTAAGCGGGGGTGGTGGTGATGAAAAAGGTGGTGCGGGTTCTCTGATGAAATCGGCGTCAGAGTTGAATAGTAGGTTTGGATTTAGTGTGGCTGGATTTGGTACTAAGATAGGAAACGGTGCTGCTTCCCACTGATGTGGTTCCTCTGTGATAGAGTTTGTTAAATGTGATGATGATGAGGATGTAGATTCTCCTTCTGATGAACTAAAACCCACATCATTTGGATCAAGATTGCCTGTGACAGCGTCCCAAAAAGTATTGTTATTGTTTGTATCTCCTATCTTGTATGTAAAGGTGAGGGAGGTCTTGGCCTGTCACCTGCTTGGGAACGTAGATATGGAAACATGCACTCAGGGTCTGCAACCACCCCTGCAGTGCTACAATTTACTTTACTGACTACTGGTTTTATTTATGGGTAAAAGGGTCTATCTAATCAGGGTCTGAATGGTTGTCCTGATGCCGCTACACTGTACAGGTGCGGGCCTTTCTCAGAGGCACGTGGGCAAGTGCTGGCTACCTCCAAGGGGTACAAGAAAAGGTGTATATACGTAAACTAAATGTATAGCCTTCAGAGGCCTAGACCAGGGCAATTTAACATGCCAGGGGGCTGGTGAGGCTGGTCCCTGGATACGAATCATGTATTGTGTGATTAGTCTGGCACTGGTCTCCTGTGCACAGGTAACCCTATTGACCAGGTTAGGTCCTTTGGTTTGCGTCAACCAGGAACATAATGCAAAGCTAGTTTAGGGCTGCGATGCAGAGCCACAGGTGTGCAGTTTTGAACGGTGTCTGGCAACCGGTACTGCAATTTTATAGTTGGCATATGACTGTGTGATCCCCCTGTTCTCTGTCCACTTAAGCCTGTGGTCCGGCTGTATCAAGTGTGGGGCTGTTGAGCAAACTAGTTGAGTTCTACTATCAGGACTCCCTTGGTGTGACGCCTAAGAGCCCCAAACAGTAGACAAGACAGGAGGGAGAGAGGAGGGAGGGGAAACCCGAGAGAACTTGACTGAGGACTCTGAGTGCTGAATTGCACTTCTTATATACTACGACAGGTGGTCTGTGCACTACCCTAAGCCCTACTCTAAATATAGTACGGTATGAGTAAGATGACTGTGCATGTAGTAATAGCAATGAGTCATCAGCGCTGTGCTCTGGTATCTTATCTACTTTATCTAAGCACCGAGCGATAGGCGCCTGCTTAGTCAGCACATGGTTATATAATATGAAGAAAAATAAATAATAAAATGAAATGACTTAGTGAAAAGCCAAAGCTTTTCAGTTGGTCATGACAGTCTCAATACAATAGAACCTGGCTGCTGTGAAATGATTTTTTACTCTTTGTACTTGCTGCACAGCATTATGTGATTGTGTGTTGCCCCTCATCTCAGCCATCCAAGGCCAACTTTCATCTGACCTTCTCAATGCCCTCCTATAGCCTCCTAATCCATTTTCCCTATGGCTTGCAAGATACTGTCTCCAAGTGTTCTGATGCACCTCACAAGCCAGTGTGCCTTGTACCTTGGCATTTGTACACTCTTCAACATGACAAAAGCCTCCATACATATTTCATGTAAGGCACAATATACACCTCCATGTGCATTTTGCAACTGATACAGTTACCATAGGCACAGTGTGTGTGACCTATAACAATGCCATCCATGACAACCATTCTCACTGGAGCTTGATCCTGATCATCTTCTGGCTGATCACCTGCAGCACCCTGGTTATATTGAATGACCTCTACCCCTAATGTGGCTGATGGATCATTGGCTGATATTACATCTGGATATCTCTTGTACTTCTGTGTTCTTGTACTTCTGTGTACATTCATTACAGGTGTGTTGATCAGCAGCTCTTATGATTCCATTTTCTCCAACAATGTTGAAAGCTTCAGATGCAACTTCATCTATGGAAAGACCATCCTGCAATACAAGCTCAATAGCTGATTGTGAAGCAACAAGGCATATTGATTCTTGTACAAAGGCCTGCCAAACTTGATGCCTTGTCACCATTCCTATTTTGATCAGAGCATCATTCCAGAAATCAGCATATGCAGTTGCAGATGCATGGAAATTATACATGCTACTCAGCATATGCAGTTGCAGATGCATGGAAATTATACATGCTACTCAGCACAGCAGAGGTAAACATGCAGTCTACCCATAAGTTCTGGCCTATCTTAATATATTTTGCAGCATTGAGGCACAGTCTTGCATGCCCACCATCCACAGCAGGGAATCTCTCATGATCTGCATAGTATGTTGTCTTACATTTTTTGCAATGCCCTGAAATGACAGGTACATTGTCATAGCTGGAGTAATTCTTGATTAATTTCACCAATGGAATGTCCCTTTGTCTTGACCACTGATATAGAGCCCCTTTTTCACAAGCAACATTATGGCACACAGCTCTACCAGGGCATATAACAAAGATGGGTTGCAACTCTTTGTGAGAAATAGGTTTCAAGTTCCTTTTGTATCTATCTGTGTTTTGGTATGGATTAAGGCTAAGGAGGTTTGGCATTGCTTCAAGTTTGACACCCAATGCAATACTGAAATTCTCCTCAGTCATTCCTTGATGGGAATCTGACCTCTTCAACAGCCTGCTATTTCAGCCTTTTGTTCAATGCATTACCAAGGCACCTAATCCATCCAGTTGCTACTGTGCTTCTTTCACTTGGACCTTCTCCCCTCTGTTGCCTGAAGTGCAAACTCAGAAGGTCTGTGTTCTCTGTGATAGTAAAGAGGGTCATCAAGACTGTTGACAACATTACAGAGGAGCTGAAATGGCTCTCCACAAATTTATTAAACATCTTGAATGTCATGTTAGGGAATGGTGCTTCATCTTGTGCAGCCACAACAGGAAGCTGGCAAAATATAATCATCCAAATCATGAGCCAACTGGTCTGACAGAGATATTGCAATGTTTCAAAATTTCTGTATTCATAAGGGTGGCATGTAAATTTAAGTACACCAGATTGCTTACTTAGTTTTCTTGTGCTTCCTTGATTCACCTTTGGAGCTAGAAGCTTCAACCTTGTCTACCCTCTTTTTCTTTCCTTTCTCTGGCTTCTTGGTCCTCCTCTCCTTCTCCTCCTTCAATTCTGAAAATGTATATGAAGCCTTCTCCTTACCCCAAACCTCCATATCACTAGGGCAATCATCTCCTCCATTTAGCCATTCTTTAAGTTCAGGAAAATTATTGATGTTGGAAAAAGCAGGTATGACATAGCTGAACCATGTAGTCTCAGATGTAAACAGCTGGATTATGCTGATATTGCTTGGTTTCTTGCTAGCCCATGTACCACCCTTCACCTTCTCACTCAAGGTGTGCTGAGCTTCCAGGCATGCCCGGAACCTGGCATAATATTCTCTAACACCAAGATTCTTGCCCTTGGTCTCTGTAGTCAAATGCTCTGGAATATTGAGCAATGCAATGATATCAGGACTCCCTCAGTGTGACACCTAAGAGCCCCAACTAGCAGACAAGACAGGAGGAGGAGAGGAGGGAGGGGAAACCCGAGAGAACTCAACTGAGGACTCTGGGTGCTGAATTGCACCCCTTATATACTACAACAGGTGGTCTGTGCACTACTCTAAGCCCTACTCTAAATACAGTACTTGCATGAGTAAGGTGGCGGCACATGTAGTAATAGTAATGAGTCAGCTGTGCCATGGTCCAGTATCTTATCTACTATGTTTATCTAAGTGCCAAGTGATAGGCACTTGCTTAGTCAGCATATGTGTATATAATATGAAGAAAATAAATAATAAAATCGAAATGACTTAGTGAAAAAGCCGAAGCTTTTCAGTCGGTCATGACAGTACCCCCTTTTTAAGATTTGGCTTCTAGACAAATTTCAAACTTCCACATCATTGTTCAGCGCATTGTGCTCTATCATGGATGACTCCTCTAATTCCTCAATTATGGGTGAGAGTGGGCAGGAAAGTGGAGTGAGGTCTTCAATTGTTTCAGTGCAAGGTGCTATATCATGCAATTGATGTAGGCACATGTTACATTGACATCTGCATCTCCTGGTTCAGTAAGGGTATCTAGGCCTTTTTTCCCTTTCCATTTTTGCCAATTTTGTTCCCATTTTGCAGCTGGTGCTACTGCATTAACATCAATTTTGGACACTACTTTGTCTGAGGATTGTGTGAAGTTTTTGTAAGGTCCGAAAGTTAACCTGTCAAAGGTTGCTCTGTCAAGCCTTCTGATAGCTCCGGGGTTTCTATTGTAGAAGTTTTTTATCTTTCTTTTTGCATTTTGTAGATTGTCCAAGGGTTCCCATGAGTTATGTTCAGCAGTGTATCCTTTCCACCTAACCAGGTACTCTATTTTATTCCTTTTTAATCTTACATTGAGTATTTCTTCCACCTCATGCTCTTTTTCACTGTCTATTTTGATTGGTGGTGGGGGTTGTGCTTTTTGCCCTTTCATTGGTCATTTCCAAGGGCAGATTTGTGACATGTTTACTATGGGATGGATTTGCTGGGTGAAGGGTAGGTCCAGCTCTACTGTGTTTGATGACACTATTTTCTTGATTGGGTATGGTCCAATCCATCTTTCCACCAGTTTCCTAGTTGGCCATCCTGTCAATCTCAAGTCTTTTGTTGACAACCAGACTTTGTCTCCAACTTTGTATTCTGGTGCATCTGATTGGTGTCAATCTGCATATAGCTTCATGTCACCTTGTGATTTTAGCAGAGCTGCTTGAGTCTCTTCATGGATTTCCTTCATTTTCTGAGCAAACTCTGATGCTGCTGGGTGGGTGCCTTCCCTTCTTGGCTTGATTCCCATCCTGGGATGTTTACCATAATTGACAAAGAATGGTGTCTGTTTGGTAGACACCTGAATTTTGTTGTTGTAACTAAATTTGGTGATAGCTAGCCATCCAGACCATGTTTCTTGTCTATGGTCTACAAAGATTCTCAGGTACTGTTCCAAGTCCTGATTCATTCACTCGGTTTGTCCATCCATTTGTGGATGGAATGCTGTGGACAGGTCTGTACTGATGCCCAACATTTGATTCAGCTCCTTCATCATTTGTGCAGCAAACTGTGGACCGCAATCCGAAATTATGGATTCAGGGAGTCCATGGAGTTTCCATACATGGTCCCTGAATAATGTGGCTAACCCTTGAGCTGAGGTCTCTTCTGATGTGGGGATAAAATGTGCCATTTTAGACATTTGGTCACATACTACTAGAATCGCATTATGGCCATGTGACTCTGGTAGTTTTGTGATGAAATCTGCCAAAATGTGTGTCCAGGGCAGAGCTGGTGCTGAATTTGGCATTAGCTTTCCAGCTGGTGGTTCAGGGAAGTTCTTATTTTGTTGGCATTTGTCACACCCACTGACATATTTTTTGATAAATCTGGTGACTCCAGGCCACCAGTAATTTCTTGTGACGAGTTCAATCGTCTTCCATTGTCCTCCATGTCCAGCAATGGGCGTATCATGGTGTAAGTGGACTATTTCCATCCGCAATTTCTCATCTTTTGGTACATAGACTTTCCCTTGCCAGAGGATAAGTCCCTGTTCCATTTCCCATTCTCGAGCATTTAGTGTTTTAACACCAGCTTTTTTCATAGCTTCCACTGCTTTTACTACGGCTTCATCACGTGCTTCAGAGCATCGTATTTTGTTTAATAGTTCCTTTTCTGAGCTATGAACAAATACGTGTCCGTGATGTAGTGCCGAGATTCTGAAAAAATCTGGTTTGAGGAGCATGACATCCTTGTTGTCATCATCCACCCCCTTTTTATGGTCTGGCCTCCTGGACAGAGAATCTGCCTTTCCCATTGTAACACCTGCCTTATAGTGCAGGACAAAATTAAACTGGCTTAGGTACAAGGCCCATCTGGCCTGTCTGCGATTTAACTTTTTTGCACTCATAAAGTATTTGAGGTTTTTGTGATCAGTCCAAATTTTGAACTGTTCATGTGCTCCTTCCAAATAATGATGCCATGTTTCCAGACAACGCATAATGCCTAGCATTTCTTTGTCATGGACATCATAGTTGCGCTCTGTATTGTTGAGCAACTTTGATAGATAGGCCACTGGCCTCCACTTCTCATCCCTACAGAGCATAGATAATACACCACCAGTAGCATAATCTGATGCGTCTGATTCTACCCTGAACTTCCTATCTGAGTCAGGGGCAACTAACAAGGGTTGCTCTGTAAATATCTTTTTTAGGCTTTGAAAAGCCTTATTTTGGACCTCCATCCATTCCCATGTTTTATCTTTTCTAACCAGGTTGTGCAAGGGTTGTGTGATCTTGGCGAAGTTTTGTACAAAGCACCTATAGTAATTGGCAAGGCCTAGGAACCTTTGTACATCTTTGACACAGGAAGGGGTGGGCCAGCTAATGATAGCTTCAACTTTCTTTGTGTCCATTTGAATTCCCTTGGGTCCCATGATGACTCCCAAGAATTCAACTTCTTCCATGCACCAAACACATTTTTCTGGTTTTACATACAAATCATTTTCCTCCAATTGTTGCAGGACTTGTTGCACAATTGTGTCATGCTCTTCTTTTGTTTTAGTGAAGATGAGTATGTCGTCAATGTAAACGATGACTTTTCCTGCATTGATCATGTTGTGGAAAATGTCATTCATCATGGCCTGGAAGGTGGCCGGTGAGTTGGTCAGCCCGAAGAACATTACTAGTGGTTCAAAAGAACCTTCAGGGGTAGTGAATGCAGCTTTCCACTCATTGCCTTCTTTGATCCATATGTTATTATAACCCCATCTAAGATCTAGCTTAGTGAAGTATTTGGCACTCCCTGCTCGATCTATGAGCTCAGATATTAATGGTAGTGGATAGTTATTTTTAACCGTCCACTTGTTTAGGTATCAGTAGTCCTGTACCATCCACTTCTTTCCATCTTTTTTGCTTACAAAGAAGACAGGTGACATTTGTGATGATTTAGAGGGTCGGATGTACCCTTTTGCTAGTTGATCATCCACAAAGTTCTGTACTTCTTGCAGCTCATCTGGGGATAGAGGGTAGACTTTCCCTTTTCTGGGCTGATAGCCTGGTTTGGTATCAATTGCATGATCCCAAGGCTTCCTGGCCAGCATGCGCTCTGATGCTCCTTTCTCAAAGATTTTGAGGTACTGGTGGTATTGTTTAGGTACCATCTCCTTGGCTGTGAGTTTTGCCAATTCTTGTACATGTGCTATGGATCCAGCTTTTGGTCCGGCGGATGCAGATGGGAACACTGGTAAGAATGGGTATTTATCCCCATACTTGTATTGACCTGGGTGTTTCATCTGTTCTATGTATGTGAGGTGCTTCTCACTTTCCTCCTTTTCTTCGAGCCAGTGCACGAAGTCTAACTCCTTCTCTTGCTCCCACAGGTATTCCAGAACATGCCAGTGTTCTGCTGATCGGACCTTCTGCTCCCGCTTCTTGGTCCACTCTCTTTGCCTATGTCCACAGCTTCATGGACAATATGTCAATTTGACTTGACCAGTCTCCCAATTGATTTCAGGGTTGTGTTTTCGCAACCATGTTGATCCAATGATTACATTGGTTTTTCCTAGCCCACATATTTCAAAGGTAGCTCGCTCCTTGTGCCCTTGATAAGATAAGAGGAGATTGACTTCATGGGTGATCATTCCTCCTTCGTTGTTAGTTCCATCCACATTCCAAACTTGAATTGGACATTCTAAAGGTATAAGTTTAAAGCCCATCCTTTTTGCATATGCAGCATGCATGAACAACCCTGTTGCTCCTGAGTTGAGCAATGCGGTTTGTTGAGTTTGTTCATGTGTATCCAACCTTTCCAACCCGATTTCCATTAAGATCTCGTCCTTCTGCCCAATTGACCTGATTAAAAATTCTTTTTCTCCTTTTTTCAACACTCTTTTTGGACAAGCAGTTTCAGCACTAAGCGCTATATCACGCTGCTTTCCTTTTAAGTCCTTTTGTCCTTTTGTAGATACTTGTACTACTGTATTTGGTAACGAGGAATTAAGCACAGGTTTTTCTGCCCTGCTGCGCTCCTTGGGAGTGACACTTTCAGCACCATGCACTACATATATCATGGTGTTTCACCTGGGAGTTTGCCTTTTGCGGGAATGTCTCAGAAGTCCTTGAGACTCCCGAGATTGTCCTTGCATCAACCCAGTCAGCACTAGGTGCTATATCAAGGGGCTGTGCACTATCTACCAAGTTATCTAATACAGTGTATCTATTATGAGAGTCCAGTATGGGACCTACTGACTCTCTTCCTCTTTTAAATTCTCTTCTCCTTTCTTGAAGTACTCCTTCATTTTGTCAAATGTCATAGTGTGAATATCGAGTCCTGATCTGCAGTTCCTAGAGATGTGTCTGATCTTGCTGCATTTGTAACATCTGAGGGGCAGCCTTTGATTTTGATCAACATCCATTGCATTAGGGTCTGGCCAATTTGCCATACTACTTGAACTTGCGGAGGCTCCAGCTCCCAATTGTCCCTGACTTGCTGATCCTGATCCAAATCTCCATTGGGGTTTGGGCTGGCCAGGGGCTACCGGCTTTGCTGTATCTGGGCCTTTGGATGCTCCTTCACTCCTATTGGCGGAGTTACTGGTCTGCAAGGAGTAGTACTTCTCCTTGGCTTTCACCTGTCTCCATTGGCGATCTAGTTTTACTGCTTTCTGGTACCACCCTTCAATGGTCTTGGGTACCTTGTTGGCCTCCATTATTTTTTTTTGGAGTCTGGTATTCAAACTTCATTTGAACTCTTCGATAAGAGCTCTTCCCAGGTATCTGGTGCCTCGTGATACCTTCTTGAATTTTTGTACGTGTTCTTCACATGTACTGGACCCTTGTGTCATGGTCCGCATCTTTGAGATCTTTGATGATTGTTCATCAGTATCTCCAAAATCCCTTTGGATCTGTCTGAACAATTGTTCCGCCATTTGTGGAATTCCTTCTTCATCATTGGCCATCTGCTCCAACAGATTGTCCTTCCAATCTGCAGCAAAGCCTTCCATCATGTATGAGATGATCAACAAGATCCGTTCTTTTTCATCAGATTCTGGCATCTTTAATTGAATATAGAGTTGGCAAGTGTTAATGAAATTTGTCACTTCTGACATCTTTCCAGAGAAGACCGGGGGTTTGGCTATGTCTATTCTAGACGATCTGCTATTACCGGTCCCAGGAATATTGAATACCATCCCTGGCAATATGTTGACAATGTTGGCAGGAGGAGGTGTGTGTGCTGCTGCTGCCACAGTGGCCTGTGCAGCATTTGTTTGTAGCTGTGTCAGCTGGGTTTGCAAGGCTTGGATGGTTGTGGCTTGTGCGTTGAGGAGATTCAGCAGTTCTGCTGATGTCATTTCTTGGGGCACCACCATACTGTGATAGTTTGGCAGTGGTGATGTAGGTGATGGTGTGAGCAATGGTGGAGGTGATGAAAACGGTGGTGCAGGTTCTCCAATAAAATTGGCATTGGAGTTGAATAGTAGGTTTGGATTTAGGGTGGCTGGGTTTGATACTAAAATGGGAAATGGTGCTGGTTCCCACTGGTGTTGTTCCTCTGTGATAGAGTTTGTTGATTGTGATGATGATGATGATGTAGATTCCCCTTCTGATGATGAACTAAATCCCACGTTGTTTGGATCAAGATCGCCAGTGACGGCATCCCAAAAAGTATTGTTATTGCTATCTCCTATCTTGTACATAAAGGTGAGGGAGGTCTTGGCCTGTCACCTGCTTGGGACATAGATATGGAAATGTGCACTCAGGGTCTGCAACCACCCCTGCAGTGCTACAATGTACTTTTACTGACTACTTGACTTATGTAAAGGAAGGGTCTAACTAAGTTGGGTCCAAACAGTTGTCCAACTACCACTACACTGTATGGGTGTGGGTATTTCTCAGAGGTGTGTGACCAAGTGGCAGCTACCTCCAAGGGGTACAGAAAAAGGTGTATTTATGTAAACTAAAAGTATAGCCTTCAGAGGCCTAGGCCAGGGCAATTTAACGCACTAGGGGGGTGGCGAGCCTGGTCCCTAGATATGGATTGCATATTGTGCAATCACCCCAGCACTGGTATCCTGTGCACAGGTAACCCTATTGACCGGGTTAGGTCCTTTGGTTTGTGTAGACTGGGAATGTAATGCAAAGTAAGTCAAGGGCCACAATGCAGGGCTGCAGGTGCGCAGTTTTTAATGGTGTCTGGCAACCAGTACTGCAATTTTACGTTGGCATACGATGGTGTCAATCCCCCTGTTCTCTGTCCACTTATCCCTGTGGTCTGGGAGTATGCAAGCGTGGGGCTGTAAAGCAAACTAGTTGAGTTCTACTATCAGGACTCCCTCGGCATGATGCCTAAGAGCCCCAACTAGCAGACAAGACAGGAGGAGGAGAGGAGGGAGGGGAAACCTGAGAGAACTCGACTGAGGACTCTGGGTGCTGAATTGCACTCCTTATATACTACGACAGGTGGTCTGTGCACTACCCTAAGCCCTACTCTAAATATAGTACTTGCATGAGTAAGGTGGCGGCGCATGTAGTAATAGTAATGAGTCAGCCATGCCATGGTCTGGTATCTTATCTACTATGTTTATCTAAGTGCCAAGTGATAGGCGCTTGCTTAGTCAGCATATGTGTATATAATATGAAGAAAATAAATAATAAAATCGAAATGACTTAGTGAAAAAGCCGAAGCTTTTCAGTCGGTCATGACAAATGAGTTCCTTCCTGGAGTGCTCTCCAGACTGAACAGCTATGCTCTCTGGAGCTGGAGAAGCAGAAAGGGCAGCAACTGCACTGCTACCACTACCTGATTTAGCTGTTAATGGATCAGTAGCACTCTGCATGTCTTGAGTTCTGAGTTATTACAGGAAAACAATTAACTCACAATGCACAAGGTTAGTGTTGATAATCCATTTTCCTGCAACCACTTGATTTCTTCATTTTCTTCCACAGCCAAACTATAGCTCCCCAACATACTCCACTGATCATCCTCAAACATAACTACATGTTGATTCTCCTCTGACAGGTCTTCAATAATCATAGATAATATGATTAATGACTTACTTTCAATCTGAGGAGAAAGTTTTGCCAATCTCCTTAGTACTGGGGCTATGCTAAGTACCACCTTTGTCCTGACCACCAATGGTGTAGTGTTGGCTTCTCTCTCACCCATACTAGTGAATAGTTTCACTACTCCCCTTTGATCTTGCAAAGGGGCAAACTCCTCTGCATCTGAAGGGTTAAATACATTCCCCAAGGCTCTTCCTCTTGTGGTTGCACCTGTAGTCCTGAATGAACCATGAAGGGGTGGTGGAGAGCCCATTCTGAAATCTTTGGAGAGTTAGGGATATGGGATCTTGATTGAATATGACTAACCTTCATCAAATACATTTCCAGGTGCCTTGTCAGTAGATGGATCAATCTTGACAAAGCAAAATAAGCCACCAGAATGGATGTAGCATTGTAGTTCACCTTGTTCCTGGATTTGTCTTTCCCTGTGCTAGTGTCCTCTACCCTTGTCCTGTCAATAGTTGGTGGTGCAATATTGGCAATGCAATGTAAGCTACAGATAAGAACAGCTATGTTTTCAATTCACCTTATCCTCATATAAACTGTCATCACCCTCATCTCTGTTCCTCATCTTGTCATGAACATCAAGCTTCCCAATACATAGGTAAGTTATACACACAGAATAGTTGCATAGTAACATACCACAGCACTAGCAAAGTCCTCCTCAACACCAGTTTGCCCTTTCCCACTCTCCTCTTCATGTTCCTGGATTTTACTTAAGAAAGCCATTCCTCTACTATTACATTACACACCTCTGTGATTCTGCTCCCAATATTTTCTTCATTATCACTGCTACTACTAACCCTCCTACCATCACTTCTATTGCTGGATTCACTCCCTAATGAGCGTCACTCACAGATTTGCATTGATACATTTATCATACCTGATTCCTCAGCTTGAACCTGATGAGATCCCTGACTTAATACTTGGGGAGGGAGAAGCTGGGCTACAGATGCCTGGGGACATGGGGTGGTGCAATGGACACACCACTCTCAGCAAGCAGGATTTCAGCTCTTAAAAAAGTAAATATTACATGAAAAAATAATATATGAAGAACCAAGGAGTGATGGTGGTGGAACCAGCGTAAGGGCAAGGGTAAGGAGGGTGGTGGTAGTGTGCCAGTAGCAGTGAGGTGGATAAAAAGGGGGATGATGGTGAAAATAGGGTGGTGGTGCAGCAGGACAGTTGGTGGTATGTGGGATGAGAGCAGTGGGGAGGTGGATGAAGAGAGGGTGGTGGTAAAATGGGTAGGCAGGTGGTGAGGCAAGCAAGGTGGTAGTTGTGAAAAGCAGATAGCAATGAGAAGGGGGAGGGTCATGGCGAAAACAAGATGGAAATCATGAGTGAACAATGTCACAGTGATGGAAGGAGGCATACCTGGTCCTAGGTTCATGTTCTGCTGCAGCTATGTCATTGTTTGTGCATGCAGCTGATGTGCAGCTGCAATCTGTTAGCTAGTGGATTTAGAGGGCAAAGGGAACACTTACCAGGCCTTTTTGCGCCCCTTCTTTTCAATGCTCTTGTTTGAGCTCATTGATGTGGTCCATTTCTTGCCTGATTGTTCAGAGCATGGTGGTGGGGAGCAGGTGGCAGCAGTTCTGGATGAGGGGGATGGCATGTTGATTGTGCATTCAGCAGAATGGCTGTGCCACATCAACTGGAGCCAAATTGTGTCACATGAGCATGGCTCAATACACAATGCATGTCTGACATGTCTTCAGCTGTCATGTGACAGCCCAAATGAACTGCATATTTAGGCTTGGCCTTGCTCTCCACCAGGATTCCCTAGGACTCCCAGGACACTCAGTTCCGGGATTTCCTGATGATTCCTGGGGATTTGACAGGACTCCCAGTGCAGTCCTGGCCTATTCCCAGTACATTTTAGTCTGGAAATCTCAGAATGAAAGTTGGGTCTTGAGTCCTGGGACAGTCCTGGGAGTCCACCGGGAATGCATGGGGCACTGTAAAGAGCTTGGTGTTAGGACTAATCCTTGACACAATCACAAGCTTCAGAGAAGAGATATAGATTGAGACGAAGCTAAGACACAGTAGTCTGTAACCTACAAGGAGGAAACAATCTAGAGTCTTAAGGACACAGCACTGGTGTGTTTTACAGAACACATAATACACCAGATGCATCCACACCAAGTGGATTTCACACTCCAGAACCACAGTATCTTAATCCTGAAGAGGAATTAGAATACTTTGGTGAACCTATGAACATGATGGATAATAGTAACATTGGGTCAGTAAATTTCTCTAATCATAATTACTCATCTCATACTGCTTAGTGCTTGATGCACAATATCAAGACCAAATAAGTAGTAGCAGTACTTACAAATATGTATATGAGAATTATGAATCTAAAGTTCCTGGTGAACAAATTATGATTCTTAACAAGCATGATAAATGGGTTATAGACTCAGGTGCTACACGTCATTGTACACCATTTATAACTGATTTCACCAAGTATAAGAAATTTATTACACCAATCAAAGTTACTACTGCAGATAAAAATGCAAAGACACTTATTGAAGGTGAAGGACAAATATGTTTTTGTCATGAAAAACATGTTCTTAACTGGAATGTGTGCTATATGCCAATGCTACCATACAGAATTATTTCTGTACCACAACTAACTAGTATGGACTATCATGTCCACCACACAAAACACAAAACTATCATACATAAAGGAAACATTACACTAACTGGATATCCTATAGAAACCAACTCCATTCATTGGTTATCTACTGTTATTAAAAGACCTTCTCAACATTTGTTAATCAACAAAAGTCCTAAGACTGTTGTTTATTTCATTTGGCATCGAAGGATGGCACATCCAAGTGATAATGTCTCAAGTCATATGTTTCAGAATACTGAAAATAGTGTTAAAATTAATAAATCACATGAAGAACGTATTTGTAAGACATGTGTAATGGGTAAACTTGATAATAAACCTTATCATATATCAACACATAGAGCAACTCAACTATTAGAGTTGATTCATGTTGATCTTATTGAATTACCCATTCAGTCTTATCATAAACAGAAATACGCCTTATTAATCTTAGAAGACTATTCTTCTTTTGCCTATTTGGCATTGTTACAATCTAAATCTGACACTTTTAATGCTATTAAAGCTTATGTTGTGTTCACTGAAAATCAGTTGAATCTGAAGCTTAAAAGTGGGCATTCAGATTGAGGGGGAGAATTTGTCAATAAGAAGTTGATAGACTATTTTCAGGAGAAAGGTATTAACCATGAACTTAGTGCTCCACATGTTCATCAACAAAATGGTCAAGCTGAACAATTAAATGAAACCATTCTAAAGAAAGCACATACACTTTTATTAGAATCTGGTTGTCCTAAATCATGGTGGTCATTTGCATTTGAAACTGCAGTCCACATATATAATTGTACACCATTGAGAAGAACAAAATGGAAAACACCTTATGAAAACATGATGATGAAGAAACCTGACATATCACATTTTAAGATATTTGGATGTTTGGCATATGTTTATGTTGTCAAAGAACAACATAAAGATAAATTATCACCTAGAGCTGAACCAATGATATTCATTGGGTATGAAAGCAAATCATACAAGTTCATGAATGATAAAAATACAATTGTCATTGCCACACATGCTATCTTTGATGAAAACATATTTCCCAAGTTATCCAAGAATACCAATATTCACAAGCAACAACAATACTTGACTTTAGAGTCTGACATAACAATTCCAACAAACAAACATAATCATTCTAATCATGACACTGCAAAAAATGATAAAAGGCTATCATTTCATGATAACAATGATTCAAGTGATAGTGATTTGTCGGATTCAGATGATCATAAGTCTAATAGGAAATTGGACAATCATTTGAAAGACAGTACTTCAAAACATAGCAAGAATACCAAGATAAACTGCCTAGAAGACTTAAATCTAAAGCTGATAGAAAATATGATAAAGAGTTTAAGAAATGGCAGATTAAAAATCTTGGTCACTATAATTCTAAACTAGATGATCAATGATGAATCAGCATCTGATCATTCAAGTTATCATTCAGATTTAAATCAAGAAGTTGAAGAACCTATTGAATCTTCTACAGTTATTGATAAAGGAAAAGGAAAACATAGAGATGATCCTCCTTCACAATCAAAATCATCTCGTAGTAATCCTGATGTTGATCTTAGAGATATTAGAAGTATATTTGATAAACATGATCAAAGTCCCTTCTAAAAACATTAATGATCAAATAAATAAGGTCATTAATAAGTCTAAAACAACATTTCCTAAATCAAAATTTGTAATTCCTAAAAGCAAAGTACGCTTTGCTAATGATGATTTATGGAGAGATATTCAGAAGGATATTACACCTAGTCATGAAATATATAGGAGTCAGAATTTAACTGATAGTCAAAGAGATTACTTAGTACCAACAGGCAGGTAAACAGCATTGGTAAAAGTTAGATCTCACAGCTGCAAAAAGAGATAAACTGCAAGCTGGAAGACCTAAGTTAATTCAGAAACCTAATATTCCAGATCAATCAACACATCCATTTGGTTTTAGAGAACAAGAAAGAGAAGTTATACAGCAAAAACTAGCAACTAGAAAAACTGCTAGGAGACCAAAAGTTAAGGTCATTGCTGATAATGTTTATGGAGATAAACATCCAGCTCAGATTGAAGCTGAAATTTGAAAAGAAACCAATTGGAATAAAGTGATTGAAAAGGATAAAGGTAAACAAGTTGATAAACCTAGTCAACAACCACAATCATCTCAGGAAGAAGAATCCTTATATACTAAGGAAAGATTTCAAGATATGACTCTTGATGATCTCAGAACTACTAGAGAAATCAGTAGATCTGTACAACCAAGATTATTTCCCAGAAATGAATCACCCTTAACACCACTTTCTGAAACACCTATAAGGGATTTAGATGAAACTGCCAGGCCTTCACCTGAACCAGTTCAAACATACTTTGATAATAATGCTTGGATTCAAAGAAGAAATCAAAGAAGAGATAAACTTCTTTTATCCAGAGCAGCATCTAAACTTATAGATCAAGAAAACAGAAAAAAAGGAATACCTGTTGTATATAGAGATCTTTTGAGGATGAAAGACAACGATCCTCAACTATATCAAAAATGGGTAGATGCTATGAAAGAAGAAATTAAGTCTATTGAAAGTAGACATGTTTGGGAATTGGTCGATAGACCTAAAAATCGTAAACCTATAGGTTGTAGATGGGTTTATGCAATAAAGCAATCAGACAATAGATACAAAGCGCGATTGGTTGCTCAAGGCTTTTCACAAGTACCAGGAATAGACTTTGGAGCCACATTTAGCCCTGGTTTCAAGATTCGAAACTGTCAGAATCTTATTAGCACTTGCAGCTTTAGAGGGATGGGTACTCAAAGCTCTAGATGTTAAAACTGCTTTTCTATATGGCCAATTAGAAGAGGAGATTTATATGGAACAACCGGATGGTTTCAAAACCAATGATAAAGACAAAGTATACAAATTGAATAGAGCTTTATATGGTTTGAAACAAGCATCTCTAGCTTGGAATATACAAGCACATACTAGTATAACCAAGTTAGGATTCAAAATATTATTTGCCGACACAGGAATATATGTACAATGCAATGGAGATGATATAATTGTAATCATCTTATATGTTGATGACATAATATTCATGGGCAATAATGAAGTTGCAGTGAACAATTTCAAGAAGAAATTTATGGAGAAATGGGAAAGTAGAGACTTAGGAGATCTAAGTGAATATTTGGGAATGAACATTGTGATTGACAAAAAACAACACACTGTTACTATTGACCAAACCAAGTATGCTAAGAAGATAGTAGAAAGGTTTGGATTAATCAATGCAAAACCAGTAAACACACCTTTACCAGCTGGTTATGTCCCAAATAAATATACAGAAGGTAAAGCCACACAAGAAATGATCACATACTATCAACAATTGATAGGATCATTATTATTTCTTGCAATGTGTACAAGATTGGATATTGTATATGCAACAATCTTAATGTCTCAATTTGTTAGTAATCCATCAATGGATCATATCAAAAAGACATTGCATATTATCCAATATGTTGGCAGTACACTTAATCATTGCATTAAATATGATGGAAGAGATGCATATGGATTGATTTGTTATGCAGATGCTGATTGGGCTTCTAATCCAATTGATAGGAAGTCAACAACTGGTATGGTTGTAAAATTAGCAGGAGCACCTGTATACTGGAAATCAGCAAAACAAAAAACCATAGCATTATCTTCAACAGAAGCTGAATACATGGCAGCCTCTGATGCATGTTGTCAAATATCTTGGTTAAAGAATTTGTTTGAAGAGTTAGGATATAATATTAAATCCATTCCTTTGATAATGGATAACCAAGCAGCTATTTACATGGCTTCTAATCCAGCTCAAGAACAAAGAACAAAGCACATGGATGTAAGATATCATTTTATAAGACAATGTGTCAAAGAAGATCTGGTTGATCTCTATTATATTAAAACTGATGATCAAGCAGCTGATATCTTAACTAAAAATCTAATGTTGAATAAGCATAGTAAAATGCTGGACCTCTGCGGTATACATGTTCAGTAAAATATTCAACAAGGGGGAGTGTTAAAAGATACATATAAAATGTATTCACTTAATACTCATCCGTTTCACTTCTTATCTTATCTAATCTGATCTCGTTTAATCAATATCTTATCAGAGCATTATATAATCGTTGATTGGCGATTAGATAACGATTAACGGATTAGATATGAGCAAGATAATGACTTTATAGTGAATAATTAGTGTGTTTCATATTTAACTGTTATTATATTCATGGTCTAGAACATCTATTGATAGAGATGACATCATAAGGCACCATATGATATCATCAGGTACATAATGAAGTCATAGTGACATCATTAAGATAACTATCAGTAGATAATGAAGTCATAAAGAACTTTATGATATCATATAGAACATATTGGAAGGAATATAATAAGACAAGGTACAGAATGACCTCATATACAGCAATGTGCAGCAATGCTCAGTCATCTGCTGTGCATGATATAGCAATCACACTGCATGTTACAATTCTCTTTTCCCTCTGTTAACGGATTACATTTACTTGTTACAAACCCATAGTTACGCCTTGGACATTATCTCCTTTCATAGCTACCTTCACCTTTCCTTTTCCAGATAGCTATGCTCTTTCCCCTTTAGTATCCATTGTTCTTTAAACGTATATAAACCCCTCTCATGTACCGTAGTTCTTTAGTTCCAACTTAGTTGAATCATATCCATAACTTGAACGCTCTTTTGCTCGTCGCCTTAACCGCTCTCCTCGCTCTCTCTCTAGCCTTTGTCATCGTCAGACTTAGTGCCTAGAACCCTCGTCCAGTGATTGGGAACAGACCGAGACTCTGTTTGTTGCTGTAGACTTGGACGCTGAACGACGTTGTGGACATCAACCGTAACATAAGTTGGAACTCAGGACCAGCTCAGGGTATCACCCCTAGCTGACACCATTGAGACCCGCAGCTCTCAGAAACGACCCCTGAACGGATCCGTCACCTATAAGGGGAAAACTTACCTTGGACGACAAGAAGTTTTTCTCTACCAATGAACCTGGTACTTTGTTACAGAAGGACAGAAACAAAACGAACCAGTCCCAGACAAATATTTTTCAGGAGACTTCTACTCAGGAGCCTTTGAATTTGATTTACCCAATCAAATCTACCTAGACTGGGGTAGTGAAGTACAAGGAGAACCGCTCTACCTTGTTAAGGAACCAGAAAACGAACCAGGAAGGACTCTCTATAAGAAATTCTTTAGTGGAAACGACCGACACGGAATTGCAGCTAGTCTTTTAGCAGAGTGGGAGGAATTACTACGAATTGAACAAGCCAAGCTTGAGGAAAACCCATTTGATACAGATTACTCGAAACAAGGACCACCCCCATCTCCAAAACCCAGTACCCCAAGTAGAACCCCTACTCCAGAACCGAAACCGATCACCAGAACACCAACCCCTGAACCACTGATTAACCCCGAACCACCAATCACTCCTGAACCAAGAATGGCATCTGAAACCAGTGCTAGCTCTAAAGGAGATATCAAACCACAGCCTATACGACCCTTTACAGGCAAATGAATCGAAGCAAGATCATTTTTAGGACAGCTTGAGGATTACTTTACCCTCAACGAACAGAACTATGAAGGAAAAGATGAGAAAAAGGTCAGATATGCGCTCGCATGCATGGGACCAGAACTAGACAATTGGAAAACCATTATCCGAGGTGAATTAAACGACAATAGAGGCAGTACCACAGCCTCGTTCAAATGGGGCAACTATGAAGCATTTGAAACACGTTTCATCAGTGACTGGGGAGAAGTCAACAGCGCCCTTTGAGCCCTGAACAATCTGTCCAAATTAAGAGTTGGAAATGGCGTTTCAGTCCCAGAATACATCAGAAAATTTCGCATGGATATAGGAACCTCTGGACTTACTGGAATACCTGCTCAGTTGCAGGCATTCATCAAAGGATTACCCTTGGAACTTGCTAGAACGATCTTACAGGACCAAAGAAAGATTAAAACAATGCAAGAAGCCTATGATAAGGCTGAGGATCACCATAACGCTTGGGACATGACAGGACAGGGAAACAGGAGAACCAATGACAGATCTGGAACACATTTCAATCGAAGCAACAACCGAACCGGAGCAATCAGAGCTATAAATACCACAACTCCTGGCCGATTGACAGATGATCAAAAGGAGGAATACCGAAGGACTGGCAAGTGTTTCAGATGTGGAACACAAGGACACATCTCCAGAAACTGCCCAAAACGCAATGATGCGTCTTCATCCAGGTCTTCTTATCAGAATAAGGCTGTCCGTTCCGTCACTGAGGAACAACAGAAGGAAGAGGACGAACCAGCAAAGAAAATTAGAACCATCTTTTCAGCAATGTCTACTGAAGAGAAGAATGCCCTCTTAAACAAATTTGAAAACGAGGGTTTTTAGTTAGGAAGCGTCACTCAGCGGTTGGCCCTTCCTTATTATCGAGATCTGAACAGTTAGCGCTTGATTCTGTAATAGTATTATCCAACAATGACAAGCGCATTTCATTAACTATCAAATCGACCGATTTACCCGCTGGAACATCTGCCCTAATCGATTGTGGAGCAGAAGGAAACTTTGTAGACGAAGGAGCAGTAAAAGAACTCAGGAAAGAATGACTTAAAAAACCAATCAGAGTCAGAAACGCAGATGGGACAGTAAATGCGAAAGGAATGATCACTCATCGGACCAAAATATGCTACTTGATTGAGGGACAGCAGTTTATCAATTGGTTCTGGATCACTAAGCTAGGCGATCAACAAATGATTCTAGGAATACCCTGGTTAGAAGAAAATAACCCAATCATCAACTGGCGAGAGAAATCTCTGACAATTAGAGACCTGGACACATCGTCAAAAGCAATCTGGCAGCTAGCCTTTGACTCCCAGCAATGGGGCGAGGATGACTATTGGATCAGAGTTAAAACGTCGGCATCACAAGAACTAGAGCATAGGTTAAAGAAAGACAAACCATCCACCACTTTACCTACAGAATATGAGCAATGGCGCACCATCTTTGACAAGAAGGCATCAGAACGGTTCCCATCCAGTCGACCATGGGATCACGCAATCAACACAAAAGAGGGTTTTGTCCCAAAAGCTAGTAAACTTTACCCTCTATTGGTCAAGGAACAAGGGCTGATAGACAAATGGATTGATGAACAACTCAAGAAAGGATACATTAAACCATCTACATCACCGCAGGCATCACTGTTCTTCTTTGTAGCAAAGAAAGAAAGTGGAGCACTCCGACCCTGTCAGGATTACTGATACCTGAATGAATGGACTGTCAAAAACGCATATCCCCTTCCCCTTGTTTCCGATCTCATGACTAAATTACGAGGCGCCAAGTATTTCACCAAACTAGACCTCCGATGGGGATACAACAATGTTCGCATCAAGAAGGGAGATGAATGGAAAGCAGCCTTTATCACCAATCGAGGGCTTTATGAGCCAACCGTAATGTTCTTTGGATTATGCAACTCGCCGTCAACCTTTCAAACTATGATGAACAAGTACTTTAGGGACATGATCAATGAAGGATGGCTGATCATTTACATGGACGACATGTTAATCTGTGCGGAAACGCTAGAACAGCTGAAGGAGCGGACAAAACAAATTTTACAACGGTTACAAGATAACGATCTATTCCTGAAACTTGAAAAATGCAAGTTCGCCACGCAGGAAGTTGAATTCCTAGGAATGATCATCACCCCTGGACGCATTCAGATGGACCCAATAAAGTTAGCAGGTATTGCCGATTGGCCAGTCCCTACCACAGTCAAACAAGTCCGATCATTCCTTGGATTTGGGAACTTCTACCGACGTTTCATTGGAAATTTTGCTGCAATTGCTAAGCCACTTACCGACCTCACTAAGAAAACGGAACCATTTGACTGGACCACTGAATGGAACAACGCTTTGGAAATTCTGAAGAAACAATTTGCATCTATGCCGGTATTATTAATGCCAGATCCTACTAAACCCTTTATCCTTCAAACCAATGCATCGAATAAGGCAATAGGAGCAGTCTTGAAACAAGCAGATGAAACAGGATCCCTACATCCCTGCGGATTTATCTCACATGCATTAACACAAACGGAACAGAATTATCAGATCTACGATCAAGAACTCTTGGCAATTATCAAAGGATTGATGACCTGGCAACATTTACTACATGGATCACCCCACACCACTATAGTTCACTGCAACCACAAGAATTTGTCCTACTATCAAACAGCCCAACACCTAACGCCCAGGGCTACCATTACCTGGTTAAATGGAAAGGCTATGGATCAAATGACAATTCTTGGGAACCCGCTTGCAATCTTGCAAACGCCACGGATATCCTATCAGAATACCAACAACGCCGACACCTCTGAACCATGACTTGATACAGAAACTGCCTGTTACAATTCTCTTTTCCCTCTGTTAACGGATTACATTTACTTGTTACAAACCCATACTTACGCCTTGGACGTTATCTCCTTTCATAGCTACCTTCACCTTTCCTTTTCCAGATAGCTATGCTCTTTCCCCTTTAGTATCCATTGTTCTTTAAACGTATATAAACCCCTCTCATGTACCATAGTTCTTTAGTTCCAACTTAGTTGAATCATATCCATAACTTGAACGCTCTTTTGCTTGTCGCCTCAACCGCTCTCCTCGCTCTCTCTCTAAGCCTTTGTCATCGTCAGACTTAGTGCCTAGAACCCTTGTCCAGTGATTGGGAACAGACCGAGACTCTGTTTGTTGCTGTAGACTTGGACGCTGAACAACGTTGTGGACATCGACCGTAACATAAGTTGGAACTCAGGACTAGCTCAGGGTATCATCCCTAGCTGACACCATTGAGACCCGCAGCTCTCAGAAACGACCCCTGAACGGATCCGTCACCTATAAGGGGAAAACTTACCTTGGACGACAAGAAGTTTTTCTCTACCAATGAACCTGGTACTTTGTTACAGAAGGACAGAAACAAAACGAACCAGTCCCAGACAAATATTTTTCAGGAGACTTCTACTCAGGAGTATCTGAATCCGATTTACCCAATCAAATCTACCTAGACTGGGGTAGTGAAATACAAGGAGAACTGCTCTACCTTGTCAAGGAACCAGAAAACGAACCAGGAAGGACCCTCTACAGAAGATTCTTTAGAGACAGCAACCAACACGGAATCACAGCTAGCCTTTTAGCAGAGTGGGAGGAATTACTACGAATCGAACAAGCCAAGCTTGAGGAAAACCCGTTTGATACAGACTACTCGAAACAGAGACCACCCCCATCTCCGAAAACCAGAACCCCGAGTAGAACCCCTACTCCAGAACCGAAACCAATCACCAGAACACCTACCCCTAAACCACTGATTAACCCCGAACCACCGATCACTCCTGAACCAAGAATGGCATCTGAAACCAGTGCAGGCTCTAAAGGAGATATCAAACCGCAGCCGATACGACCCTTTACAGGCAAACAAATCGAAGCAAGGTCATTTTTAGGACAGCTGGAGGATTACTTTACCCTCAATGAACAGAACTATGAAGGAAAAGATGAGAAGAAGGTCAGATATGCACTTGCATGCATGGGACCAGAACTAGACGACTGGAAAACTATCATCCAAAGCAAACTAAATGACAACAGAGGCAGTACCACAGCCATGTTCAAATGGAGCGACTATGAAGCATTTGAAACACGTTTCATCAATGACTGGGGAGAAATCAATAGCGCCCTTCGAGCCCTGAATAATTTATCCAAATTAAGGGTAGGAAATGGCATTTCAGTCCCAGAATACATTAGAAAATTCCGCATGGACATAGGAACCTCTGGGCTCACAGGAATACCCGCTCAACTGCAAACGTTTGTCAAAGGATTACCTCTAGAACTTGCTAGGACGATCTTACAGGACCAAAGAAAGATTAAGACGATGCAAGAAGCCTATGATAAGGCTGAGGATCACCATAACGCTTGGGACATGACAGGACAGGGAAACAGGAGAACCAATGATGGATCTGGAACACGTTTCAATCGAAGCAACAACCGAACTGGAGCAATCAGAACTATAAATACCACGACTCCTGGCTGACTGACAGATGATCAAAAGGAGGAATACCGAAAAACTGGCAAGTGTTTCAGATGTGGAACACAAGGACACATCTCCAGAAACTGCCCAAAACGCAATGATGCGTCTTCATCCAGGTCTTCTTATCAGAATAAGGCCGTCCGTTCCGTCACTGAGGAACAACAGAAGGAAGAGGACGAACCAGCAAAGAAAATTAGAGCCATCTTTTCAGCAATGTCTACTGAAGAGAAGAATGCCCTCTTAAACAAATTCGAAAACGAGGGTTTTTAGTTAGGAAGCGTCACTCAGCGGTTGGCCCTTCCTTATTATCGAGATCTGAACAGTTAGTGCTTGATTCTGTAATAGTATTATCCAACAATGACAAGCGCATTTCATTAACTATCAAATCGACCGATTTACCCGCTGGAACATCTGCCCTAATCGATTGTGGAGCAGAAGGAAACTTTGTAGATGAAGGGGCAGTGAAGGAGCTCAGGAAAGGACGACTTAAGAAACCAATTAAAGTCAGAAACGCGGATGGAACAGTAAATGTGAAAGGAATGATCACACATCGAACCAAGATATGCTACATGATCGAAGGACAGCAATTTATCAATTGGTTCTGGATCACTAAGCTAGGCGATCAACGAATGATTCTAGGAATACCCTGGTTAGAAGAAAATAACCCGATCATCAATTGGCGAGAGAAATCTCTGAAAATTAGAGATCTGGACACATCATCAAAAGCAATCTGGCAGCTAGCCCTCGACTCCCAGCAATGGGGTGAAGATGACTACTGGATTAGAGTTAAAACATCGGCATCACAGGAACTAGAGCATAGGCTAAAGAAAGACGAACCATCCACCACATTACCTACAGAATATGAGCAATGGTGCACCATCTTTGACAAAAAGGCATCAGAATGCTTCCCATCCAGTCGACCATGGGATCACGCAATCAACACAAAGGAAGGTTTTGTTCCAAAAGCTAGTAAACTTTGTTGCATAGTCCAAAGAACATTACTGTTGGTTCGTAAAGCCCTCAATTGGTGATAAAGGCTGCCTTCCATTCGTCTCCCTTCTTGATGCGAACATTGTTGTATCCCCATCGGAGGTTGAGTTTGGTGAAATACTTGGCGCCTTGTAATTTAGTCATGAGATCGGAAACAAGGGGAAGGGGATATGCGTTTTTGACAGTCCATTCATTCAGGTATCGGTAATCCTGACAGGGTCAGAGTGCTCCACTTTCTTTCTTTGCTACAAAGAAGAACAGTGATGCCTGTGGTGATGTAGATGGTTTAATGTATCCTTTCTTGAGTTGTTCATCAATCCATTCGTCTAACAGCCCTTGTTCCTTGACCGATAGAGGGTAACTCGCCGTCAACTTTTCAAACTATGATGAACGAGTACTTTAGGGACATGATCAATGAAGGATGGCTGATCATTTACATGGACGACATGTTAATCTGTGCGGAAACACTAGAACAGCTGGAGGAACGGACAAAACGAATTCTACAACGGCTACAAGATAACGATCTATTCCTGAAACTTGAAAAATGCAGGTTCGCCACGCAGGAAGTCGAATTCCTAGGAATGATCATCACCCCTGGACACATTCAGATGGACCCAATAAAGTTAGCTGGGATCGCAGATTGGCCAGTTCCTACCACAGTCAAACAAGTCCAATCATTCCTCGGATTTGGGAACTTTTACCAACGTTTCATTGGGAATTTTGCTGCCATTGCTAAACCACTTACCGACCTCACTAAGAAAACAGAACCATTTGACTGGACCACTGAACGGAACAACGCTTTTGAAATCCTGAAGAAACAATTTGCATCTATGCCAGTATTATTAATGCCAGATCCTACTCAACCCTTTATCCTTCAAACCGATGCATCAAATAAAGCAATAGGAGCAGTCTTCAAACAAGCAGATGAAACAGGATCTCTACATCCCTGCGGATTTATCTCACACGCATTAACACAAACGGAACAGAATTACCAGATCTATGATCGGGAACTCTTGGCAATTATCAAAGGATTGATGACCTGGCGACATTTGCTACACGGATCACCCCACACCACTATAGTTCATTGCGACCACAAGAATCTATCCTATGATGTCTTCTTGTAATTCACTATTTCCCATATGATCAGGGCGTCAGGATAGGGCATCTGCTTCAAACATTTTCGTGCCAGGGACGTGCTCGATGCGTAGATCAAATTCTGATAATAGGGATGACCATCTAGCTTGTCTGGGCGTTAAGCGTTGGGCGGTTCGGTAGTAGGATAGATTCTTGTGGTCGCAATGAACTATAGTGGTGTGGGGTGATCCGTGTAACAAATGTCGCCAGGTCATCAATCCTTTGATAATTGCCAAGAGTTCCCGATCATAGATCTGGTAATTCTGCTCCGTTTGTGTTAATGCGTGCGAGATAAATCCGCAGGGGTGTAATTCACTATTTCCCATATGATCAGGGCGTCGGGATAGGGCATCTGCTTCAAACATTTTCGTGCCAGGGACGTGCTCGATGCGTAGATCAAATTCTGATAATAGGGATGACCATCTAGCTTGTCTGGGCGTTAAGCGTTGGGCGGTTCGGTAGTAGGATAGATTCTTGTGGTCGCAATGAACTATAGTGGTGTGGGGTGATCCGTGTAACAAATGTCGCCAGGTCATCAATCCTTTGATAATTGCCAAGAGTTCCCGATCATAGATCTGGTAATTCTGCTCCGTTTGTGTTAATGCGTGCGAGATAAATCCGCAGGGGTGTAAAGATCCTGTTTCGTCTGCTTGTTTCAAGACTGCTCCTATTGCCTTATTTGATGCATCGGTTTGGAGGATAAAGGGTCGAGTAGGATCTGGCATTAATAATACCAGCATAGATGCAAATCGTTTCTTTAGAATTTCAAAAGCGTTGTTCCGTTCAGTGGTCCAGTCGAATGGTTCTGTTTTCTTAGTGAGGTCGGTAAGTGGTTTAGCGATGGCAGCAAAATTTCCAATGAAACGTCGGTAGAAGTTCCCAAATCCAAGGAATGATCGGACTTGTTTGACTGTGGTAGGGACTGGCCAATCGGCAATACCTGCTAACTTTATTGGGTCCATCTGAATGCATCCAGGGGTGATGATCATTCCTAGGAATTCAACTTCCTGCGTGGCGAACTTGCATTTTTCAAGTTTCAGGAATAGATCGTTATCTTGTAGCCGTTGTAAAATTTGTCTTGTCCGCTCCTCCAGTTGCTCTAATGTTTCTGCGCAGATTAACATGTCGTCCATGTAAATGATCAACCATCCTTCGTTGATCATGTCCCTAAAGTATTCGTTCATCATAGTTTGAAAAGTTGACAGCGAGTTGCATAATCCAAAGAACATTACTGTTGGTTCATAGAGTCCCTGATTAGTGATAAAGGCTGCTTTCCATTCGTCTCCCTTCTTGATGCGAACATTGTTGTATCCCCATCGGAGGTCTAATTTGGTGAAATATTTGGCGCCTCGTAACTTAGTCATGAGATCGGAAACAAGGGGAAGGGGATATGTGTTTTTGACAGTCCATTCATTCAAGTATCGGTAATCCTGACAGGGTCGAAGTGCTCCACTTTCCTTTTTTGCTACAAAGAAGAATGGTGACGCCTGTGGTGATGTGGATGGTTTAATGTATCCTTTCTTGAGTTGTTCATCAATCCATTCGTCTAACAGCCCTTGTTCCTTGACTGACAGAGGATAAAGTTTACTAGCTTTTGGAACAAAGCCTTCCTTTGTGTTGATTGCGTGATCCCATGGTCGACTGGATGGGAAGCGTTCTGATGCCTTTTTGTCAAAGATGGTGCGCCATTGCTCATATTCCGTAGGTAATGCGGTGGATGGTTCGTCTTTCTTTAGCCTATGCTCTAATTCCTGCGACGCCGATGTCTTAACTCTAATCCAGTAGTCATCTTCACCCCATTGTTGGGAGTCGAGGGCCAGCTGCCAGATTGCTTTTGGCGACGTGTCCAGATCTCCAATTTTCAAAGATTTCTCTCGCCAGTTGATGATCGGGTTGTTTTCTTCTAACCAGGGTATTCCTAGAATCACTCGTTGATCGCCCAGCCTAGTGATCCAGAACCAATTGATAAACTGCTGTCCCTCGATCATGTAGCATATTTTGGTTCGATGTGTGATCATTCCTTTCGCGTTTACTGTTCCGTCTGCGTTTCTGACTTTAATCGGTTTCTTAAGTCGTTCTTTCCTGAGCTCCTTCACTGCTCCTTCATCTACAAAGTTTCCTTCTGCTCCACAATCAATTAGGGCAGATGTTCCAGCGGGTAAATCGGTCGATTTGATAGTTAATGAAATGCGCTTGTCATTGTTGGATAGTACTATTACAGAATCAAGCGCTAACTGTTCAGATCTCGATGATAAGGAAGGGCCAACCGCTGAGTGACGCTTCCTAACTAAAAACCCTCATTTTCGAATTCGTTTAAGAGGGCATTCTTCTCTTCAGTAGACATTGCTGAAAAGATGGCTCTAATTTTCTTTGCTGGTTCGTCCTCTTCCTTCTGTTGTTCCTCAGTGACGGAACGGACGGCCTTATTCTGATAAGAAGACCTGGATGAAGACGTGTCGTTGCGCTTCGGGCAGTTCCTGGAGATGTGTCCCTGTGTTCCACATCTGAAACACTTGCCAGTCTTTCGGTATTCCTCTTTTTGATCATCTGTCAATCGGCTAGGGATCGTGGTATTTATAGCTCTGATTGTTGCAGATCAGTTGTTATTGTTTCGATTGAAACGCGTTCCAGATCCATCATTGGTTCTCCTGTTTCCTTGTCCTGTCATGTCCCAAGCGTTATGGTGATCCTCGGCCTTATCATAGGCTTCTTGCATCGTTTTGATCTTCCTTTGGTCCTGTAAGATCGTCTGAGCAAGTTCTAATGGTAATCCTTTGACGAATGCTTGCAACTGAGCAGGTATTCCGGTGAGTCCAGAGGTCCCTATGTCCATGCGGAATTTTCTGATGTACTCTGGGACTGAAACGCCGTTTCCAACTCTTAATTTGGATAGATTGTTCAGGGCTTGAAGGGCGCTGTTGACTTCCCCCCAGTCATTGATAAAACGTGTTTCAAATGCCTCGTAGTTGCCCCATTTGAATATAGCTGTGGTACTGCCTCTGTTGTCGTTTAGTTCGCTTCGGACAATGGTCTTCCAATTGTCTAGTTCTGGTCCCATGCATGCGAGCGCGTATCTGACTTTCTTCTCATCTTTTCCTTCATAGTTCTGTTCATTGAGGGTGAAGTAATCCTCAAGCTGTCCTAAAAATGACCTTGCTTCGATTCGTTTACCTGTAAAGGGTCGTATCGGCTGTGGTTTGATATCTCCTTTAGAGCCTGCACTGGTTTCAGACGCCATTCTTGGTTCAGGAGTGATCGGTGGTTCGGGGTTAATCGGTGGTTCAGGGGTAGGGGTTCTGGTGATCGGCTTCGGTTCTGGAGTAGGGGTTCTACTCGGGGTTCTGGGTTTCGGAGATGGGGGTGGTCCTTGTTTCGAGTAATCTGTATCAAACGGGTTTTCCTCAAGCTTGGCTTGTTCAATTCGTAGTAATTCCTCCCACTCTGCTGAAAGATTAGCTGCGATTCCGTATCGGTCGTTGTCTCCAAGGAATTTCCTATAGAGGGTCCTAAATGGTTCGTTTTCTGGTTCCTTAACGAGGTAGAGCGGTTCTCCTTGTACTTCACTACCCCAGTCTAGGTAGATTTGATCGGGTAAATCGAATTCGAAGGCTCCTGAGTAAAAGTCTCCTGAAAAATATTGGTCTGGGACTGGTTTGTTTCGTTTCCGTCCTTCTGTGACAAAGTGCCAGGTTCGTTGGTAGAGAAAGACTTCTCGTTGTCTGAGATAGGTCTTCCCCTTATAGGTGACGGATCCGTTCGGGGGTCGTTCCTGAGAACTGCGGGTCTCAATGGTGTCGGCTAGGGATGATACCCTGAGCTAGTCCTGAGTTCCAACTTATGTTACGGTCAATGTCCACAACGTCGTTCGGCGTCCAAGTCTACAGCGACAAACAGAGTCTCGGTCTGTTCCCAATCACTGGACGAGGGTTCTAGGCACTAAGTCTGACGATGACGAAGGCTAGAGAGGGAGAGCGAGGAGAGCGGTTGAGGCGACGAGCAAGAGAGCGTTCAAGTTATGGATATTATTCGACTAAGTTGGAACTAAAGAACTACAGTACATGAGAGGGGTTTATATACGTCAGGAGAACAATAAGGATATAAGGGGAAAGTGCATAGCTATCTGAGAAAGGAAAGATGAAGGTAGCTACCAAAAGAGATAACGTCCAAGCGTAACTATGGGTTTGTAACAAGTAAATGTAGTCCGCTAACAAAGGGAAAAGAGAATTGTAACAGACAAGAGGAATTCGAGGTAGAGGCAATTCTAGCTCACCGGAAACGAGGCGCAGGCTACCATTACCTAGTTAAATGGAAAGGCTATGGATCAAATGACAATTCTTGGGAACCCGCTCGCAATCTTGCAAACGCCACGGATATCCTATCAGAATACCAACAATGCCGACACCTCTGAACCATGACTCGATACAGAAACCGCCATGTCTTGAAACAAAATTACCACTATACAAAACGGAACTGCTCAACACTCTCTCGATACACTATAGCTCTTAAAGAAAAGACCGTCTATACCCACATACAATACCTCCCTTTCCAACACACTCCTAAGGCACCGAACCCACCAGGAAAACTCACCCAAACTGTGGCATTAGTCACACAATACTATCGCACCCCTCGACTTGATCACCATCACCAAAAGAACCCTTCAGGAACAACAGAGTTCCCTTGCAATGCCATCCAGAACTATCTTCCCAAGTACCATGACCTACAATTCACAGCCGACGATCTACCTGCCTATAATAAGGATCCACCCACATACCAACTTCTAGCCATCAGAAATAGTGACGTTTATAAAAGCGCTCATGGAAGATTGCTATGCCCAGAAGAATACAAGCAGATGGATGAAATCACCAAACAGATACAGGAGTGTAGCGCACAAATCTGGTTAATTAGCCGAAGGATCAGAATACCAGGAAGGCCCCGCATTCTCATGGAAGACGTCCTTGATGATCTTGATTATTTGTCTACTGCAATGGCAGAAATAATAGCGAATATTATCAGGCGAATCAGAAGATTCTTAACCACCCCAACAATGACACCAGGAATCGAACATTTAAATTCATTAACCAGGTTCATCGCAGAGGAACGAGAACTTCTCACCGACCCTGCAATCGAAGATCCACTAAATACAGAAAATTGGGATTCAGACACGGAAATCAGCGACCTGGAACACGTATAAATTTCCAGGTATCATCACCTAACATCAACACTCACATCATACCAACATGTTCACCTTCTTCGCCCTCGTCGCCTACTTCACCATCCTGGCCCTCCTCTCCTGCGCTCACTGGTGCATCGACGAAACCGTCGCTGCTCTCTCACCCTTCCTCGCCGTCCCGGACCTCCCGCTAGAGGTTTTCATCGAAAACACCACCACTGTCCACTTCGAAGATGATGATCTTCACATTCACCCAGCTGATCTGCTCCCCCAGGTATACCCAGATGACCACCACCTTCCCCACTTTGCCCAATTTGTCAAACGGAACACCATGCTCACCATCGTCGCCGACGCCCTTGCCGCCGCCACCTGCTCCATCACTAACCTCTCCTCTGCCACCGACAACCTCGCCGCCCTCACTCTTACCATCGACCCACACGAGATGACATACGAGGAACGCGACTCCTTTTTACGAAACGCACAAAATCTGCATCGCGCTGCAGAAGCACTCAAATGGAAGGTGGAGACTTCTACAAAAGAATTGGACAATGCTGTCAAGTGGGCCGAGTCCAGAACGGACCATGGCTGGACTACCTCTGACTGGTAGAAGTCGGTGACTTCTCGCATACAAAGGGGGTAATGTTACAATTCTCTTTTCCCTCTGTTAACGGATTACATTTACTTGTTACAAACCCATACTTACGCCTTGGACGTTATCTCCTTTCATAGCTACCTTCACCTTTCCTTTTCCAGATAGCTATGCTCTTTCCCCTTTAGTATCCATTGTTCTTTAAACATATATAAACCCCTCTCATGTACCATAGTTCTTTAGTTCCAACTTAGTCAAATCATATCCATAACTTGAACGCTCTTTTGCTCGTCGCCTCAACTGCTCTCCTCGCTCTCTCTCTAAGCCTTTGTCATTGTCAGACTTAGTGCCTAGAACCCTTGTCCAGTGATTGGGAACAGACCGAGACTCTGTTTGTCGCTGTAGACTTGGACGCTGAACGACGTTGTGGACATCGACCGTAACACTGCCACGTCTTGAAACAAAATTACCATTATACAAAATGGAACTGCTCAACACTCTCTCAATACACTATAGCTCTTAAAGAAAAGACCGTCTATACCCACATACAATACCTCCCCTTCCAACATGCTCCTAAGGCACCGAACCCACCAGGAAAACTCACCCAAACTGTGGCATTAGTCACACAATACTATCGCACCCCTCGACTTGATCACCATCACCAAAAGAACCCTTCAGGAACAACAGAGTTCCCTTGCAATGCCATCCAGAACTATCTTCCCAAGTACCATGACCTACAATTCGCAACCGACGATCTACCCGCCTATAATAAGGATCCACCTGCATACCAACTTCTAGCCATCAGAAATAGTGATGTTTATAAAAGTGCTCATGGAAGATTGTTATGCCCGGAAGAATACAAGCAGATGGATGAAATCACCAAACAGATACGGGAGTGTAGCACACAAATTTGGTTAATTAGCCGAAGGATCAGCATACCAGGAAGGCCCTGCATTCTCATGGAAGACATCCTTGACAATCTTGATTATTTGTCTACTGCAATGGCAGAGGTAATAGCGGATATTATCAGGCGAATCAGAAGATTCTTAGTCACCCCAACAACGACACCAGGAATCGAACATTTAAATTCATTAACCAGGTTCATCGCAGAGGAACGAGAACTCCTCACCGACCCTGCAATCGAAGATCCACTAGATACAGAAAATTGGGACTCAGACACGGAAATCAGCGACCTGGAATACGTATAAATTTCCAGGTATCATTGCCTAACGACAACACTCATATCATACCAACATGTTCACCTTCTTTGCCCTCGTCGCCTACTTCACCATCCTGGCCCTCCTCTCCTGCGTTCACTGGCGCATCAACGAAACTGCCGCTGCTCTCTCACCCTTCCTCGCTGTCCCGGACCTCCCGCTAGAGGTCTTCATCGAAAACACCACCATTGTCCACTTCGAAGACGATGATCTCCACGTTCACCCAGCCAATTTGCTTCCCCAGGTATACCCAGACGACCACCACCTTCCCCACTTTGCCCAATTTGTCAAACGGAACACCACGCTCACCGTTGTCGCCAATGCCCTTGCCGCCGCCACCTGCTCCATCACTAACCTCTCCTCCGCCACCAACAACCTCGCTGCCCTCACTCTTACCATCGACCCACACAAGATGACATACGAGGAACGCGACTCCTTTTTACAAAACGCACAAAATCTGCATCGCGCTGCAGAAGCGCTCAAATGGAAGGTGGAGACTTCTACAAAAGAATTGGACAATGCCGTCAAGTGGGCCAAGTCCAGAACGGACCATGGCTGGACTACCTCTGGCTGGTAGAAGTCGGTGACTTCTTGCATACAAAGGGGGTAATGTTACAATTCTCTTTTCCCTCTGTTAACGGATTACATTTACTTGTTACAAACCCATACTTACACCTTGGACGTTATCTCCTTTCATAGCTACCTTCACCTTTCCTTTTCCAGATAGCTATGCTCTTTCCCCTTTAGTATCCATTGTTCTTTAAACGTATATAAACCCCTCTCATGTACCGTAGTTCTTTAGTTCCAACTTAGTTGAATCATATCCATAACTTGAATGCTCTTTTGCTTGTCGCCTTAACCGCTCTCCTCGCTCTCTCTCTAGCCTTCGTCATCGTCAGACTTAGTGCCTAGAACCCTCGTCCAGTGATTGGGAACAGACCGAGACTCTGTTTGTCGCTGTAGACTTGGACACTGAACGACGTTGTGGACATCAACCGTAACAATTGCTAATTTCAGAACTCTTTAGTCCCTTAAGGGACTCAAGGCGAGGTCCTTGCTTGCCGTTAGGTCCTAATTGATATATAGATGGACCTTCATATTTTAGGAGGGATACGTCTTCCTCTGCATGTACGTCTTCCTCATTTTCTCCTTCTGCATCTGCAAGCTCAATATCTTCATCTGGAACAAAAGTGTCCAGATAGGCGACTTCTTCTTCTTCTTCTTCCTCTCTCTTCAATAACTCCCTTCGATCAACGCCTTCATTCTCATCGCTGACATAGATGGACCCTTTGATAATAGGAGTACCTTGATGGCTCTCCATATATGGATCAAAGGAATGAATGTATCGAACGCCAATCATCCTTGGACAAGGATCATCAGACATTCTGAATTCTTCTATGTCATAGCATTTTTCAATGAAAGACATAATCGATTCTTCAGGCGCCAAGTCGATCTTTTCAACGGGTAGCGTGGTGCAGCTGATAGGAGGATACATATCACAAACATCTGAGTTTTTCTTGATATGGTTCCAACCAGCCCTGCAATTCGCCAACCAGACCAACTTGCCAATACAATTGTAGGGATTTCCGAAAATCATGTCATCTGATTCGTATTTATCCATCAAATCTTCAACATCAACTCCTTCCAACCACAGGTTGAGATACAAAACCCGTCTAATAACTCCAGCGTTAATATACTCGGTTCTGTATTTAGCGCTATGGAAGTATGAGGAGAAGGTGATTTGATTCTTGAGAAATCCGGTGGTGAAAGTTTGAGACATCTAGAAAAAATTGCGTCAGCCAAAATTCCTAATCTCGAATGATTCATGAGAGAAGGAAAATATCTTAGGCTGTGCAATCCTCCAGATTGAACATGTTATGAACTTGCAAGCAACGCAAACGACCTGTTGAGGCCATTGAATGTTGCTATGCCAAAGATTGTACCAGGGGCTCCTTCAAATCCCTGCATACGAAAAAACCACCAACTAATCTAGTGTATGTGTGTATGTAATCAGTGTTCTAAAGTGATCTCCTCAGAGATCCTAATCTAGTGATGAGTGTTGTTTAGACACCCCACATTAGTCTGCGTGTATGACAGAAGTCCGTCTCAGCACGACCCTTGAGAAAACTATCTAGCAGCCAAAAAAGAGAAAATGGAGACAAAAACTCCAATAATGGTATAAGGGCATTAACTCTCAGCCGATGGGGGGTGCACAAAGCCTTTACAGGGGGTTGGACCCTGATATCCACCATGAGGTGGCCCCAAATCCATGACAGTTTTACTGTGTGGTCTGTCAAAACCATGACTATTTGGGGTAGTCAGCCCATGTGAGAATTTTGATTTCTGTGTTCCACAACACAGGGCGACTCAGAAGCACCACTCCAGATGTTTAGTCAGTGCTCCCACACTGTCAGCCACAAGGGTGACTGAGATGGTATCCCTGCTACCATTAAGCAGATCATTTATCCCATGATCATGGGTTAGCTGCTAGACAAATGTGGGAAGATTAGTATGAGGAGACACCTACATACACACATGATCCACTGTGGGACCCCATCAGACCAATAGAGGGCCTAGAGCCATATTGTATATCTGATATTCTTGAGGGGTTTTAGCAGATCAAACACAAAACTACATAAAATTACATGTGTACACTATCCATACTCCATCTATGGCACAGTCAACATCCAACGACAACAAGAGTCATTGTTTTTAAGGCTGTCACTCGGGGCCCATAACCTGTTAAATCAGGGGAGAGCAGCGCAGGACCAGTGACTAAGTAAGGATTAACTACTTACATCTTAGTACTGGTTAGTCTTAGTAGTTGACTTTGTAGTTCTTGGAACTGAGGGACAGTTGTCCAGAATGCCCTCCTTTTATGCATTTTGGAACCCTAGCTTACATACACATTATTCTACCAATGGAGTAACTACGAGGCTATATACACACAGCTATAGCTGTGTAAAAGCTATCCAAATGCAGTGTGATTGCTGTATCATGCACAGCAGATGACTGAGCATTGCTGCACATTGCTGTATATGAGGTCATTCTGTACCTTGTCTTATTATATTCCTTCCAATATGTTCTATATGATATCATAAAGTTCTTTATGACTTCATTATCTACTGATAGTTATCTTAATGATGTCATTATGACTTCATTATGTACCTGATGATATCATATGGTGCCTTATGATGTCATCTCTATCAATAGATGTTCTAGACCATGAATATAATAACAGTTAAATATGAAACACACTAATTATTCACTATAAAGTCATTATCTTGCTCATATCTAATCCGTTAATCGTTATCTAATCGCCAATCAACAATTATATAATGCTCTGATAAGATATTGATTAAACGAGATCAGATTAGATAAGATAAGAAGTGAAACGGATGAGTATTAAGTGAATACATTTTATATGTATCTTTTAACAGATGAGGCATTCAATACCTCGTCAAGTGGAAAGGATTTCCTGTTGAAGAGTCCACTTGGGAACCGGTTAAGAATTTGGAGAACACTGGGGAAGTCATCCAGGAATTTCATCAGAAACATCCCAACACTCCTGCCTCTAGGCGGTTACTGTGGGATGCCTTTTGTCAGTATCAGAACCACACTGCTACACACATGCCAAAAAGGTTGTTTGGCTGGGAAGATGGCAAGTTTGAATGTGATTACCAGGAGTGTTTAGAGTGCAAATGGTGCAAGTGGAAAGGCAATTGCACAGCCTTGTACTCTCTACCTGACAACGACCCCAACATGGTTCATGTGGAACCAAACCCTTAAGAGGGGGGTAATGTTACAATTCAATGGATTCATGTCACTACAGGTGACATGCATGGACAGGCACCCATGGTAGCACTCCAGCTTACATCAGCAGAGCATGTGGTTAAGGGGAGGTGGACATGAGGGGCCATGAGGCAAGGGGTATATAGTAGTAGTTGGAGCCTGAGAACCCCCAGGCTCTTGATAGTCACTGTCATAGACAGAACTACAGAGTTCTTCTTTCCTTTTCTCTTGTCCTCTGATTGTGCGACCTGGTCTACCAACCTTGTAACACAAGTGAAGGGGGGAGTGGTGGTTGTTGGGAGATGTGACATGGCAGTCAGGAGTGGCAATGGTGAATGGTGGTGAGCAGCAGCAGTAATGGTGTGATGGGAGGTGGTCAATGGTGGTAGTGGCAGTGGCACCTATTAAAACTGGCTATAGCCAAACAATCAGCTATGGCTATTGAGCTATAGCCGAAAACCGGCTCCGGTGACTTAGCTTAGCCATAACTCCCATCTCAAGTTATGCTCATAGTTTATATATTACAATGGAAAGCATAACTACATAATGTGGCTGCACGGCGGGTGACCAACGAGGACATTTTTCCTTTAATGCCTTCGTGGCGAAGTTGATTCTAAAGGAGGATGCCCGGTACAATGAGGGACGTTCCAGTCAAACACGACCAACGGAATAGCAACGATGGAGAGTGTCCCCGACATCTTGCCCCCGGATTTCATCCATGACCATGCTGCCCAGGCCTACCTTGCATATCTCACTTCACTCCCCCTTGATTCGCTTCTCGATGAACCCAGCGCGCTTCAGACCCAGTCTCACCACTTCACATCCTCGCTCTCGTCCTTGATACACACTGCTTACCCCACTTTTCTCCTCCTGCATGACAAGACACGTGCACTCGGCTCGTCATTGTCCTCATTTTCAAGCTCTCTTGATTCTCTCATCGATACTAGTCTGCCTGACCTCGATGCATCTGCAAGTTCATGGCGAGTGAAGACAGAGAGTCTGTTAGAAGACAGGAGACGCGCCCGTGTTGTGCTGGAGCAGCATGATAAATTGCGGGATCTTCTGGATATCCCCGTTCTCATGGAGACATGTGTTCGAAACGGATATCTTGCTGAGGCTCTGAGCCTCAAGACTCATGTGCAAACGTTGGTGGCAGCACATTCAAAGAAAGCAATTGAAAAAGGCAAGGGCAAAGAGGCTAATGACAAGACACTAACTCAGCCTCCGGATATTCTATCCTCGATTCTCGCGGAGGTGTTGTATGCTACCGATAAAATGCACCTTTCTCTTTTGCAGACCTTGCATGATCCGGCCAAAAAGCTTCCCGCACTCTGGAAAGCAGTCAATTTCTTGCGCAAGATGGACGCGATTCGCGATGTCCAATGTAACGAGGAGGAAGACCACGACGTTATTGATCAGGGTCGAAATCGAATTCCTGATCTGGAAGGAAATTTTATTCTATCAAGTGAAGAGCAACTCGCTTTGTCCTTTTTGACTGGACGCGAGGGTTGCCTTCGTACTGTTCTTGATACGCTCAGAAGGGACGTTGAGCGAGTTTCGTCACTTCTCGAGGAACATGGCTATGTGAAGGATGATGAAGATTCCAACAAAGTTGCATCGGCTGGCGACCGAGAAAGAGACGATTTGGCAAGATGTCTCAAAAAGTACATTGATTCTTGGAGAGAGGGTGTGTACGACATTGTGACGCAGTACTCGACGATATTCCTTGAACGACTTTTCCAAAGCGATACCCATACACATAAAGCTCATAATAATTCCAAACCCTCTCTTTCTCAACCCACAAAAAAGCTGATTGCTCGACTACATGCACTAATCACTACACATGCAATGCATGCCCTCAGCACGCACCTTCTACCCGTCCTCTCTCGGTCTTTCCCTCTTCTACCTATCTCGCTGCTTTCGTCACTATTGACGCAGCTGACATATTGCGCGACCGCCTTTTCACGTCTCGGGCTTGACTTCCGTCCCTTACTCACCAGCATTGCTGTAGACGCCGTTGGGTCCGTAGTCCGACGGGAGTTAATTGACATTAGTCGCAAGTGGACGCGGCGACTGAGAAAAGCAGGCCTAAGCAGCTCTGACAAGAGCAAGAAAAGAGATAGGTCAAGTGTTATTAGCGTGAAGAAGATCAAGGTACAAGAGCTGCCAACGACGTGGCTCGTAGTGTCATCAGCTGCAAGTAATCCACCAGTTCCTCCGAGTGATTACAAGCTACCTGAAGCACCTCATATGCCTCCGCAGCTCTTGGCGTCGTATTCTCCACTTGCAGCACTCACCAACGCACTGATGAACGTTCTGAATGGGTTACGTCTACTTGCGCCTATTGACTTGTTCGAGAGGATCAAG
Organism: Amanita rimosa; assembly: GCA_023014395.1. Classification (NCBI taxonomy): domain Eukaryota; kingdom Fungi; phylum Basidiomycota; class Agaricomycetes; order Agaricales; family Amanitaceae; genus Amanita; species Amanita rimosa. Next base: position 300,148 of record JAEBUO010000026.1, on the reverse strand, counting down.
GTAGCGGTGGAAGAAGAAGTATTAGCAACTGGAGGAGAAGCCATGTTGGAATATATCAAGCAGGTTGTTGAGACATGTTCTGATGGTGATGAAAGCGAAGTCAAAGTTGCGCGTGCGGCAGGTCAGGCCTATTTTGAGGTGTTGGTGCCATTTGTCCGAAGGGCATTGGTGGAAGGGGTTTATGGAGTGAAAGACGATGAAGGAGTGGGGAGTTCTCCGTCGGGGAAACTCCGCGAAGTATATAGTGATGGATCACTGATTTTGAAGCTTGATTAAATCAATCGATAAGTAAGCCCAGAGAAAGCCCGTTTTGAAGACAATAGGATCAATATAGATAAATGGATAGCTAACTTACTAGAGTAAGTAGCCGCTAGCCGACTAGATGACCGACTAGATTGCCGATAAGAATTTCATCCACTACGCAGCTACCATGAACTCCAGTCTCCAGTCCTTTATATTCCCCGGGGGCGCCCCGCCTCCCTCTTCCCTTCTTCCCTCCAATGTCTCTCCTCTGCCTCCTCCCCCATGCCCTCTCTCCATTCAACGCCTTTCACTCATCCGAACAATGTCTCCCATCACCGTCAAGGCTAATACCTCCTGACATTCCATTGGAGATCGTCATGACCATCCTCGAACACATGTACTATAACGACGATTTACAAGTCCACATCACCATGCTTAAATCATGCTCCCTCATCTGCCGTACCTGGTCCCTAGCTGCACAAAAGCTGCTCTTTCGCTCCGCCACTTTGCGAAGCCAGAAGGCGCTAGATTCATTCTTGGATGCTGTAGATAGGTCTACCCAGCGAGGCCGCACACTAGGCGATGCTGTCAGGTATCTGCACATCGTCATCGACTACAACCAGCCTTTGGGCATCCACCAACATGAGTTTGCGCTCTGCGTCTCTATGTGTCCCAGTTTGACAGGTCTCAACCTCTCGCTATATGGTTATGCAGCACCCGGCATGGATCTTGTGGGATCGCCGGACGAGTCGCGTATGAAGCGTCCTGCTCCTTCATTCGACGACCTGACCATCCAGCTCCTTACATCTGGCCCAGAAATTACAGCTTTCGAGTTTGGCAATTGGTCGGATAACGAACAGACCTCCACACAGCTTTTGCACGTCTGGCCAGGTTTAAAATCCCTTTCCATTAGCGGGACAGTACCCCAGCTCGCCGCCACCCCATCTAATCCTCCCCCCTGCGCGCTGGAGCGCTTACGTCTGAACTTCCAGACACCACCGTCCAATGATTACATGAGGTGGCTGCTGCATAATTCTGCCGAAACTCTACGTGTTCTCGAGTTCGACAGAGAACCATCCATAGAAATGCTGGACTATCTCTTGACTGGCCATGGTTCGACTTTACACTCGCTTTCGCTTCCCTCGCTTAGCTCGCTTGAGCAAGTATCTGCGAAGTGTTCTCAGCTTCGTGAGATGAGGACCGAAAAGCCCTCGGTGTTGCCTATTGCCTATCGCAGGCTTCCAGAAAGTCTGGAACACATGGCGTTTGGCATTGACAAGGACTCCGTCCTTCACGCCGTTCTTGATGCAGTGAAGAGTAAAACCTCGCTGAAGATGGTTACCGTACTTGTATGGGCCGGAGGGGATTCTCATCATCAGCTTTCCAAGCTCAAGATCGGATGCGCATGGCGAGGCGTAGATTTGACAATGACCAGTGACATCCGGCTGTTCCGCCTGATGACCGTAAGTTTACCTTTGTGATTCTTCTAACCTAATCTGATGATTGGATTTAGAGAAAGGCGTGCTAACGTCTTGCTCATGTATCTCAAAGCAACACTACTTGTTATTCCTTTGATTTGTATCTTTAGCTCGACAAACTATGTACGCACGAACGACATGACAAACGTACTGCCTCTTGAAGAGAGTATGTTGTAAACTCAATGTCAATTATTCACATCAATAATGTACAATGTCATACAGTTACACATTATTATATTTTAATGACATCCTTGTTCAGAACAAGGCAGAGGCTCTGCAGCGCTCAGCGAGCGTCTCGCATTGTGCCAAGACCCCGACCAAATATAGGCAAATACATGCTGAGTTGGACCTGCAGACCTGCATGGCCTCTTCCTCATCACTATCCTCACTTGTCCGCACATCTACAAGCACCATAACCGAGGAAGACCTCGACCGCCAGGTCGCAGAGCTTATCCTCAAAGAGGCAAAGAAGAAGGCTGAAAAATACGGGCAGCAAGGCATCCGAGCATACATTTCTAATAACCTGTACGTTTTATCCTCGCCTCGTGCCGTCCACTTGCTCATGAAATTGCTGTAATCTCTTATTACCCTCGCCGTAAACTGCGTTCCTATTGGTTTTTTTTTTTTTTTTTGGCTCTCATTTTCATCTTTCTTTGCCACACCATTCCAATTCACAAATTAGTCTCGACAGCAATGCACCACGCGCTAACAAACGCTTTTTGTCCTCTATAATACGGAGCACAGATGATCATAACCGAACCGTGCTCCGTGCCCAGGCGCTCGCCGTTCAGGAGATTAAACGGGCGCGAGAAGAACGGGAGAGGCAAGAACGGCGATTGCGAGCCCAGGAGGCAGCCGATGCTCGGCGGTCTCGTCGGAGCAAAAGCTCGCGACATCATCATCATGATCACTACCGCCACCGCCGCCACCGCCATCATCGCAGCAGCGGCCATAGCCATCACAGTGGCAGCAGCCGTCACGGGCACCGGTTTGATGAAGAAGAGGAGATGTGGGATAGGTCGGATGGTCGGAATGGGAGCCGGAGTGGGAGGAAGAGGAAAGCCCGCGACTGGGAGACGTGGAACGGGGATAGTTCGGACGATCAGGCTGTCAGTTGGACGGACTCAAACGAGAACCGGGAGGAAGAAGCGGATAAGGGGTCGAGGAGAAGACGGAGACGTCGTGAGCGGACGAGGTCCGAAGAGAGGCATTCGACGCGCAGGCGATCAAGAAAGCACGACACGAGTCCTAGTCGAACTCGGGATAAAGAGGAAAGTAGAAGGGAAGGGCGGCGGCATAGGCGAGAAACAAGTCGCAGTCGTCATCGTGACGAACATTCTTCACGGTCTCGCAGCTACAGTCCGAACGACGATGGTGGTGTGGGATCTTCCGCACACAAGCGAAAGAGAAACTCATCTAAATGGCGTTCGGTATCACCACGTTCATCCCGCTCATTGTCACCGAGAAAGCGCAATACCAGTGCTAGTGGAAGAAGTCAAGGGCATTCTACAACACGGCGAGTTACGAAACTGTATGATGATCATGATGATTCCGAAGACGATAAACGCCGCAAGACCCCGCCACGTTCAAGGTCTCTTCCATCGTCTGAACGCTCCCCAGAGCGTAAAGAAACTGCGCCGAAAGCGGATGAATACGACTCGTGTAGTTCCATGTCGCTCTCTCGCTCTTCGTCTGCCACGCCAGGCCCTGAGCCTTCATCGCACGTCCCATCCAAGATGGACAAGTATTTCGAAGACAACTACGATCCCAGATTGGACGTTGCGCCTCTTGGCGTTCCCAAAGTACCTGCTACCGGGTTAATCAATAATGCCGAATACGAAGGCTGGGACGCGATGTTGGAGTCTCTCCGGCTAAGACAGCAGGACAAGGAAGAAAAGAAGAGGCTTGAGAGGCTCGGTCTGCTGCCCAACATGAAGATGAAGAACAAGAAGGGCGGGGTGACCATCTCAACCAATGTTGCTGCCGATGAGAGATGGAACGGACAGAGTACGAGCATCATGGACATTGCGTATAATAAACGCGGTAGCGTTAGAGAATGGGACGTGGGCAAGGAGGGAGTAACATGAATTACAATCTGGAATAGATTCGTCAGGCACCTCATCTGACAGCGGTACAAACATCCAGTTGGCCGACCCTCTCTATCTCGACAGTAACATCTATTTTTTCCTTGAGTAATGTATAAGTAGAGTACTGCGCTTGACATCGCTCCGAGGGTCAACCCTGCACGACGCCTCGGATCACAAGCATCTCCTCAGCACTGAGCCGGTCAACAATGGACGTAAAGTTGTTGGTGTTCCGCGCCGCACATTCCTTGATGAAACTCACGAGGTGGCCCTAGCACCTATCTAATCTCGCATATCCTTTTAAAATGAATACCACGAACCTGCATGTCCATCAAATAGATTGGGTCCTTTTGGAGGTCCTCGTCGTCGAAGGCATCCTGGAAATCGTCATTGTCCAGCGTAATGCCACCTCTGGGTCCAATGGCATTGGACAAGTGTGAAAATTCGTCTTCCTTTAGTCCATCCTCCTCTGCCCAGTCTTCGTCCTACACATTGATGAGGGGGAGCCGTGGAAATAATTCGAACAAAACTTACGCCATCGTCTGACTCGACGTCGAACGCATTTCCGCCTCCTGCGGCAATAGTAGCCGATTCGCCTCCTGACTGCAGTTCGCGCACGAGGATCTTTAGTGCCTTGACAGGGAATGGAATAGAAGTAAATTCATGAGGAACTATACAGATGAGTGCATTCTGAAACGGCAAAGGACGAAATGACGCACTGTTTTTCGTGCGAGATCTTGTCATAATGACTGTTTATGTATAACTAGTATCCAAGACCGTCAAACAAGGGGAAATTATCATACCATTTTGCGTTCCTGGCTTGACAATGATGTCACCTTTGACCACAAGCGTTTGAAGGCTTTGTCTGTTCGAGACAAAGAGTTGGGATAGAGCTAAGGTGCTAGTACGGGAGGACCAGAACCCATGGAAGGTCTCCGCGTTTTCACACCATGTATTGATTAGAATTTCTAGCGCAGGTCTACCTTGGACTTGCATTGACTCAACCAATTCGAGAATAGTGTCCCTTTGATTATTGATAAGGAAAGCAAAAGGGATTACGAGGCTCTTCATTGTCGATTAGTAGTCAGGAGCAATATAAAAGAAAGAAGTAAAACCTGAGTAAAAGTTGCAGTCTTTGCAGTAGTCATTCGGTTTATCATCGATTGCATTAATTGAGGGAGGACGGGTAACACACTCTCCCCTGTTTTCCGCAAAAGATGAATGATCAAGTCACCAATGACCAATCCACCTGATTCATCCTGGCTTTCTAATGTCTTTGCGATGACCGATAGGACATAATCCAACCCAGATTGGCCGGTCTCACTACGCCAAGCCACAATCTGACCGCTGTCCCTTTGTACAATGCTCGTTAGACATCTAATACCATTCTAGGAAAAGGTAAACAAGAATCTGATGATGACGGATTGTTTAATACCTGAAGAACGTCTCTATCCTCAGTCTCATTCAAACATTTGAAGACGCTTGAGGCAATATGCGCGAAGAAACCTTCCGGCAACCCTTCGGAGGGAACTTCCACAATGCTATTTAAGAGATCAAACGCCGAGCTTGTTATCCAGAACTCTGTTGGCTCTGCGGATGACATTGCGTTGGTCAAAGCAGGTACCGCTTGTTTAATGACGGTTTCATTGACACCCTTGGCAGACGATGATGCCAAAAGACCCATTATGTCACTGAGTATGGATATGAAGATAGGATCTTGAAGTCGTTCGTTGAAATTCGGTAAAGTAATGACTATATACACACCTTTGATGTTCTTGTTCCATACGTGCAGTGTAGCAAGGACAAGGGCGTCAGTCAGCCCTTCATCCAGCCACGCGCCTTTATCTATCCTTAGGACAGATGAAACTGCTTCGAGGACGAGAAGTAAGGTATCGTCTGACGCCCCAAGCAAAAATGGACCGAGATTTCTGGCAATCCTGGCTGCGAAGGGAACAAGTGCAGAGTCATTGCCTATTTCACAAAAGCTTTATATGCATAAGTCATGTGGTTTTCATGCATCAAACACGGAATTACTTCTGGATAGCCTTCACGGCGGATATTTTGAGAAGGTCGCTAGTCTCTTGCATTTCGACTGCTTGTATAGCAGCTTCTAGATATTGTCCAGCCAATTCGGTTGGAAGTGAACTTGCAAATTGACTTGCGAATATGAAGCCTCTTCCCTGTAGGTAAGGATAATCTAGGACAGCGATGTCAAGAAATGACGCGCTCGCGAGCGCTCGACGTCACCTGAAAGGCCTAGGATAGGGGGTATAACTTTTACTAATATCGACTCAATGTCAAACGGCTTTGGATGTCCAGCTTCTGATTCTTCCCCTACACATTCATCGATAGCGTCTGCTTGTGAACCGATACATGCCAAAGCAGCTTCGAGTGGCCGCCACCTAGGCTCCGTGTTTGGAGATAAAACAATATAGAGAAATGTGAATGTGACTGACCAATTTTTGTTTCCTTTGCTTTTTTCTGTATCGGAATCACGAATAACCTGTTCTATTGTATTCTGAAAGATTTGTGCCGTTTGAATTGAATTTCGGTCCATGAAGCACTTTAATAACATGGTCAGGGCACCTGTACGATTTCAAGATAATGTAAAAAAAGTATACATGTAATAGATCAAAGCCTGCATCACGAAGATCGTATCCTTGCCCTTTGTCGTCTTCGTCAATTACAAAAGTGTAAGGACTATTCTCCCATGTTTCCGCCTGATAATGCAGCATCAGTGTACCGATACTTGCATTCCTATCTGGAACCTACGTCATCATCCGTTATCTGAGTAAACTTGAAAATGGCAGAAATAAGGGCTGGAAAACGTTGCGCATCAAACCATGCCTTTGCTCTGCCACCTCGAGCAATGGCGGCTATAAAGTCAATGATAGGAGCTACTAACTCATAGAGCTCAATTGCTTCGTCTTCAGATGTGCGAGGGATTGAATCGGAAGAGCATATGTAGTAATGGACGAAGCTGGGATAGATAATTTGCAGATGGAGGAGGGAAGAAGATAGGAATTCGGGAAGGTATCGTGCGAGAGAGCGAGGGAACGAGGTATGTATGTCATCTAGTGTCTGTCACTTCGTAAGCCTGGATTAATTTTGGAAGCCTCGACTACATACCTTGAAAATTTGGATTCGGATAAAAAGGCCATCCCAGTTATTGCTACCCTGTACTTCCCTTTGCAAGTCCAGGGTCAGTAACACCTTGAATGCATCGAGCCAGACTGGAAGAACGGAGGCTACAGCTTCTTTTACAGCTTGTGGGTGTTGGTCCTTGACCATGAACAGCGCAGTAATACATTGACGGAACACTGATATAGTTCGAGCCCTGGTAGGAGCTGAATGTGACTGAAATAATTATTAGATATTCTTGATCTGCTTCGCGAGTAATTACCTCGGTAGAGCCTAGGATGGAGAGGAGGACTGGTAGGAGTTGCTGGAGAACGGGCAAAATTTGATCTTCTGTCAACTCAGACTTGATGAACTCGGTGAAAACTTGCATTGCTCCATGAACTGAGCTCGGAGAACCGGAAGAAAGTAAATTGATCAGAGAGGATAAAAGATCGGGATATTCATCTGGCCAGTCACAGTTCGCGATCGAGGAGAGTGCAAGGGCCTATGGTCAGAGTAGTGATTCGTTGACACTCTTGAGAAGAATGCGCTCCACTCACGCAAAGAGAACGTATTCTTCTGTCGGGATCGGATAAACCATGGAATACGGCTTGACGTATTTGTGACTTTATCTATCAGAAATGTTCAGAATATTACAATCAATCGTAAGAATCAAAGATAACCTTGACAGGCGGTGCAGATCCTCTAAACGTCGAGAAAAAGGGAGACCATCTTTCTTTGATATATTTTCGGAGTGCAATGCTCGCAGAGTAACTGGTCAAAACTACAGTTCAAGACGCGTGTATCGTTGGCGGGAGAAATACTGGGCTTATCTGTCGCAAGGATAGATCTGCATCCTGGGCAAGGATGAGCTGTGATAGTGCCAAACCACTCTCTGGACGCGACGCGGTGATCAGGTGAGAGGGATGACGGGCGAGAGCATGGTAGAGACTAACCCTGGTTTTTGAAATGCTCAGCCAGCGTCAGCTCAGCATTCATGCGAACATTTGGGTCCGAATTCAGAGTCGCGGCCAGACATTCTGCGATTTGGGCAGCGAGAGCCATTGCGAGCAGGTGTCACACACGATCACGTCATTAATCACGCGCCTGTCTTCCGCTTGCCTTCATCATGCCCCCGCCGCGGGCGACTGCCCGCAAGCGCCGTAAAGAGGCAGACAATGATAAAAGAACTGACGAGCTGCATGCATTGGTCAAGATACCAAGGAGGAAGGGGAAATTAGCAGTTCTGGTATACATGCCTCTCGATGTCCTCTATGAGGTTTGCTGTATGTACTCACGCTTGAAGTGTCTTAATCGTTTCAAAGATCTTCTGTTACCTAACATCATTCGACCTCCTCAAGCTTTCACGGACGTCAAAGGCTTTCAGGCGTGTCCTGATGAGCCCTTCCTCTGTCACTGTCTGGAGAGTTGCCTGCCAGAACATCGGGCTGCCCGAATGTCCGTCAGACATGACTGAACCTCAATGGGCGAACCTTGCTTTCTCCCCTCATTGCCATGTGAGCCAGTTGAATCATGTTTCATTCTGTGCTTAAGCTGGATCAAGTACTGTTTCACCAGTAGTGTAAGGACAGTGGAATGGCGATTCAGAATGCGCATATGCTCTAAATGCGCAAAGATTCAGTAAGTCCTGTCAAAATTGGTAATGATGAGATTTATACCATTGAAGTTTGAGCGAGACAACAATTATGCCTGCGGTCAGTGGTGTTGTTGAAAGTGATCTTCTGGTGCCGAACAGGCCATCGTCAAGTACGAGTTACTGTTCTTCAGATACATTTGGCATGACTGACCCACCTGCAAGGACGCTGGAAAACTGTATACGTCACTGCTGAGTACGAAAAAGTGCGAAACTCGCTTAGCTCGTTAACTAAAGAAGAAGACATCGTGGCATATATTTCACAAAAAAAGCAGGATGTCGCAAAAGCACTTGGAGTAAGTGGTTTGTTTTGAAGTCACAGGTCTGTCCTCTCACGAAATATAGCATTCCTTGAGATGTGAGGAGTGGGCTAAGAACCAGAATGAAGATAAAGCTATGGAACGGGATCGATTAAGAGACGAACGAAAGAGAGCGTATGTAATGTTCGTTGAACTCTCCAGTGTAGTTCCTAATTTCTATTTTTGTTAGTATAATTGAGAAGCTAAAGGAACTAGGATGGGGGAGGGACCTCGAAAGTATAAGGCAACCTGATTCTTTAGATGAACTCAAGCATGTCCGAGAGCCCAAGCGCTTGACTGAAAGAAGTGAGTTTATGAGAGCTCCCACGACATGGATCTAAGTAATTTCAGTTTGGATCAATATACAAGACCCGGTGCTCGAATTCATGGCTAAAATGCGGAGAAAGCGGATTGAGCGAGAGAACAAAGAAATCATCATGCGGCGAAAACGAGCTGCGATGGCTGTTCTACAGCAGTATAAGAATGATCGGCTGCCCTACCAGGAAATTATGCCAGAGGCAATCGACTTCTGTGACATGCAGCCGATCAAAGCCATGATTGACCGGCCATTGGAAGTCTTGGTCGACGTCGCGAGCTTTTCGCATCTTGTACCCCAATTTGCGTCATTGTTTGCAGCTTGGAGAGACGAGATTCATCTCCAATTATGCAGAGTCTTGCAACAGCCAGATGAACCAGACATCTATTTCCATGACATATTTGGCCTCTGGGTACCAGACCATGAACCAAGAGACATCCCAGATACTGACCACAGAGCTCTAGAAATGCTACGTCTAGCTTCAACCATTTTCGTCTGCAGGGAGTGTGGTCCTTCGTTGTCTTCATTCCTTGATTTAGGTCTCGAGCGCCCTATCTTCTACCCAGAAGTTCTTGGCCACTCCTGTTTAACTCGCAAATTTAGTTCTGGGTTGTTCAACAGTGATCCAGCGGACCCCTCCGAAGAACTGACGAGTAGCTCATCTACAAAGCGAACGAAATGGAATACACGCTCTTTGACGCTTAGTACCACAGTGCGATCCATCGCAGAATCGCTCATCAAGGAAAGTGGTTTTGATCCCAGTGTGGCAACTGCGGCAGACATGGACGACCGAAACCTATTCTACGCTTGTGAAACGTGTAGCGAGCATTGTGATGACAGAGTTGTAGCGCCTGTGTATAAATGGCGTGATGCTGTAAGTTAGCACTTTTACATTTCTGCACAATCTGATGTTCTCATAGATTAACCACCGCGCAATTAGTCATCACCTCGCCGATTGCAAATGGCGTATCGCAGACGAGGATGAGTATAATGAGAACTTGTTCGAGAACGATGATGAGAATGACGACGACGATGATGACGATGACGACGACAATGGCGAAACAGTACACCCTATATGGTGCTGTACTCGTTGTCGTGACACTCCACAGGAGAGAGCGCCGACGACTCTGTCCTCAATGGTGGACCACTATGTTATCCAGTAGGTGTCAAGCATTGCTTCGTATTAGGGACGTTGACACTCGTCTAGGCACCAATTTAACGGTGAATTGACTCTTAATCGAGATTATTTCAGAGCCTTCGATTCCAACAAGCGACAATATTCTTCGCCTCCAAAAATTGTCCTGAATGATCCCAAAAAATACTTTTGAAGGCTCAATCATACATTACCAAAGAGTTAATAGGGTATAACTTTGCTAGTCGTAGATTATAAGTCCATATTTTCTTTATCGAACCTCTATTGCAGACTGCAGATACATTCACTCGCAACTCCGTCAGCTATGGAACCTAAACCGCTAACTCCCCTTCAATGCTTCCTGGTTCTAGACCCAGCCTTTCTAGCACCGCATCGTACCGTGGTCGATCCGTTTGTTTGAGATATTTCAGTATTTTCGCCCGATGATGTACGAGCTTACGCAGACCGCGGCGATTACCTACATCGCGCCGATACTTTGTTAGGTGGAAATATAAGTTACGAATCCTATACGTTAGCAGAGCAGCTGCATTGGGTTCGTCAAAGAGCACTGCGTGGGCATAATCAAACTCACCCTGAACCTCTGAACGGCCTGGGTCAAAGGGACTCTCCGGAGTACTAAAGGCGAGAATTATCCTCCTCCTGTTTTCATACGCAATGCCCGCAGCGTTTGCATTCCTCAAATCGACGATTTTTGCGAAATTGTTCGATTTGAAAAGTTCAACCTCCTGTCTATCAGCGAGCAAGTCAGCGAGCACTTCAGGGCTGTGTGTTTTATTTGCAAGAACGGCGGCTTGGGCAGAAAGTACAGGCAAATGGCGAAAGAGTAGTCGTTTCTCCGTCTCACCAATGCCAAAGTTCAAGTGCACAGGAATCTGAGGTGTGCTTGTTGGTTGACTAGTGGATTCGGAGTTGGCGGTCAGCTCTTGCTCCGTCACGAGTATTTTGGCGAGGTCGCATTTCCGCCATTTCTCTTCGTCTCCAGGGCGGTTTCCAAGCACAACGTGGGGGCGAATTTCAAGTGCTTTTTTCCGCTTCTCCTGTTTAACCAGAGTATTGACCTTCTTGGCGTTATCGCCTGCTCTATGTGCAAGCGCGGCGGAAGTTGCGTGTAGAAGGGCTGCACTATTGGCGAGTGAACATGGCAACACTGAGGACACAGTTTTAAAGCCTTCAGTTCCAGTTCGAAATGTCATTTTGAACTTACCTTGAGAAATACTCGTTCTTAACATCCTTTACGGTTCTAAGAAGGTTGTCCGAATGTGGATTGTCACCTGATCGTGGGTAGGCGTTTTCTGATATATAGAGTCTGGGATTTTACTTGCGATTTTTCTTCAGGGAGAATGCCACGCTGCACGACGTAGGATTATCCACCGTCGACGACAGTGCCAGAAGCCTTCAATGGTCTTTTTTGTCTCCTCAGAGAGAGTAACCAGTCTAGGAAGTGTCGTTTTGACGCCTTGGAGGACTCGGCATGTCGACTAAAGCTGGTACATAGAAATACAAATACAGTTCATGAAATTGGTCTGTCATATGCAAATGTTGTTGGCCAACAAGCTGGCCTTCGATAATTGGAGTCAGAAATGCTAGCTACTTGCTTGAAGTTAAGGGAAACGAGCGTGGGAAGCAATTCATATTTTCCACTATCGGTGGAGTCCCCAAGCATGGCGCCAGTCAAGAAGACTAACTCATCGCCTAAGACAAGGTCTTCATCGTCTGCCTTGTCCCTCAAAAAAGTCAAGGGAGAAAACTTCTATCGAAATGCAAAACAGGTTGGGCGACTCAAAATGCTCAATGGCGGCAAGGCCGTCCGGGATAAAGATGGCAATATCATACAAGCAGCAGCCTTTCAAAAAGGGGAGAGCGATGCAAAGCCTGGAAGGGTGCAACCAGACCGAAGGTGGTTCGGTAAGTATCCATTTCAAATGGCATTAGGTCAAATGTACATGGTTGTAGGTAATACCAGAGTGATATCTCAAACGGCGCTGGAGCACTTTCGAACGAGCCTGTCGACAAAAAAAGACGATCCATACTCAGTATTACTACGCCGCAAGAAGTTGCCTATGGCCTTACTCGACGACGCTGCTAATCCGAACTTGCGTAAGGTAAGCGACGGCTTTTGTGGATGATCGGATTTGGCATTCAATTTTGTGTGTTTGTAGCGGCCACATATAGTCGAAGCAGAACCATTTTCGGAGACGTTTGGACCCAAGGCTCTACGCAAAAGACCCAAAATCAACGCAAATTCCTTTGAAGAGCTCGGTAAAATTGGCGCGGCAGCGGCAGAAGAAGCTTCAGAGGCTGCGAATAATGCTGGAACGAGTGTAGCAGGTAGACTCAATATCTTACCTTATGATCTTGGTTAAAGCCGTCCTTAGAACCGCTTGCATCATCTGTTCTAGAAGTTAAAACACATGCTGACTTCAATGAGCCAATATATGCAAAAGGGACATCGCGTCGTATCTATGGCGAACTCTATAAAGTGATTGACTCATCTGATGTTATCCTCCACATCATCGACGCACGGGACCCTATAGGAACAATGTGCGAGTCCGTTCTCCATTACATCAAAAAGGAAAAGGCACATAAGCAAGTTGTGCTAGTGATTAACAAATGCGACCTCGTACCAAACTGGGTTACAGTGCGAGACCACCTTAATGTTCCCCATTCATACCCATTAATGATCCACGAAGGCCAGATATATCCAACACCTCACACCTCGATATCCTACTCTAGCGTTCCACGCATCTCCCAACCATTCTTTTGGAAAAGGAACGCTAATACAATTGCTTAGGCAATTTGCGCAGCTACACTCTGACAAGAAGCAGATATCTGTTGGTTTTGTTGGCTACCCTAACGTTGGAAAAAGCAGTGTCATAAACACTCTGAAAAGCGGCAAAGTCTGCAAAGTGGCTCCAATACCAGGAGAGACCAAAGTACGCGACAAATTGTAAATTGTGATTAGATCAGAGTTCTCACCGCTCCAAAATATAGGTCTGGCAATATATTACTCTGACCCGTCGCATATACCTCATCGATTGCCCGGGAATTGTGCCGACCTCAGCAAACGACTCGCAGACTGATATTGTTTTGAAAGGCGTTGTCCGTGTAGAGGCTCTATCTACCCCATCGGAGCACATACCGGTATTGATGCAGCGTGTTAAGCCACTGTATCTTTCACGAACCTATGGTGTTCCCCTACCAGATAAGGACAATCCTTCGCATGGATGGGAACCAGAAGAGTTTCTTGACAAGTTGGCGCGCATGAAAGGGCGCCTATTGAAACATGGTGAACCAGACTTGGATTCTGTGGCTAAAATTGTTTTGAGTGATTGGGTGAGGGGGCGAATACCGTACTTTGTTTCTCCTCCGGAGCGTCCGGAGGAGCTGAATCTTGCTGAGGCAAAGAAGAACAAGGGAAAAGTGGAAGCAACTGAAGCAAAAGCCGAAGTTCCGCAAGTCAAGCAGAATCTTGGATCGATCATGCAGAAGAACACATTCTTGGTGGAGGACATTCAACCTTTGGATGACGGATTCGCTGACGACGAAATGGATGATGCGGATGAGGAAAGCGAAGGCGAGCATAGCGATGCAGAGGAAGAAGTGGAGTTGAAGTGGAGTGATGTGTTTGAAGGTATCAAAGACACTGAAGAAGGCCTGCACTTGGATCACATTACTGACGATGAAAAACCGCAAAACGCAAAAGAACAACGCATGACAACAAACAAGGTAAGGCTGATAGCATTATGTTGGATACAGAATAATGACACCCAACAGCGAAGGGCAGAGAACTTCTACAGTCATGCTAATGTCAAGAACAAGAATCGACAAAAGGCGGGACTGATGAAGTCACTGCGTGTTGGCAGAAGAGCGGAGGGATAAGGCCTGGACTGAGGTATGTGAACCGGTGTGGCATCGACCATCCCAATGACTAGAGACCGTATTTGTATGACAGCGTTGCAAAATAAAATGACATGTGACGTGTAACAATCTTATCATGTGGCGTGGGAAGACTAAGATAGTACTAAACGCCATCGATCTCCCGAGTCTTTCCATCCTCTAACCATGTCTATCACCAAAATACACGCTCGTCAGGTGCGCCACTGCAATAAAACTTGGTTTGATTGGCAGTGACCACTTCATCTGTTTAGATCTTCGACTCTCGTGGCAACCCCACCGTTGAAGTCGACCTCTTCACTGCCAAAGGCATAACGTCTCCCACTGATCCGTAATCTAAAAATTTATCTTATTCACAGGTCGATTCCGTGCGGCCGTTCCGTCGGGTGCTTCGACTGGTATTCATGAGGCCGTCGAACTCCGCGATGGCGACAAGAACGCTTATGTTGGCAAAGGTATGTACTGAGCGCATACACTCCGTTATTTTACGACTCAGACTGTCGCAGGCGTGTCAAAGGCTGTCTCAAATGTGAACGATATTATTGCTCCCGAACTCATCAAATCTGGCCTCAAAGTTACGCAACAGAAGGACATTGATGATTTCCTCATTCGACTGGATGGAACTGCGAATAAGGGTAAACTCGGCGCAAACGCGATCCTTGGTGTCTCGATCGCCGTAGCAGAAGCTGCCGCGGCTGAGAAAGGAGTGCCACTCTACCAACACCTCGCAGACCTTGCCGGAGTCAAGCCGCCGTTCGTCCTTCCATGCCCAGCTTTCAATGTCATTAACGGCGGATCCCATGCTGGAAACAAGCTCGCCTTCCAGGAATTCATGCTCTTACCCACCGGAGCAGCCACTTTCACGGAGGCCATGAAAATTGGTACCGAGACGTACCACACGCTCAAGAAGGTCATCAGTGCCAAGTATGGTATTGATGGTATGTGCTGCACTGGTCCATGCATTATGTGTGCTAACGTGATGTCTTCCAGCCGTCAACGTCGGTGATGAAGGCGGCTTCGCTCCGAACGTTTCTGGAGCCGAAGAGTCGCTCGATTTACTCGTCGAAGCTATTAAGAAGGCCGGATATGAGGGCAAGGTCAAGATTGCTCTTGATGTCGCGTCTTCCGAATTTTACAAGGAAGGCAAATACGATTTAGACTTCAAGAATCCCAATTCTGATCCAAGCAAGTGGATCAGCGGTGTGGAGCTGGCAGATCTGTACTTGGGTTATATCAAAAAGTACCCGATTGTTTCTGTTGAAGATCCCTTTGAGCAAGATGATTGGGAGGCATGGACCCATTTCCTCAAAAATAGTGGCATCCAAATCGTCGGTGATGATCTGACTGTCACCAACCCATTGCGTATCAAGACCGCCATTGAGAAGAAGGCATGCAATGGTCTGCTTCTGAAGGTGAGACAACAAGTATTACCCGGTGTTGATCAATCTTATCTTCAAATAGATCAACCAAATCGGTACTATCTCCGAGTCTATTCAAGCGTGTGTAGATTCTATCATGCTTTCTGCATGGGTATTAATCTAACATTTTCTAGTGCACAACTCGCCCAATCTGACAACTGGGGTGTCATGATTTCTCACCGTAGTGGTGAGACTGAGAACACGGTTATTGCCGATCTCTCGGTTGCTCTTGGAGTTGGCCAGATCAAGACTGGTGCCCCTGCCCGAAGCGAGCGTGTCGCAAAGTACAATGCTATTTTGCGTATTGAGTGAGTAGCTACGTATGTTTTCTTGCGGTATATTAAATTTCATTTCAGGGAAGAACTTGCTGGCAGTGGTGCGACTTTTGCGGGTGGCCGTGGTCTGTCTGCTGGCGAGACTGCACCCGCCATACTGACAAAGCAATGAAAAAATATATTGTGTTCTCTGCTAGATCTCTCTCTACTTGCGATATGTATTGTCAATAGCTAGATGTCAATAAACCGAATGTCAGTTGGTCGTGATGGTAAGGATCCAAGATAGTCGATCTCATAACGATATTATACTGGTTCTACGTTGTACGTTTTTCTTGGGTATATACATGCTACAATGACCAATGAGGATACCACGGATAAAATATCAGCTGAGAAAACCATTAGACAAGAGCGACAAAGCTTCCGCATAGAGTAAAACCTGGGTCAGACTGAGGGGACGAGTAACACAACATGTACACAGATGAATTTTTTTTTCCAATGTGAGAGGGATCTGTACACCAACGATGGGGAGAGTCGTGGCTAAAACTGACAGCAAGTGAATGACGAGGTATATATGACATCGGGAGAAAAAAAATAAAAAAGCAGTTGCGCGACGTGTGAAAACTTATATACAAAGATAAGGATATGAATTGCCGTTGTTGTTGCGAGTGTTTGTGCATTGCAGTTTGATTTTGAAGAGCAGATTGACCAGAACGGATATTACGAAAAATGAAAGCCCGCGTTTCAAGGAGAGGTGGAGAGATGTTGAGAGAGAGAGAGAGAGAGAGCGAGAGGGATAAAGACACTATAGCAACGCAGAGGCATCTTTCCCTGATGCAATAAGCTCTTTCCAGTCTTCTCTCCATTGACGCATGCTCGCTCTGAGCTTCTTGTCCCATAGGGTTTTTTCAATCCAAGACATGAGCACGTTTTCATCTTCAGCTACGAAAAAGGATGAAAGGAGGGACAGGATGGTTTCAAAGTTGGCTGAATTTGATGTGATTTGATCTAAGCGACCAGTTCAGATTAACTAATCGGGAATAGGATGAAAAAATGGAAAACCCTGGACTAACCTCGATAAACCCATATAATCGCAATGGCGGTTGCAATAAATACGTCATAGCCGTCCAGCAGAAACGCATCCCATAGCCTCAACTGCACTTGGAACGGCACAGAATTTGCAAACAGGGTAATATACCACTTGGTCGCATATGATGTTGTGGAAATCATGTGTCTCTTGAATGCGGCATACACATCAGGCATGAAACTCTCCATGATCCGTTCTTGGACATAAATGGCCTCAAGCATTCCTGGGAATCCCGGGCTGAATACGCTGTGCAGGGAAAAGGCATTGTGCAGGCGGACAAGAGAGGCGTATACGCGTTCAGGTTCAAAGTAGTTGAGCAGGGTGGCGGCAATGGGACCCATGCCTTGCACATAACCACACACAGAACAACGGAGAGAAAACGAATGAAGGACGTGGAAAAGCGATCGTTGTCTGTCGAGCGAAGGTTACCAAGAATAATCTACTTTGAAATAAAAAGGTAGACATACCCAGCACCATATCTTGTTCTAAACATGACATGTCCACTTATTGTTCTTGGGACGTCCAGATCGATCTGAACGTCATAGGGAGATGGTTTTTCCAATGCTTCCCTGTAATCCTTGGCAAGTGCGGCAGTCTGCTCCGGGCCTGCCGTAGCATAACGGCACAGTAACATATCCCACGCAGCGCTGCGCCAGCAGTCAGGGATCCCCTTGTAAGTCCGTTCACGGAGTTTACCCTCTTTTGAAGAGCGGATACGCCAAGCATGAATATTTCCACCTGGGTCGCGGGCTTGAGGCTTCAGCATTCGAGTCCATTTTGCAATTCGAACAGCCTCTCGGACCGGTCTAGGCGAGGCTGGGAGAGAATTGAGAATATTAAGGCGGGAAATTGATCCCCTCCCATGCGTGCGTGAAAACTTCTTGAGAAGGGGGGCAGAAGAAAGGAGCACGAGTCGGTCGTGCGAAGGGAGGGCGAAGAAGCCATACCTGTATGCGCATAATTCATTTTTCGCATCATGTCATTAAGAAGGAGAAGAGTGAAGTGACAAGGACGAGAAAGAAAAGAAAAGGATGCGGGCCAACAGAATGCTATTCTATCACGGAAAAGAGGTTAAATCTGTCAGGAGAGACTTACCGATCTACACTGGCAAGAGTCTGTATCTCACGTGGATCAAGGTCACCCTTCTTTTCCATCCCATTCGCAGGTGTTGATGCCGCAAACGGTTGGCTGGCCTGCGACATGTGCACCCGCGCACGCGTGCGCTCAACGCCATCTTCATATCCATCTCCTTTAACCCCTGATACTTCCAGCTGGGCATACGTGATCCGCACGTGAAAAGAGTCCATATCCTCGCCTTCTGAGGGGGCCAATGAAGTTTTGCTTGGAAAAGGTTCTTGGACGGTCAGTTGCTCCGGGGAGCGTAACGACGAGGAAGGTATATTGGGTGAATGAGTTAACAGGCTGCGGGAAGGTGAATGACGGGTGCCATGCGAAGGTGCAGAGATATGAGAAGCAGTGGATGCTCTTGAGGAAGGCAAAGGGGGCAAGTCACGGTCAGACGTTCTTGAGGGAGGCAAGGGGGGCAAGTCGCGAACAGAGAGAGGGGAACGACTTCTTCTTGACGAGCCTAGGGAGCCTTGGGAAGGCCTATGGCTTGATGATCTTGGTTCCTTTGAGGAGCTGGCGAGACTTTCGCGTGCATTTGCGCTTGAGGCTGAGAATGTACTTGAACGAGCTGAAGTCCGATGATCGTCAAAAAGACGGTCGGAGGCGGTGCGAGGGGAAGAAGATCCTGCGTAGCTGGATGGAGGTTTAGGCGAATGTTGTCGACCGTAGAAGGCGAGTTGGGTGCCTTCAAAATCAGCAGGGGAGAAAAAAGGGTTGTCGTGGTCGTTTGGGAGGGTGAGACTGACGGATGGAATGTCGTTTGAGTTGTCGGCGTACATTGAGTAAATGGAAAAGATGGATGTTTCAGTCGACAGGCGGTCTTTTTGCGCGTGGGCTGGACGATTAGAACCTCCATCCAGGTCGGAAACAAGGGGCGTTGTTGTGGCACCGCTGTCAGCCGTTCTACCCAGAGCGCATCAGTCGCACCCCACTGCTTCCAGCTCGAGCGCCGACCTTATGGGTCCACTACCCGGGATTTCAGCCGACACGAACGATACTTGGACTTGTCTCGCTTAGACATGTATTACATGGTCCATCTCACTGTATTATTAGTTTCTTGACTGACTAAATCTTATCGTCCCACCGACAATCTGGCGTACACGGATTCCAACTCCAACTCCAACTCCAACTACTACCAGCTCCTATCTCTCCCACGAGATGCCTCGGCCGCAGACCTAAAGTCTGCCTATCACCGTGCTCTCCTCAGTTTCCACCCCGACAAGAAACATCTTAGGCGGCATACCAACACCGAGCCTCTTCCGATAGACATTTCCCTCATCAAAGAAGCGTATGCTACGCTGTCCGTGCCTGAATCACGGTCGACATATGACAGCCTTCTATCCAACCAAGAGCAACTGCAGAGCGGCAGCAGCCCAGGTTTTGCCGGCTCTAGACCTGCGCAGGTCGTTTCGCTCGAAGAGTTCGCGATGAATGCACAGCTCGAACCTTATCCCCGCTCTGGTACGGCCGCAGTCAGAGGTGAATCGGGCAGTGAAAGAGATGGGAACGATGAGTGGGCAGTGTATACCTACCCCTGTCGGTGCGGTGGCACGTACAGCCTTACGACAGACGATTTGGAAAGTGGGCATCATCTTGTTGGGTGTGATTGTTGCTCAGAGATTATCTGGGTTGGGTATGAAGAGGTAGTCGAAGATGAAAACAGCAGGAACTAGGTGATAACATTGTGCAGCAGAAATATTCTGTAAGATGATTAGTCCTCGACCATTTCTACATCCTCCTGTGTTCCATTTCTGTCCTCGAGCCATTTCTTAAACATCGCCTGGCGCAGTTCACGTCCGAGAGCCGCAGCAACGGTAAAGGGCACAGCGTTTCCAATTTGTCGGTGCATCTGGCCAGACAGTCCGTCCGTCAGTATCACGTAGAACTGGCTGATTCCCAGTGCTCACTGTAATGACGTTGTCCCCAATCGCCTCAAACACAAAGTGATCCGGAAACCCTTGCGACCTGGCTAACTCGCGAACGGAGACCATTCTATGACACTGGCACCGCCAATACACTCAGCACAACTTTACGGTTCATCAATCTAATTACTTACATGCGGATGCAGTACTCTGCTTTGTTTCGCCGTGGGGTCTACGTTTGTAACTGTCGTCGGGAAGTAACTCTTGCCATCAAGTCGGCCATATAATCCTTAGTCCTCGTTCAATATAGCATACAGTAAGCTCTTTTAGGGATCACAAACTATTGCGGTAGTTATTCCGGGCAACCCAAGATGTTGGGTTGGCCGTTTGCCACTCCTGTAGGTGAGGTTCGAGACCTAACAAAAATGTATACAATCACTATCAGAACACTCAAAGGCTCAGACTTACTCCGGTAATCTGCGTTTGCTTTCAATGGAATTGATACGACCCTGGGCATGATGAGATGCTATACTGAAAGTAATGGTAATAAAAGGATCTTCTGGCACTCACCGTTCAACCCTCTTTGGATTAAGACATTTTGTGAATTGCTGCAAGTTAGCTGTCGGCTTCCGACGTGCCATATCTTGGAATCGCGTTCTCGGCTGGTGATGGTAACCCGGTTGTCGCTGAGTGTATCCACAACGAGTGGATTTATCATCGCATACAAACGCAGGGATAGATCGCTCGCGTTCTAGCAATGCCGCTCGTTTGTCCCGTGACAAGCTCTGGGATCGTGGATGTTTCCTGTTTATGAGACAAAAATCAACTACCTATCCATTACGTCAATGTGGCCATGCCGTACCAGTCGAACCGAGGAAGATCCCCAATAGCATCGTCGATTGTGACAAAGGGATGTGGAGCTTCTCCACTCTGCACTTTCATACATTGAATGAATTCCCCATTCTTCAAATTGATCCGGAGGTGACCCTGGTCAGGGAAATCGTGCGTAGGTTGAGGGAGGTTGGGAAGAGGATGCCCATCAAGCGCTGCGATCAAAAAAAATCGTATACGCCTTTGCGGTGTGCTGTAGTGACCTGCTTGTAGCAGGCCAAATCGTACCTGATATCTACCACGTACTTATCAATCAGTGTATTGCGGAATAAAATACATTCGTACCCCAGGTCTACCAATGCACGGACAAGAATTTTCAGCCCGCCCATTGGAATACCTCCCTGAAGGCGATGGATCGAAGCCTGTATAGGATTTAGTGGGTAGTGAACAAAACCGGGGACGTTTTCGAAGTATCCCATGTGTGGCCGGTATTCATCCATGTACGATAGCGCATTGAAAATCAAGTTTGTCTTTGGATCGTTCGCAAGCTTGAACATATTAAGGCCTGAGTGTGATTGGCTTGACAACGACTGTATAGATCGGTCTTTGCTACACAACACATTGTAACGTACCAAGGAAACCCAGCAGTGATCATCTGAATGTCACCTTTCTTGGGTGGATCAGGTACCGGACGTCCACCGTCCAGTTGCTTGGGCACTTCCACCAGATGCCCAGACCTTTTCTTGATGGCATAGCGCAAAATAATGTTCGCACATTGGTTGTATACAATCGTATCAGGGGAGTTGCGACTGATATTTCCAGTCAGTATTCTTTCTGTTGCACGATCAGACGAAATTACTCACCGGAATGTTCTCGCTGCACTTGGAGATACCTCGATCGCGTGTGTGATTTTAAGTCCACTGAAACCATCTCTCATCCCAAGACTAAACGCACCGGCACCTCCAAATAGGTCAAGAACGGCGATCGGCTGCCTTTCAACAATAGACAGGTATTGTTTAAGTAATTTTTGGTCTAAGAGCCTTTCTTTGCAACAAGTTGAACAAACTTGAAACTCGTCACAATCAACCAGTTGCCTGTCATACCATGAGGCGACCTTGATAGACGGGAAAGCATATTTGAGGAAAAAGTGATCAGGTGATACATCGAGCCACTTATTAAGGTCCGGGATAGATTCATAGGGAAAAACATATATGACTTGGATTAGGTCTTCAGTCGAGACAATCGTCTCGTCTTCGGAAAGGTATAGGTGACGCTACGTCGTAGCGGCTGTGAGACATGGGTGAAATATCACTTCGAAATTGAACGCACGTCATCTCGCATGATATTGTCAGGAAGCACATTCCCGAGAGAACTGACTCGCCCAACTTGCCTCACTTTGGCAGTACCTAAGTTGATCTCGATGATGTAACCGATGTTTGCAGGCCCTTGTGGAGCTTTGAATAGGACGAAGTCCCATGGGTGGAAATTTCTGCCTCGATATGCTATACCACGTCTACCGTTATCAACGCGAAGTTTGCTCGGCTGCTCGGCGTGTTCTCTCTGTTCTGATAGCACACAGACAGGACAGTTTTCCGGAGGTAAATGGTTTGCCACCATCTGCGAGCGCTGGGTATCAATTGAAACCAGTGAGGCCGTCTCCTTGTCGTGTTTGAACCTATACCTTTTATTAGCGAGGCTAGCCACAAAGGAAAAACGGATCATACTTATAAAAATATTCATGTTGATTGGTTGGGGTGTTCGTGGGCCTCTCATGAACAACTACTTTACTAACAATCTGCTGCAATGGGATAACACCACATATATCATTCAAGAATAGTTCCTGTGGGTGAGCTAACTCATCCAGATAAAATTGTGATCCATGTTCAAGCCACTGAACGTGTGCAGTATGCTCTTGCGATATAAAGTAAATGATTTTCGCGAACCTAGATCACGTTAGTAATGTTTTTTTGGCTATGGAAAGAAAAATTACCAGAAATAATCTTGAATTTTGGCAGTTTTTGGTACGTTTCCCTCTGCTGGCAGATTTTCGGGCGGTTTATGATTGTCTGAAATGGGAATAAGAACAAAATCGCCGACCTATTTTGACATAAGACGGGTTGACGATCAGCACTTTACTTACATGATATTTTTGATTGTCAATGCTCATCGAACGCACGTAATCTGACCCGGGCACGAGCCAATCTTCTTTGCTCCATTCGATCGATTTCTTTTTAATGTGTGCTCTTCTTATTAACGAGCAAAGTTGAGCATACGCATTCTGTTCCAAGGCCTCTGTCTGTTTCTTATCTGGAAGGGGAGGCCGAGCACCGATTACACATATCTCTTCCCTTACTAAGCCTTGGATCAGTTCTGCAATACGAGGAGTGACGTGGGTCACATTCTGGTTTTCAGGCTTTAAAACTGCCAAGTCTGGGTTCCCAAGAAGAGCTCGGTTATGCTGTGGTTGCCGATTATGTGGCCGAAGTTCATTAGCTCTGCGTTTCACGGAGACAGATACTGGTGATGCGCTCCGTAGAATGTGCTTCACGATAGGAACTGATTTTAGTTGCGGCATGTCCGTCATCTCATTAACAATACATTGAAGTTCCTCTGCCTGAGCATATACTTATGAATATCACACTCTTCGTGACTCGAATACTTACAGCATCCAAAATATCTTCTTCCTGGCATGTTCGGCCAAATATATCCACCATGTTGCTGTACCGTTTGGTAAACGAATCATATGTGTAACCGGGACGCTTGAGCGCAGACGATACAACTAGCTGCACAACGCGCCGCGGCGTATAAAACATCTTGTAGGTAGGTTCGTACGCTTTTGAGGGTGTCTTGAGTATGTACCAAGCGCATTCTGTTTCAATGTAAAAAGGCCTACAGCGAAGAGTAAATAAAATAAAATAGAGCATAGACTTCACTCACTCATATTCTGACTTGTAGTCTACCGTATAGCGGAGAATCGCGCCAAGCCGGATGTATACTTTTTCTTCTTCTTCCTCAGTTTCCCAATCTTCCTGACCTATATCTTCGTCAACAAAGTATGCTGTGGTCCAACCTGCTCCCTCAAAATGTCGGTCAACCCCATCCTCCTCCTCAATCGCAGCCAACGATATCATCTCATTCCGATGGAGAGGATCAAATATTGAAAAGTCTGTAAGAATCCGGATCGGCTTTTCATCGTCGTCTAATGGATCTTCTTCTGGTTCCTCGCCGGGTACGACGAGTTCCTTTACCTCTTTTTCTTCTTCCGGTCTAGACACGTAATATGATGCTAAGAGGTATTTAACGCGATTTGGTTTAGCGCACATCCAGAACCCCAAATTTGGCTTACTTGGTGGCAATGGCTTCTGCTTTGCTGGCTGCGGTGATGCGGATATTGATGCAAAGATATTGATGTAAATCACTGATGGATACATTGCACTTACGCGTTCGACACTGGATTCAGAGTAACGTCGCCTCTTGTTTACGCCAGAGCTGGACGAGCTAGTGGGAGAGACTTCAAGCGGAGCTTCGTCAGGAAAAGACACGTCGAATGCGCTGGGCCGAGGTCGCAGTGGCATCTGGATAGAAAATTGTTACTAAGAGTACGTTCTCGATGCGAGGAAAGAACAGTCATCACCTCCTGTCTTTAAACTATGACCAGATTGCGGTCGACGAGCGGTTCTACGAAGAGTCAAAAGTGGTTGTCAATAGTATGTATGTAGTAGAGAGGTTCAACCTATATACAGACAAGCTCGATCAGAAATTTTCTCGTCGTACGCATCGGACGTTTTATAGGTATTCTAATCCTAACATTATCGAGTACACAAGGTCCATCTTTGTGTCACGATTTGTACAGGCAAGTAAAGAGAATAATTGGGAATGAAAGTTATAGTACAGTACTAAGGGTAAATATTTGAATCACCACAAGTGAGAAATACGATATTTACGAGTCACCCACCATGTCATCAAACCCTTTGCATGTATTCTTGCCCGGGCATCATTCCTTGGTCATACACGCCCTGAGGTATCACATCAATGTTTTGATGGAAGTCTACCGTCAATTATCATGACGATCAGAAAGGCAATCCAGGGACGCTTGCCTAGTATTTCTCCGTACATCATAACCTTCCACGTGTCCACAGGAAGGTCAGCATCGTTGAAGCTCCAGTCAAACTTTTCCCCTGCGACAGGCTCGTCCGTCGGATCATGATACGGCGAGACATATACATGGGCCAACGAATTTGTAGCATTTATCCGTTTCCTGGGGTCGAATACGAGCATGCGCTCGAGCAAATCCAAAGCTAAAGCCACGATTAAAGAACCGGACATCTCCTGATTAAAAATCTACATACCCTCTGGGTCTGACGTGCGCAATTTTTGGGAGAAGGGCACGCGATCGCGCTTAGGGAGGCTGCGCACGAATCGCAAAGTCTTTGTCCGTCATTAGCGCAGGTGCAGTCAAAGTGATGGCAGCATACATTTTCACTACAGATGGTCTCTATGACATCATCTGGAGGCGTGCCCAACAATTCGGTGATGATGGAGAACTGATTCACATCTAAACATACGGACGAATTAGTCAATGTCCAATGCCATGTATGCGCCAGTAAACTTACGGTCTTTCCCTGGAAACAATGGTTTACCCTCAAGCATCTCTGCGAAAATGCATCCTGTGCTCCAAATATCGACTGCAACATCGTATTTCTGCCATGTCAACATAATCTCTGGAGCACGATAATAACGTGTTGACACATATCCCGTCATTTGGGGATCCTGGATGCGCGCCAAACCGAAATCGCAGATCTGCCGCCAGTGGTAACGAAGATATAACGCTAGAAGGAGAAGAAACAGACCTTAAGGTCGCAATTCTCATTTACAAGAATGTTACTCGGTTTCTACAGCATTATCAGCGCGGGTATGGCCCGACGGTAATGAACGCTACCAGATCCCGATGCACAACACCCGCTGAATGCACATATTTAAGACCGCGCTGGATATATGCCAGTTTTGGGTTGTAAACCATGCAGTGACATTAGTACGTACAAGTATTTGATAAAGAAAGTACTGGATAAACTGTTTCTCCAATGGCCTTGAAGTCAAGAGACGATGCAAGTCGGTACCCAGGAGCTCTGTCACAAAGTACCTGATGGTTATGTAGGCCACAGACGGACACGGATAAGAAATATGCCACAAACAAGTCCTCTAAAGGCGATATGAACACATCCTTGAGACCGATGATCTAAGTGTGTACACATCAGCAAAGTGCATGCAACTAGTTGCAAGCGCACATTCTCGTGTTGTATATGTTTCAACAACTTTAACTCGCGATAAGTTCGTTTGCTTAGCACGGGGGTGCTAAATGGTTTCATGATTTTCTTGATTGCAACCGGTTGGGCAGTTAATTGATCCTTCGCCGAGCTATATGATCCCGGAAATAAGATGAAGGTATGCTGCAATCTGTGACGACAGACCATACGAGCCCGAACGCTCCTTTGGACAATCGCTGAGCGCTATCACGTTCGTTAGTGATGGAAAATGTCCTCACCCATTCCGACTGGCTGAAGATCAACATAGCGTGTCGTAACCTACAGGACATCAGATGTGATTGACGATGAAAGACAAGGCAGACCTCGAAGGACGTTCCGAATATGCTCAACTTTACAAACGACATTGGACAATGGAATGATGATTAATGATTGCGGCAAGGGCTTTGTGGCCTTGGCGCAAAGGGAGTGAGCGAAGGCTGCGGGAGGTATATGCCAGCCTTTCTGGATCCTATATCTAGATCATGCTTACGTATGACGTAGCAACTGCAGCGAGGCTTGCAACTTCAATTGACACCATGTTTGCTGTCAGATCTTCCGCTGTTACCCGTTCATTTGTACGCTTGCACTCTCTTCCGTGCATTCTCTGACACACATTTACATTCCAGGTCTCAAATGCGCGCAGATACACATCCTCCACCCCAACTCCCAATAAATCTTCAAATTTACCGCTTTTCCTGCTTGCCGCAGGTGCGGCTGGCCTGGGTGGCTATTGGTATATTGATCACCAGTCAAAACACCCCTCAGAAACCAAGCAGGAAAAGAGCCCTTTTGATCCAGAGAATTTTGTTGACTTTAAACTAAAACGGGTCATCCCGTACAGTCACGACACTTCCAAGTATGCTTTTATCTCAAGAAAGGAATTCTCACTGTAAATATACAGATTCGTGTTCCAACTTCCCAACAATGAGGCCTCTTTAATGCCCGTGACCTCATTTTTGTTGACCCGAGCTTCTGATCCCGAGGCGTTGAAAGACGCAAACGGTAAACCTATTATCCGTCCTTACACCCCCATATCCCCCCCAGATCTCAAAGGAGAAGTGGTTCTTTTGATCAAGCGGTATGAAAACGGGAACCAGTCCAAGTATATCCACTCTCTCAAGGTCTGCTGCCACTCATAACAACCGTCACAGCTGACATCATTGCATCTATTTAGGAAGGGGATACGCTGGCATTGAAGGGACCCATCATCAAATTCCCATATAAGGGTGGGTTGTTGTAAAGGGGTAAGATTATTTCAGGTACTCATGTGAACCTCACAGAAAACGAGTTTGAGCAAGTTGTGTTGATTGGCGGCGGCACAGGCATGTGGGTATCTCACATATATTTCTCACCAAAAGACCGATATCATCGCCAGAACTCCACTCTATCAAGTTTTAGATCATGCACTTGCCAACAAATCTAACAAGACAAAGTTTAAACTTTTTTTCTCGAACGTTACCGAGAAAGATATACTTCTTCGTGAAGAACTCGATGCCCTGAAGAAAAAGCATCCAGATAATCTCGACATTGTCTATATGATCGATAAACCTGGGCCAAACTGGACAGGTGAGTGATTTACTAAGTTGGAAACTAGCTTCTGCTGAGCCTAGTTTTCCTGTAGGTCCCTCGGGGTACGTGACGGCAGATATCATCAAGAAACATGCCGCACCACCTTCGTTGGGTGACAAGGTGAAGATCTTCGTCTGCGGTACGTCATTGTCATCTGCCTTTTGATCTTACCCCTGACGGCATGGTAGGACCGCCGGGCCAAGTAGCTGCGGTGGCTGGCAAGAAGAGCGGTTTTAAACAGGGCGAACTGGGTGGAATCTTAAAAGCGCTCGGCTACACAGAAGATCAAGTGAGCCTTTCGTTCAAATTCAATTTGCACAATAGCTCTGATCACTATTTCTAGGTTTTCAAATTTTAGATGGAGATACCTATTTATGTCCATGTCTGTAGAGATAAAGATGTAGACGCGTAGGCGTAGGTCAATGGCATCTGCTGGATATCGGTCATTCTAACATGAGGTTCATTATTCATAATTCAAACCGAGTAGGATTACTGCAAGTGATGAACAATCGTTAAAGCCTATATCCAGCGTCCAGTAGATCTGTGGGTTGAGGTCATTCTGCCGCAGTAGCTTTGGCCAGGAAAATAGAATGCGGATGACCTTCAGCTTAGGGCTAATTTAGCGCGCTAGTTGGATAGTGTTCCCATAGCCAAAAATAAACTTACCTGAAGCCGAGTCGTCTGATATGCTTGGACAAAACAGTCCTACCCAAGCGCTCTTGAGAAGACATGGAACTTAGTGACATGTCTAAAAAATGTCGGATGATGAAAAAAAGCAAAAAACCGATGTTCAGAGAAGGGAATGCTTACCAGGTCGTCCTAACCAACTACCACACAGCTCCTTCTTTCCCGGCTTGCCAGCTGGTCGATTGGGAAGACAGGAACGTCCATGGATGAGCTCGTCGTATGGTTCGGAACCGTTTGACTCAGCGCCACGACGTACGGCACCCCAGATATGCTAATAAAACCTTCTTGACCCAAAATTTCGGATCACGGTGGTTTGGATGTAGTCACTGAGTCATTTCTGTTGCACAGGCGGGGTCCAGCGTTTTTTTACTGGTCAATAAATTGGGGGTGGCTGTCGGCATATGCTGTGGGATTGTCCCGCCGCTCCTCAAGCATGCGGTGGCATTCTAAGCAGACGAGACGTTGATAGGCTTGCTGCTTGAAGGAAACGGAGTAGAATAATGTGGATATTTCAAAACCCCGCTCCTTGGTGGCATTATTTACGAATTTGGGACACCGACGCTTTGCCGATCACCATCCTGGCCTTGCGCCTGTTCGATATAAAATTCCAGACTCACTCTTTTCTTCTCCTTCCATGTTTGTAATTTTTGGCGAGGGATAGAGAAGTCGGGGGAGGCACTGCTATTTTGCTGCACACCGATGGGACAATTTCCAATTCACACCGTCGCGTTTCCTGATGTCTTCTACGTCCTATCCTCTGCCTCTGGACGGTCATTCACTTGACGGACATGGGCGCTTTTCGGAAAAGACATTTTTTGACGCAGAAATCGTTACAGGTCAAGACGCAACGGTTCAAAAATCATGAAACATCGCCTACAACTTCATCTCACTCCTATGAGGCTTTCACACCTCGAGTCATCATTATAGAAGACCCTCGTAGCTCAGCACTCGGTCGGAGCAGAGTAATCGAAGAAGTCGCTGATGTCGTCTTGGATATTCCAGCTTGCATGGCGTCTCGGTTACCATTCGATGGCCTACCCAATACTTTTCTTTAGATGGCGAGCACACAGACACACTCTTGGCACCTTCTAGCTTTGTCGATCTTGCGATCTTTCCGCGATTGAACCAGCACAATCATGCAGGAGTGGTCGGGCATATAGTGATGTAGTGTAAGAGCTCACTCTCGACGACATTAATTGGTGCCATATTTCCAAGTTTTTATGACAGCAGAAGCATTGCGCTCGGTGCCTTTAGCGTGCGCGCTATTCCAACTGAATCGATGCAGTGCCCAGGTGCAATCAAAGTGAGCCTTCAGCTCGTCTTGCCCTACGGTTTTCAATATCATGTACCACAGTTCAATCGATGTCTTCGCATCAGGGCGCTCTTGTGCGCCATTTCCCTTTACTGGAATCTTGGACTTTGGGCTTCAATCTTGATGAACTTGGCGACAAAGCATCGTAGGGCTTGGAGGGATCATCACGCCGTACTATACTATACCTTCATGCAGGTGGTATGTGAACAAGGTGGCTCCTGTCAAAACGCTTCAAAGTTCCCACTCTCTCCATGAGGCGCCGAAATGACTCAACTTTGAGGCTGTGACAGTCGGCATCACAATTTCCATATATGGTCAACGTCGGGAGGCGGACCGACGTTTGAACCCAATGCCCCGCCGGATCTCCGAAATCCCTATTGTTCACCCCATTAAAGGCAGATGGCGTGTGGCACAGAGCACCTTGCGCATGAATCACTTTAGCTTTTCCCAGAAAGGATGTGAGCACATGTGGAGCGCCGTTTTCTCTCCGTCCGCCATTGCGTGGCCCCTGGAACGCATTGCTATACTCTGTACACGAAGATACCATCATCGACCTCATTGCCTTCATACCTTTGTATTCCGTCGCGCCGGATTGCATCTTGGTTGCAACTTCTCGTTACTTCATCCCAAGAGGCAACGTGGTAAGATGGGCCAGGATGAAACCGACTATAACTTTGGGCAGGATTTGACCCTGTGATTCTCGCCCTGTTCGATTTGACGGTGTATCCTTAAGGAGGCAGGGCAGGTGAACGGTTTACGAAGCGCAGGATCACCAAAAATGTAAAGTCCGCCAACAGAAGAAAGCTTGGAAACCCTGAAAGCACCACTTCGTTCTTTATTCCTAACGTCTCCCTTTTCCATCCTTTCTTTCGCCCCCTCATGGATTCGAGTACCTTTTTCCCATTTTCTGCTCAAAAAACTGCAAATTTTAGCACTCCTCGACACCTCCCTACGTATGAGGAGGTTGATATACCCTACTCGTTACGTCTCCCAGCTTACCGCTCCTCTTACATCCGTCGATATCACCCCTACGCACGGTATTCTGCATCTCTTGTGGAGGAACGATTTATGGTAAGAACATCGATATTACCCATATAACATAATAATGACTCGTTTCAGGTGGAGGACGTTGATGACTACGACGACGATGAATCTCTGCTTGATTTATCCATCTTGCATGAGCACATTCCGCAAATGCACGATGCGCCAGGTGAACCGCGCCCTGCTCAGAATCTAGAAGATCAAGTTGGAGAGCGGCGTGATGAACTACGCGAGGCGGCATTAATCATTGTTGATCCTGACATGCTCAACCGTGATTTGGGTGAGCAGGAGGTTGAAAGGGACAATGTCGAGCGCTCTAGGCAGCCAAGCCCATTCCTCCGTGTGGTGCGGGATTTTTTTATCTTCTCAGAGCCTCTGAATGACTTATAATTGTGTCTAGAACATGACGGAAAGTGTCAATATTTAAGGCACATGCTACAATAACGTACATTCTCCACCACCGAAACGGTTAAAAAAAAGGCCTAATATTAATGTAACATATTGCCTCTTGAGAATTATGGTATACACAAACTAGGATTCAGATATATGTACATACATAAAAAGAAGGGTGCGGACTTCAGTATATAGGCAGCACTTAATCAGTGCGATCGAAGCCGACATGATATACAGAGGTGGTTGCATCTGTGGATCCATATCATACCAAGTGATAGGAAAGCCGATCCGAAGCGTGTATTGCCATTGCACTCTGTGTCAGAGGCTCAACGGTATGTCGACCAACATTAAGATATGATATCTTCATTAATCGAGGTCACTGCACATGCAGGATCCGCTTTCGTTCAGACTATTCACTATCCCGCGTCTGCATTCTCCTGGACACATAAAGAGCCACATGAAGATGCTATCGATGTCTACAGCGTCGAGTCTAAGCCCTGGAAGCTCCGATCCCGCTGCAAGAAATGCGGCTGCTGTGTTTCGTCCCACAATACCCGGACCGGCAGACGGAGCGTATGGAGTGCTCAACTTGACCGAGATGAGTCGGGAAAGATCAAGCATTGGGATGCCTTGAAGCCCACAGCACACATATTCTACGGAACGCGCATGCTAGATATCCATGACGACCTGGAGAAGTGGGAGGGATACAACGGTGAATCCAGGCGTATAGCGTAGAATAGACATTCAAATACATACGCGCAAACATCGCCCTATGTCAACCTTCCGGGCCTCTCCTTGGGTTAGTTACAACGCCCAACCACAATCAACGCACGCCATGGACGAAGACGTCGAGATGGACGCTCCTCAAATATCCATTCTTCGAGAAGAAGAGTCTCCCCCGCCTCAGCGTAAGGCAGCCGGCTCACGCAAAACAAAATCGACTCCTAAGGGTAAAACGGGGGATTTTCCCTATCTCCCGCGTCCTCGGAAGGAATCCATATCAGACGACGAATATGATGAGCCAGAGGAAGAAGAGGACCAGCTTATTGACGATGACGAACCGAACAAACCCACTCCGTCACAACGCTCCACCGAATCAGGCCAGAAGCGGAAGGCTCCAAGCAAGCGAAAGCCGCGTAAAAATGAGAAGAAGGCAGAAGAAGATAAGAAGGGGAAGGAGAAACAGCCGCAACAAGCGGCCCTCCACACAAACGTCGGCCCTTCTGAAACGGAGCCTCCTCGACCAGACGTGATGGGAGATTTCAATCCTGTCGATGTTGTGCCAGAAAACCCACCCCAGGATATTCCTTTGGAATCAACTCTAGCTGCAAAGCCATTGAAGAAGAAATCCCCTCGTAAGCCACCGGCCGTGCCACGCCAGCGCGTGAAGGGTGTTCCTGTGTAGGTCCCACGCAGCCAAAAAGAATGGTTGTTGAATTTATTCTTCAGTGACAAAGAGAAGTTAAAAATCACTATTCGACCAATGCTTCCTCCTGAAGATATGGAAGTGGCCAGTGAAGGTGGTCAGTTTCAGCTATAATTACTATTCCGTCGGTTTTGACTTCATTTGGTAGGACATACCGGCACCGCAGCGTCCTCACCCATTGCGACACACATAGAACCTATTGATATGGATTTAGAGCAACTGGGACCTGTGGTATCTTCTGTACCCACTTTAGAAGAACCGATCAGTTTGGAAAATTTACCGATTCCAGTATACCCGTTGCCCACAAAGCCTTTTCCCGTTCAGCCAGCACCGAAAATGAACGCTAGCGCAGCACCGACCATACCTCTTGGCAAAAGTAGTAAAAAGGTGCGTCACTGGCGCTTGGCTCACCGTGAAATACGCGGAATAGCTGGCGGGCGGTGGTTCGCACGAACATGGGTAGGCGAGAAGGAATCGCAGTTTGCAGCTGCCGTGGTGGCGGCGGCACGAGAGGGAGACGATAGACTTGTCAAGGGGTCCATATCTGCACCGGTCGGTGGAAAGGGGTCTGCGAAGACGAAGGGGTCAAAGAATACGTCGTCGTTGGCTGTCTCTACCTCAGCGTCTGCTGCACCATCGCGCGATGCCTCCCTTGGTCCTGACGCACCCATTTCCATTAGCGCAGTACGTGCCCCAACCAAGATGCGCATAACGCTTGGTCCAGACGAGTATGGTGACTAGTATCATTTTTATTAATATGTTTATCTAGGTTTTGCATAGAGATGTATTGTACAGTCAGTTAAAGTAGTTTGCATAATAAGGATTCAATGTGACGCCTGTCACAAATTGAAATTAACGTCGGCGCAGCGGCGTCTCCAACATAGTCATGTCGTTTAACTCTCCCGCTTTGTCGGGCATTGAGGTAGCGGCGAGTTCTTCATCAAAGAAAGGTTCAGCATGGCTCACAACCAAAGTAAACGAACGAGGTCCGTTACTCTCTTCGGCTAGAAGTGCAGGTCGACCTGAGCGAGCCATCGCTAGCCATAGCTCAGCAAGCTTATGCATCCGATCCAAAATTCAAAAAATATACTCAACAGGTGGAAAAATGCCTCAACTCGTTCGATAACGTGCATGAATGGGCGGATTGTATCTCATTTTTGAAGCAATTACTCAAGGTGCGTTTTTCTTCAAGTGTTTGGTGTATCTATCGGAATAGTGGTGATGAACACGGCCAGTTGCCTTCGTCCCTTGTTCCTTAAACGCATGTTCTATCACATCGTAAACCTGCGTTGCTCAGACGCTCCAAGCATACATGCAATTCAAGGAGATACCGCGCAAGCTTGTCGTCGCAAAACGGTTGGCGCAATGCCTCAATCCAGCACTACCAACT
Organism: Amanita rimosa; assembly: GCA_023014395.1. Classification (NCBI taxonomy): domain Eukaryota; kingdom Fungi; phylum Basidiomycota; class Agaricomycetes; order Agaricales; family Amanitaceae; genus Amanita; species Amanita rimosa. Next base: position 266,188 of record JAEBUO010000026.1, on the reverse strand, counting down.
GGTGTACACCAGCGTGCTTTGGATGTCTATGCGCATATATTGGCTGTGCTAGGGGTATGTACAATTTTCCAATGGTGAGATGTGTCATGACGTCGCTTCATCTAGTCAGAGGGCCTAAAACGCGATTTGGCATTGTGGTCGTCTGGGTTGTTTCCATTTTTTGAATACGCCGCGACGTCCGTCAAGGTACGTTTTCAAGTCTTTTCAATCTGCATTGGATGGGAATATGCTTTCCGCATATAGCCGACACTTTTCAACCTTTACGACACCCATTATATACCTTTGCAAGCGGGCCTTCGACCAATTATGAAATCCTTTATATTGGCGCTACTGCCAGGACTGGAGGAAGAGACGGGAGAATTTTTCGAAAAAGTGACTTCACCCCATCGGTTGGTAGAAAACATATCGTTTATCTTGTGGCTAGGTCATGGGTTTACTTGATCAACTTTCTGGAACTGTGTCGCCCTCATTCTTCATTCAGAACATGTGGCTGGTCATGCTGACTACACCATCCGTACGGGGGACGTCGTTGAACTTCCTTTCGCGCCGTCTTCCGAAGATGAACGCAGACGAAGGTAAAGCCATAACTTTGAAGGAATATGCACCCGTTGACGCCCTGCTATCGCAATAGATATCACGCTTATCGTTGGACGAGATATTGGACTAATGATACGAGCATTTGCTGCAGCGCTAGAAGATGAAAATCTTCTAGTGCGCCGGAGTGCTTTGGACCTTTTGTTACAGGCTCTGCGCGTCGATAGTGTGGCAATCCGCAGAGCACATGTGAGCGACCAAGCCATCCTTATGCGTGCTGCAACTGGAGTCGTGCTGCGACGCGATTTATCACTGAATAGACGACTATACACTTGGCTGTTGGGTCCAGAGGAGAAGACTGAGCATCAAATCGCATATCTCAAAAATAACGCACTAACTCTACTAAGCGCAACCTTGAAGGTGGGTATAAAGTCATGGATTACAACAACCGGCTCTCATGCTTTGGTTAGAACGAAATGTTTAATCCATCAGGGGATTATTCTGAAAATCGACCATTCAAGATATTCATTTCCTTGCTGGACAAGTGGGAAATCGGCGTACCGTTAACTGAGGTGTTGGTTTATGATGCATTCAAGGCAATCAAGCAACACATGGATAAACCACCAGAAAGCGGCGGAGATGTATGACTGTTGCCTTCTGCGCTTTGACTGTCCGTAACTCATTTGTGATACTTGCAGATGATGATGACAGCAAGCACTCTTTATGATGCTGTCGAACCGCAGATTGCTTGGAAAATGTTACTTACAAGTCTTTTTGACGACCTTTTAAGTGATGGTACGAAGGTGGAAGGGGCCCTGATGATTCAGTTCATCTTGAATTCGTATGTTCAAGATGAAGAAATAACAGCAGTTCATTTGCCTGTCATCTATGTGGGCATTGTGGATATGGTTGACGTGAGTTCTACGTTCTGAAGATGATGGCTGGCTGATGAATAATGAAGTGGCTAATACGTCAAAATCCTACCATCTCTTCCTCTAGTATATTGAAAGAAAGTTTTGTGCTACTGGAAGAGATGCAGAAACTAATCCCACATTCCGCACTCTTGGGACGACCTCAAGTTGACAAGTCTTTCGATGCCACCAGCATCCGGTCCTATCTTTTTGCATGCAAATTCTATGGCATTACACCGATAACTATGTCGGCTGGGGTGACATCGTCTATTATCCCCCTTTCCTCTGTGTTCGACAATTTATCCACAATTAGTCTTGAATGCGCTCGGATATTAGCTGAAAAGACAGAATGTCCAGAAGCATTAAAGGAAGTTCTATCGCGAACTTTATCGATTATGAACAGCCTTGCAGCCAAACTTGAGTCACCGATTCCAGTGGCATGGGAACCTCGCGAGTGGTTGTCATCTTTGTTGGCTTGTTTTGGTTCAGATGTAAGCGTCTAGCACAGTTATCCCGATGACATGCTGATCGATTATAGGCCATTACTTTCCCCGTTGTTGATAACACGGTGACACTGATTATTGCCTTGCACAAGTGTCGGTTCATTGAACCGCCTCTCAGTATTGACGACCGGGGAACGATGTATAAGCTGACCAATAAGCTTCTATATTACCTCCGCACGACATTTTCCATTTACCATGTACGCGCCATTAGCCTGATCTGGTCACTGCAAGAAATGACAACAAAGCCTCATGTGGAATCGATCCTGGCGCAGGCTCTCAACTCCTCAGAGTCACGCAACGTTTCTGAGGCATATGAAGCCTTTGGTGTTCTTTGGAGACTAAGTGGTGCGAATGCCCCGATCTAGTAGATTTACGAGCTGATCTTGTGCAAAAAAAATTGTGCAGATGATAACCTTTTACCCGGTTTCAGACTTAAAATTCCTATGATGATCATTTTGGATAGCTTAAAAAAGGACGATCCAAGCTTGCGGCGGATGGGGGAAACTTGGATGCGATGCAATCTTAAATCTTATTTGCGGTATGTGGGTTCTTTTTTATCCAATCGTGTTCTTAATATGACTTTCCACCAGAGTTCTTGACCCGATGTTGTATGATTTCCTGGATCCCTCAATACGACGTGTGCCAATTGTAGCGATGGTCAAAGGCAGGCAGATTCCCGGTTGGCAATATGAACGGCCTTTTGATCAGCGATATATTAACTATCTATTGGATACACTTCTTGCTATCATACGGTTCAGTAGTCAAGGTTTCGTCAAGACGGCGCGGACCACACCTGTGAAACGGTCATTTCATGCTGGGTTAGTGCAGAGGATTGAATCGGGTAAGTTCAATTCAAAGTACTACTGGGATGTACATTCATTGTTGGTTTAGGAGGCATCACTCTGCCAGATCCAAGTTATTTTGATGTGCTTATTGAGCTCCTGATACAGTACGTTTCATTCAACTTAGATCCCGCGTTATTAACCATTTCTTTAGGTACGTACAATCTGAACCGAAATCGACACTGAAGGGAACCATGGAATCTTTCAACGTTTCGACTCAGACTACTGCCGTTGACATTTTGCAGGTCATAGTTGCACGCGGAGATGTTGATCCCGTAACAGTCGAATCCATTGAAGCCGTCGTCATCGGCAAGTTATTTTTCTGTATCCATACCGGTCACCTTGATTTGCAAAACAAACTACTGCATATCTTGCACTCTTTGATATCCAACTATGTGTCACAGGGGCGATCAGCACCCGGGAAACATAAAGACGATGGCGCTGTGGATCGTATCGGACCGCAGGACAAGGTGCATGATGCTATTACTCGAGGCTACACTGCGCATTCGTTGCTAGCACAGATGCTAGTTGACGGTATTGCAGTCCGCACCAATAGGTCGATTTTGCAGCATTGGATCGATTTCATCCTGACAGCTGTACCTCAATTCCAACTAGCACTGCACGCTGTTATTATGCCGTTGAATGACTGTTTGTGCCGTCAACTGAGGGTATCGTTGAACGACTTACTTGAAGCCTCGTCTAAGAAGCATGACTTTGGTTCTGATGTTTCTATGGGAGTTACGGATGCTGAGCTTGTTATGCTATTGAATGGGCTAGAACGGTTTGTTCTGTTGGGCCTTACGGCTAGCCCAGAGAACAATATCTCAGAGGAAGACATGATGACTGAAAAGTCAACGTCCGAAGCCAGCGGTTTGTTGGGAATGGTCACGAACGTATTTGGTGCGGATACCAGCCAGAATGTGACAGACGAGCAGCTCACGGTACGAGTTTATCACAAGCCGTGGTTTCATTGTAATATCTTTCTTCATTAGTCACGTTCTCCTGGTTATAAGTCACTCGATGACGGTATTCGAACACTATTCGTTGTTTGGGGTTCACTCGTATGGGATACCCCTAAATCCTACTCATCTGCGGACGAATCATTATCCTTGATTTACAGTCGGACAAGGCTGCGATGTCGTCGTGTACTTGAGCATCTATTCCGAGTACAATCGGCGGAAGTCCTGGAATCAGTCATCCATTGCTGGAGTCAAGATCCCTTGGTAAGTCTCCACCTTTGGCAATATTAGTATGGGCATAATGCATGAATTTAGTCGCCACGAGTATCTCCGGATGCATCTTTTGAGCTGATTGATGTCTTGATTGCTAGTGCACAAAGCACCGTTCATATGATCTGTGAAAGCATCATGGCCAGGGTTAACCCTCCCGAGAAGGCAAGAAAGCAGGCTCTTAATCATAACCTGTCAGTTATTGTATTTGTGGTGCTATATTGCTCGCTGAATCCCTGTAGCTCAGATGCCACTCTTTTCAAGTTCCTTGAGCACTACGTGCAACGGCTTGAAGGACCTGTGGCTCTGCAAGTTTGGGGCCGATTTTTGCAACTTGTGAAGGAATTGACAGGAGGAACACGGGAGTTTAAAATTCAGAACTACTTATGCTTGAGGTGCGTAGGCTTCGCGATGGACAAGAATAATCATATTCATTTCCGCTAAGATGCCTAACTGTGTTAGCAGACCGAGTGACGCAGACAACGGCGATGGAAGATCGACGAGTGAGAAAGGAAGTACAAGTGTGTGCTGTTTTCCAAACAAGAAATGCAGCCGTTAAGTCCTCTTAGGATAACTTCGGGAAACTACTCGATTCATGTGTGGCATTTGTTGGTCGAACATTCGATCAAGGGTCATGGATACGTCGCCCAACAAAGGAGGCATTGTTGGCAAATGGAAGAGAATCACCTGCTCCTCGTACAGGTATTTGCTATACTCGAGTGTCGTTGAGCTCCCTTGATCTTTGAGCAGACTCTAGGAACGAAGAGAAAGTCGATGGTCCTCCCGAGCCTCCAAAACCAGGGACCGTGGAATTCGTATCGCAGGTTGGTCACTAATTCAGTGCGAAAGATTATATCCAATGCATCGTAGATCATGCAATTCTTCGCCTCCACCGCTCTTCCACGGTTGCGGAAATTTTTGATGGACAATGACAAGGTGGCTGCCGCATGCAGCAATATCGTATATTATGTTGTTAGCCCTTGTCTTAAGGGTAAGAGCAAGTAAGTGGATGTGATGTCGTTTTGAGTTATCAATTTAATAAATCAGGCCGCTCGATGCTGACGATACGACCATATCCATTGTCCAAGAATTGGCTCGCATGCCAACAGCACTCAAAACATGGAGAAACACCATCATAGACCTCCTGAATGATAACAGGCTTTTCAACTCGACACCAAGCGAAGCTTTGAAATGGAAAGCGATTGTGAAGTTAACCTTTGAAGCTGACAAGGCTGCATTTCCGGATGTTGTTGGTGAGTCAAATGCAATTATCCAAGTGGCTGACCGTGATTTGTATGATAGCGAAGGTGGCAGCAGCTCCATCGGCAAACATCTTTGCCAATCGGGAATACGAAATGCTTCTGAGGTCTTTGAACGTTCGACGATTATCGTTCATTTTGTTTGCAGGTGATAAGAACCAGTTTCTGTCACTGTTACCTACGATTATAGAAAGGCTTGTGGAAGTTTTGCGGAACGTGTCATCACCCGTTGTTCAGTCCGAAGTATTCCTGTGCATCCGAGTGCTATTGTGCCGATTATCGCCGCGCAACTTGACTGGATTTTGGCCTATGGTACTCACAGAACTGGTATGTCACTTTACATGAAATAGAACATTGACTAGACCTTTGTACAGTATCGGATATTTGAACAAGCCATTTTGGCCATGCCATCTGATGGGTCTGAAGATTTGCAACTAGTTCTTGCCGCAAGCAAATGCCTAGATTTGTTGATTGTTTTGCAAACAGAAGAGTTTCAAATGTGAGGACAAACGCTAACCACGATCATTGTGTGCGCTAAGCCGTGCTAACAGACAGCAATGGATCTTCATTACTGACACTGTCGATGCAGTTTATCGGCCAGATAATTGGTACCCAGAAGCGATGATGGAACAACTTGCTGAAATTGTTGGTAGTCTCCCCGTCACTGTAGGTTTTACCTGATAGGTGTGAAAACTGGGGCTGAAGAGGCTATTAGGATGTATCAGCAGATCCACATCTGGATGCCGACCAAAATGCGCTTCGACGCCCGTTGCTCAATTCAGTCAGACAGATTGAGAGCATGCGCGATCTAGTGCACTTCTTCTCCAACATCAGTATCTCATCGTATGAGAGCATGTATGCAAGCAGCGGAAACATTGATTGGGAGGCGGTGGAAAGAGGGATTGTGGAGGACATGTTTGAGGGGCGATAATACCAGCATTTGCTTTCGTTGATATTATATGTTTTACTATTTTCAGACCATTTTCTTTTGTATGCCATTGGACGAGAAAGACGAAAATCCTATGATACCAAAAAGTAGTGACAAGGGGTAACCCACGATTAGCTGGTAGTATAGATATTAGAGATTCCTTCAGAAATCGCCCCAGTTCCTGCGGAACTTGTACTGTATTTTGGATTCTCAGTCAGTATATTGGTAAAACACCCAAGCAAAGCGTCGTCACCTTGTAAGGCAGGTTTCTCCTGTTGAGCATGAGACCAATCATTAATCATTGATTATCATGAAAGTGTCGGGCTCACCTCAATCTGTCGCTCGCATCTCTAGGCGCCACATAGCCCGCTTCTCCTGTACCCCAATCATCTTTTTTCTTTGCTTCTGCTTCCGCATTTTTGAACTTGACGCTCGGGTCTTGCTTTTCTGGCGGAGTCACACGTGTGATTTTGGGCTTTGGAGGTTGGATTGGGTCCTGGATTGCAACAATCCACCATTGGTCAATGACTGATGCTGCCACGACCTGGTGCTGGTGTGAGAAGGAATAGACGTACAGATGAGGGATGGTCATGTTGTGGACCAGCGTCAGGTTTTGGATAGTATTTAAGGACTTCTTCGACGGTGATGCCTTGGAACTTTGCTAAGCGCTCCACCTCATCTTGTTCAATCTTTTCGTGGTGAGCAAAGTGTTCCAGGTCTTCTGGATGGTTATAGGACTCGTCTGTCTGAGTCTCGGGTGTGTTGTGATATTTTTCTGTGGAGATGGTCGAGATTTCATAATATTTCTTAAGAGTCGGCGGACGAACCTTCGTGGTGCAAGAAGAATTCTGCGGTTAGTTTGAGTGAGCACGGACACGTTTTAGGGGGTTGGTGGACATATCATACCACTCTCGACATCGTAGTGATGGCCTTCGGCGCCAAGGTGGTCAAAGTTGGGTAGCTTGTCCAGGCCTATCTTTGTCAGCTCGTTTACTGTAATTTTTCCATCGTTGTTCAGGTCAAAGGTCTTAAGGACCTCTTTGACGATATAGTCTGCCTTTTGCTGTTGCTCTCCCTCATCCTGTTGTACATCGTATCAAAAGTGTTTTCGTGTCTAGTGACGTTGGGCTTCGCACCTTTGACAATCCCTTTGCGTAGATGTGGTGGACACCGTATACCGCCTCTATCTCTTCTCTGGACCAGAACCCATCACTGGGTATATATTAGTGCTGGAATGTGTCGTAAGCGTGAGCAACCCACCGGTCCAGGTCGTGAAGCTGGAAGAAGCTTCCAACGTCGAACGTGTCGCTGCAAACGATATGGATTAATCACTACGATGGTTCGCGAAGTAAATTTACATGTGGTGTTCCGAGGACATCTAGCGGCAGGCTGAACATTGAGCTTGTGTATGCACGAGAAGGGGGAATGGCGTACATGTCGCTGAGCATATTCTTGCATTGTTTCACCTTGTGCTTGGCTGCCATGACTGTGGTCGCCGTGCGCCAGAACGGAGGTGGCTAGGACGAGCACAGGCAGACTGCCGAAGATATGCATTTCCACTAGTGGAGACGCGGCGCTTTGTCAGCAGCGTCGCGTCAGCGCTGGTTGGTTACTAGTAACTATTACGTAATAAATGCCACAAACGCGTATCGTCAACCTCAACCTCACCCAATTCCCTATTATGCCGCCACCCCCCTGCTGACCTTACCCCTCATCTCCGCACACAAAGGAGCCGGGATACACGGTCAGCATAAACACGCAATCTATGCCTCAACTCGTATATAACAAGCCTGCATCCAGCTAGTGCTGGCGTCAAGTTCTTCTCTCGAAACATCGCTCACTTCAGCAATGTACAAGCACGATGGCGACCGCAAGAACGTCGTGATTATTGGCGCTGGCGCTGGCGGCGCAGCAACCGCTCGCACTCTCTCTGCCAAACTCGACTCGAGAAGGTATAGCCTCGTCCTCATCAACCCGCGTCCATTTTTCGTCGCGCTGCCCCCGACGCTTCGTGCTTCCGTCTCAAACGTGGACAACCTACAGGACAGAATTTTCCCTCCCTTGGACAAGATTTTTCACAATGAGAATGGTACTTTTGTCCTGGGCAAGGTGCACTCAATAGACAAAAAGCATGGGAAGAAAGGAGGAAGCGTCATGCTAGAAGATGGGCAACGCATCCCGTTTGAGATCTTGGTCCTCTCTCCCGGTAGCAGTTGGACAGGGCCCATCGCGTTTCCCGATGACGCCGGTGAAATGCAGGAATTCATCAAGAATGGTCGTATCGCATTCGAGGAGGCACAGAGCATCGTTATTGGAGGGGGCGGTGCTGTTGGTATAGGTAAATCAAGCATTTGCTATAATCTTGGCATCGTGTGCTGAGGATTTCGGTAGAACTTGCTGGAGAGATCAAAGATGTCTGGCCAGTAAGTGGCTTACGTACCTCCCCAGTAAACCTGTGCCAACTATTCGAGATAGCATAAGAAGGTTACCATAGTTCAGGGCGACTCTGGTTTGCTAAACGCCGCATACCCAGACAAGTTCCGTCAGGGGATAGAACGTCGGACAAGTGCCTTTGGTGTTGACATTATACTGAATGATTATATCGACTCATTTGAAGTTCGTCCCATCACTAATGGAACCGGGATTAGAACACGAAAAGGTCGCGAAGTGGAGGCTGACCTAGCCGTATGTTAACCTTTCTCATACGACCACCATTTTTGACGTGAATTTGCAAAATAGGTATCGGCGCGAGGTCCAACGCCCAACACAAGCTTCATCGTTACTTCTCTTGGGGCGCATGTCGCGAATGAGCGTGGATACATCAAGACACGTCCGACCTTCCAACTACACGATTACCCCGAGATCTTCGCTCTAGGTGATATTATCGACTGGAGAGAACAAAAACAAATTGCAAAGACCCAAGCCCATGCGGCGATCGTCGCAGCAAACGTGGATGCGTACCTCTCTGGACGGACATTGACCTCGTACAAGGGCTCGCCTGAGATGATTCTGATCACTCTCGGAAAGGTGCGTTGCTCAGGTCAGTTAGGCGTGACTTTTCTGTCTGACTGAACGGTAGAACGCGGGCGTGACCTATATCGGAATAATGTGGGGAATCGTTCTGGGTGATTGGTTTACCAGGACTGTAAAATCAAAGGGCCTTTTCATTGATAATCTCAGAAAATCTGTGGGCTATTAAAGATGGACAGGATATTTGTATTTCCAGCGAATCGTGGTATATTTACAAGAGGTTTGTCTAATACATAATGTTATTGTCGGTACTGCAAGGCTCCCCGCTGACGGTCGAGCAGACCTTGTGTACCCTTGTTAGTGAGCGCGGCTTCATTGGATAGCCATGCTAAATTCGACCTAGTATCTGGACTACCAAAATTGAGTGGCGTAACCCCTTGAAATGATCCAGTCAGATCAATATGCACCTACAATTCTCGAGCCTCGGTTGAAGATATTCTCTGCTTGTACACAGTTCTCATCTGCATACGTTCCGACCAAATTCGATGCTCTCTTCATATAGCGGTGTATGCCCCACTGGCGATCGACCGCAACGCAGGCTGCGTGTCAAGTATGCAAGGGGCAGCATTTGGGGTTCTGAGACAGGTCAGTAGACATCAAAAGATACGCAGTATACAACTACCATGACACTTTACATGTTATCGCAACATTTTAACAGTCATTGACCATATACCATTCATCTCCATGTGCCATACGACTAACATCAACCTCGACCCCTCTCGGAAAGACCATGGAGTTTCCAGGAAAAAAGAAACAAGACCTAAGGTCTGACGGAACCCAGAACAAAAGCTCACCATCACGGCCAGTAAACCATCCCTGCGCATTCATCCTGGTGTGCTGAAATATTCCAGTAGGGTCGTGAAGAGCATGTTCACTGCAAACCGAGAAGGTTAGAGTTGAAGAAACCTGAGGGGTTGAATCAAACATTCAATATTATTGTGAAAAGGATTATAGACTTACTTTTGTGTTAACATTGAATCCATCTGACCTCGAACCCGACATAATGCGCTTGCTCTCTGGCGGGAATGCAACAAACCGGACCGAATCCTGATGCTCCTCCAGAGGTGCTCGCAGCAGCTCTCCTGTTTCTACGTTCCACAACCGGATTGTCTTGTCATGCGACCCCGACACGATGCGTTTGCCGTCTGGCGAGAATGCAATCGATAAGACCGAATTCTGATGTCCCTCTAGAGGTATCCGCAGCAGCTCTCCCGTTTCGGCATCCCATAATCGGATTGTCTTGTCTTCTGATCCCGACGCGATGCACTTGCCATCTGGCGAGAATGCAACAGACAAGACTGAATTCTGATGTCCCTCCAGAGGCGCTTGCAGTAACTTTCCTGACTCAGCATCCCACAACCGGATTGTCTTGTCATCCGACCCCGACACGATGCGCTTGCCGTCTGGCGAGAATGCAACAGACAGGACCGAATTATGATGTCCCTCCAGAGGTCCTCGCAGCAGCTCACCCGTCTCGGTGTCCCATAATCGGATTGTATTGTCTGATGATCCCGACACAATGTGCTTGCCATCTGGCGAGAATGCAACAGCAAAGACTGAATCCTGATGTCCCTTCAGAGGGAAATGCAGCAGCTCTCCCGTCTTGGCGTCCCACAGCCGGATTGTCTTGTCATCCGACCCGGACACGATGCGCTTGCCGTTTGGCGAGAATGCAATGGACAAGACCGAAAAGCCTGAAAATTCTGATGTACCTTTAGTGCTCGCAGTGGCTCTCCCGTCCTGGCGTCCCACAACCGGATTGTCCTGTCTGCTGACCCCGACATGATACGCTTGCCTTTTGGTGAGAATGCAACAGACAACACCAAATTCTGATGTCCCTCCAGATGGGCTCGCAACAGGCCTCCCGTCTTAGTGTCCCACAATCGGATTGTTTTGTCATGCGACCCCGACACGATGCGCTTGCCGTCTGGCGAGAATGCAACGGACCAGACCGAATCCTGATGTCCTTCCAGAGGTGAACATAGCAGCTCCCCCGACTCGGCGTCCCACAATCGGATTGTCTTGTCTCCCGACCCCGATACAATGTACTTGCCATCTGGCGAAACTGCAACAGAATACACACAGTCAGAATGACCATGTAGCTTTCCCTGCACAACCGACCACATTGCATTGTGGTTGGAAATTATCTTTGCAGAACGACAAAACTCGTCGGCAAACCTCGAAAAGATACCTGAACTCCAGGGTGAAAATGGTAGTGCAGAAAGGCACAAATGAGGGGTGCTAAATGAAATAATACCACTAAATTCACGAAGAAAGTTTCGTGCATCTGCTGCGTCAGCCGCAATTGCTTTATACTTTTCGTGGGGCTAGTATATCTTAGAAAATATATGATGTAGCAAACCCGTTGACATACCATGATCCACTGAATGAGAGATGACAATAACCCAGCACATGTAGTGATAGACTTGAGAAGGCTGAGCACTTCAAACCAGAACAACAATTCCTTGTCATGGAATAATTGACAAACAGCATCTGCAACAGACGTAGTGAATGGTGTTTTACAAACATAGATGGTCCAAAATCGACACGAATACGCCAGTTCAGGAGAGATACATTCTTTAATACGATCATTGAGATCGAGAACTTCGGAATTAGGAAGGTAGGAACTTGGAAGATTGCAGATGTTGAATCGCAGCCCATTCTTCATCACCCCAAGGCAAGAGAGGGCCAGATCTTCCATAACATGTGACACATCAATCCAGTACTCGCCGCTCCGATCACGATCCGTCAGGAATTCGGGAAACGATGCATGGAGGGTACGGATAGGGATAGAAGAGTCGGTGGTTCCACTAAGAAGAGAACTAAGGCGGGTCACAACAGAGGAAACATCGATATTTGAATCTTTGACAAAATGGCGCCGCATCGACACTAATGACGCAAGAGGAAGTGGTTCTATGGTTCCGAGGATCTGTGCCATCACAAACTTGAAGCGATAGATACAGCGACGGCGTGCAGGTTCTTCTTTGGGGAACGTTAATTCAAGAGTGAGCTTGTACATGCTGTCAAGCCGTGAACCGTCATCACTGCGAGCCATGATGGCATTGAAACGCTGTTTGACATTCAACCCTGCACCTGCCCCATCATCCTCCTCCTTCAGATACGCACAAGCTAACCGGGCCCACTCAAACGATCCATCAGAATCATCAGCAAGAGAAGTGAAGTGTGTTGGATGAAGCATGGGACGAAGCTTTGACAGCTGAGAAGTAATGTAGAAAAGAATATCTTCCCTTGATGGAATATTCTCCATGGTGGTTTGTCGAACATGAGTAACACCCTTGAATGCGTCAATGATGTCCGGCAAAGGTCGTGATGTTAGAAGTATCCGGAAGTGAGAGGGAAGGTTCATGATGTTTCCGTCGGCCTTGACACGCCTTCCAGCAAGAACTTCAAGGATGTCCCGCCGTGATTTCGTATCACCACTACCATCCAAGGCATCGATAACAATGACAGTGGGCCCTATCATTGTACCATTCGATATTGCCTTGGCAGGCAGCACAATCAGCTCCAGCCACTGACGAAAAATATCGACAGTTTCCTTGAGTGATGTGTTGTGACGGATGGCCGCTGCCAATGCTTTTCGCCGGTGGGGATCAGAGTCAGCGAGGTCCTTTGCAATAGTTGTAAATATTTTCTCGTGGCGCCGTGCGGCCGCCTGGTTCCGGTCAAAGCAGAAGATTGATCCAAGGCGTCTCAGAACTTGAAAGTGGTCGGCAATAGTGTGAGCAATTGCAGATTTTCCGGAACCAGTGGTGCCATGAAGCCAGTATACACGCGTATTGTCATCGCTGCTGTTAATCCAGTCGATGATGTCCCCTAGAATTCCTACCCGGGTGCCTTCCAAACAAAGCTTTTGGGTATTGAGGCCTGCACCCATAGCATACGGCATAGTATTGAGGTCACCGAAGTCTTCCGCTGTGATGTAGAAGGTTAGAAGAGCATGGCTGAGATGGTTTCAGAAAGAACTCACGGAACTCTTTAAGATGATCCCAAATCTGACGCACAACCACCAATGTACCACCCACAGCGTTGTTGCGGAACTCTTGCATAAGTTTGTCGAAAGCACTTTTAAAATCTTTCACGCAGTCTTCCATCCCAAACATCAAGTCATTGATCAATCTGATCCCTTATAGACAGGGGAGTTCACCACAGGTAATGCTATAATGCAACATCAACGTACGGAATTTCAGATTCTTCGAGTATTCTTGAATGAAATAGGCACACTCTAGAGTTTGACGTACGATGCGCTCGACAACGATCTTCATGGACTCAATGGACCGTAATTCTTCCCCAATAAGGAGCGTGTATACTTCATCCATTTTCCGAAAGAGAGACCCGATTGAGTTGTTGAGATTTACTTGATCAATAATCGCCTATTAAGTGTCAGTCAGATAGCGTGTAACGCACGGAATCCGAACCTTGGATACAACAGAGAGTATGGTCCAAGCAGCTCTTGTGTAAGGGTGGATCTAGGCATTAACTCAATGCACAAGTTCCTATTTTTATATATGGATATCATATACCTTGGACATTCCCTTAACGAGGTTGTTGAACTTGGAAAATTTGTCGAGGAACGAAGAAATGTCATCCATGTAGCTATCGATTCCAGAGACAACACGTTCAGCAGTGGGTGAACCAAGGGTCTTCAGATCAGAGACAGCAGCGGCCTCACGAGCTGCTTCCATGGTGGTAGATGATGGAATATCATGTATACTGAGAGGAGTGCCTGTCAAAGGATTTTTCTCTGCACAATCATGGTCAGGACTATTTACTGTGGTGAAATACTTAGTATTACTGGCTGGGGTAGGGGTAGGGGTAGACTGAGACAGGGAGGAATGAATTGATGTAAAAATCTTCTCTTTGAAACTGATGAGACAGCACACCTTATGGTCGAAATGTACCTTGATGATTGGATCTTGAGCTTGAATAACATATGGATCTACTGATTCTAGTGACATGAATCAACTTTTCTCAAAATCAATGGAGTTGAGAAGAAAAATGGCTCACTTGTAAGATTATGAGTAGCCTCATAGCTATCAACTACTGATCCAACATGTTTGGTGGGCAAAGGGCCAACAGTCTTCATATCAGAGATGGTAGTGCTAGCAGTCTGATGAACTGCTTCTACAGTGGTAGTCTCAATCTTCTGCATAGATAATCCATCTTTGCAAGCAAGAAATGCAGCAGCTAATACAACATAAGCAACTCTCAAGGTAAAGATTGAGGACTCACAGTGGCCATCAACCATGATATCATGAGAGATGATAACTTTCCTGAGTAAGTTGCTGGCAGAAAGTATGTCTTCACATAACAGGTTTGACCTATCATCCTATTAGGTCATAAAGTCAGGAGGTTCTCAAATATCAAAAAATATCTGCTGCACCTCAGGTTGAATGTCACACCAGTCATCATCATGGGTGATGTTACAGTCGATGTCCACAATGTCGTTCAGCGTCCAAGTCTACAGTGACAAACAGAGTCTCGGTCTGTTCCCAATCACTGGACAAGGGTTCTAGGCACTAAGTCTGACGGTGACGAAGGCTAGAGAGAGAGCGAGGAGAGCGGTTGAGGCGACGAGCAAAAGAGTGTTCAAGTTATGGATATGATTCGACTAAGTTGGAACTAAAGAACTACGGTACATGAGAGGGGTTTATATACGTTTAAAGAACAATGGATACTAAAGGGGAAAGAGCATAGCTATCTGGAAAAGGAAAGGTGAAGGTAGCTATGAAAGGAGATAACGTCCAAGGCGTAACTATGGGTTTGTAACAAGTAAATGTAATCCGTTAACAGAGGGAAAAGAGAATTGTAACATTACCCCCTTTGTATGCGAGAAGTCACCGACTTCTACCAGCCAGAGGTAGTCCAGCCATGGTCCGTTCTGGACTCGGCCCACTTGACGGCGTTGTCCAATTCTTTTGTAGAAGTCTCCACCTTCCATTTGAGTGCTTCTGCAGCACGATGCAGATTTTGTGCATTTCGTAAAAAGGAGTCGCATTCCTCATACGTCATCTCGTGTGGGTCGATGGTAAGAGTGAGGGCGGCAAGGTTGTCAGTGGCGGAGGAGAGGTTAGTGATGGAGCAGGTGGCGGTGGCAAGGGCGTCGGCAATGACGGTGAGTGTGGTGTTCCGTTTGACGAATTGGGCAAAGTGGGGAAGGTGGTGGTCGTCTGGGTATACCTGGGGAAGCAAATTGGCTGGGTGAACATGAAGATCATCGTCTTTGAAGTGGACGATGGTGGTGTTTTCGATGAAGACCTCTAGCGGGAGGTCCAGGACGGCGAGGAAGGGTGAGAGAGCAGCGGCGGTTTCGTCGATGCACCAGTGAGCGCAGGAGAGGAGGGCCAGGATGGTGAAGTAGGCGACGAGGGCGAAGAAGGTGAACATGTTGATATGATGTGAGTGTTGACGTTAGGTGATGATACCTGGAAATTTATACATGTTCCAGGTCGCTGATTTCTGTGTCTGAATCCCAATTTTCTGTATCTAGTGGATCTTCGATTGCAGGGTCGGTGAGGAGTTCTCGTTCCTCTGCGATGAACCTGGTTAATGAATTTAAATGTTCGATTCCTGGTGTCATTGTTGGGGTGACTAAGAATCTTCTGATTCGCCTGATAATCTCCGCTATTACCTCTGCCATTGCAGTAGACAAATAATCAAGATCGTCAAGGATGTCTTCCATGAGAATGCGGGGCCTTCCTGGTATTCTGATCCCTCGGCTAATTAACCAGATTTGTGCGCTACACTCCCGTATCTGTTTGGTGATTTCATCCATCTGCTTGTATTCTTCCAGGCATAGCAATCTTCCATGAGCACTTTTATAAACGTCACTATTTCTGATGGCTAGAAGTTGGTATGTGGGTGGATCCTTATTATAGGCGGGTAGATCGTCGGTTGCGAATCGTAGGTCATGGTACTTGGGAAGATAGTTCTGGATGGCGTTGCAAGGGAACTCTGTTGTTCCTGAAGGGTTCTTTTGGTGACGGTGATCAAGTCGAGGGGTGCGATAGTATTGTGTGACTAACGCCACAGTTTGGGTGAGTTTTCCTGGTGGGTTCGGTGCCCTAGGAGCGTGTTGGAAGGGGAGGTATTGTATGTGGGTATAGACGGTCTTTTCTTTAAGAGCTATAGTGTATCGAGAGAGTGTTGAGCAGTTTCGTTTTGTATAGTGGTAATTTTGTTTCAAGACATGGCGGTTTCTGTATCAAGTCATGGTTCAGAGGTGTCGGCGTTGTTGGTATTCTGATAGGATATCAGTGGCGTTTGCAAGATTGCGAGCGGGTTCCCAAGAATTGTCATTCGATCCATAGCCTTTCCATTTAACCAGGTAATGGTAGCCTGCGCCTCATTTCCTATGAGCTAGAATTGCCTCTACCTCGAATTCCTCTTGTCCATTTACGAGATCAGGGGGTGGTTTCACATAGTTCAGCCCATGCGCAGTTGTTTCCCTGTACGGGGTAAGGAGTGATGTATGAAACACAGGGTGAATGCGCCATTGTTTCGGGAGTTTCAATTTGTATGTCACTGGTCCCATCACTTGCTTGATTTCGAAGGGTCCTTCTCGTTTTGGTGCTAGCTTTCTAGACTGATATGGTATGTGAAGATTTCTGTTCTCAAGCCATACTTTGGTGCCCTTTTCAAATCGTATTGCTTTGTCCTTGCGTCGTCTTGCCACTAGTTGTCTTGCCAGTTCATGTGCTGCTAGTGCTTCTTCTCTGGCTTTCCTTAGGAACTGAAGGCGCTCTTCTGCTGCTGGCGTGGTCATTTGTGTAGTAGCTGTGGGAAGCGCAACAGGGTCCATCCCATACATTAGTCTGAATGGGGAAGTTTTGATTGTGTCATGATGTTGGTTATTGTGAGCGAACTCGGCTATTGGGAGAAGTGGTTTCCATAGATGCGGTTCATTGGAGCAGAACATTCGAAGGTAGACTTCTAGTTCCTGGTTGACTCGTTCTGTTTCTCCGTCGGTTTGGGGATGGTAGGCTGTGCTCATTCTATGATCAATTCCTAATGCTTTTTGTATTTCCTGAAATACTTTTGCAGAGAACTGTGGTCCTCGATCCGAAATCAAAATGTCGGGTAGGCCAAACCGTTTGAAAATTTCAGAGACATAAAGTTCTGCGGTGCCCAGAGCGTCGATTGTCTTCTTGCAAGGTGTGAAAATTACCCCCTTTGTAAGACCATGGTCCACCATGACCAGGATTGAGTCAAAGCCATCGGAAAGGGGTAGATCAGTGATGAAATCAAGGGTTACTTGCTGAAAGGGGCGGGTTGCTTTCGATGAAATTGGGTGAAGGGCTGGTACATTCGGATGTGTGTTAATCTTCATCTGCTGACAGAGAGCGCATCCTTCTATCCATTCCCTGACATGTTTGAACATTCCGGGCCACCAGTAATCACGCTTAAGGAGTTCAAGGATCTTTAATCATCCAGGGTGACCTGATGATCGTGCCTCATGCGTTTCTTTAATCAATTTGGTTCGTAACCCATTTTGGTCAGGGATGTAGGTCTTTCCGAGATAGTGAACAATGCCATTGGTATAAGACCAATCTTGTATGTTCGATTTGATCAGTGGGGCACGGTGCGTGGTGATAACCTCGATTAGAATGCGTCCGAAATTGTCTTTTGACATTGCCTTCTGAATTTCTGTGACTAGATCTTCTGCAATAAGACGAATAAAATGATCTTCTGGTAGGACTACAATGTCTTCCTGTAATTCACTGTTTCCCATATGATCAGGGCATTGGGATAGAGCATCTGCTTCAAACATTTTTGTGCCAGGGACGTGTTCAATGCGTAGGTCAAATTCTGATAATAGCGATGACCATCTAGCTTGTCTGGGCGTTTCAATAGTAGGATAGATTCTTGTGGTCGCAGTGAACTATAGTGGTGTGGGGTGATCCGTGTAGTAAATGTCGCCAAGTCATCAATCCTTTGATAATTGCCAAGAGTTCTCGATCATAGATCTGGTAATTCTGTTCTGTTTGTGTTAATGCATGTGAGATAAATCCGCAGGGATGTAGAGATCCTGTTTCATCTGCTTGTTTCAAAACTGCTCCTATTGCCTTATTCGATGCATCGGTTTGAAGGATAAAGGGTCAAGTAGGATCTGGCATTAATAATACCGGCATAGATGCAAATTGTTTCTTTAGAATTTCAAAAGCGTTGTTCCGTTCAGTGGTCCAGTCAAATGATTCTGTTTTCTTAGTGAGGTCGGTAAGTGGTTTAGCGATGGCGGCAAAATTTCCAATGAAACATCGGTAAAAGTTCCCAAATCCGAGGAATGATCGGACTTGTTTGACAGTGGTAGGGACTGGCCAATCGGCTATCCCTGCTAACTTTATCGGGTCCATCTGAATGCGTCCAGGGGTGATGATCATTCCTAGGAATTCGACTTCCTGGGTGGCGAACTTGCATTTTTCAAGTTTCAGGAATAGATCGTTATCTTGTAGCCGTTGTAAAATTCATTTTGTCCACTCCTCCAGCTGCTCTAGTGTTTCTGCACAGATTAACATATCGTCCATGTAAATGATCAGCCATCCTTCATTGATCATGTCCCTAAAGTATTTGTTCATCATAGTTTGAAAGGTTGATGGCGAGTTGCATAATCCAAAGAACATTACTGTTGGTTCATAGAGTCCTTGATTGGTGATAAAGGCTGCCTTCCATTCGTCTCCCTTTTTGATGCGAACATTGTTGTATCCCCATCGGAGGTCTAGTTTGGTGAAATATTTGGCGCCTCGTAACTTAGTCATGAGATCAGAAACAAGGGGAAGGGGATATGCGTTTTTGACAGTCCATTCATTCAAGTATCGGTAATCCTGACAGGGTCGAAGTGCTCCACTTTCTTTTTTTGCTACGAAGAAGAATGGTGACGCCTGTGGTGATGTGGATGGTTTAATGTATCCTTTCTTGAGTTGTTCATCAATCCATTCATCTAACAGTCCTTGTTCCTTGACCAACAGAGGGTAAAGTTTACTAGCTTTCGGGACAAATCCTTCTTTTGTGTTGATTGCGTGATCCCATGGTCGACTGGATGGGAAGTGTTCTGATGCCTTCTTGTCAAAGATGGTGCGCCATTGCTCATATTCTGTAGGTAGAGTGGTGGATGGTTCGTCTTTCTTTAACCTATGCTCTAGTTCTTGTGATGCCGATGTTTTAACTCTAATCCAATAGTCATCCTTGCCCCACTGCTGGGAGTCAAGAGCTAGCTGCCAGATTGCTTTTGGCGACGTGTCCGGGTCTCCAATCTTCAGAGATTTCTCTCGCCAGTTGATGATCGGGTTGTTTTCTTCTAACCAGGGTATTCCTAGAATCATTTGTTGATTGCCTAGCTTAGTGATCCAGAACCAATTGATAAACTGCTGTCCCTCGATCATGTAGCATATTTTGGTCTGATGTGTGATCATTCCTTTCGCATTTACTGTTCCGTCTGCGTTTCTGACTTTGATTGGTTTTTTAAGTCGTTCTTTCCTGAGCTCTTTCACTGCTCCCTCATCTACAAAGTTTCCTTCTGCTCCACAATCGATTAGGGCAGATGTTCCAGCGGGTAAATCGGTCGATTTGATAGTTAACAAAATGCGCTTGTCATTGTTGGATAATACTATTACAGAATCAAGTGCTAACTGTTCAGATCTCGATGATAAGGAAGGGCCAACCACTGAGTGACGCTTCCTAACTAAAAACCCTCGTTTTTGAATTCGTTTAAGAGGGCATTCTTCTCTTCAGTAGACATTGCTGAAAAGATGGCTCTAATTTTCTTTGCTGGTTCGTCCTCTTCCTTCTGTTGTTCCTCAGTGACGGAATGGACGGCCTTATTCTGATAAGAAGACCTGGATGAAGACGCATCATTGCGTTTCGGGCAGTTTCTGGAGATGTGTCCTTGTGTTCCACATCTGAAACACTTGCCAGTCTTTCGGTATTCCTCCTTTTGATCATCTGTCAATTGGCCAGGAGTCGTGGTATTTATAGTTCTGATTGCTCTGGTTCGGTTGTTGCTTTGATTGAAACGTGTTCCAGATCTGTCATTGGTTCTCCTGTTTCCCTGTCCTGTCATGTCCCAAGCATTATGGTGATCCTCAGCCTTATCATAGGCTTCTTGCATTGTCTTAATCTTTCTTTGGTCCTGTAAGATCGTTCTAGCAAGTTCTAAGGGTAATCCTTTGACAAATGCCTGCAACTGAGCGGGTATTCCAGTAAGTCCAGAGGTTCCTATATCCATGCAAAATTTTCTGATGTATTCTGGGACTGAAACGCCATTTCCAACTCTTAATTTGGACAGATTGTTCAGGGCTCGGAGGGCACTGTTGACTTCTCCCCAGTCATTGATGAAACGTGTTTCAAATGCTTCATAATTGCTCCATTTGAACGTGGCTGTGGTACTGCCTCTGTTGTCATTCAACTCGCTTCGGATAATAGTTTTCCAGTCGTCTAGTTCTGGTCCCATGCATGCAAGTGCATACCTGACTTTCTTTTCGTCTTTTCCTTCATAGTTTTGTTCATTGAGGGTAAAGTAATCCTCAAGCTGTCCTAAAAATGACCTTGCTTTGATTCATTTGCCTGTAAAAGGTCGTATAGGTTGCGGTTTGATATCTCCTTTAGAGCTAGCACTGGTTTCAGATGCCATTCTTGGTTCAGGAGTGATCGGTGGTTCGGGGTTAATTGGTGGTTCAGGGGTTGGTGTTCTGGTGATCGGTTTCGGTTCTGGAGTAGGGGTTCTACTCGGGGTACTGGGTTTCGGAGATGGGGGTGGTCCTTGTTTCGAGTAATCTGTATCAAACGGGTTTTCCTCAAGCTTGGCTTGTTCAATTCGTAGTAATTCCTCCCACTCTGCTAAAAGACTAGCTGCAATTCCGTGTCGGTTGTTTCCACTAAAGAATTTCTTATAGAGAGTCCTTCCTGGTTCGTTTTCTGGTTCCTTAACAAGGTAGAGCGGTTCTCCTTGTACTTCACTACCCCAGTCTAGGTAGATTTGATCAGGTAAATCAAATTCAAAGGCTCCTGAGTAGAAGTCTCCTGAAAAATATTTGTCTGGGACTGGTTTGTTTCATTTCCGTCCTTCTGTAACAAAGTACCAGGTTCGTTGGTAGAGAAAAACTTCTCGTTGTCCAAGGTATGTTTTCCCCTTATAGGTGACGGATCCATTCGGGGGTCGTTCCTGAGAGCTGCGGGTCTCAATGGTGTCGGCTAGGGGTGATACCCTGAGCTGGTCCTGAGTTCCAACTTATGTTACGGTCAATGTCCACAACGTTGTTCAGCATCCAAGTCTACAGTGACAAACAGAGTCTCGGTCTGTTCCCAATCACTGGACGAGGGTTCTAGGCACTAAGTCTGATGATGACGAAGGCTAGAGAGAGAGCGAGGAGAGCGGTTGAGGCGACGAGCAAAAGAGCGTTCAAGTTATGGATATGATTCGACTAAGTTGGAACTAAAGAACTACGGTACATGAGAGGGGTTTATATATGTTTAAAGAACAATGGATACTAAAGGGGAAAGAGCATAGCTATCTGGAAAAGGAAAGGTGAAGGTAGCTATGAAAGGAGATAACATCCAAGGCGTAACTATGGGTTTGTAACAAGTAAATGTAATCCATTAACAGAGGGAAAAGAGAATTGTAACAGGTGATAGCCACTTTTACATGTGGTACCTAAAACATCATTCCCAAATCACTTGCTATATTTTTAGAACTTACCATTTGCAAAAGCATGTGATTGATATAGGTTGAGGGATGGATCTAAGATCAATCATGAATATCACAACAAGATAAAGATATTTGTACATACAGGATGGATTCCATCTGACACAACCAAATCATCTATCACAACATGCTTTACACCATAACCAGAAGTTGGTGTAACCTGTTCAACCTGCCCCAAATTCTTACATGTGGCATCTTGATCTCTAGCCAGTCTTGGAGAACTCTCTTGATTATCATTGGCACCAGTAGCAGATTCACGGATGGACTCAACCAACTGCTTCCATACTTCCTCATGAAGAGCAACTTTATAGCCTCGCAGAAATGTGCATTGATTTAACATTTCCACACTTCTAGCAACAATCTCATCTGGCCCAGTATTCACAAGGGCAAGACCAGTCTTCTCCCAATGATATTTTCGGCCAGATGATGACATACATTCTGGATGTCCCCTTGGTACCTCCACTGAAATGAATTTAACATGATCATCAGGTGGAGACTGCCTGTCAAATGTTGCAATACCCCAACTTTCAGATTTTATGCAACCTGTAATAATATAGAGAGAACCATTTGGTACATCCCTGCCTCGTTGCTGGATCATATAGCGATACAAACTTTCGGCATGACGTGTAGCAAAATTCCTGAATGGCAGCTTGTTCTTCGCTTTGTAAAGGACAGCACCGTCAGGTAGCACAAGTAGAGCACCTTCCGACGCCGAGCAACGGAATGATTGGGCTCTGAATTCAAAGTTAGCTATGCTCGTTTTGTAGCATCTGCATACTCACGCGCCACCAATCTCCTCGACGCTCTCACTCTTCACAGTTGCGCCCGGTTTATAGATCCGTCTCTTTACTTCCTCTATGCAGATCACTGGCTCAAATCCGTCCAGGAGAGCCAAAGGGTTGACAGAGTGTCCTTCTGGAGAACAAACGTTGAAGAGAAAATCAAAATCTCCGTCGGATGCTACCGTGCCGACATCTCCTATCCTAATAACCAGTTTTGCGATACTCGAGTGGAAGGCTGCATTCTGGTTCTGGCAGATAGAGCGGATAGCCTAGTCGCTGACGCAGTTGAAGGCGTGTATAGCGCTCGGCACTCAACGTCAGCGATTTCTTAAGCACATCTGTGCAGATAAGCTCCAACTCCTCCTATTAAAGTATAGAAACATCTGCGACATGTGCCCAACAAATGAAGGCCTACTCACTACAGATACTTCCCGAACCACTTCCTCATACCCCGTTAGAGGCTCCTGGGTTGACGAATTGATTCTTGGCTCTTCCGTAGTCGTTAACTATTACCATTTTTAGTCGTGAGATGAAGTGGGGAAAAGGACATACTTCACATGACGCAACCTGCATATGTTCTATCATAATACATCAGGTATACGATCTAGAAGCTGAATCGTGAGACCTCACCATCTGTTCTTGGGTCGCCCTTATCGTCATATGCAGAACCGGTTGATGACGGCGGTTCTAATGACACGCTAGGATTGACTACCTGCGAACCAATGTCATCCAATGGGACATTGATATTTGGTGCAACTCCCGCCAGGCGGGAATTACAATGGATTGTAGTGTTGACCATATTCCCTCGAACATTATTCACGGTGCTTCGATCGATCGGGTCCAGCTTCAAGGCCTTGTCTCGACACTGAGATACCACCTTGGTGATCGCTACATCGACATTGATTAGGGATAGTAGCAATTTCAATGACATACCAGGATCCGCTACCTAAGCACCCGTCAATGACACGTTGGCTTGTGGCGTAATTCCCGTATGGCAGTAGTTATAATAATGGAGCGTAGTCTGGACTGTCATACTACGAGCGTTATTTATGCTGCGCAAGCAATCGATCTTGGAGCCCTGAACGTTCGAAAACATTACGGGTTGTGTTTGTTGGTGCTTGTTGAGAAGATCGTGACACCTGACAGTCACGACCACTGCTAAGAGCTAACATTGGTGGGCGAGGGCCAGACCTGGAAAGACCCAAAAAATCAAAAGAGGGGTCTTTGCAAAGCGACCAATTGACTGAAAATGATGTTTGTCTAAGAGCTACTTTGTCATATACTAAATGTACTGAGCAACCATCTGGTATGGCAGGGATGACGACGACGAGTACCTCTACGGCGGCTCTGCAGAGACGGCGGCGACAACGACAACGACAACGACAACGGAGTTTAGCAAGATGCGAACGTCTACCGAGTCTCCACCTGTCGTGACACCCAGTGAGTGCGCACGTCATTCTCGCGACGCGTTTCACGTCCTGACCGTCTAACGCACAGTACCACAAGCGTGAGTAGTTCATTCATTCTCTTTCTCTCTTCTTGGTCGCTTGGTACAGGACAGACAAGGCTCAACTAAGCCACAGAGCATCCTTTGACAAGGCGCAGTCTGGAAACGGAATCGTTGCCCTACTCGAAACGGAGGCTGAAAGCGCAGAAGCAGTTGTCCCCGGTCTGTCGGATGCGGTCAGTGCTGCTACGGCAGCGATCATGGCTGCACAGGCTGCGCACGCACACGCACAGGCTCAGGCTCAGGCTGAAGCCCTGACCCATGCGCAAACTCAACCTCAAGAGGCAGGAGAGGAGGAAGTCGAACAAGTTGAACTGGGAGAGGAGAGTGAGGAGGAGGAAGATGATGTTCGTACGAGGTTCTAGTGCGATAGGACGATGCTGACTAGGCGCAGGAAATCGAGTTTATCATGGAACCACCGAACCGCTCATTAGATTTCCGGTACGTTGATGTGGATAGGTTCTTTAGAAATGTGTGTACTGACGATAAGAAGGAACCAAAATGCGCGCAGCAAACCAACTGCAGCACCCCTTCCGTCGCCCAGTAAAGGTGGGTGTCTTTTTTACTACATCTGGGGCCGGTAGCCGATAACTAATGTTGTACCACACTCAGGTGCTCATGCACCACCTCAACCAACACTAACGACTGAATATACACCAATGCCTCGGGGTGGAATGCCATCCCAGCCAGTGCCAGTTCCTCCTCCAACAGCACAGATAACCCCACAACCGTCGCAAGCGCCAACGCATGCTGTAGTACCTTCTGATGAAGGTGGACAACAGCAGGATGGTGTGGACACATCGACACTACCACCCGCTACGGCGCCGCCGTCTCATCCTGCTATCGATCCTACAGTGCCGGGGATGCTTGACGGGCGATCTATATTCGAAGTGGACATGGCGAATATGACGGATAAGCCGTGGAGACGGCCTGGGTCTGATATCAGCGACTGGTTCAACTATGGATTTGATGAGCTGTCTTGGGAGGCATACTGTTATCGAAGACGCGAGCTGGGTGAGATGGCGAATGTGCTCAAGGCGAATTTGATCGTGAGTTTTATTTTTCGCTCTTGATATGGAGGAAGGAGGTAATGGGTGAGGTGTATAGAACTTTGCGGGTATGCCCGAAGATCAACTATCGAATTTACCACCCGAGGTTCGGCAAATGGTGATGACGGGCATGACGGCATTGATGAATGCGGGTGGGCCAGGACCTGGTATGTTGGGACCAGGAGTGATGATGGACATGGCGAACATGATGGGACCAATGGGGCTTGGACTTGGGCTGAATGGGGATATGGGGATGGGTAATGCGATGATGCAGATGCAGGAGGGAGGACAGCCAGGAGTAAATGTAGGGGTGGGAGGGACGGGTACACCGGAACAGGTGGGTGGAATGATGCAGGATGGGTTCAGCAGTGGGGGGATGAATATGGGAATGGGAGGTGATTTTGGTATGCAGGTGGGTGTGTGCAAGTGGCAGACATGGAACCGAGTTGATACGCTGGTAGGAGCAACAGGCGATGGGACAGCAAATGTATCAGAATATGGAGGGACCGACGAATGTCCCGTCTGGACCGGCGGCGCAGGTATCTGGGCCTGGTGTGCGTGGGGCGACGCCAGTGGCACCTGCACCGTATCGAGGACGAGTTGCGCCTACGATGCCGCGTGGACGGGGGTTTCCTGTCAGAGGACGAGGTGCGTAGGATGAAGTGTAAAGGTCTAAGTGAAAGAGTAACCACTACGGAGCTAGTGCCTACTGCTCCTCGACCGGCGTCGCCGTTGCCTCCCAACGTGCCGACGGGGCCGAGGAACCAAAACAAATACAAGGACCGGGATGGGAATGCACCTGCGGTGGATGGGTTGGACTATGGAGGGGGAGGGGGAGGAAGAGAAGGGGGCCGAACCCCAAGTGGAGAGCCTGAAGAACGGAGCTCGAGTCGGTAAGTGTTGTTCTTTTGAGATGGATTCAACTCAATTGGGTTGGACTGATATGAGTTCTTTGTATTTTTATTTTTCTGATAGCAAACGCCGGAGTTCGCCTGGATTGGACGACCTGAGAGGGTCCAAGCGTCGATAGTCACGTGTCTATCCATATTTAGCTATTCGTTTGAGCCAGATATGGTATACAGCCAGATATGGGTATGGCCTTGTGCTCGTTGCGGATGGCGGCGACGCTACTTAACGCTGGCTTGCGCTGGTGTCCAGGCAACAACCTGCACAGCTGCACTTGACGCGAATTGCTCCTCACAACCCCTACCACACCCAAAATGATGTCTCCTTTTTCTTTCTCGACGCCCTCTTCACCCATATTCGGGTTTTTCCCCAGAGGTAGCATCACACCCAACGCATTTGCGGGGTTCCAGCAGAATCCGCGTGAGACGCACGCGATGTATGCCGCATTTGGAGCAGCAGCAGGAGTACAAGGTCGACCGGGGCAGGTTGGGGGAGTCAGGTTGCAGGGAGGCGTCAAGCGGGGGCAATGAGGAGAGTTCACTAGATGAAGGGCGGACTGGGAGTTCCACTGTATCGATAGCGCGTGTATGATAAACTTGGCCTTGCCAGTCTTAATTCTCTTCTGCTCTGCCCATGACCATGACCATGGACTTTCGCCGCGCCTCCGCCTCCTTTTCACTCGCTCTCCTCGCTGAATACACTCATACCCTCGACTCTCTCCCCCTCGACCTCTCCCGCAACTTTGCTGACCTCAGAGAACTCGATGCCGTCCTCTCCTCTTCCATGGCCGGAATCACCGCTAAAATCTACTCCCTCACAGAGATGATCGAGCGCGGGGTAGCTCCAAAGGAGGAGCGTCTCTGGCTGCTCACAGAAATCGCAGAAGAGGCCGCCCGTCTCAAGCTCGGCGGCGAGGACAAAATCCGCGTCGCTTCCCAGGCTGCTGACAATCTCAAATCCCACTCAACCCATCTCCGCACTCTCCTCGACCTTTTGCCCGACTTTGACCCATTGACCCTCGCCCGCCGTACAACCTACCCCCATGTCGCCTCCCGGTCGTTCATGCCCGTTGCCTCCTTCGATTCGGGCAAGAAACGCAAACCCAATGCCGGTTCCATGCTCAACGCGTCCACGGCGGACACTAGTCCTGCCAAGCGGAAACGCGTGGTGAGAGATGACGATCTAGATGTTCTCTCTAGGTCGCCTCGGAAGGACAGAGCTACAGAGGGAGGTAGGGCAAGAAACAATGCGAGAAGAAGGTACGCATCTCTCGTCCTGTGCCGTTTAATATTTCATATCTACTACAATTACTGTAGAACGGAACGCGCAGCATCACCTTCCGAGTCCCTCGTCTCCGTCACCTCGCACATACACCAAGGCGCTAATTCAAGCGTGACAAATCCACGCGGATCAGGTGCCGTTTCTCGTGGCGCACCCACGTCGGCCAATTCCAGACAGCGCATCAGCGCGAGCGCCAACGGTCGCAACAACAGAGGTGGCCAAGCCCCCAACTCTGGTGATGCATACCATCTCCATCGGGATGATATGACTCCTCCTGCCTCTCTGCCCAGTGCGAACGGTGCGGCCCGTCGAGGGGGTAGTGCAGTGGGGAACGGTGGCGCGAATTCGGGTGCGAGGAACCAATATGGGGGTACCCCGCTTTCGTCCAACTCTACCGCTGCGACTGTTGGGGGAGGTACCGGTTACGCTGGGAGGCAAATTGCTGGATCCTCTGCGTCGGTGTATGCGGGTGGCCTGAGCAACAAGATGCCGTCACACTTGGAATCTATGTATGGAGAGGCGCTCGTGCCTGACTGGACACCCCCCAATCCCCACCAACTCGAGGGGCCGGGAATGCCTCCTGTGCAGAGGGCAAACAGCTCAGCGGTGGGGATCCAGCAAGATGGGGTGATGGCCAAAGTGACACCAGGTGCACCAGATATAGGTGAGATGATGGATGGGGATGAAGTGGAGGATGAGAGATATTGTTTCTGTGGGGGGGTCAGTTATGGTGAGATGATCGCATGTGACGATGTCACCTGCGAGCGAGAATGGGTACGTAGGCTTTTTTTTTTGTGGCCTTTTTATCCTTCAGCTTTTGGCTGACGAAGAATGTTAGTTCCATTTGGCGTGTGTGGGTCTCAAGTCGATACCAGAAGGACAGTGGTACTGCGGTGCATGCAACAAGAAGCGGAATTCACACCGGCCTTCGAGAGGAGGTAGACGAAAGAATGCAAATGCAAGATCTGCCAAGGCATCGTAACGATGCCCATCGATACCTGCACCTTTATTTCTAGTATCTGTCCTGGTCTTGTATACACGTATGCTTATGCTTAAAGTATATCATTCATCCTGTCTGTATACCACCAGGTTTTAATATCTGCTTACCTAACCGACTACCGAAATTCTCCGGCCAACAAACATCCACTCCACGTATTTTCAGGTGCCCTCCAACTCTCTGTTCGCGTCTTCTACCTTTGACCAAAAGCTGGTTTGGACCACTGCAATATTAGAAAGTATGGCTTCTCCCACCGTGAACGTACGATGTTTTTTTTGTTTTCTCGCGCTCATACTTGGACCTGCTGGCTCATGGCTGGTTACAACTCAGGTCGTTCGGTATTCCACTCTCGCGTTCGGGATTGCGTACGGCTGGTACCACCGCAAGACGCTCCAGGCCTTGCATGATAAACATAAAATCGAGCATGCTGTTCACGACCGGCAACGTCTGATTAAGGATGCCAAGGATGCGTATAGGAGGCAAAAAGAGGTTGTCAAGGATTCCAGCGGTTCGTGTTCTTTCTTTTTCTTGCTTCTTGCTTCTTTCTTCTTGCGCTTGTTGTGTGTTCTATGTGTAAAAGAAGGAGAGAGAGAGGGAGAGAGAGAAGTAGTATGGTGTGTATTGACGTGTCTTGTGTTGTACAGTGATAACGGAGGACCCGGAAGACCCACGTTTCGACTTGGAGAAGCTGTTGATCAAGTACGAAAAAGCAGCGTCATGATTAGTCTTTTTTTGTTTTATTCTTTTTTTTTTTTTTTGTTCCAGCGCGTGCGGCACGCCCTAGCACTTGATCCTGCACGAAAATTAGAAATATGTACCTTGGGCACTCATCAAAGTCGTTTATGCAAGGATGGTACGGCTACTCTTTGAATTTTCCTCTCTTCATACGTACGTACATACGATAATAGTTGACTAAGACGTTGGACGTATTTTTTTTTTAAAAAAAAATTATGTTGCTCGGGCCAATGAAGTGGGAACATGGCATATGCGCAAAAGCACTAGGAAGAGCAAAAGACCTGTTGCATGTGCATAAATTCCTTCGTTTTCTTCTATTCTCGTGACTTCCGAATCTAGGAAAGCACTGGACATGGAATCAGACTTACATTCTGGTCATTAACTCCGTCACGCTTTCAACTTTCAGATTAACTCGGAAACATGCGCTGACAATATCACCGCAGCGGCGGCGTAACTGTCAGTTACACTAGTTCACTGTTCACCTGTTCACCTCACGTGAAATGGCATCCTGGTCTTGACTAACATGCATGGCTCAGCGTGTCTTCTTAGTCAAAGTGACAGGTAGACTGTCCCCATATTCGCCTGAAACCGCAAGAACTTAACGAACCAAATGCATTGGATAATAGGTATGTGATTAGGAAAGCACTAAATCAGACTTACATTCCACATTTTCAGCTTTCAGTTTAACTCCGAAACATGCACTGACAATATCACCGCAGCGACAGCGCAACTCTGAGTTACACTAGTTCACCTGTTCACATCACCCGAAAAGGGATCCTGGTCTTGAGTAGGTCGTGACTTGTGTGTCAGATCACATTTTGACTCTAGACGATATCTTATATGGTTGGTACACCTCCACGCTTGAGCTACAACTCACTCTGATAATCATAACTTGTCCAAGATATTTCACTTCCGTCATCGGCGGATTGAAGTTTGCTATGCGACTGGAAAAGATAAAATCTGGGGATGACAGGGCGTACTAGCGTTCCATATCTCAACAACTCAGTTCCTCTCCGAGCTTGAACTGCCTTTACTATCTCATAATGCTTGACATCAATACTGCTCGTCTTCCTTTCTCTTTGCCAACTTTTCCCCCTTGTGTCAGTGATGAGATCGACGTGGTCCTCAAGCGTGGCGAAGGGTGAGTACAACTTCTAAACAATGAAAGAGTCACTGACGTGCCAGATATATTTATATTAGCCTTTGCTAAATGTATGATGTATCGGACCATTCTTATGGCAACTGTATCACTTCAAACTTACACATCAGAAGTATGTATGGTTTTGCTTGTGGTGAAGCGCTGGGTTAATTCTTCTTTTCTAGATAACTCGTGTTCTCCATTTTTTGTGTTGAATTTATTTTGTAACAAGTCAATAAACCTGTCTTTGTTCTACTGTAGTGTATTGAACGTGGGAACTAGTCGCGTCGCGCCCTCCCCACACTATGAAGTCGCAAACGGACGACGTTGAAGATGATCTCGCCGCAGAGGCAGAGAATAAGCTGATCAACGAGGTGGGTTGGACGCGTCCTCCCTGCCAACCTCTGACAAGAACGCAACGCAGGAATACAAAATTTGGTGAGGATCGCCTCATATCGGAGCCCAATGAGCTTCGTTCATCATGTCCACAAAGGAAGAAAAATGCGCCGTATCTGTACGACGTGGTTATCACGCATGCGCTGGACTGGCCAAGCTTGACATGCCAGTGGTTCCCCGATCGCGAACAGTGCGTTTTTTTTTCTCTCGCTCATCTCTTGTTTGACCCGATCCCCGACACCAACGGCGGATATAGGTCTCCCAACAAACCATACACGACGCACCGCCTCCTGCTGGGCACGCACACCTCGGGACAGGCGCAAGACTACCTACGGATTGCCACCGTGCAAATACCCAACCGGGACGGGTCCGGAGGCTCAGACAAGCTTGACCGGAGCGACTATGATGACGAGCGCGGTGAGCTAGGCGGACACAAGCTCCCTTCCGCCTCGTCCACCCCGCGAGTGCAGGTCATCCAACGGATTAACCATGATGGGGAGGTCAACCGCGCGCGGTATATGCCGCAGAACCCAGACTTGATCGCGACCAAGGCGGTATCGGGGGAGGTGTTTGTGTTTGATAGGACGAAGCATCCGAGTGAACCGGAAAGGGGGGGCGTGTGTAGGCCGGATATTAGACTCGTTGGCCAGACGCGGGAAGGGTGAGTGTCATATATTTGGTTTGTTGGGGGTGGAGATTGTTGATAATCTGCGCGATAGGTATGGACTTGCATGGAGTCCTGTCAAATCTGGACATATTTTGGGTGCTTCGGAGGATATGACTGTTTGCCATTGGTAAGCTTGTTTTTTGTGTTCAAAGCGCGGTTCTCAATCGTTGGATGTGTAGGGACATCAATGCGTACACGAAGTCCAAAACAACGCTAGAACCCACAACAATTTTCAGAGGGCATACTTCCGTCGTGGGGGTGCGTTGTTTTTTGTTTTTGTTTTTTTGGTTATTCATTTCTCATCTCTGTTTAGGACGTTGACTGGCATGCAACGAACGAGAACATGTTTGCTAGCGTTGGAGATGATAAATTGCTCCTGCTGTGCGTCTGTATTCCAAAGGCTTTTTATCACCCTTTTGTTGACCACTGAGATCTAGTTGGGACACGCGCTCGCCGACAGAGCCCAAGCTGCGTGTTGAAGCGCACGAGCACGAGATCCTCTCAGTTGCATTTAGTCCTGCCACAGAACATCTACTAGTGACCGGTAGTGCAGATAAAGTGATTAGCCGCTTTTTTCTTTCATTGCGTCAGCCTAGTCATGCTTACTGCTATAGACATGCGTATTACATGATATCCGTGTGCCAACTCGAAAACTACACGTGTTTGAATCACATACGGACGAAGTGCTACATTTGGCTTGGTCACCGCACAACGCGACCATCTTTGCCTCGGCATCCAGTGACAGGCGGATCAACATCTGGGATCTCTCATTGATTGGGCAGGAGCAGACGCCAGATGACCAAGAGGATGGGCCACCTGAGCTATTGTTCATACACGGTGGTATGTCACAGTTGTTCCGTGATTTGCGCGACTCTTACGCGTTTGTTTGTGCACAGGACACACTACGAGGCCGACAGATTTTTGTTGGGCTCCACATGAACTAGACAACTGGACTGCGAACAGCGTCTCGGAAGACAATATTCTAATGATTTGGCAACCAACGATGCGTATATGGGCTGGTGATGCAGTTAAAATTGATGAAAAGGAATTGGAAGGAGATGCAATGGAGGGTGTGGAGGCTACTCTGAAGCCGAGTATGGAAGAAGCAGGGCCTTCTACCAGTGGAAATGGGAATGGGAATAGTGGAAATGGGGGATTGAGAAGTCAGAGTATGAGTCTGAGCATTGACGATGACTCGTAAAATGCGCTCGTTGCTATCCAGCCCGTGCCAGATGCCGATATGATCATTATATATGTACCTCATAGCAGGATAATCCGTGCTAGTTCGAACAGAACTGCCAAAGGCATGCTGAATGAGTACGTTACCGTCAAAAAAGCGACAAATACATACCACCTCCAATTATAACAAATGATATTACTCCCAGCGCCCAAAGGCCAACAGGACTTCTCTTGGACATCTGTTCAAACCGCGAAGGATTGGTGGGTTTCTTTCCTGCCTTGACGTCTTTTGCAAATTTGGCATTCCGCTGACGAAGTTCGAATTGGGTAGGCTATTAGCTATCTGTCAATCTTCCGTATATTGGAATGGATTTGTGTGGTTTGAACTCGCCATTTTTATGCGTGCCAGTTACTGGGTTAACTGGTACTGTTGGTGGAGGAATACGTGGCACGTGGCCGCAGTGACCGCAAAACTGACCGCAGCCGCATTCCATGATCGCGTCGATCCGTTGCTCGGCGTGTCGCAATGGGAAAAACGGGCAAGTCTCTCAAATCGGCACTGCAAGCCCAGCAGTCGCGTCTGCAGAAGCAGCAAAAGGCGTTACAGTTAGCCCAAGCTGCAGAGCAAAAGGCGAAGCAAAAGTACAACGGGAAAGGTAAAGGAAAAGGAAAAGGTAAAGGAAAAGAAAAGGTCAAGGCGGCGACGAATTTTACGACGCGACAAACGATACCGTTCCGGAAAACGGACAAAGTGCTCCTTATTGGAGAAGGGAATTTCTCGTTTACTCGCGCGCTGGTGCAGTTATACGACGACGAAGTTGCGGGTGGGGATGGTGGCAGCAGCACCTCGGCTGTGTTTATGCCTCCGACGAATATTACGGCGACAGCGTATGACTTGGAAGAGGATTGCTATGCCAAGTACCCTGGTGCTAAGGAAATAGTGGAACAAGTCACGAAGAGCGGGGTGCAGGTGCTATTCAATGTGGATGCCACCATGTTACACAAGGTTCATGCATTGAGAGGAAAGAAATGGGATAAAGTTGTTTGGAATTTTCCTCATGCGGGCGAGTATAGTGGGATATCAGACCCTATTTGATACTTATTTCGTGCACAGGAAAGGGTATCGCAGATCAGGACAGGAATATCCTGTCGAATCAGCTACTAGTGTTGGCATTTTTGCGGTCAGCTGCGAGCGTTCTTGAAACAGGTGCTATTCCTACAATCTACAAACCCAGAAAGAAAAACAACAATGTCGATGACGAAGACGAGGACGACAACGATAATGTACATCAAGATCAAGAAGTCGGCGACGAGGCTTTGCTTTTCTTATCGTCACCATTTCCAAGCTCTGATTCTGGTATAAAAACGCGGGGAAGTGTTCTCATCACGTTGCGGAATGTTCCGCCCTATACATTATGGTATGGTCATTCATTGAATTATAGGACTGTAATGCTCACAAGGGACAAGGGACGTCCCACGATTGGCAAAGAAACCCCCGGCGACAGCGAGTGTATCTGATAATCCTAGGTTCATCCAGCTAAGGTCGTTCACTTTCCTGCGGAGTGCCTGGCCGGGATATGAACATCGGATGACGAAAGGGGAGCGAGCACATGGAACAGGGATGACAGGAGAGGGAGGGGAGGACCGGACTTGGGAGTTCTGTCTTCGGGAGTATTCACAAGTTCGTAAGTCATCATAGTTTAGTGTAGTTTAGCAAAAAATGCGCTGTTTTGCATTATACCACCACGACATATCCGTGACTTGTCTTTTGACTCTACCGATGGCTGCTCGCCATCGACCTGTCAAGGTAACTTATGTCCTTGATAGATACAATCAGCCTTTGCAACCTCCGGACGTCCACAATCAGACGCTATCGATGACGACTAGTGACTAGTGACTGCGAACAATCACTGGGCGCTCCTCTTCAGCGCTTCAGCACTTGCTTCACTCCCACCGAATATGAGTTCTGCAACAGTCGGGGGACCGCTGTGAGTATGTTATTCCCTTGTATACCCGCTTTCTGACCCGTCTGAGAATCCAGATCTAATGCCGTTCACATAAAAGGTGCGGATAATATGGCGATTTGAGAGTCGAGACAGCACGCACTTACACTATGCGAAGAAATCGACGTTGAGCTTGCAAAACCCATTGGCTGGATGGTAGCCCCAGTATTAGAATTGGACACCGGCGCGACAGGGACGTCACCCATGCAAAAGCACTTTAAATCCGGGGAAACTACTCTAAGATGGGTGTTGGAAGATAAACCAATGTATGCCCTTCCACATCTTTTGCAGTGGCCGGAATTCGACATGTCGTAGTGCCGGTGCACAATCGGAAGCTCGCCTTCGTCTCCTCAGGACGCGCCGTTCTTTGCATAAAAAGAAACTCAAACTTGAGAAGGAATGGTCATTGTTATTCCATGAAATGGCCAATCGCGATCCTACAAGTAAGCCTATTTTCTTAACACCGTTGATTGTGAGAGAAGCCGATTCTTCTCCCTAGATCCGTATATCATTCAAGTTCAAGATTCAATCATCAAGGTCCATTTTGACCACAAGGTGTGTTGCCTCATCAGTTCCAAAGTGAAGATTTTTTACATTGATTCTTTCCTCCCCGTCTCAGTCTACCCCTACCCCTACCCCAGCAAGTGATGTTGTCGCCGCTGTAAACAGCATCGATCACGATGATGCAGAGAAAAATCCTTCGACAGGTACTTCTCCCAGTATACCTGATATTCTGATGCCTACCGCTGTGGAAGCGGTCCGCAAGGCCGCGAGTACCGTCTCTGGTATGAAGAGCCTTGGTGCACCCATCAATCGTGTTGTCTCTGGAATCGATGGGTATAAGGACGACGTTTCTTCGTTCCTCGACAAACTTTCAAAGTTCAACGACATCGTTAACGGGATCGCCCAGGTATTATGCTATCCTACTGTATAAGAATACCTGTGCATTGATTTAACGCCTAGATCCACCCTTACGCAAAAGCTGCTTGGACTATACTCTCTGTTGTATCCAAGGTTCGGATCTCATACGTTACACGCAATCCGGCTGACACTTAATAGGCAATTATTGATCAAGTAAATCTCGACAACTCAATCGTGTCTCTCCTTGAGAAGATGGATGAAGTATATACGTTTCTTACGGGGGAAGAATTACGGCGCATTAAGTCTATGAAGACCATTGTCGAGCGCATCGTGCGTCAAACTCTAGAGTGTGCCTATTTCATTCAAGAATACTCGAAAAACCAGAAATTCAGTACGTTGATGTTGCATTATAGTGTTACATGTGGCGAACTCATCTCTCTATCAAGGGACTAGATTGATCAAGAACTTGATGTCTAGAACGGACGACCGCGTGAAAGATTTTAACAATATTTTCGACAAATTTATGCAAGAGTTCCGCGACAACGCTGCGGGAGATACATTGGTCGCTGTTCATCAAATTTGGGACCATCTTAAGGAGTTGCGTGAGTTCTTTCTGAAACCATCCCGGTCGTGCTCTCTTGACCTTCTGCATTACAGCGGAAGACTTTGACCTCAATACTATGCCGTATGCCGCGGGTGCAGGTCTCAACACCCAAAAACTTTGTCTAGAGGGCACCCGGGTAGGAATTCTAGGAGGCATCATCGACTGGATTAACAACGGCGACGACAATACGCGTGTATACTGGCTTCATGGCACCGCTGGTTCCGGCAAATCTGCAATTGCTCACACTATCGCCGACCACTTTCAAGCTCTGAGACGCCTTGGATCAATCTTCTGCTTTGACCGGAACCAGGCGGCCGCACGGCGCCACGAGAAAATATTTACAACTATTGCAAAGGACCTCGCTGACTCTGAACCCCACCGGCGAAAAGCATTGGCAGCGGCCATCCGCCACAACACATCGCTCAAGGAAACTGTCGATATTTTTCGTCAGTGGCTGGAGCTGATTGTGCTGCCTGCCAAGGCAATATCGGATGATACAATGGTAGGGCCTATTGTCATTGTTATCGACGCCTTGGACGAGAGTGGCGATGCGAAATCACGGCGGGACATCCTTGAAGTTCTTGCTGGAAGGCATGTCAAGGCCGACGGAAACATTATGAACCTTCCCTCTCGCTTCCGAATTCTTCTTACATCACGACCCTTTCCGGACATCATTAACGCATTCAAGGGTGTTACTCATGTTCGACAAACTGCCATGGAAAGCATCCCATCTAGGGAAGATATTCTTCTCTACATTACTTCTCAGCTGTCGAAGCTTCATCCGCTTCATTTAATACACTTCACTTCTCTTGCTGATGATTCTGATGGATTATTTGAGTGGGCCCGGTTGGCTTGTGCGTATTTGAAGGAGGAGGATGATGGGGCAGGTGCAGGGTTGACTGTCGAACAGCGTTTCGATGCCATCATGGCTCATAGTGATGACGGTCCACGGCTTGACAGCATGTACAAGCTCACTCTTGAATTAACATTTCCAAAAGAAGAACCCGCACGCCGTCGTTGTATATATCGCTTCAAGTCTGTGATGGCGCAAATACTTGGAACCATAGAGCCACTTCCTCTTGCGTCATTAGTGTCGATGCGGCGCCATTTTGCCAAAGACTCGAATATCGATGTTTCCTCCGTTGTGATCCGCCTTGGTTCTCTCCTTAGTGGAACCACTGACTCTTCTATCCCTATCCGTACCCTCCATGCATCATTTCCCGAATTCCTGGCGGATCATGATCGAAGTGGTGAGTACTGGATTGATATGTTACCTGTTATGGAAAATCTGGCCCTCTCTTGCCTTGGGGTGATGAAGAATGGGCTGCGATTCAACATCTGCAATCTTCCAAGTTCCTACCTTCCTAATTCCAAAGTTCTCGATCTCAATGATCGTATTAAAGAATGTATATCTCCTGAACTGGCGTATTCGTGTCGATTTTGGACCATCTATGTTTGTAAAACACCATTCACTACGTCTGTTGCAGACGCTGTTTGCCAATTATTCCATGACAAGGAATTGTTGTTCTGGTTTGAAGTGCTCAGCCTTCTCAAGTCCATCAATACATGTGCTGGGTTATTGTCATCTCTCATTCAGTGGATCATGGTGTGTCAACTGGTTTGCTTCATCATATATTTTCTAAAGTGTACTAGCCCCACAAAGAGTACAAAGCATTTGTGGATGATATGGTAGATGTGCAAAGATTTCTTCATGAATTTGGTGGTATTATTTCATTCAGCACTCCTCATCTGTACCTTTCTGCACTACCATTTTCACCCTGGAGTTCAGGTATTTTTTCGAGGTTTACCAACAAGTTTTGTCGTTCTGCAAAGATAATTTCTAACCACAAGGCAACATGGTTGGCTGTGCAGGGAAAGCCACATGGTCATTCTGAGTGTGTCTACTCTGTTGCAGTTTCACTGGATGGCAAGTACATTGTGTCAGGGTTGAGAGACAAGACAATCCAATTGTGGGACACTGAAACAAGGGAGCTGCTATGTACACTAGAAGGATATCAGGATGCAGTCTCATCTGTTGCATTTTCACCAAATGGCAAGTGCATTGTATTGGGGTCCCATGACAAGACAATCCAATTGTGGGATGCCAAGACAGGAGAGCGGCTGAGAGCACCTCTGGAGGGACATCAGGATTTGGTCTTGTCTGTTGCATTCTCACCAGACAGCAAGTGTGTTGTGTCAGGGTCATTAGACAAGACAGTCCGATTGTGGGACACTGAAACAAGGGAGCTGCTATGTACACTGGAAGGACATCAGGATGCAGTCTCATCTGTTGCATTTTCACCAAATGGCAAGTGCATTGTATCAGGGTCCCATGACAAGACAATCCAATTGTGGGAGGCTGAGATGGGAGATCTGCTGCTAGCACCTCTGGAGGGACATCAGGATTTGGTCTTGTCTGTTGCCTTCTCATCAGATGGCAAGCACATTGTGTCAGGGTCATTAGACAAAACAATCTGTTAAATCAGGGGAGAGCAGCGCAGGACCAGTGACTAAGTAAGGATTAACTACTTACATCTTAGTACTGGTTAGTCTTAGTAGTTGACTTGTAGTTCTTGGAACTAAGGGACAGTCATCCAGAATGCCCTCCTTTTATGCATTTTGGAACCCTAGCTTACATACACATTATTCTACCAATGGAGTAACTACGAGGCTATGTACACACAGCTATTGCTGTGTAAGAGCTATCCAAATGCAATGCAATTGCTGTATCATGCACAGCAGATGACTGAGCATTGCTGCGCATTGCTGTATATGAGGTCATTCTGTACCTTGTCTTATTATATTCCTTCCAATATGTTCTATATGATATTATAAAGTTCTTTATGACTTCATTATCTACTGATAGTTATCTTAATGATGTCACTATGACTTCATTATGTACCTGATGATATCATATGGTGCTTTATGATGTCATCTCTATCAATAGATGTTCTAGACCATGAATATAATAACAGTTAAATATGAAACACACTTATTATTCACTATTAATTCATTATCTTGCTCATATCTAATCCGTTAATCGTTATCTAATCTCCAATCAACGATTATATAATACTCTGATAAGATACTGATTAACCGAGATCAGATTAGATAAGATAAGAAGTGAAACGGATGAGTATTAAGTGAATACATTTTGTATGTATCTTTTAACACTCCCCCTTGTTGAATATTTTACTGAACATGTATTCCACAGAGGTCCAGCATTTTGCTATGCTTATTCAACATTAGATTTTTAGTTAAGATATCAGCTGCTTGATCATCAGTTTTAATATAATAGAGATCAACCAGATCATCTTTGACACATTGTCTTATAAAATGATATCTTACATCCATGTGCTTCATTCTTTGTTCTTGAGCTGGATTAGAAGCCATGTAAATAGCTGCTTGGTTATCCATTATCAAAGGAATGGATTTAATATTATATCCTAACTCTTCAAACAAATTCTTTAACCAAGATATTTGACGACATGCATCAGAGGCTGCCATGTATTCAGCTTCTGTTGAGGATAATGCTATGGTTTTTTGTTTTGCTGATTTCCAGTATACAGGTGCTCCTGCTAATTTTACAACCATACCAGTTGTTGACTTCCTATCAATTGGATTAGAAGCCCAATCAGCATCTGCATAACAAATCAATCCATATGCATCTCTTCCATCATATTTAATGCAATGATTAAGTGTACTGCCAACATATTGGATAATATGCAATGTCTTTTTGATATGATCCATTGATGGATTACTAACAAATTGAGACATTAAGATTGTTGCATATACAATATCCAATCTTGTACACATTGCAAGAAATAATAATGATCCTATCAATTGTTGATAGTATGTGATCATTTCTTGTGTGGCTTTACCTTCTGTATATTTGTTTGGGACATAACCAGCTGGTAAAGGCGTGTTTACTGGTTTTGCATTGATTAATCCAAACCTTTCTACTATCTTTTTAGCATATTTGGTTTGATCAATAGTAACAGTGTGTTGCTTTTTATCAATCACAATGTTCATTCCCAAATATTCACTTAGATCACCTAAGTCTCTACTTTCCCATTTCTCCATAAATTTCTTTTTAAAATTGTTCACTGCAACTTCATTATTGCCCATGAATATTATGTCATCAACATATAAGATGATTACAATTATATCATCTCCACTACGTTGCACATATATTCCTGTATCGGCAAATAATCTTTTGAATCCTAACTTGGTTATACTAGTATGTGCTTGTATATTCCAAGCTAGAGATGCCTGTTTCAAACCATATAAAGCTCTATTCAATTTGTATACTTTGTCTTTATCATTGGTTTTGAAACCATCCGGTTGTTCCATATAAATCTCCTCTTCTAATTGGCCATATAGAAAAGCAGTTTTAACATCTAGAGCTTTGAGTACCCATCCCTCTAAAGCTGCAAGTGCTAATAAGATTCTGACAGTTTCGAATCTTGAAACCGGGCTAAATGTGGCTCCAAAGTCTATTCCTGGTACTTGTGAAAAACCTTGAGCAACCAATCGCGCTTTGTATCTATTATCTGATTGCTTTATAGCATAAACCCATCTACAACCTATAGGTTTACGATCTTTAGGTCTATCGACCAATTCCCAAACATGTCTACTTTCAATAGACTTAATTTCTTCTTTCATAGCATCTACCCATTTTTGATATAGTTGAGGATCATTATCTTTCATCCTCAAAAGATCTCTATATACAACAGGTATCCCTTTCTTTCTGTTTTCCTGATCTATAAGTTTAGATGCTGCTCTGGATAAAAGAAGTTTATCTCTTCTTTGATTTCTTCTTTGAATCCAAGCATTATTATCAAAGTATGTTTGAACTGGTTCAGGCGAAGGCCTGGCAGTTTCATCTAAATCCCTTATAGGTGTTTCAGAAAGTGGTGTTAAGGGTGATTCATTTCTGGGAAATAATCTTGGTTGCACAGATCTACTGATTTCTCTAGTAGTTCTGAGATCATCAAGAGTCATATCTTGAAATCTTTCCTTAGTATATAAGGATTCTTCTTCCTGAGATGATTGTGGTTGTTGACTAGGTTTGTCAACTTGTTTACCTTTATCCTTTTCAATCACTTTATTCCAATTGGTTTCTTTTCGAATCTCAGCTTCAATCTGAGCTGGATGTTTATCTCCATAAACATTATCAGCAATGACCTTGACTTTTGGTCTCCTAGCAGTTTTTCTAGTTGCTAGTTTTTGCTGTATAATTTCTCTTTCTTGTTCTCTAAAACCAAATGGATGTGATGATTGATCTGGGATATTAGGTTTCTGAATTAACTTAGGTCTTCCAGCTTGTAGTTTATCTCTTTTTGCAGCTGTGAGATCTAACTTTTTACCAATGCGTTTACCGCCTGTTGGTACTAAATAATCTCTTTGACTATCAGTTAAATTCTGACTCCTATACATTTCATGACTAGGTGTAATATCCTTTTGGATATCTCTCCATAAATCATCATTAGCAAATCTCACTTTGCTTTTAGGAATTACAAATTTTGATTTAGGAAATGTTGTTTTAGACTTATTAATGACCTTATTTATTTGATCATTAATGTTTTTAGAAGGACTTTGATCATGTTTATCAAATATACTTCTAATCTTTCTAAGATCAACATCAGGATTATTACGAGATGATTTTGATTGTGAAGGAGGATCATCTCTTTGTTTTCCTTTTCCTTTATCAATAACTGTAGAAGATTCAATAGGTTCTACAACTTCTTGATTTAAATCTGAATGATAACTTGAATGATCAGATGCTGATTCATCTCGATCATCTAGTTTAGGATTATAGTGACCAAGATTCTTAATCTGCCATTTCTTAAATTCTTTGTCATATTTTCTATCAGCTTTAGATTTAAGTCTTCTGGCAGTTTTTGTCTTTGGTATTTCCTTGCTATGTTTTGAAGTACTGTCTTTCAAATGATTGTCCAATTTCCTATTAGACTTATGATCATCTGAATCTGATGAATCACTATCACTTGAATCATTATTATCATGAAATGATAGCCTTTTATCATTTTTTGTAGTGTCATGATTAGAATGATTATGTTTGTTTGTTGGAATTGTCATGTCAGACTCTAAAGTTGGGTATTGTTGTTGCTTGTGAATATTTGTATTCTTGGATAACTTGGGAAATATATTTTCATCAAAAATAGCATGTGTGGCAATGACTATTGTATTTTTATCATTCATGAACTTGTATGATTTGCTTTCATACCCAATAAATATCATTGGTTCAGCTCTTGGTGATAATTTGTCTTTACGTCGTTCTTTAACAACATAAACATATGCCAAACATCCAAATATTTTAAAGTGTGATATGTCAGGTTTCTTCATCATCATGTTTTCATAAGGTGTTTTCCATTTTGTTCTTCTCAATGGTGTACGATTATATATGTGGACTGCAGTTTCAAATGCAAATGACCACCATGATTTAGGACAACCAGATTCTAATAGAAGTGTATATGCTTTCTTTAGAATGGTTTCATTTAATCGTTCAGCTCGACCATTTTGTTGATGAACATGTGGAGCACTAAGTTC
This sequence comes from Amanita rimosa, assembly GCA_023014395.1. Classification (NCBI taxonomy): domain Eukaryota; kingdom Fungi; phylum Basidiomycota; class Agaricomycetes; order Agaricales; family Amanitaceae; genus Amanita; species Amanita rimosa. Next base: position 223,562 of record JAEBUO010000026.1, on the reverse strand, counting down.
ATGGTTAATCCCTTTCTCCTGAAAATAGTCTATCAACTTCTTATTGACAAATTCTCCCCCTCGATCTGAACGCATACTTTTAAGCTTCTGATTCAACTGATTTTCAGTGAACACAACATAAGCTTTTATAGCATTAAAAGTGTCAGATTTAGATCGTAACAATGCCAAATAGGCAAAAGAAGAATAGTCTTCTAAGATTAATAAAGTGTATTTCTGTTTATGATAAGACTGAATGGGTAATTCAATAAGATCAACATGAATCAACTCCAGCAATTGAGTTGCTCTATGTGTTGATATATGATAGGGTTTATTATCAAGTTTACCCATTACACATGTCTTACAAATACGTCCTTCATGTGATTTATTAATTTTAACACTATTTTCAGTATTCTGAAACATATGACTTAAGACATTATCACTTGGATGTGCCATCCTTCGATGCCAAATGAAATAATCAACAGTCTTAGGACTTTTGTTGATTAACAAATGTTGAGAAGGTCTTTTAATAACAGTAGATAACCAATGAATGGAGTTGGTTTCTATAGGATATCCAGTTAGTGTAATGTTTCCTTTATGTATGATAGTTTTGTGTTTTGTGTGATGGACTTGATAGTCCATACTAGTTAGTTGTGGAACAGAAATAATTCTGTATGGTAGCATTGGCATATAGCACACATTCCAGTTAAGAACATGTTTTTCATGACGAAAACATATTTGTCCTTCACCTTCAATAAGTGTCTTTGCATTTTTATCTGCAGTAGTAACTTTGATTGGTGTAATAAATTTCTTATACTTGGTGAAATCAGTTATAAACGGTGTACAATGACGTGTAGCACCTGAGTCTATAACCCACTTATCATGCTTGTTAAGAATCATAATTTGTTCACCAGGAACTTTAGATTCATAATTCTCATATACATATTTGTAAGTACTGCTACTACTTATTTGGTCTCGATATTGTGCATCAAGCACTTGCTTGTTGGTTAAGTCATCAAGCACTAAAGCAGTATTAGATGAGTAATTATGATTAGAGAAATTTACTGACCCAATGTTACTATTATCCATCATGTTCATAGGTTCACCAAAGTATTCTAATTCCTCTTCAGGATTGAGATACTGTGGTTCTGGAGTGTGAAATCCACTTGGTGTGGATACATCTGGTGTATCATGTGTTCTGTAAAACACACCAGTGCTGTAATCACTGTCAGTCTCACCATAATCGAGTTGTTCTTCATCCTTATCATCTGATAAAGATATATGAACGTCTCCAATCCTATCTAACAGTTTTCTGCTAGACGTAGGTTCAGAGATTTCTTCATCAATATTTCCAACTGTCTGAGTTGAATATGAATCAACAATCATAGGATTTGCAAAATGAATAGTAGTTGAAGATTTTCCTTGCTTCTTCAACTCCTTCAATTCTGTAACAAGAGCCTTGTTTTTAGCTTTCTTGTTAGCTCTATTTTGTTGATTCCTTTTCTTCTTATCATCTTTTGATAAAGAAGAATCATTATTAAAACGATTATAAGGTTGACAAGGTGTGAAGTTCTTCTTACGATTGAATCGTCCTCTGAAAGAACCTCTAGGTCTGAATGTGTTATTGGAGTGTTGATCCCTCCAATTAGGATTTGTATTGGGATTCTTGTTGATACTAGATCCAATGTTGGCAATATTATTGTATGCAGTTTTAGGTTTCCCTTTAGACTGCATAAGATTCCATTCATTCTGAATCCTAGGAACTATTTTGTCAACGGTGAAGTCTTCAATCTTGGTATCAATTATATTAGTAACAAGGTTACTGTATAAATGATTGAGATTGTGCAAGATGAAGAAACAAATGACAAAATCAGGAATTTGATATTTCTCTTCGGTTCCTAAGTCAGATACCAACTTCATGAGTTTGGTAATTGCTAGAATGGGATCTGAACTAGATTTCATGGACCAATTAAAGATGGCTTTGTAAAGTATGAAATACTTCGCAATGCCTTTGGTACCAAACATTGTATCTAAGGCTGTCATTGTAGCCTGTGGAGTATCTTTAACATAAGTCCAGAGAGATGGTTGTAAAGCCAATTTAATAATGGCTTGACACTTCTTCATGTTTTCATCCCAATCTGTTCTTTCATTATAAGCTGTTTTATACTCCAATTCCCAAAGTGTTCTGACAGAAAGACTAGCACCACTAGCTGGTTCAGCTGGTAATAGTGGTTTAGTGCTAGTAAGATATTTCTCATAACCTTTCATTTGAAGGTATGCAATGAGAACATCTTTCCACTTCTTGTAATCAGTTACGCCTCCATAGACAGTAACCAATCTTTCCATTGATTTCTCAGCGGGATCTGAACCTCCACATTTCCAAGATGAAAGCCTGTTAAAAGACGTAACAAGATCTTCTAAAGTCCACCATGAGACATTGGATCCAGGTTGTTCTATGAAGTGTAGTAACTTCAAAGACTCATTCTTTTGATAATAGAACTGGACATCTCGACGGTAAGATTTGGGTAATGCAACTATATCCTTTAAGGTAGGATATGTTGGCCATACGAATCCTTTTAAGACAAGAGGATCCATGAGGATTAAATAGCATAATCCAGGCTTCTCCCAAATAGGATGGTCTTTAGTATGTCTTTTAATTTTTGTCAACCCACATTCTTTGTATTTGACAGAGAAATTAAAAGCAGGGTATTTATCTTGTTGTTCTCTGGCTTGAAATTGGAAATTTGTGTGAATGTTCTTGTCAGATTTACTAGATGATGATTCTTGTTTGAAGAAACTCTTCTTAGGAGGTACAACATTCTTCTTGAATGGAATATAAGCACGGAGATTCTGAAACTTGGGGGTTCTTCTAATGGATCTGGGCAGAGATGTACTTCTCTTGGGATAAACAACTTCTTCTGACCTTCGACTAAGATCAGGATTGTTGTCTCTATCTCTTTTCCATTTAGGTACCCAGGCATTAGATTGTTGAGTATCAGAATTCCATCTAGTCTTATTTGATTCCTCCTGAGATGTGTTATTAGGTGCTTCTTCAAATCTTCCAGCAGATCTGAAATAATCAAGAATAGGGGTTTTATCTGGACCAAAACCTTGAGCTTCTTTCCAGGCTCTATAATCATTCATTTTCTTATCAAGTTGTTCTTTTACTTGATCATAACTATTGCGTGTATCAAAGAGATTTGGAGTTCCTTGATTATCACGCATAGCTTTATATTGAGCCATATCATTCTTATATTGCTCAACTCGATTAGGTTTAGGTGCAAAATTTTGTTTAATGAATTTCAAGTGATGGGGCTTTGGTTTTCCCCATCCTTCATTTTCATAATCCCTAGCAAGATTATTTGAATGTTGCATTCCAAACGCTTCTTCATCAAAAGTGAGTTGAGGCTCTGGTCGATTCCAACTCAATGGTGGTGCAATTTTGAATGATTTATCCTTATTTTTGGATAAAGAAGATTCTGCTTCTGGAGGTTGATCCATCCATTCCTTAGATTCATCAACCTTTTGCTTTGCAAAGACTCTTTCAAGACGTTTGATTATGGTATCAACATGGTCTTTAAGAATTGAATCAACTGGAGTATTGGTAGGAACAGTTGTTTCATTGTTAGAGTCAGTTGGTTGAGGAACGAATGGTTTATCATCATCCTTTTCTTTGTCTGAGTCCGAGAATATTGAGTCTGAATCTGGATAGTACTTTTCATAGACTTCTTTTGGTACATAGATGAATTCATATCCATTGACTGAGAAACAAACGTCGGTAGGTTGTCTGTTAGGCAGAGTATTGGATTTAATGAATTCTTCTAACATTCCAGGATCCAGATTTGGATAATCAGACGTGGTGAAAAAACTCATATTTGCCCCTGAGGGGCCAGCTACTGTACATGCAGTATTACAAGGTTTATTCAGACCTTGTAATATCCCGCCACCAACTAATCCTGTTGGTGCGTTAACTCCGGGGATGACCGGAGCGCTCGTTCCGGTCTTTCTCCTTCTACTGGGGATAATCTTTTCCCCGGCCGCAAAAACGAAATTGGGTTGTGACGAAGTTCTTTCTTCGTCACTAATGTTTGGGTTCGTTGAACCCCAATGGATGTTTGCTATTACCAATTGATCAGCTATAGGGTTAAGCAGCTGATTTTGGTACGTCACTTTATTTTTGCTATTGGTGGCTAGCTCCACCAATTTTCACATCTCCATTATTTCATTCAGCCGCTTGGCTGACTTTTCGTTTAGTGCTCTTTCGTAATCCTTCCTCTCGTGGTATATGTTTCCATCTAATATGAAAACAGCATTCTCAGCCCTGAGTCTCCGTTTAGCAAGTTCATTGCTAATTTTGGAACTCTTTAGTCCCTTAAGGGACTCAAGGCGAGGTCCTTGCTTGCCGTTAGGTCCTAATTGATAAATAGATGGACCTTCATATTTGAGGAGGGATACGTCTTCCTCTGCATGTACTTCTTCTTCATCTTCTTCTTCTGCATCTGCATCTGCGCCTTCCTCTGAATCTGTAATCGTCTTTAAAGATGGTAAGTCATCGTCTTTTTCAGGTGGTTGACTACCACGTACAGATATGTCAGAGATTTCGATATCATCATCGTCATCATCATCTTCTTCTGCAAGCTCGATATCTTCGTCTGGAACAAAAGTGTCCAGATAGGCGACTTCTTCTTCTTCTTCTTCCTCTCTCTTCAGTAACTCCCTACGATCGACGCCTTCATTCTCATCGCTGACATAGATCGACCCTTTGATGATGGGAGTGCCTTGATGGCTCTCCATATATGGATCAAAGGAATGAATGTATCGAACGCCAATCATCCTCGGACAAGGATCATCAGACATTCTGAATTCTTCTATGTCATAGCATTTTTCAATGAAAGACATGATTGATTCTTCAGGCGCCAAGTCGATCTTTTCAACGGGTAGCGTGGTGCAGCTGATAGGAGGATACATATCACGAACATCGGAGTTTTTCTTGATATGGTTCCAACCAGCTCTGCAATTCGCCAACCAGACCAACTTGCCAATACGATCGTAGGGATTTCCAAAAATCATATCATCTGATTCGTATTTATCCATCAGATCTTCAACGTCAACTCCTTCCAACCACGGATTAAGATACAAAACATGTCTAATTACTCCAGCGTTAATATATTCGGTTCTGTATTTAGCTCCATGGAAGTAAGAGGAGAAGGTGATTTGATTCTTGAGGAATCCGGTGGTGAAAACTTGAGACATCTAGAAAAAATTGCGTCAGCCAAAATTCCTAATCTCGAATGATACATGAGAGAAGGAAAATATCTTAGGCTGTGCAATCCTCCAGATTGAACATGTTATGAACTTGCGAGCAACGCAAACGACCTATTGAGGCCATTGAATGTTGCTATGCCAAAGATTGTACCAGGGGCTCCTTCAAATCCCTGCGTACAAAAATCCACCAACTAATCTAGTGTATGTGTGTATGTAATCAGTGTTCTAAAGTGATCTCCTCAGAGATCCTAATCTAGTGATGAGTGTTGTTTTAGACACCCCACGTTAGTCTGTGTGTACGACGGAAGTCCGCCTCAGCACGACCCTTGAGAAAACTATCTAGCAGCCAAAAAATGAGAAAATGGAGACGAAGACTCCAATAATGGTATAAGGGCATTAACTCTCGGCCGATGGGGGGTGCACGAAGCCTTTACAGGGGGTTGGACCCTGATATCCACCATGAGGTGGCCCCAAATCCGTGACAGTTTTACTGTGTGGTCTGTCAAAACCATGACTATTTGGGGTAGTCAGCCCATGTGAGAATTTTGATTTCTGTGTTCCACAACACAGGGCGACTCAGAAGCGCCACTCCAGATGTTTAGTCAGTGCTCCCACACTGTCAGCCACAAGGGTGACTGAAATGATATCCCTGCTACCATTAAGCGGATCATTTATCCCATGATCATGGGTTAGCTGCTAGACAAATGTGGGAAGATTAGTATGAGGAGACACCTACATACACACACGATCCACTGTGGGACCCCATCAGACCAATAGAGGGCCTAGAGCCATATTGTATATCTGATATTCTTGAGGGGTTTTAGCAGATCAAACACAAAACTACATAAAATTACATGTGTACACTATCCATAACTCCATCTATGGCACAGTCAACATCCAACGATGACAAAAGTCATCGTTCCAAGGCTGTCGCTCGGGGCCCATAACCTGTTAAATCAGGGGAGAGCAGCGCAGGACCAGTGACTAAGTAAGGATTAACTACTTACATCTTAGTACTGGTTAGTCTTAGTAGTTGACTTGTAGTTCTTGGAACTAAGGGACAGTCATCCAGAATGCCCTCCTTTTATGCATTTTGGAACCCTAGCTTACATACACATTATTCTACCAATGGAGTAACTACGAGGCTATGTACACACAGCTATTGCTGTGTAAGAGCTATCCAAATGCAATGCAATTGCTGTATCATGCACAGCAGATGACTGAGCATTGCTGCGCATTGCTGTATATGAGGTCATTCTGTACCTTGTCTTATTATATTCCTTCCAATATGTTCTATATGATATTATAAAGTTCTTTATGACTTCATTATCTACTGATAGTTATCTTAATGATGTCACTATGACTTCATTATGTACCTGATGATATCATATGGTGCTTTATGATGTCATCTCTATCAATAGATGTTCTAGACCATGAATATAATAACAGTTAAATATGAAACACACTTATTATTCACTATTAATTCATTATCTTGCTCATATCTAATCCGTTAATCGTTATCTAATCTCCAATCAACGATTATATAATACTCTGATAAGATACTGATTAACCGAGATCAGATTAGATAAGATAAGAAGTGAAACGGATGAGTATTAAGTGAATACATTTTGTATGTATCTTTTAACACAATCAGATTGTGGGACACCATAACAGGAGAGCTGCAAGCACTTTTGGAGGGACATCAGAATTCAATCTTGTCTGTTGCATTTTCACCAGAAGGCAAGCAGATTGTGTCAGGGTCAGAAGACAAGACAATCCGATTGTGGGATGTAGAGACAGGGGAACCCCTGCTAGCACCTCTGGAGGGACATCAGGATTCAGTCTCATCTGTTGCATTCTCACCAGATGGCAAGCACATTGTGTCAGGGTCATTAGACAAGACAATCTGATTATGGGATGCCAATACAGGAGAACCCCTGCAAGCACCTCTGGAGAGACATCAGCATTCAATATTATCTGTTGCATTTTCACCAGATGGCAAGTGCATTATGTTGGGGTCAGCAAACAACACAATCCAATTGTGGGATGCCAGGGCAGGAGAGCTACTGCAAGCACCTCTGGAGGGACATCAGAATTTGGTCTCCTCTGTTGCATTCTCATCAGATGGCAAGTACATTGTGTCAGGGTCATTAGACAAGACAATCCGATTATGGGATGCCAATACAGGAGAACCCCTGCAAGCACCTCTGGAAGGTCATCAGGATGCAGTCTCATCTGTTGCATTCTCACCGGAAGGTAAACACATTGTGTCAGGGTCACATGACAAAACGATCCGATTGTGGGATGCTGGGACAGGGGAGTTGCTGCGAGCACCTCTGGAAGGTCATCGTGATTTGGTCTCATCTGTTGCATTTTCACCAGATGGCAAGTGCATTGTGTCGGGGTCATATGACAATTCAATCCGATTGTGGAATGCCAAGACAGGAGGACCACTGGGAGGATCTCCAGAAGGACATCAGTATTCAGTCATATATTCTGTTGCATTCTCGCCAGATGGCAAATGCATCGCATCGGGGTCACATGACAAGACAATCCGATTGTGGGATACTGAGACAGGAGAGTTGCTACAAGCGTGTCTGGAGGGACATCAGGATTCGGTCTTGTCTGTTGCATTCTCACCGGATGGCAAGTGCATTGTGTCGGGGTCATTAGACAAAACAATCAGATTGTGGGACTCCAAAACAGGAAATCTGCTGCGAGCACCTTTGGAGGGACACCAGGATTCGGTCTTGTCTGTTGCATTTTCGCCAGAAGGCAAGCGCATTGTGTCGGGGTCAGAAGACAAGACAGTCCGATTGTGGGATGCAGAGACAGGAGAACCCCTGCTAGCACCTCTGGAGGGACATCAGGAGTCGGTCTTGTCTGTTGCATTCTCGCCAGATGGCAAGTGCATTGTGTCGGGGTCAGATGACAAGACAATCCAATTATGGGATGCTGAGACAGGAGAACCCCTGCTAGCACCTCTAGAGGGGCATCAGGATTCAGTCTTGTCTGTTGCATTTTCGCCAGATGGCGAGCGCATTGTGTCGGGGTCGTATGACGAGACAATCCGACTGTGGGACGTCGAGACAGGAGGACTGCTGCGAGCATCTCCGAAAGGATATCAGGGTTCAGTCTATTCTGTAGCATTTTCGCCAGACGGCAAGTGCATCGTGTCGGGGTCAGATGACAAGAGAATCCTATTGTGGGATGCTAGGACAGGAGAGCTGCTACAAGCACCTCTGGAGGGACATCAGGATCCCATTTTGTCTGTTGCATTCTCGTCAGATGGCAAGTACATTGTATCAGGGTCGTACGACAGTACAATCCGATTGTGGGACGCGAAGACAGGAAAACCGCTGCGTGCATCTCTGGAAGGACATCAGGATGTGGTCTTTTCTGTCGTATTCTCGCCAGATGGCAAGCGCATTGTGTCGGGGTCGGCAGACAGGACAATCCGATTGTGGGACGCCGGGACAGGAAAACTGCTGCAAGAGCCTCTGGAAGGACATCAAGATTCTGTCTTGTCTGTTGCATTCTCGTCAGATGGTAAACGCATTGTGTCGGGGTCGGATGACAAGACGATCCGATTATGGGACGCCGAGACAGGAAAGCTGCTGCAAGCGCCTCTGGAAGGACATCAGAATTCGATCTCGTCTGTTGCATTCTCGCCAGATGGCAAGTACATTGTGTCGGGGTCGTATGACAAGACAATCCGGTTGTGGGAGGTGGAAACAGGAGAGCTGCTACGATCACCTTTGGAGGAGTATCAGAATTGCATCAGGTCTGGTCCATTGTCGCCAGGCGTCAAGCGCATCGTGCCGGGTTCAGGTTCAGATGAAGTCCGGTTATTCGCTGTTGACGTTAAAGTATGTTTACTTCACAACTTAATGTTGAATATTAAATGTTTAATGTCTGACAGTTTTCGGCTTGCAGTAAACATGCCCTTTACGATCCTGCTGGAATGTTTCAGCACACCAGGATGAATCAGCAGGGATGGTTTACTGGTTGTGATGGTGAACTTTTGTTCTGGGTTCCCTTAGACCTCAGGTCTCGTTTATTTTTTCCTGGAAACTTCATGGTCTTTCCGAGAGGGGTGGAGGTTGATGTTAGTTGCATGGCACATGGAGAAGAATGGTATATGGTCAATGATTGTTAAAATGTTAACATGTAAAGATAGTTGCATACTGCCTTCCGACCCGTCTGGGACTCTCGCTCATATATACCCCAAATGCCGCACCCTACACGCTCGAACATCCATTCAAGCGTCGATGGGGCATCAATAAAAGCCCGATAAAACACCGCCTGGAGACCGTGCACTTGAGGGGGAGAATTGGATTAGGTGACTCGTGGTTACAAACGTCTCTCAGCGGCCGAGTGCTAGGAGATACGAGAAGGAGGGCAGTTGAGAACTATCTGTGAGCAGAGAGTAGCTTCGAGATGTGTTGTGTCCACAACATAACCGACTGCTAAATTGTGAGCACGTCAACCAAGTGCATTTATCACAAGCAAAGCCGACAAGTAAACTGTTGGTAGGAAATCAAAGTCGGTATCGACTACAACCAGACTTACCATCCCAATAATAATCCCGTTATCATCTTTGGTCGTAAACCCTGTTGACCATGAGTTTGAACTGTTATATGCTGTAAAAAAACGCCAAAGGCACTGGTGAAAGCCTTTCCCCAACGTGGCAGTTAGACGGATTCATGCCATGCAACGGGCAGAACTGTGACCAATGGGTCAACACCTGAGTCGTCATGTATCATATACGGAGTAGCATTTTTCATCCCGAATAAACTTTTCGCTCCGATTATACCGCTGAGGATTTCGTGGTGAGAGTTCTTCAACCAAGAGAGGCTGTCGAAACCCAAACCAGAAATCCAGGAAAGGGATACGTACGGTTATCATCTGCGCTACTACTAGAGCGTATAAGGTACCCATGAAGCGTGTACGACACATCCCATGACTCAATCTTGGTATGAGGTATAGGGTGTTCGGTGAAGACAGCGATATGTGGATCTATGATCTTGTACGTCCGGCGTAACGACAACTTTAGCTGGGGATCGTTATGGATACATTGTCGAGCCTAAACGATAGTGGAGATGAGGTATTGGTCGATAATGCACCTGCACCCTGCTGATTATGGAGGCTATATAAATGTTGAAATGCCTCTCGTTTGGCAGCTTCTGCGCGGCCATACGGTTAAACAAAGTGATGACCTAGAACTTTGAGATGACGCGTGTACGCTTGGAATTGTAAGAATATTACAATGTGACAAAACACTCGGATAAGTTTAATCTTCACGTGACACAAGTTTCGATGATTCCGTCTCAACGATCGTTGACTGCAAGATGTCTCCCAAGTACCCTCAGTCGAATACCAGCAGCATGCTCTGTGCTACCACGCATGTACCAAACGAACGGTCACGTATCAGGGAGGCAGAGGCTAAGGGAGAGAGACTATTCTTCGTGGAGAAGCTTCGCTTCCCAAAGCGAGAGTAGTATAGCAGCAAAGCAACAACGACGCCCTCATTTTGACAAGATACTGATAGCAAATAGGTGTTTGGACTTTTGCTGCTTCATTGTTCTAATACTAATGATACACGTAACAAGAGGAGAGATTGCTTGTCGTGTCATACGTACGGCTAGAAAGTTGGGTATCAGGACCGTCGCCGTGTATAGTGAAGTTGACAAAGATGCTTTGCATGTCAAGCTCGTACGTTGACCAGTCTGTGGCTTTCACTGTCTTATTGGGTCGGCAGGCGGACGAGGCGTATTGCATAGGGCCTGCTCCTTCTGCCGAGAGTTATGTTCGTATCATGTTCTTCTCCTGTATCCTGATCTTAAGGGAACTAAGTACAGCTCAGAATGGATCGAATCATTGAAGTTTGTCATCGCAGTGGTGCTCAAGCTGTTCACCCCGGGTACGACGCGTCGTCCTATCCTTGAATATAGGGATGAATGATATTTGGAATCAGATATGGCTTCCTGAGCGAAAATTCTTCATTTGCGGAGCAACTAGCCCAAGAAGGCATTGTGTTCATTGGCCCGCCTGCAAGTGCCATTGTTAGCATGGGTTCAAAAAGGTGCGACCATGATGTACCCTCCCTACTAATACTCATTGCAATACTTAGCGAGTCCAAGAATATCATGTCAGGTGAAATAGTCATTTTGTGAGTTACCATGTAATTGATAAGAGGGGCAGCTGCTGGTGTCCCATGCGTACCTGGATATCATGGAGGAAACCAAGATTCAACATTCTTGTATGAAGAAGCCAGGAAGATTGGTAAAGTCTTTGTCGCCTCCATTAGATCCCTTTTCGACAAGCGACACTTTGTCTCTCAGGTTTTCCGGTTTTGATCAAAGCCATTCATGGGGGTGGCGGCAAAGGCATGCGAATCGTATCAGAATCAACGCACGAGGCTTTCCTGGAAGCTTTATCGTCTGCTCAACGTGAATCTCTCAAGTCTTTTGGAAACGATACAGTTCTTGTTGAAAAGTACATCCAGCATCCTAGACATGTTGAGGTGCAAGTTTTTGCGGATACCCTCGGACACGTCGTCAGTCTTTGGGAACGCGATTGCTCCGTGCAAAGAAGAAATCAGAAGATTATTGAAGAGGTAAGGCTAGACCATATTGCTTTCATCACGAACACATAGATATATATTGTTTAGGCCCCTGCACCAGGTTTGACACCAGACCTACGCGCAGACTTGAGTGACAAGGCAGTGGCTGCTGCGCGTGCTGTCAACTATGTTGGTGCAGGAACAGTCGAGTTCATATTTGACAATGATACGCAGAAATTCTACTTTATGGAAATGTCAGGAAGCTTCATGCCTCGTTGTTTCATGCACTAACTCTACTTCTCCAGGAACACTCGTTTGCAAGTGGAGCATCCTGTTACTGAAATGGTCACAGGTTTAGATCTCGTAGAGTGGCAACTGGAGGTGATATTATCCATGGCTGTCGAAAGTGATCTTAATACGATGACGAATAGGTAGCGGCGGGAAATTCTCTTCCTTTGTCCCAATCTTCTATTCCTCTTGTTGGTCATGCATTCGAAGCACGCATATACGCAGAGAACCCTCGTAATAACTTCCTTCCCGATTCAGGCCAGTTATTATACCTCTCGACACCACCGCCAACGACGGTCTTTGCAACACCCTATGCAACTGATCAAGTAATTGGCGGTACATCACTATCGATAGCACCTTCATTGCGGATTGAACAAGGTTTCACTCAAGGAGCACAAATCGGGGTATTCTATGATCCCATGATTGCCAAAGTGGTAGTACATGGCCGAGATAGAACAGAAGCTCTGCGCATGCTGCGCAAGGCATTAGACGAGTATCGCGTTGTTGGCGTCTCGACGAACGTGGAATTTTTGCGTACCTTAGCGGGTCACAAGTCTTTCATAGACGAGCAAGTTGAGACGGGATTCATATCGGTATATTCTTTGTGGCTCCAATTCATTCTAAGTTGACAATGAATTAGAAACATTTTGACGAACTATTCTCACCAGTTTCTGCACCTTCGCCGGAAATATTGGCGCAAGCGGGTCTTTTCGTGGCGTTGCGCGACAACGCAGTGCCACAACTTAATCAATCACCCTGGATGTCTTTGACGTCTCGCAGGTTTGGCGGAGATGTGTACGAACGCACAATAGCTTTACAAGCTGAGTCTGATTCGGATGCCCAAGCCATGGTACACGTTGCCTTTGTGTCTCCGGGAAAATTTGACGTTACCGTTCGCACCTCGGGAGAGACGACAGCCTTTGCATCCGTTTCTGCGTCTTTGGCATCGTCTACTACGCTATCTACGATGCTCAATGACCAATCCGTAACAACTACCATTGTCTCGCAACCTCCGCCGCCAGCTGTCCCTGTTTCCCAGCAGTCGCCAAACACCATGGAGCGACTGCATTTATTCAGTGGCGGGCACAAGACGACACTCGTACTCTCTGCGCCAAAATGGCTTCTCTCGTTGGGAGGCGACGTTCTCAGCGCAGCAGCAAAAGGTTCGCTGAGGGCGCCCATGCCGAGTCTCATTGTAGAGGTCAAGGTCAAGGTGGGCGACGAAGTGGAGAAGGGACAGGTGGTCGTTGTGCTGGAGAGCATGAAGACGGAGACGGTGTTGAGAGCCAGTGTGAATGGTGTAGTCAAGGCAGTAGGGTGTAAGAATGGAGAAATGGTGGAGGAGGGTAGAGAGTTGGTTGATATAGAGACTGAGGCCATTGAGGAGTAATTCAGTACAAGTTGTTTTGTATACGCGACTCTGAAAACTGGTGATAAGCGATTATAGACAAGCACAGCGGGCACATGGTGTAGTTGGTTATCACATCCGCTTAGCATGGCTATAGCATGTTTGCGGGGGGTGCCCGGTTCAATTCCGGGTGTGTCCAGAGATTTTTTCTTGGGCATTTGTATTTGTGATTGTCTGAACAGTACTGACTTGGACATCGAGCCATGCATATCTTGAAGTTCCTTGCACAAAAGATGCGACCTTGAAAAAAAAAGAGCTGGACCCTCGATACTTTCAAATACTACGAAATAATGTTCATGTTCATGATAATATCGTCAAGACGACAAATCCATGATAATTACTGCCTGGCGGGAGTTGCGCAAAAAATCAACGTCCCATCGGATGACATTCGTCATCGACCCGTTCTGCATATCTCTTTGTTAGGTGCTTCAATGGATGATAAGGGCGACGTACACTTGGTGTATTACCATAGAATATGTCCAGGTTGCTTCATCTGAAGTAATTATGTATCCACTTCATCTCACGACTAAAAATGATAATGTCAATTACGGAAGATGCGTCACAAATGGTTTTGAACATCCGCAATTGAGATCGATGCCAGACACGCTTTGCATCGCTGTTTTGGCAGCTTGGATTGTGAGCTCAGGATTGGCAGATCCAATCTTGTATATGAGATAGGAAAGATGGCGTGTGATTCGCAACGCGACAAAAGGCACTTGGTCAACGCTCGTTTGTCTTCTGAAATGTCGCATTTAGTATGGACATTTGGTGAACATGTGTACGAAATTGCACAATACCTTTACAAGCTGCATCAGATTGGCTTGGACGTGTGAGTCATAACCTTGCGTCTCTAGGCATTTTTGACATGGACATTCGCGCTTTCTTGGAATCGTCCGCTACGTTATCAATGCCTCGATTGCCCGTTTCACATCATGAAGGAATGGTATGTATCCGGTGATGGGCACAAGATGGCGCTCATACTCCCACCAAAATGGCGTATGCAAGGCAAAATACGGATTTGTCATGTTGTTTATAATTATTTGAATCAGTTTCTTTACCAAGAACATGCTGCGATTGAAGTCATTCGTTGAAAAGTTCTCGCAGAACGTCAGAAGAGAAGAAGCGAGTGCTACCTCTTCCGGTGCTACCGCCGCAAGTGTAGTTGGATCCACAATGTTTTCGGATGCTGTTGGTTCCACGATCAATGGAAGCAGCTTGAATAATGTTCACGGTGATCTGGTGTCGGTTACAGTTTATAACTACAACGGAATTACGCAAAATCCCAACATGCCAGCTGGGGATGTTATTGGTGCTCAGGTAGTAGATTCTGGTATGTCATCGGAACTGCCATATCCACCAGTTCTGTATATCTCTTCATCAGGTGCAACGAGTGCGGGCAATCTCAAGGCTTGTCAAACCAACGATCATCAAGATGGTGAGGTCTCACTACAAAGCCTCGATCTTATGTTTAATGAATTACCACAGAACATGTTCTTCGCGGCATGCAGGCTGTGTCATCTGATTTACCAACCCAGGAGCCTCCAACGGAGTATGAGAAATTGGTTCTGGAGGTATCACTAGTGAGTAGGCCTTCATATATTTGGAACGTGTAGCAGATACTCTTTCTACGTAAATAGGATGAGTTGGAGTTTGTTGCATGTACAGACATGCTTAAGGAATTGATGACTTCGACTGCTGAACGTTACACGCGTCTTCAACTAAGCCAGCGACTAGGCTATCCACTCCATCTGCCAGAACCGGATTGTAGCCTTCCGCTCGAATATCGCGAAACTGGTATCAGAATAGGAGATATCGGCACAGTAACATCTGATGGAGATTTTGATTTCCTCTTCAACATTTGCTTACCAGTGGGACACCCTGTCAACCCTTCAGTTCTTCCAGATGTATTTGAGCCGATAATTTGCACAGAACCAACAGTGAAACAAATATTTAGCCCAGGTTCAATTGTAGTGAGTGAGAGCATTGAGCAGATTGGTGACCAGTGAGTATTGGATATTGCAGGATGAACACAACTAACTTCAAATATAGGCCACAATCATTCCGTTGCTCAGCGTCAGAAGGTGCTATCCTGGTGCTACCAGATGGTGCTGTTCTCTACAAAGCAAAGAATAAACTTCCCTTTAGGGATTTTGCTGCACGCCATGCCGAAAATTTGTATCGCTATATGATTGAGCAACGAGGTAGGGATGTACCAAACAGTTCTCTTTATATTATTACAGGTTGCATAAAGTCTGAGAGTTGGGGCATTGCAACATTTGATAGGAAGTCTCAACCTGATGATCATCTCAAATTTATTTCAGTGAAGCATTCAGCATCCATTTTGGTGCCTGGCCAAAAATATAATTGGAAGCAGAAAGGTCTTGCCCTTGCAAGGACTGGGCCAAAGAATATTGTTGCTGATGGGGTGGCAATGTTAAATCAATGCACATTTTTGCGGGGCTATAAAGTTACTCTTTCTGAGGATGCATGGAAAAAATTGATTGAGTCCATCCATGTGCCTGTGACTGGTGTCAGTAACCATCAAGAGTATTTACCAAGATTGGCTAGACATCAAGATCCTCCACTTGAGCAGCTAGGGCAGGCTACTCAAGGTGAACAGGTCACACAAATACCTGGCCATAGTGTGAAGCATGTCACAGTTGAAGATGGGCAGGGTGTATCAGATGCAATTCATGCTGTATGTGCAAATGTCCTTTTATTTTTGTGATATTCATGACTGGCCTCAGATCCATCCCTCAACCTACATCAATTATATCCTTTTGCATATGGTAAATTCTGAAAGCTTCCATGAGTGATTTGAAAACAATGCTCTAGGTACCACATGCAAAAGTGGCCATCACCCATGATGATGAATGGTGTATTATTCAGCCTAAGGTGCATAAGTACCTTTGATTTTCAAGAATCTCTTGACTTGCTAGTATAATAGGATTGTGATAAGTCCAGCCTAATATGTGATGGGATGTTTTCTGCTAGTAGCTTGCTCAGAAGAGTTTTCACATCACATGATGTCATGGTTGACAGCCACTGTGAGTTCTTCAATGTTTACCTTGAGAGCTATTTTTATGTTGTGTTAGCCACTATTTTCCTTACTCATAAAGCTCAGTTGCAAGAGCATACAGTGACCCAAGGTACATTTTGTTTACAATTACAAAATATGCTAAATGTTGGATCAGACCACACAGAAGCTCTCACCAGTATGGATGACTTGGCACAGATATGCATATATCAAGGAAGATGGAATGCAGCCAAGAATGTGCTGCTGGATGTAATTAAGGCAAGAAAAGCAAGGCTAGGATCAGACCATCCAGACACTCTCACCAGCATGCAGAGTTTGTCATTGATGTACAGATCTCAGGGGAAATGGATAGAAGCAGAACAATTACAGCTGGATGTACTGAACACAAGAAAAACAATTCTTCCATCAGACCATCCAGACACTCTGACAAGTATAGCTAATCTATCAATGATATATTATTGTCAGGGAAGGTGGAATGAAGCTGAAGTGTTGCAGCTGGATGTGATGAATACAAGATATACAAAGCTTGGAATAGACCACCCAGACACTCTCACTAGCATGGACAATTTAGCATTGATATACAGATCTGAGGGAAGATGGAATGAAGCAGAGAAACTGCTGCTGAATGTAACAAAGGCAAGAGATTCAAGACTAGGATCAGACAACCCAGACACTCTCACCACTATGCACAATTTGGCATTGATATACAGATCTCAAGGAAGATGGACAGATGCAGAGAAATTGCAGCTGCTTGTACTAAATATAAGAAAAGCAAGGCTTGCATTAGACCATCCAGACACTCTCACCAGCATGAATAATTTGGCATTGACATACAGCAGACAGGGAAGGTGGAAAGAATCAGAGAAACTGCAGCTGTATGTGATGAAGGCAAGAACTGCAAAGCTAGGATCAGACCACCCAGACACTCTGACAAGTATGTCTAATCTGGCAATGACATATGGTTCTCAGAGAAGGTGGAATGAGGCAGAGAAATTGCTGCTGGATGTAACAAAGGCAAGAGAAGCAAGGCTAGGATCAGACCACCCAGATACTCTCACCAGTATGCACAATTTGGCATTGATATACAAATTGCAGGGAAAATGCACAGAAGCAGAAAAATTACAGCTGGATGTACTGAAGACAAGAAGAGCAAGGCTTGCATCAGACCATCCAGATATTCTCACTAGTGTGCACAATTTGGCATTGATATATCAATCTCAGGGAAGATGGAAGGAAGCAGAGGGATTGCTAGTAGATGTGGTGAAGGCAGCATATGCAAAGCTTGGATTAAGCCATCCAGACACTCTCACTGCCATGGCCAATCTGGCAACAACATATAGTTATCAGAGAATGTCAAATAAAGCAGAGGAGCTTCAGGTGTATGTGATGAAAGTAAAAAAAGCAAACCTTGGATTAGACCATCCATCCACTCTCAGCAGCATGGCAGATCTTGCAATTACATATAGTTTTCAGGGGAGGTGGAATGAAGCAGAGCAGCTACAGTTAGATGTGATGCAGAAAGAAAAGTCAAGCTTGAACCTAGGCCACCCATACACTCTCATTAGCAAGGTAGATATAGTTGAATAGGTTAATCATAGATGGCCATCCTTCATCACTTGACTGCTAGCTACCAGGAATTCATCATGTACCACATTCTATTCCTATTGTATTTGTCTGTACATCAGCTGTGTCATTTCATTCCTATGCTATTCTTACCTAGTATACCTTCATCAATGAGCTGTTGTATGTCATTGCACCTATCCCTGCCAAATGCAGCCATCTTGTACTATATTCCATGTAAGTACTGAATTTAAGATCAAGTGGCCTCAGGGTCAACTAACCTGCTGCCAAGTAGTGAACACTTACTACTCCAACAAGAACCTCAGTTGTCACCCTATGCATGTTTGAGGTGGGATACTTACCCTCACTGTTGTAAGTACATCATGCATCATGTTGTCTGCATGTCTGAGAATTTTGTTGTTCAGGTACTCTAGGAAAGAATAGAACAGACAATGTGACAAAAGTAAGACAAATGAGGCTTGAGTCACCTTCTGACAGCAAGTGGTGAAAAACATAAACACATGTTTATTCAATGCTTATTTGGTTTGTGGTGTAGATTGTTATTTCAAGTCAAAGTAATATTTCACATGATAAGTATACATCTTTTGCATCTTTTTAAAAAATGCATGGCATGATAGTCATCCAGTTTGATTAAAGGACAAGCAGAAATTTTGATGGGCTAGTGCTCCTCTTACCACGTACAGCATATTAAGCTATGTTACAAAGCCGATTGACTATTGCTAGGTGTCGGTGTGGGTGTCATGGCATTTTGTCCAGTGATGATCGACGGCAATAGCGTTAGAAGTTCGTTCGGTAATAGTGGTGCTCCGGATCCGGGCGGTTCAGGATTCTGCGTGCCTCGCGGTGTCACAAATCCCTGTAGCTCCAACTCCGGCGTGCGTTCCGAAGATTCATCAGTACCAGTATCCAATGTCGTTGTGTCTGAAGGCGTAGTGGCTCCATCCAGCGTCTTTTGTAGTATATTCGGTATGATAAGCCTATGGTCTCGTGGTGGCCGTGACTCGATCGCTATGACAATGTCTTGGAACACGTCCGCGCCTGTCCAAGACCCATCAACAAAGTCAGATACATCCTCGTAGCTCTTCGCATGTGATAGCTTATTCCGTAGTCGCGTTGCTTCGGATTTCTTCATGGTAACGTACATTCCTTTGAATTGCGCTATGCAGAACTTTGTAAGTCCCCAATAGTTATCGAGGTATTTTGCCTAACGATGACGGAATGTGATGAGTTACGCTGGACGCAACGAAATAATGTCTTACGAGTCTGAGGTATCTAGGCCATAGCGTCTTTTCAAGGTCTATCATCGGGGTTGACGAGAAGCACGTCGGATTTGATTCTGCTGCACGAGCAATCATGACTGAATGTGCACCTTTTCATAAGAAGCGTCACAAGTCAACAAGATCGCCCTTGTCCCCTTCCCTTTCGATTCAATGAGAAAATGAACTCACCTGTAACTTGCCTAACTCGTTTAGCGTCCTCCCATCCCAAACAATCCCCATTTTCAACAACAGCTACGTCCTTGCCCATCCCGTTCACAAAATCAACAATCCCTTTCAACCTCTCAATCTGCGCCGCGTCCCGTTCACGCATATTCCTCGTACGACAATGCACCGTCAACGCACTCACGCCCGTATTAATTATCCTTTCCACGAGTTTCAGCGTATCCTCTTGCGTCGGTAGCAATCGAATCTTGGCAGATACAGATATCTCGGGTGGCATGGCCGCGCGAAGAGCCGTCAATACCGAGCACAGCAAATCAGGATTGGTGAGAAGCGCAGCACCCATTCCGGCATGCGTTGAAAATGGTTTTGGACATCCGCAATTGAGGTCGATGCCTGAAACGTCTTGCATGACTGTTTTGGCAGCTTGGACTGCGAGCTCAGGATCGGCAGATCCAATTTGGTATATGAGATAAGGTTTTTCGATAGGGTGTGTTGTAAAGATGGCGCGTGATACGCCGTTGTATGATATCACGCCGGTTGTGGCTGGGAGCAGTAGTAATTGTGTTCGCAACGCGACAAAAAAGGCATTTGGTTAACATACTTTGACAGAGATGTAACCTGACTACGTACGATCTACTTCTCGCGTGGCATGTAATATTGCCTTGTCGACTATCTCCGGACCCCAGACGAGAGTCGCTCCATGTTGGAGAGCAAGTAATCGGGTGGGTACTGGAAGTTAAATAATCACACCTGTTCGCCTGAGAAGCGAGATATACTGTACGAACAAGCTCCGGATCGCACCATGGGTGCTAGAAAGACACCATTCTTGAAATCATCCGATGTCAGATGTCCTAGTTTTTGGCGCTTCGGTAGGCGTGGTGAAGGCGAGGCAGAATGTGAACGTCTTGTCATGGTGACGCGGGCTAGCTTGAAGGTTCGAAATGACATGAGTTGAAGTTGATTACTAATATTTGTCAAATGCTTGAACATCAAATACGTCATTCACGATTATCATTAGTGTCGACGGTATACGACAATACGAGTAACATTTTAAGCAACAAACCAAGGACTATCACCGTATCAACATATACGATATTCCCAACAACACCCAGAGATGCCCATGTCCATGGCTTATTTTACAGTATCCAAATTCTTCATTCACTTGCGCTTCTTCACGTTACCATCATCCTTCTTTTCGCCGCCTGCCGGGGCGACAGGCGCAGTTTCAGTCTTCTTCTTGTCATCTGGTGTAGCAGCATCCGTCTTCTTGGAGTCAGTTGTCTTCTTCGACTAAGATAAACAAACAGTCAGTATCAGACCAAGAAGGTAAAATACAAGCTACGAACTGTGGTGATGTGTGACTTGGACCCGCCAATGAGACCTAGGAACGCGCCAATCATGCCAAAGAGAGTAAGGAAGATGGCAGTCAGGAATGCGCCAGTTTCAGGTTGCGATTTGAATGCCTCAATAGGATTTTCCTTGGCAGCGTCTACAAAGGTGACAATCTTTTGGCGGACAAAGCCAACGGGATCTTCCTTGAAAGCAGGGATGTCGTCATCGTCGTCGTCGTCGTCAGACGCAGCGGGCTTGTTGGCTTTAACCTCAAGAGGCTTCTTGACACTAAAAGTCTCATCGGCAAACTTCTTGGCATCATTAATAGAATGACCAATGTAAAAGTTGTTAAACAAAATGTCTTCGGTCATTGTCCAAAGCTCGATACCAACACCGCCCTGAGAGTGTGTTAGAGATCTGTAATATCGATACTTAACCAACTTACGATCTTAGGAAGACTCTTGATGGGTTCTTTATCCTCGAAGTAATCCGGATTGGGTATCTTGCGAGGAGCCCAAGGTCCTTTGTATGCGGGATTAGGGATCAAGGGCGCATACCATTTGCCCTTGTAATCGGGGTTGGCCTTGTGGGGACTCAAGAACGCTAAGTTGGACATCTGCAGTCATTTTAATAGCAACATACCGCTTCCATTCACCGCAACCAGAAGCAGCTTCACACTTGGGGTTAGGGACGGTAGGGGGGATCCATTCGCCATCTTCCTCATCGTCCCATTCTTCAGGCTTGGTGGAATCTATAATATACTTGAGACAACATGTAATACATCAGGAGAGAAAGAAAAACGCACCAGGATCAAGGACAGTCTCAGGTTCATCTTCCAGCCAGTCATCAGGCTTCTGAGCGTCCTGGTCCAAAATTTCGTAGGGTGCATCCTCATCCCAGTCGTCGGGCTGAGCAAATGTTAAGCCACAATCACAAGTTTATAATAGTTAACAAACCTTCTTCGCATCTGGGTCTGAAATCTTCTCTTCATCAACCCAGTCACCAGGCTTCTTGTCCTCGGGATCGTTGATCTCTTTGGAAGGGTTGACGGGAGGATCAAAGTCCTCAAGCAAATTGCCAGTTTTGGTCGACTCCCCATTGAGCCAGACGTCATAGGTGTTGTTGGGACTAAAGTTGACACAATGAATTCAACATAGCATTTTAAACGCATGGGAAAACTTACTGGACGATGAGCGTATATAGGTTGGTGAGCTTTTCAATGGTGGGCCTAGGAGGGAACTTCAAATGCTTTTCCTCCGTCTTCTTGCTCACAGGGTTGGTGTGACGGAAGATGAAGTGGAGCTGGCAGCGCATTTGTTAGAAACGGAGTCACCCATAAGGTCAATGACGCATTTACCTTAGTGCCCGGACAGGTAAGATCAGGACCGAACATGATAACCCAAGGAGTGGTGTCGGAAAACTCCTTGCCACTAGTTTGGAAGCCATCCTCCAAAAGTTTGAGGTAGCCACCTCCGCAGTTACCCCCCTTTTGGTATTTGACCTCGTATTGAACAACAAGCGGCTTATTACTAAAGTCGATAGACTTGGTGAAAGGGGCTGAAATGGCATGATGAGCAGCTTTGGTCTTCGCCACAAGGCCCTTTTCCCCCTCAACGACAGAAACAGAAGGCTCTTCAACCTCCCATTGACCGACGTAGCTAAAGGTCTCTTCGCCGTTGGAGGACTTCTTGGTAGCCTCGGAGCGCGTCCAGCGGTCTGCCCAACCATCAGTGAATTGTTCAATGAATGCAGCCTTGATCTCCGTTGGCTATATGATGCCGTATTTCGTAAATACATAGGCCATGTTCCAACAGGCGATAAATGTGCGTACAGTGAAGGTAGGCTTAGCTTCCTCGGCCTGAGCCAAGGCACCAGTAGCGGCAATGGCGACAACGGAGAGAGCTACTCCTCGCATGTTAGTACGAAGGACGAGTTGGGAGGAGGGAAACGTGAATTTGAGAAAGGTTTGAGGGAGCGCTGTTCCTAAATACGTGCCGGCTTGGGCCCAGCCTACGTGGCAATTTCTGCCATATTCTCACACTCACGTGCTATCCCTCTACTACTCCATCCACCCATCCACTCTCACCCCAACAAATCCGCATGTCCAGACGCAGATAACGCCAACTGCGGACCACACCATTAGCCATAGTACAATGTAAAACTTGCAGACTTACCACAAATTCATCATCCAGATATTTAGATACAGCAATTTGGTCTCCTAATCCTTTTCTCCGACGCGTCTTGAGCACCAGATCCCGCGCAAGTGCTTGGCCTGACGCGGGTTCCAAAGGTCTAAGCTTAATACTCGTATCCGTGGGGTCTCCTGAAAAAATCAATGTCAGCAATCACAACCCCTTTGGTGCGTGTGAACGGACCGGGGACAATGGACCAATGGTCAAACACTTGTAGGCAAAACGCTTGCCCCTGTGTTGCCGTTCGTAGGTCCGTCTCGAATCCATTGGCATCAATCACGGGTATTAGTGCCTTGACAGTATATAATGGCGATCCAGCCTTCGGAATATCCTGTGTGACGTGTCCCCGTCGTCTAGCAAGCACCGTGTAGACTGCCGAGATGCAGTCTGCGGGTGCTTGAACTTCAACATAATACACAGGCTCCATTAATCTTGGTGTAGCCTGTACTTTTGGTCAAATTTTGAAAAAAGATGCTATTCACGCCTTACCATTAAGAAAGACGAATAGCATACACGTCTTGCAGTTGGCACTATTTGTCCTCCTCCCCGGAGGATTGGTTCTTGAGCTAGACTGGCGTCGAGCAGCCGGAATTTAACGCCGCGCATGGCTAAACGGGATATTCACTATTTGGTTAATGGTCCCCGACTGACGTACTGATTACTCACGTTCATCGCATAGTGGCCCCTCTCGGGCTGCCCACTGGAATCCTTGTTTTATGTGTTCCTTGACGGTCACGACCAACTTTTTATCCACCTATTTTGCGAGGGTTAACATTTACTTTTCCTCATACATGACAGCTCACCTGCGATGGCAATGTGTCGTCCAAAAGAATGTTGGGACCGTTGTCATCTGGGCCGAACGCCCAAATGGAACGAGACGCGAGCAAGTCCCACTGATACTTCTGTTCGAAGAATTTGCCACGTTCCTTGGCCGTCATACGCATATTAACACGCCCAGTTTCAATATCTTCAGCAATTCCACGTTCTAGCGGCTCGGCAATCATAGTAATTCGATTCCTTATTTAAACCCCAAGTTAGCCCAGGTCAATGCCAGATCCATATACATACTTTTTATTCGGAGTATCCGCGTAACACTTTAGAGCACTTGTTTCGAGGACCGTCTCGCTGAATCGAGTCACAGGATCAGATACTTTAATCTCAATCTCGGCGAACAATTTTCGAAGATCATGCATTACACAGTCCAAAAACAGTTCACCTGTCCCGATCACCACATGTTCTCCGCTTTCTTCGACTTTGGTCGATACAAGGGGATATGATTTGTTGATACTCCGTAGCCCCGATAACATCTTGGGGAGTTCCGAAGGAGTAATTGGTTCAATTGCAATTTTTAATACAGACTGCGTCATATGCTTTATTGGCCGGAAGATATATAAATCTTCGTCAAAGTTGCATGGCGCTAAAGTAGCCGTTTTCGTGATTGAGGCATCGACACCACCAATCAAAACAAGGTTCCCGGCTGTTATCTCTTCCGCCGGTACGAAATATCTGTACCGCTTTCAGCACTCGGCAATAGCATTACAACATCGCGACCTGCCTTGCTTCGCTTAGCCATAACTCTTCAACTGTTACGACCATCATGTCTTCTTCATCCTCCGGAGAATAACCTTCTCCCAAGACTTTCACTTCCATACCCTTCCTTAACGTGCCACTAAAGACCCGCCCAAACGCTCTGAAGGACTGGGCGTCTGTTGTATGATACAGTTTTGCGACGTGCACCATGATAGGACCATCAGGATCACATGCTTTCATTGATGCCGCCATCTCAGAATTCTGCGGGCCGTTGTACAGTGATTCTACCTGGGAAGGATAGCTAAGTCAGAAAGCGCCCCATCGCCGTACATTTGTACTAACCTTGGTCGCGGCACCTTCAACAGGAGAGGGAATGTGCTCGACTATCATATCTATCAGACCAGTTGCAGTGCCAAAGAACTGGTCAAGCACGACCTTGAGAAGTGGCCGCGCATCCATCTTGTACATCACTGGCTTGAGGTGAATTCCAAGACTGGCTAAAGTCTCCTTCAAATCGTCCGGCTCTTCGCTTATAACATGGCTATAGACCTTGTACAATGGCTCCAGAATGAACTGTACGAATGTCCGGCTGCTCTCGGGATCAGCCTGTTTGCGGGTGAATTTGCCGTCATTGTAATAAATATCGCCCCATAGCCTCTCCGCGAACGCTTTGACGTTAAGACGGCCTAAAAACTAATATTGAAAACCATGGTTAACCGATCCAAACGCCGAACTTTACCATAGGTATCTGCATACATCTGTGCAAACGAACGGAGGGTAAAACACCATGTCATATCGGTGCTTGCAAACGCGACATTGCCCAATTCGGGGCTCAATCGCAACGTTGAGTCAGGATCGATATTACTAGACACACACTATCAGAAAAGTTGAAACCAACTGCTTGATAGAGGTGTACCCAATAAACGTGTTGATCTCCTCTATGGTGTGCCTTATCTTGTAGTAGGCATCAGCAGGCTTAATGCGCAGTTCAAGAATTAATCTATCGATTTTGTTTACAACAAGAACGATTTTGAGACCTTCTTGGACAGCGTGTCGGAGGATGTATTCAGTACCGACCATAAGCTGTATGATGTGTCTCAATGTCTGACAAGCACGGCGCTGAATAGGACTTACACCTTCAACCACGTCGACAACGAGAACAATACCATCTGCTAAACGCATAGCAGATGCGACTTCATCCACAAAATTAATGTGTCCTGGCGTGTCAATCAAATGTATTAAATGAGATTTTCCTGCTGTCGTGGACAAAATGAGTGACATTGGTGATGATTTAATGGATATTTCGCGTTGTCGTGATAAGACATGGGTGTCGGTGTATCGTAGCTAGTACACTCACACTGAGCGTTAAGTAAAAACGTTCATAGACCTCAAACTCACGTTCTTGTCCGAGTCCCACACCATCTTGTGTGTCTCAAAAACCAACATGTCCATTAAAGCTGTTTTTCCGTGATGTAAATGGCCAACGACAGCGACATTCCTAATCATTTCAGGGAAAGTGGTCATATTCAACAAGAATCTGGACAGGAGAAGCAGTTAATTTTTCGTCTACGTTGTTATATCCTCTGAGGTAAATCGGAAGCAAGAAATACATACCCTTTGTCGAACCGAGTTTCCGGCATGCCCTTCTCCTCCACGGTCCACTTTCGCACCTTGACCGGAGCAATTATAGGCTCAGTCAATGGCTGAGCGTCTTCCTCCTGGACCATGGTCTCCACATCAGGACCATATACTTCACCAGCGCTTGGATAGTATTGCTTGTCTTCATGTAGAATGACGGCTTTATGAACGGGTTCTGTAACAACCGTCTACTCTGTAAATATCTTCATGAGTCGAGGAGCAACGTACCGTCAACTTCCATGCCTTCAGCTCCTGTCACCTGCTCTTCGTCATACCCCTCCAGAGGAGCAGCATTTTCGCGCTGTTGCGGCTCTCGTCTGAGTTGTATTTCCTCCTCTTCGTCTGACTCGATGTCTGCACCAATGTAATTTCCGAACTCGTCATAGTCTTCGAAAGAGGCCATATCGTTGTTGCAACAGTCCGCGTTCGAGTAGCAAAGTAAAGTGTACTTGACTTATGTTTGAATTGTTTTGAATGAAGGACTGAAATTTTTGTCGACGCGTTCGTTCGTGTAGGCCGTGACGAACGAATGCGAGGCTCGCAACTTGCCAAGCTCACTGGTGAGAAAAGTTTGCAACTCCGGCATCTTACCAAAATTCCATTCCAATGGCCACCTTATCAGACGAAACTCTGAGGAAGGCATGCTCACTCTTTCAAGGATTAGCATTCTATGAATATATGAATGACTGTCAACGTGTAGATTCTGATCCAATTACAACAAACAGCCATTCAGTCGCAACGAGCGCTCAGCATCGCGCAACAGCAGACAGCCACAAAGGAACGAGAACGTCGTATACTCCAGCTCACTACAAATGAGATAAGCCACCTTGAGCCCTCTGTCAACCTCTACAAGGGTGTGGGCAAGATGTCAGTCATTCGTATCGCGCATATCGCGTCCTCATTAACATTATCCAGGTTCTTAATGGTCCCTCGAAAGACTTTGGAAGACGAACTCAAGCAACAAGAGAAAGAATTGACGGACGATATCAACAGTCTTGGCAAAAAGGTAACGTCGCCGCAACCATGCCTGCTGCGTCATGATGCATCAATGACATACACCATAGTCAAAATACCTCGAGAAACAATTCACAGACGCACAATCTCAGTTGCGGGATATCGTATGTGCTGTGTTCATCCCACGCCGATGCAAGATCTGACCATCACATAGTTCCATCATGCGCCAAAACAATGAAAGACAGCGATGCAGCATTGTAAAATAGTAAATGCAATAGGAGGATATCCTCAAAAATGTGAGGCTGTGAGGCTCAGTGTTTAAGGATGTGAGCTTGCTATCAAATCGATCATGTATGGTGCAATATACATAAGCTCCACGCACCGCTGGTCAAATGGTCCATTAGAGCAGTGTCCCAGGCCAAGAAACCATTGAACGAGTTCGTTGGGTCCAAGAACATGGTAATCAAGATTTGCCTGGGTGAGTATCCTTTAAAGCACCTTGTCAATGTTGCTGAGATACGCGGTCGAAGTTGGGTGAATGTACCGCTCACTCGTAATCTTCCTCACCGCTGTTTTCGACATGCTTTTTTGTGCTGTATTATTGAAGCTGTCGAATTTCAGTACACTATTTGATTATGCAATAGTTGAAGAGCTCGGACAAGGCGATATAATAACGGTGCAGATTTTTCGTACCAGCGGATTCCGGAAGAGATCAAGTTGGTACCTAGATCACAGAAACGGCTACTCTGGCGCCTCGAAACTTGGATAAGGATTTATAATGCCATTATGCGATGAACGCGAACATTAGTACGTCATGGTTCTGATGGTGAATGTCTTGTTTATCCATGTGCAGTATTAGATTCTGGCTACTCGATGCTAGACTAGAGTAGGAACCAGTTCTCCGCAAGACGTGTCCAATATTCGTCTTTTCTAATAGTAGCATTTCTAAGCACCAACAGTGCAGGCAACTCCATCAAGTACAGACTGCATCTCGGCAGTCTACGCGGCGCATCGCTAAACCATCCCATCCACAAAACATTCCGAAGGCGATACCCCCGTTGTATATTGTCGAGGCACTCATACCCGTGGTCCCCAGTTCTGCATTGTTAGACCTTTCTAACATCACTGCATTGTCATGCAATTGCATCCGTTTGGAAACCCGAGATGGCCATTGCTAAATGTGACAAAAATTTTCAACGTAACCTGATTCATCACATTGAGACGCCTAAGGAGAAGCACTGGTCAAAGTCAAATACGCTTCCCTGATCGCGCACGATGCATCCATCGCTGATATGAATATCATGTTTTCTAATTTCCGCACACTCTGGCGTCGACGTGGATGAAGGTGTTCTCAAATTGCGCATAGGCGATGCCGCGACACGGTTGTTTTGATATGGATACCGTCATTTCGTCAAGCTAGCTCCACCGGTGAAAAAAAAAAAAACCAATTTTATCCGCGAGACACATAATTGCTTACTCTCCTGCTAGGCCATCAAGACGGATGCTATTATATTCACAGGTTCTTTTCCATGAGACACATAGTCTCGTGCTTCACGCTCTTTCCCCATCGGCGGTTTGTACTTTCCATATCATGAAAATTAAGCGATGGGGGCATAACTGGTAACTGGGACAGATAAAAGGCGTGGGGGCGCAGCGTTCAATACTCAGTTCCTCTCTCCCTGCCTAGTTTCAAAGCGTCATTTAACTCTCTCACAATCATGTCTGAGATCAACACTTCTCGTCTTCCTCTTGTCTTCATCCCCCCGTACTTCGCCCCCTGTGTCAGTGACGACATCCAGATGGTCCTCACGCTTGGCGAGAAGTGAGTACATCAACAGACCAAAATGAATTAAACTTATCGTATTACGTATAGCCTTTGCTGAATGCCCGGTCTATTGTGCCACTTGTATGGTATGAAGGCGTCGCCGTTTCACTTTCAACTTACGACGTAAGTTGTACTAACTTGGATGTAGTGGTGGACTTTGTTATAGGCTTGGACCATTGAGCCTGTGTTAGAAGTATGACCTTTTTGGTTGTGGTTGCTCCGGATTTAACTAATCTTTTGCTAGATATCTCATGTTTTGTATTCTGCATCTGTTGTGTAAACATGCGATTTATAGTCAAATAAACTTGTTCTTGGCGTCACGCGTCATCCTACCATCTCGCACAGAACCAGTCATCGCAGAGCGCTTTCTACTAATGATTTTCCAGAAATACAAAATTATCACCGTCACTCTCGAACTGCCTATGGTTCACGGCCGAATCGTCTCAAAGCCAGCCCTTGTACCATCTCAATGGCGTCCGGACGAGGTATCGTGTGCAAAGAATTTTCCGTCAATCACATCGGACAGGTATCTTGATACCCACACCCGTCTGCGACCTGCGAGCCGAGAAACACAACCAATCTTGGAAATTGAACCTTATGAGCAGTGGCAGTTGAAATTGTGACGAGCGACCGTTTCTGGTACAACCGAGTCAATGAGTGTTGGTATACTTAAGGTCAGTAAGCATGCACGGAAAGCGCGCTGAGAATACTGCGAGCGTACATCGCATGTGTCTCTCTCGACCGAAGTTTTGCTCAGTCACATTGCATCACATCGCCCCAATTCGCTCCTTTTTTGTTTTTCTGATCACATGGCCGCCCAGCTACGCACCGCTGGCCCTAACAATGGTGACCCCCACTCAGCAGTGCAAAGTTGCCCTCTATATGATAGGGAATTCGGTTATGCAGATCTTTGAAGGTACGATCATTCTTGTTGATAAAGTCGGCTCGAACGACATCACTTTGAAAGAACAACAGGCTAAGACCTTCAGCATCATCGTTTGCACAGTATAATTTTCTGTCGCATGACTTGAACAAGAATCTACTCAACCTTGACAATGACTTTTTCTCCACTGACTTTGTTATTCCTAAGCAAATCCAAACCCTCCTTGACACGTTCCAAAACCGGGCCTTGATTGATCAGACGTACTCGAGCAGGCTTGATCAAACCTGCCTCGAGGAGCTCTGGCAACACCTCTGGCATCAAATGTTTCTTCAGCCACAGATCCTAGAAATCAGCCAAATTAGCTGGCTCGTCAAGCCACTGAAATAACGGCACTGACGTTCTGGTACAAGAATGTACGAACACCAATCCACTGCGTACCCTCGGGAAGTGGATTCCTGTCTTCCGGAATCTCCATGAACATTCGACCGCCCTCCTTGTGTACCGAAACTGTATCACCCTCCTTTACGGGAAGTAACAATGCAACCTTGCCCTTGGGACTGATGAGTTTGGCCACAACCTTAAGCGTCCCTTCAGTCGAAACGCTATCAAGGACAATCGGAACCTTCCCGTCGTGACCATCTGAACCAACAGCGCGTACAATGTCCTGCTCCAGTGCCGGGCTTTTGTAATCAAATACGTGTGTCGCGCCGAGCAACCTCAAGAGGTCGTGGTTTCTTGGGGATGCCGTGGCGATGATGTTCTTATAGCCGGCGATATGTAAGAGCTGGATGGCGTATTGCCCTGCAGTCGCTCCTGCCCCATAGACGAGGATAGGTATAGACGGATTCGGAGGCGTGGACGGGTTGGTAAAAGACGAGGGAATCTGAAATCCCAGCTGGTTGAAGAGGGTGTAAAAGGCGGTGACAAAGTTGTCTGGGATCGTGGCTGCCTCGTCAAGCGGAAGAGTGTCTGGTACTTTGGCACAGACTGTGTAAGGCACAACGGTATATTGCTGGGCGGCTTTGTGCTTGGACTCGCCGTACGTGAAGGCCGTCACCTGTACAAGACCGTTACTCAATTCGAAGGTGCTTGATGCATCAAGGAAAACTGACTCTATCGCCTGCGCGCACGTTGGGCACACCCTCGCCCACGTCAACAACGACACCTGCAGCGTCGTGGCCCAGAATGTGCGGAAACTCGGAAACATGGTAACCAATATCAGCGATGGATGCGTCGTGCGCGATAAAGGCGGCGTATTCGACTTTGATCAGTACTTCTCCCTGGCTTGGTTTAGGTGTGACGACTTGGATGGCGTCGATGTGGCCCTTGCCATCCAATGCTGCAATGGCTATATGTGTGGATGGCATCAGAGATGGAACGGGGGAGTTACTACTACCGGTCTGCCACTGGTGCCGGTCACCGGTTACCGGTTACTACGTTCAAGTCTAAGAAACATCCCAACTGAATCACTGCGATTGGCTGAAAATACAGCAGAACATTGTAATGCGTGCTAGTAATATAACTATGTACCACTCGTATTAGAAAAAAGTCTAGTCCAAAGACAAATGGTGGGCAAGATAAATAATTAAGGCGTACTATCATCGATATCCATATTGTCTCTGGTTGCTTCTATCAAGTTCTAGTTGCCCTATGCAGATGGCGACGTTGGCAGCAGGGGCGGTTGCGTACCTTGTCGTTACATGATGATACACTCCTTACCGTCCTTTGACTTTCCCTCGTCCGAGTCGCCGCGACCCAGTACTGATCCAGGGCCTCCACGATGCTGGGCCGCTGCACCTTTGAGCCGCTGCATGGCGCGGTAATCCCCATTGTCCGCTGCGCGCTCGTACCACGACAGAGCCCTATAAAATGCCCTCACGTTAGATGTGGAGATACGATCATGCCGTTAAAGTTACTCTGTCAAGTTTTGCGGCGTTCCAATGCCGACTTCCAGAAAATATCCAATTGCGTACTTGGCTTTCGCCAGTCCTGCGTCTGCTGCTTTGTGGGCCCAGAGGTAAGCCTCTGTGTCAGATTGAGGCAGTACTCCAGGTGATCCGACGAGGTACCATGCTGTCAATGCGAAGCATGCTTCGCGGTGATTCTGCTGGGCTGCAATATTCTATGCATAGGTCAGAAGCTGATGTTGGTATACATCATTATAACATAAAGATCACATACGTAATAATGAATTGACAGAGCAGCGTCTTGTGGACATCCCATCTTGCCATACTCGTAGCATTCACCTAATCGGTAAGCGCTCGGTGCGTATCCCAGCTCTGCCGCCTGCGCCAGTAGTTCCACCGCATATTCAACATCAACGAAAACGACGTTATCGACGCCCCGCTCATGCAACAATGCCAGTTCATGCAGAGCATGAGGAAACTCGGCAGTGGCATGCTCTGCACTGCGTTTCAGCCACTTGACCCCTTCCTTCGGACTCTTTGACAATCCGAGCTCGCCATTCAACTCCGCTATGCCCAACCGGTACATCGCACCCGGGTGTAGAGCGGCAGCTGCCTTTCTATAAAACTGCACGGCCTTGGCGCTTTCTCGCCTGCACCCCCACCCGTTCTCGCAACACGTGCCAGCTCGATAGGATGCATCTGGATGACCATGTTTCGCGGCAAGTACGAAAAGAGGGTATGCGCGGTCAAAGTCCTGCCTATTCTTGTGTGTGCCGATGCCGTTGGCGTAGCAGTCTGCGAGGAAGTACTGACTTGTTGGGTGACCACGGTCAGCGAGGCGCTTAAGGAGTGAAGTGGCTTCATGGATGAGGTTCTCTCGTTTTTCTAGCGCCTTTTCAACCTCGAGCAGGTTACCTGGAGTGTTTGGAGGGATGGGCCAAGTCTTTGAGGCATCGATCATGAAGACGGCAAATTCGAATTGAAGGTCCGGGTCTTGAGTCTTCTTGGCATTGTTGCGATAGGCCTCGAGGGTGCGTTCGTGAGAGAGAAGGGAAGCCTGGTTGCCTGGGCGAAGATGGGAGTGATCCAGGATGGGCCCCGAGGGAGGCGGGGAGGGGGCGCGGACGGAATGGGTAGCGATAGACAGGTAATCGTTGTGAGCGGGATGGCTGGAGGACGATGCGCCATTGAAAAAGTCGTCTGCATCGCCGTCGTCGTGCTCGTCGTCGTGCTGTCCGTTCTGAACGTCTGGGGGC
Source organism: Amanita rimosa (assembly GCA_023014395.1). Lineage (NCBI taxonomy): Eukaryota > Fungi > Basidiomycota > Agaricomycetes > Agaricales > Amanitaceae > Amanita > Amanita rimosa. The sequence continues at coordinate 190,483 of JAEBUO010000026.1, read as the reverse complement.
GCTTGGAGTTGGCCGTTTGGAACGTCTGACATGAGCGCTGAGAGTTGGCCTCAGAACAAGGCTTTGTTGTGACCGCATCGCCATGCAGTCTCTCCGCTCCCTCAGATCCCGCCGCTCAAATTCTTCAAAATCAAAGCCTGCGCCAAGAGATGCCCGCGCAAAGTCTCGCGTCGACGACAAAATCAAGAAGCGCATGTCGCGCTATGCCCAGATTTCAAGTCCAACAGAGCTTAGCTCGCCCCCAGTCCCAACAAGTATCCATCAGACCTTTGCTTTGCCACTCAGAGGCCCCTCGCCACGCATCTCTCTCGAGCAGTCCAGAAATCGCACTGAAAAAGAGGACAAGAAACTCCTCGACGCTGAGGATTTTGATCCAGATGCTTGTGCGTCTCCTCTTGTCCCTCGTCTGCCTTCCTGACACGCCTCAGTTCTCAAACTCAAACTGGCAAACTCAACAGAGGCTGAGCTAAAATCTCTCCAGTCGTCGCTGCACGCCGCAAAGGAAGACACTTCTGCTGATCTGCAGCGCTCAGTTTTCAAAAAGTATCTAATCCCTCTTCTCTCCTCATTGCCATGCTCACTTTTTCCTTAGTTACGCTGAATTCGTTCTCATCTCAAAAGAGATTTCCACTCTTGAAAACGAACTCCTGGAAATCAAGGATCTATTATCCGACTTCAAGTCAATGCCCTCCCTCCTGCACATCCCAGATCCCACGACTTTGACATCATCCACCCTTTCCACCTACAAACGCTCTTCCATTGCAGATCTTCGTGTCATGTACTACAATCAAATGCAAGCTCTGCACTCTTCAATAGAAGGTGCTTCCAAGTTTGCTCCAATTACGCCAGGGAGGCATGTCGTCAGTGAGATGGAGGGGATTTCCAGCCTCAATGCCGCCACGTACAGAACGATTGGCAAAGTCAAATTTGTCATACTAGACGACGCTGTACTCGTTGCACGTCAACGGCGTAGAAACGCTGGCAACGATAGCAGTAGAGGCGGGACAAGTTCCGAGGGTAAACTTGTAGCGGAGCGGTGTTGGCAATTGAATGAATTGCTGGTTTTGGATACAAAGGATTCTTCCAGTACGCTTTCGGCACCAATATATCATACATACTTACCCTCTATAAGGCATGACGAATGTGTTCAAGATCAAGCACGGGAAAGAGACTCATGTCTATCGAACTGAAACGCATACGGACAAGAAAGCGCTTCTGGTTCAACTGCGACAAGCCGCGGAAGAATTGGCAGCAAAGAAACGTAAGGAGCGTGAAGGCGAGCACGAACGACGAAAAACCTTGTTCCAGGCAGGTGCCGGAGATGTAAGTTCAACTATTCCTCCCTGTATGCACACACACACACACACACTGACATCTTAACAGCGCAGCACTATTCCTCCTATGCCCGATTGGATGGCTGATTTGGCGCGCAGAGGCGGTGATATACCTGGGGCTGGCGCCGAAGCCAAGGAAAAGGCTGAGAGAGACGCGCGATGGACGAATGATTGGGCAGATCAGCTTACCGTCGCCATAGCACTGCGAGAATGGACAAAGGCGGTGGAGTTGGTTGAAAAAGGTGCGTTATTGATACTCGGTCTTGCTAGATCTTGCTTGTAACAGTGCGTTTTCAGCTCAGGAACGGCTAGCTATGATACCTTCCCTAGAGGGCAAGCTCTCTGTACTCAAGTCCCAACTGATTACCGCCTTGCTGGATGCAGTCTCAAAGCCAACAATCCGGAAGTCATCGGTTGTCGTACTTGTCTCGCTCCTTAGCCGGTTGAGAGCGGGTTCTGCTGCACGGAATACCCTCCTCAGAATGCGCTCACAGTTGATCAGAAGCCATGTACGCAATATCAGGTTTGAAGGCAATATCAGTACATATGTTGGTGACCTCTCCACCGTTTGCTTTACCGGTATCAAACATACGGCGGATTGGTTCTTGGCGAGTTTCAAGGAGAACGAAGCTGCAAGTTGTGAGTGGTTTGTTCCCATTATAGATGAGAAATGACAAGTTTGGTAGCGTTTATTGATTGGGCAAAGAAGGAGATTGAAGAATTTGCGGAATTATTTAGAAAACAAGTGTTTACACCAGACGTGGAACCAAAAGTAGTCCATGAAGCGGTCAAGATTGCTCATGCACAGAGCAAGAAGGTAGGCGTTATCTATCTACAATATACCAGCTCACATTGGGTGTTAGTTATTACAGGAGTATGGCATCGACTTTACATACCTTCTTCACGAACTTCTCGTGGAGAAACCCAAGGAACCATTCAGGCTCAGTTCCGCCTTTTCATTCAATACCCATAATCGACTATCAAAGCATCCATCGCGACTTGCTTCGCCGTCTACAACCCCCAAGCAATCAACATCCATGAATGGTATACAAGCATCAATCCAGAACATCACGTCTCCTTCCTCGGCAATGCCTCAAGTACCCGCCATACCTTCTTACCTCAAGCCGTCGAAATCGCTTCCCAAATTCTCAGAACAGGACCGGGCACCTACACCTCCATCATTGAAGTCTTCAGACCGAACTCCCGCTTCATTAAAATCCTCAGACCGTGCTCCCGCTCCTTCGTCGTTTAAGTCGCCCGATAGAGTTCCCACTCCGTCATTTAAATTGCCTGAAAGAGTTCCAACTCCTCAATCAATACACTTCTCAGAACGAGCCCCAACTCCCAAAACCTCCGAGCAGGATCAAGTTCATGATCTTCCTTTCACGTTTCCCCTTACCTCCCCCACAAGCCCAGGCCCACTTCCATATTCTACTGGCATATACGAGACAACTCCGACCTCAGCCACTCCCTTTACGACATTTGGTAGCCTACTCTCTCCCGGTACAGCAGCAAACGGTCGGGCAGTGTTCTCCATCCCTTCGCGTAGTGGATTGCGGACACCAATGTCAAGTAAGGAGCCGTCGAAGAGCATGGGCCCGCCGACATCCGCTTCGACAACCGTGCCAACATACGTGTCCCCGCTATCTTCGCCTGTCCCGCAGAGTGCGGCAAGTATACCCAGGACACCCCTCAAGAAGACGTCATCCGCATCCTTGAACAGTGGCGTACCAGGATTGTCGACTAGAGCGCTTCCCCCGCGTCCGTTGAAAGCTGGGGTCTCGCCTGCCCCTCCGACACCAGCCAGATCGACGAACCGACCGACTGGACATCGACCACCACCGCTTGCAGTGCCTCCCCACGACGGGATGTTTTAAGCGCGCTTGCTTTTGTTGGTGTCTTGATTTATTTAGGGCCTGGAGTGCCATTTTTTCCATTATGGGTGATATAGACTACATTGTAATATAACTGCAATACATTATTAGATCAAGGACAAGCAAGACCCTTTCAGAAAGGGTTCAATCGTTGTCGTCCTGGCCACTTTGCGAGCTCGACACGTCACTCATGGCGTCCGTGTCTTGCTTTTCTGCCTTTTTGAACTTGGAAGCCTGTGCCACCAATCCAGACAACATGGATGTGCTGCCACCACCAGTACCCGTCTTTTTGGCACTCGCCCATGCCTGGGCCATCTGCAAAAACTTGAAAGAAGTCGGATTTGCCTCCCGTTCGTCGTCCGCAAAGACAAGGTCCCAGTCTAAAGTCAGATCAATAAAGTCAGAACATTGATGCATGCATGGGCAGACGAAACCTCACCTTCGACGGTCTGTCCCGTCTCCTGGTCCACATTTCTCCGCTTGCTCACAATCGGCATCATGCCCTGCACCTTGGCCACATGCTCAGGCGTGCCATACTTTTCTTCAAACGACTTCCAAACTTCCAAGAGAGCCACACGCTGTTGTTACTCATTTGAGCGACCCTTATCTCAACGATAAAAGCAAAACCACTCACGTCATTCTTCAGCCCTTTCGATTTAAGATCGTCGTAACCCTTTTCGAACACCCGTCGCGCTCGCACGGGGTCACCGGGCACCATCGGCACCTCGCTCTCCTCGTCGTCCCCTTCTTCTTCCTCACGTTCAGCCCGTGGAATAGCAATCGGTTCGGCCTCAAATAGTCCATACGAGATCCATACTTTGACGTGTCCGCTAACGGATACCAGTCGCTCGTATAACTTGCGCGCAGCCTCTCGTTCACCTTCCTCGATCTCAAAGTCGATGTATGCTTTCCATAACAACTCGGGCATGGATAGAGTCGTCTGTGATACACCGAATTCAAAGATGGCGCGAGTCCGAGCGAAGTCTTGTAGTTGGGATTCTAGCTCGGCGAATTTTATCCACGCGGGCGAGTTGGAAGGATCGAACTATGCAAGAAAGAACTGAGTATGCCTTTTGAGGGCAATGGAAAATCACATACCTCGATATATTTCTCGTACAACGTTCTTGCGCGATCAAATTCCCGAAGCTATATGTGATGAAACGCGATCTTCACAGGGCCATGAAATCGTACATACCTCAATCTCTATGTCAATGTAACCCTTGAAGAGGGCCTCCTTTGGGCACATCCCGATAGCTGTTCCTAAAATTTTGCGTGCAGCAGATAAATCCAGCCTCCGGATCTCGAATTTTGCAAACATAAGCCATAGCTTCGCAAAAGTAAATTGTTTATGGGGAACTAGCCGTATTGCCGTCCGGTATATCTCTCGTGTCCGTTCAAAATCCTATAAATTGACAGTTAGATCATACCGTTCAAGGGAAAAGTAAACGTACTTTTGTCTCAATTTCTTCAAATAATGCATAATTTAACCATAGAAAGATATACCGTCGCCAATGCCGCTTCTCGCCTCCGGGAGGGACTTGGGCAACAGCACGTTCATACACTTCTCTTACACGACCTGCTTGCGTTTCCAGCTCTTCTGTCGTCGATCCCTCATCTTTCAAATCCTGATATGCGCCTTCTTCCAGGCGGGTATAGTCGAACCATACATCATAGTTCCGACCATCATGCTGAACCTCGTCTTCATACTGTATCCGACGTTTACCAAGCACCGTACTTTCCAGCGTCGACCGAGTTCCATGTTGTTTTTCAAATTTTGTGTATGCAGCATAGAGGGCCGCAGATTTTGACCGTGGTATTCGAGATAGAGCGAACTTGAACACATTTCGTGAGTATTGAGCAATCAAAGCAAGACCGAGACCTGCACATACCTTGTAAATCACCCGCGCCCTCTCATACTCTTTCAACCTCGTCTCCATCTTTGCGAAAGCATTAAAAACAGCCTGCGATTTTTCTACCTGCTCCGCGTCGTCCCCAAAGAACTCTAGAGCTGTCTGGAAAACCTCCCGTCCTTTATCCAACCGCCCTCTGTCCTCCTCAAACTTGCCCCACTTGACCCAAACGCGCGGATCGGGCCTCACCGCTATCCACCGTTCGTATATGGTACTTGCTCGGTCATACTCGTTATACCGGCACTCCATCTTGATGTACGCCTGCCACGCCTTATCATCCGGCTCCCATTGCATCCACCGTTCAAAGACTTGGCGCGCCCCGGACACATTCTGCAGGAGCTCCTCCAGATAGACATACTTGTACCACAACTGGTCTACCCGCGGAAGGAGCGTCACAGCACGATCATACAGGTTACGTGCGTGCTGCACGTTGCGGTTTTTCAGCTCCATCTCGGTGTAGCTCAGCCATATCTGGATGCTCCGCGCGTCCACGTCAAGCGCACGTTCAAACACGGACCGCGAACGTGAAAACTCGTTTTGACTCGCCTACAATATTCCAGAGGGGGCTTTAGAGACTCATTTTAAAAAGCAGAAAGTGGCAGAAAGGTTACCTCCCAGTTTGCATATTGCAACCACTCTTTTCTGTCAATATCCACATTATCAGCAACGGTACTCAGTCATTCTCCAAAAAAAACAAAACAAAAACAAAAACAAAAATAAAAATAAAAAAATGAAAAAAGGACACATACACGTTGCCCCTTGTTCTCCTGATCCGGTCCTCGAACTCTTTCCGTTTCCTGCCCCGGTATTCATCGAGTTCTTCAAAATCCTCGACTCGCTGTCGAGGTGCCCGGAACGCAGACTCTTGCCGCTCTTGAGCCTAAAAGAAACCCGTATGCCAGCGTTATCCGTTGTATGGACACACACAGAAGATATCATATAATAACTAATACGTACCTCGCGAAGTAGTTGTTCCGCAGTGATCTAGAGAAAGGGAGAAAGAAAAAGAAGTGAACAGTTAGTCACGAATCAAGTTGATTCTGCATCTCGGATATGACAAACTTGAACGGGGGCAGGCGCCCGGTTCTTGATTCTGCAACAACACAATTCAGCCCTTCATCTCTGCACATGGATGGTCAACTTCAAACTTACCTCGGTGCACGTCCGTCTTGCATTATTACTTTTGTCAAAGGACCAACTCAGGGAGTCAAACGAGCGTCCAAACAGACACAAACTAAACATTTTCTGTACATATTACACCAGTTTCCCTTCAATTGCAAAATGTCACTACTTTTGTTGGATGATAGATACGAGTGCAATTGCAATTGTCCGTGCGATGTTTTCTAGAATAACGTGGATATGGATATGGATATGGATATGAACCGAGTGAACGGGGAAGAGTGAAGAAAGAATATAAATTGATCAAGTAGAAGGCAAGACCAATAATGCAAATGCACGTAGAAGGTACAGTAGAAATTACCGCACCGTATGAGTGATTGGTAGTAAATAATTGCAAGGTATGAACAGCGTTGATGACGGTGTGAACGAACGTGGGCAGAGGCATCATCGACCTCCATAATTATGAATATTAGTGTCCAAAATAGAAGAGGAAAAACCTGCAAAAACGAGAATCGTCAAAAAACAAACAAACAAACGGAATGCTAATGGAAAAAACGCACCAGACCCGGAGCACATGCAAGAAAGTCACAAAGCAAGATGAGGAAATACTGTAAAGGGCTTATGACCCTTTCCATGATGACGGCGGTGCGGGTCGTCGTTGCCCCGCGCTCTTGACAGAGGAAGGCTGACTCGTCGTCCTCGTCCGCGCCGAAGTTCGTCCCGAAGAATTTACCTGCTGAGGAGGAACCGACGGAACAGGTGGCATGTGACCAGGCTCTCGCCAGTCCCGGTCCCGCTCCGTCATCATCCCAGGTTTGGGAACCTTTCCCGTTGGGGGACCAAAGGATTCGCCATACGTGCTTCTTGCAGAGTTCCATCCACCACCACCTCCAACACCACCACCACCTGCACTACCACCACCACCATACTCGCTCCTCGACGCACTTATACCCCCAAACATTGGCCTCGAACCCGGAGGGAAGCCGGTAGATCCAGCCGAAGACCAATTGCCCCCCATACTCATCATGTTCATGTTCATATTCATGCCCATGCCCATTCCACCCATGCCCCCCATTCCATACGGAGAACCCATAGGCGCAGTTGGCATCCTCCCACCAAACATGCTTCCCCCACCATACCCACTTCCCCCACCAAACCCACTCACCACTGATCCTCGCTCCCATTCATCGCCAGCTGCCACTGCAGCTTGCTGAGCAACAGCCATCTGATACGCCTGCTTTGCAATCATCATCGCTTGCTGATGCGCCGCGAAAAGGCCAGGATCCGGAACCTGGGGCAGCATGTATTGCGACGGATTGATCATCTGTTGTCCCATCGCATTACCCCAAGGCCCATTCCAGCTTGGCATGGAACCCATAGGCATTGGGTGCATTCCGTTACCCATACTCATCATCGGATTCATCGACGGCATACGTCCCTGCATGGACTGGTTGATAGGCATATCCTCGTCCTCATCATTGACGATAGGACGGCGGCCGTTGATGACATTGCCAAGCTTTCAACCCCCCATTAGCAAACTGAATAAATAAAAGAAGTAAAAAAAGTAAAGTGGCCTACCTCAATCGCAGCCCGTGCCTCACTCCTCCGCCTCTCCTTCCTCTTCTCTTCATCAACACTCTCCTTACCCTCCTTCTTCAGATGCATCCTCCCCTTCCCAGATGGAGAAGGCGGCGGGGAATCATCAATCAGGTCATCTTCAAAGCAAACACTCCTCCGCTTCGCATTCGTCAACCCTGAGCTTCCCTTCATGGCACTGCCGCTCTTCCCACCCTTTGGCCGCATTCCAACCCCACTATCCCCCACGCTCCCAATATCACTCCCATCTCTCGGAGTCAACGGCGCCCGACCACTGCTCGAATCACCCGTAGAGCTTGCGGGGCTATCCCGCCGAGCAAAAGGCCTCGCAGGCATGGTCGGAACCGGAGAAAGACTCATACCGGGCATCATCGTCCCGCTTCTCTGCTTGTTGTCTCCCATCGTGGACCGGTTAAGCGTTGTGTTTGACCCGGTATCTTTGACCGAGTGGTCAGATCCCCGACTCGTCGCGGGGGCACGGAGAATCGGAGCAACTGGACCCGGGCCCCGACCACGTACTTGAATAGATTCAGATGTAGACGTGGTGGATGATGACGAATCTCGCGCATCGAGCGGGTTCAATAGAGTACTGCTCCGTTGTCTCGTCTTGCCTCCGTTGCTGCTGTTACTCGTGAAACTTCTATTCGACGCCGTAGTGGACGGAGCTACAGACGTGGTCCCAGACCCGCTCGTCGAGTTCGCCAACACGCCCTTGGCCAGTGGTGGACGAGAGGTGACACTGAATGACGGTGTCGGGGTCCGCTGCTTGATCGGAATAGGTGCAATCGCCGGTTCCACCACTTTCGGAATCAGTTCTTGGACTGGTCCCGGTTTGCCCTTTTCTTTTCCTAGGTTCAGGACACTCCTGCCTTTGAGAATACCATCTTTGCTCTTGTATTCCTCCTTGCCTTTAACCTCGTTAGAATCGACCTTTTCCCATTCATCGGTTCCCTTCTCCGATCCTTTCGGACTGGATGAATGGTTCCTTCTGAGATCCTTATCCTCTTCACCATCGGAAGAGTCATCTTCATCAGACTCATCCTCAGTCTCTGCGCCGTCCCGAACGTCAGCCTCAGAGGGCGAGCTATCACCCGTCTTGGAAATCAACTTGACACTGGCACCAAGAATATTGAGTAATTCCTCATCTGGGGGACTGTGCTGATATCCAACTGAGATTTTAGAGCCCATGGATTCTGCAGGGTGTGCAGATGCAGAGAATGAGGAACGAGGAGAAGTTGACGTCCGCGGAAATACGGCCCGTTTTGTACCATCAGCGGTGGGAATAGGATTGGCATCAGGAGTACCGAGCGGTGATGACGCCGTCGATGTCCCCTTGGCAACTCTCAAGAGACGTTCGCTTAATCCATCCCGCTTGGACATGGCTTGCTCACTATTTGAGTTTGAGGATGAGGATTGACCAAAGGGCGGTGCCTTGATGGAGGACGGGGCGGTTGCAAATCCGCTCGACGTAATGCTCTCCGTCGGTGAAAGAGGGGGCGGGCTCGTGGATAAGTAGGATGTTTTGATCAAACTGGGAGCTTTCGTGCCTGATGAACACAATTAATCAAGTCAATTACGACATTACGACAGTGTAGCATTCGGACATACCAGAAGAGATGGGTGGCGAGACATTCGCGGAAGCGGCAAGCAACGTGTTTCCCTTTGTAAACCCCTTTTCTTCTGCCAAATCATCCCGCCTGCCTGACATACCCGGTGATTTCCCACCCATCAGTTCGTTGATATCAATAAGAGGTTTGCCCCTTGCGGCAGGAATGTTGGAATTTGACCGGATCCGAGCAGTAGCAGAGGACCCTGACGCAGCAGATAACGAGCTGCCAGGCCGTTTCGGAGGCACTAAACTTGCCAGCGGGGCGTCGTCTTCTTCCTCCGAAGAGTCCGAGGACGACGACATTGGAGCGCCAGGGTTGGAGTAGACAGATGTTTCCCTGATATGTCGCAAATTCCGCTTATATTCTGAAATGGAAATAGACACAATTATTATAATCAGACAAATATCAAAAAAGGGGAAATGTGCATTACCGGCGGCAGGGTCACCAGCATTCACTAGTATACTCGCTCTCTTGGCCGCAGCAGAGGGAGTAGCAGCGCTGGTCGACATACTAGCGCGTTGGCGATGGTAAATGCCACTCTGAGCCAAACTAGGTGGAGGTCGTGAAGTCTCTGTGTTAGTTGCAGCCTTTGGAGAGGCATGACCCATTTCACTTTTAGCCTTGACCTTACCATTCCAGCGGTTACGCTGAGTGAGCGTATGTTCATTTTCACTCTCATCATCACTCTCGTCTTGAGAAGCACTCGTATCTGCATCAGTATCCGACGCAGAACCACGCCTGCTCTTCCTATCATCCAGATGGCTCGTGGAAGATCTTAACATGCTTAATCGAGGACTCGCCGGCCCACCCTGCTCTTGTGGAGCACCTGATGATCTAAGCGAGGGGACAGGAGAACCAGCCGTACTGCGGCGAGCTTGAGCTTCTCGGAAGGCAGCAACCGATATGCGCTGCGCGGAGTCACCACCCACGCTTTGGCCACGCGGTCGCGGCAGTGGCAACGGATTGGGCACGGTCAGTGAGACCTGGCTATCCGGAGGCGAGGAAGGACCGACATGCCGGAATGACTTGAGATTGAAAGAAGAGTTGGTCAAGTCTACAGCGGGTTGAGTCTTCAAGACGTCTCGAGCAGGCTGAGACGGAGAGAGCGACTTTGCTTTTGTTTTGTCCACGGGCGCAGGCGAAACTGATTTTGCCCAGGAGAAGAAAGACTTTTTGGACGTCGAGGGCGGCGAGGGGGCCTCTGGAAGTTGGTCCGAGTCCTGTAATGCAAAAGGTTGTGGTGCTTCATTTGGTAGAGATCGAGTTGATAGGGCACTTGAAGGGTCCGCGTAGGCGGCAAAGATGGCCGACTTGGAAGGTGGAGGCCGGAGACGGCGCATATCGGGGAGTTCTCCATCGGAAGCGACACTATTCCGCTCTCGATCGACGAAAGAGGGGTGAGGGGCAGCATGACTCTCAGTGGTGTTGACTGAAGTGGTGGAAGTGCGGGCAGGGTTCGGTGGGGAAAGACGTTTTCTAGAAAAGGGTAGACGGAGCTTGCTTGTTGACGCAGTGGGAGTGGCCGAGGACGAGCAAGCTATGGAAGGGTAGACACTAGAATTGGTTGAAACCTGGGCAGAATGGTCACCGAGCGAAGTGGGGACGGTTGGTGAAGTGGAGAGAGAGGCAAGGTCATCAGAGGGAGGGGGAATGTGCTTTGATTTCCTTGAAAAGAGACCTAGAAAGCGGGGCATTTGGTGGCAGCTGTCGTAGCCGTCGGTGTGAGAGGGTGAAGGAGAGGTCGGGCTCAGATGGCGGGTCGTACCAACATTGTACCAACCTGCTAGCCTTGTTTGGCCGCTCGTTTACACGTGTGCTTTCCTGGCTGGCCGCTCAACTCATAACTCAGTACTCACTCCTAATCATGCATCATGAGCTAGGCTAGGCCTCCAATTCTCCCGCACTTGCCCCCTCGCTATCCTCGCCTCCACTCGCCTCTTCACATGACAATTCCACACATGTGCGGGCACACACGCGACAACCCTTTTCTCACGTACGCGATTGTTAACAACAAGGCACGGCATCGCCACCGCTATCGGACGGCGTCATGCGTCATGACGGTTCGAACACATAGTTGTGGTCAGGGCATCTGCCCAAACTCTGAAACGAGCCTCAGTTGATAACCTTGAGAACCCGGTCAACCACTATTAGTATTAGAACTCTATATTATTATTAACACATCCGTTTCAATGTCGATTTGACAAATCAAGCACTTTCACTACCACCAAAATAGACCCTTTTTCTCTCTCTTTCTCTTTCTCAACTCGGAACCTTGCTCAATACTCTCGTGAACTCTAAATTGGGATTTTGTTCCTAGATTAATGGGGTAATGGTAATGTAACGACATACTCACTGCCGTTATTATGCTCGACGTACCGTTCGATTATCTTCACTTGAATAGACAACTTGATCAACTCAAAGTTCCTCAATGGTTCTCATGAACTCTAAATCGAGAGAGGATGCGAGCCATTTATATCCTACTATGTACTATGACATCTCTGAGCGTCTCCATCTACCAGTACACTATTTTGATCATTCGTTCCAGGCACATCCATACTAGGGTTCTTGTCAAAGAACGAGTTGGGTTTAAACATCACATTCACATGATCAACGGGCATGCTGCAAATCCATTTCAGTATACCAAAATCTTGCAATGGCTTTGAACAAACGACACCTACACTGGCCAATCTTCAGGTCTGGGAATATGCGTCATTCCTAAAAAAAAAAAAAAAAAAAAACCCTCGTGAGTCTCCCTCATGTAATGAAGGGAACAAGCAAAACAGTACACTCACCAATCGTAACAAAAACGAGAATGTCCTCGTTCTCTACCCTCTCCCCGCTCTTGGTCCAATACCCGATCGAGTCCTCAGGCGAGTCCCAGGTTTGGGGCACATACTTCCCCGCAGGCCACATCCTCTTCGTCCCCGTCTCCTCCCCCTCCACATCCTTACACACCCACAAGCTCCTGGTCACAAACGTCGCCCGCTTGGCAACCCAGCTGTCAGGTCTAAGCATAAACCGCGTCGCCCCCGATTTAGTCACAATAGTATACCCCTTGTTCTTGCCACTACTATAGTGGGTCTTCCCAGGGTTGATAATCTTCCACTTGCGGTCCGTCGAGTACTCCCACTCACGTCCGCCAGCAGTAGTAATCACGGTATCGCGTGCAATGAACGCGTTTCCGGCGTGGTTCATTACCGAGCCGGTAGGTGCGTCTGGGAGCGGCATGACGTCCGTCTCAACCAGGCTATTCTTTAGCCCGTCGATCATAGGATCAACACGGAGACTGAATAGATGTTGGTGGTAATGAGCATTGACCCCAGGTGCGATGGTAGTCCCATGCGGATTTGCCTCGCCATCCTTTGCTACGTAGACTTGGAGGATGCCCGAAAGGCGGACCTCGAACTCAATGCTGCCATCTTGATAGAAAAGATAATTCCATATGTATTCTAGATTTTACGTCCTTGAATCTTTCATCATATGCATGGGACAAGAACACGCACCGTAGTTTGCCAGCGTGCACACCATGCTGACAACTAAACGCCGCCTTCTCACCGTCTGTGACCGACCTCCGATGCGGTAATCAGTGTGTTTCCATAGTATTCCAGCATCCTCCTCGTGTATGCAGATGACGTTCTTGATGACGATGGGGTTCCCAGAATTACCTATAAAGGCTCCAGGCTGCAACGGATCATAAGCAATAAGCAATCGGCAACGTAAGGCAACGAGTAAGATCAATTACCAGGTACTGGATATGTCCAACGCAATCACAACCGAGTGACAGCTCGTTCGCCATCATGCCTATTCCGTATTCTCCCCTGTACATTTAACCTCAGCGCAGATGGAGGAAATTGAATCCGCGCTCACGAATCAAAAGCAAATTTCCTAGAATGTGGATGTTCTGGAGCCCCATATGGCACCACCATCTCACCCAACGAAAGGCGATAGAATATGGGTCTGATTTCACCACGATCGTCAAACGTGATCGTGGAGATGACCAGTCCTTCGCGCTGTCCAAACGCTGTCAAGGTGGCACGTAAGCGGGACAAGACTGGCAGATAAGCTGATATGACTAACCGACATGCATTTTCCACCCCTGCCACTCCAAAACATGCCCGTCCAACTTGAAGCTGACACCCTCAGGTTGTGATATGAGCAGCGGCTTCAGGCCTGCTCGTGGCTTGAATCCACCCTCCTCGGTTGTCTTCATGAGATCGGGAAGGAAATCGAACGATTTGAGAGGAGGACGAATACGCTCTCGCTTAGCATCTGCCAACGCCTCATCGATTGATCCAATAGTAGGCGGCGCAGCTGTGGTGGAAACAGAAAGGACGTGTCCGTTGGCCGTTTTGCTGTAGTTGGGTGGGAAGTCTGTTTAAAAATATCACTAGTCATCCCCGGCCAGTTAACAAGCAAACACCGACCGACATGCAGCAGCACCTTTGTGTTAGCATCAATAACGGGAACAAAGTCCTGATCGGAGGTCAGTTTATTCCCATGTTCGTTAAAGCGAGACAAGCACCAGGGGGTGGGCGTACAGATTATCGTGGTCGTAGAGCCTGGCGAATACGAGAGCCTGTTGTATCCGCTTGGCCTGTGGAAAACGGTCATCGAACCCGATAGACCATCCGTCACAACGTATCTGATTAGGCTCGACGCCTGAAGGCAATAAGTTTGAGCTTGCACTCAAGATTTGCATTTGATCGCACCAACTTCTTTAGCAAGCTTCTGTACAATCGGATCATTTCTGACGACCTCCTCGCACGCTATCAGCTCGTCCAGTGTTATGTGAGGATGAACTCCTTCAGGCAATTGATTCAGCTTAGACAGCACCCATGTGTCCTCCACGAGCGAAAGTTCAGCGTGGTATGCATACCTAGCACGAGAATGTCAACGTGTAGACGATTGTGATACAAGCCGCTGACTGACCCTCGCAGAACGTCAATGAGCTTGAGGATGATTATCACTGATGTAATTTACAAGAACATTTGTATTGATTACCTCGATCTCCGCGCGTCTGATAAAGGCTTTGGAAGGCTCCGGGATGGAGCCAGCGTCCAAGGATATGCCGAGATGAGCAAGTACGACACGCTTGGGAGGGGGTAGCAGTGCTGAACTGACGAACTTGATTGCAACTTTTTCCTGGTTGTACTTGCGTGCCATGTGCTGCAAAAGGAGCTTGGAGATGATGCTGATCTGGGAATCATTAATATCAGATGTTCGCTGGATGACGGAATACAAACTTCATCTGAAGTTAGGGGGTCCAGGGGATGCTTAGTTGTATTAGAGTTAGCGGCGCAGGCAGATGAGCAGGTGGAAGACATGATGTGAATCAAAAGTTGACGGAGTGTTATATGTATAAGAGATATAAATAGATAAGTCATACCACTCTGCACAGATGAGCGTATTAAAAGCCCTCTGGCTCATATTTTGCACATCGGTTTCGCAGAATGCCTCTCAACCTTCAAGACCTCGACTCGTTTCCTCGTGCCCACATACATTATGCGACATTTCCCGAATGCACCCGCCGCCGGCAAGGGGCAAACTATGCCAATGCCAGTAGCGAGTTACATGTAACCGGAAACTCCGTAGAGGATGCAGAGCCCTCCCAGAAGCAGTGGAAATGTATGACTTTTCACACCTCGTGGAAACGAGAGCCAGGGGTGGAGGAGGTGAGGGAGGAAAGATGGGACGCCGAGGGCAATTCGCTCTTTGTGTGTTTCGACCTTCGAGAAGTAGGCGAAGAGTCGTTTTGCGAGAAGCTGGAGCAACATCTACCGCAGATCAACCAACTATGCATGCATTACGGCCCCGACTTATCTCGAAAACACCCTGTCGTCGGTATACTGACGAGAAACAAGGCACCGCAGATGGAGATACTTGCGCTTAATTGTTCTTCAAAGTTGCGACGAACGACGAGCGATTTGCAAGCAGAAGAGTTGTTCTGCGACCATGTACCGCGGCTGTGGCGGATGTCAGTGATGCCTGGAATGGGAATTGTGCCGTCTGCTCTGTCGCAGCTAACGTGGTACAGGGTGTTGCACCAGGCAGACGAGCGGCTGAATGGATTTGACCTGTACGCGCAGCTGTCGCTGATGAGGTCGTTGGAGGTTCTCGAGATTGAGTCCGACACGCAGGGCAAGCTGAACTGGGAAGGCCGATTGGAGATTCAAATGCAGCAACTCCGCGAACTGACCATCAAGGACGACACCTACAACTGCGACCAGCTACTTGCCAAAATCACTGTGCCAGCTCCATGCAGCGTGGAAGTCACATTTTTCGGCCCACATGCTCAGGATACATGTATGCCTGAGCGACGGTACTTACGGAATGTGGGTAACCTTGTGCGCTCTTGGATCGCTGCGGGACGTGATGGCATGACGAACGACCAGCGCACGGTGCGGACCCCTGATCCTAACGAAGGGAGTGAGTTGATTTTGCGTATAAGCAAGGAGGATACGGTGCAGCGGGGTTGGCATGCAACGTGGATATTGGGGGGACGATTGGCAGCGAGGGTGTGTGCAGGGTTGGAGAGTAGTAATGGTATATAGGCCTATGCGCTCTTCCAGGTTCTATGTCATTATGTCCTCTTTTTCGCATAGAAAAGTGTCTTCCTGGATTCAGTATAGATCATGGGTGGAGACGCGCAAGCCCTGGGCAGGGCCGGTCGTATCAACGAGTATTACATAATATATCTCCGCATTACTAAGCCGCACGATACGTTATGTCACGTCACATCACAAAAATTAAAGTTTGCATTACTAAGCGAGCGCTCGACTGCATCGATGATGTCAGCCACTGCTAAATGCTATGATATCCTGAAAGTTTCTCTGGTGTTTGCTTATTTTTCCGTTAGGTCATATAGGCATGCGCGAAGAGTCGCCTTGAAATCAGGTTCCTATTCATCCAGCAGATTGGAGGCCCGTGTGCTGTATGGTGAATGAGTGACTACGACATGGGAATAGAATGTCAAATGAGGCAGGATAACATCAAAAAACGGAGGACACGTGGATAAGGTGAGGCAACCACACGCACACCACCACTTATAGCCAGCCATATATTGCGTGATGAAAGTCACACCTACTTCTTGGATTCGACTATGTTTCTCTTTGGCTTATCCAAGAAAGCTTCACGCAAATACATCGATTTGATCCATCAATCGTCGTCAAAGTGGGCGAATTGGGATCCTCCAAAGCAGATCAAGGTATATCTCTATCTCTTTACCGGGTACCTTGATATCCACTTATTTCTCAGGCTGGAGACTACGGTATCATCAATCGCGAGGATGGTAGCTTTATGAAGGAGGGAAACGTATACGATGACAAGCAGACGGCCGCGCTCGCAAAGGATCATCCTCCCCAAAAATGCGCACCCGTAGACGAATATATAGCGTCTTCGAGCGAAGCCAGGCGACAAGATCTCGTTGTTGATCCTACGATGTAAGTATACCCTGTGTTTCGTTACTTTTTCTCTCTCACCATTTATTCTGCTAACTATAGAAATATCGGTCTTGCCAAGGCTGCCTTAAAAGGCCAATGGCAATTCGGTAGCAAGCGTGGTGCTGTACTTATGATGCATCAACCACGTTTGACCTCTCTCCCCGACGAGCTCCTCTATAAACTCCTCAAAGTTACCTACTTGGAGGGAAAGACGCTCGTGAAGGAAGTGTATGATTGCATTGCGTATAGTATGTACTTGTCGAATAAAAGTAAGCGCTTCCTTCTTTTGAAGATTTTCCGGCTGAAGCTCAGCTCTTTGAAGAGAACGAAACCGTCAGATTCGCTTTGCAGATAAACCTCCCTCTCTCAGCCGGCGGTGGTAGTGTGGAAGCGAGTTGGTGGTCCGAGGGGGCCGTCGGTCTGCATCAACACGCAAGCCGCGGAACATACAGCTTTACGCCTTTGTACGCGCTCGAACGGATACTTAAACCGTCCATTTGGAAACGGCGTGATGGTGGTGGAGATGAACTCATCACCCCTTGGTCAGTATTTTGGTTCACTTCAATTATTATACCACATATTGATCAACGAGTCAGTTGGGGTGAAGTCGATGTCCCTTGGGGAATGCTGGACGACGATGGAGATGAAGATGAATTTGTGGACGATGTCAGTTTGATTGGTTCTATCTGGAAAGTCGGCCTACTGATGCTGCGAATACAGATTGAGAATTTTGACAATGATTGATGATGCCATCGATTTCTATACCCATGCGTTACCACCACAAGTATTACTTCATTTTGTGTACAACCACCATCATACCCGGGCTGATTTGAGTTTCTTTGTTCTGGAAGTATGTAGACTACATACATATAGTATTTTGCAACACGTCTTGAGAGATTAGTAGCCTAGCTCACGTGATTCATTTATCGGTAAGCGCTGAATGTGCGTTATCGCTTGCACTAGTCGCACCCTCTCGAGCCAAGACAACCTAGTCAGTTCATACATCCCCATAATCCCCGTACATCATGAACTAAAACGACATGCTCAGAACATCACACTCACAAGTGAAGGTAATGACCATTCACCATCCTATCTTATCACCTCAATCCGGAACGCACATTGAATCTACTGTGCTCATTCACAGCAGTAAATGCATCACAAGAATATAGAGGAAATCAGAGGCCATCGCATTGCGCTCTCGCTCTGCCCACCGGATCACCCGAATCGTTTCCATTCCCTTACCGACCTTGCGAATGCTCTGGTCACGCAATTCGAACTGTTTGAACATATGGATGATCTTGAAGAAGCAATTCAATTCCATCGTGAAGCGCTACCCCTTCTCTCACCCCGTGACTCAGAGACTCGTGCCATGTCCCTCACCGACCTCGCGTCAGTTCTCCTCAAACTGTTCGAACGGAAAAATCGTACTGAGGACCTAGAAGAGGCAACTCAATTATATCGTGACGCGCTATCCCTTATCCCACCCGATGTCCCGGACGCTCGTGTTGTATCCCTCACCAACCTCGCAGCTGCCCTGGTCGCACATTTCGAACAGATTGGACAAGTGAAAGACCTTGAAGAGGCGATTAAATTTCATCGTGAGGCGCTATCCCTTCTCCCACCTGAGGACACAGAGGCTCGCGTCATGTCCCTCACCGACCTCGCACCACTTCTGTTCAGACTTTTCCAGCGGAATGCCCGTACTGTGGACCTAGAAGAGGCAATTAAATGCTATCGTGAGGCGCTATCCCTTCTCCCGCCTGATGTCCCAGACGCTCGTGTTGCGTCCCTTGCCAACCTTGCAGTTGCTCTAGTCGCACATTTCGAACAGTTTGGACAAGTGAAAGACCTTGAAGAGGCGATTAAATTCCGTCGTGAGGTTTTATCCCTGCTTCCACCTGATGACACAGAGGCTTGTGCTGTGTCCCTCACCGACCTCGCATCGGTTCTGTTTATACTTTTTGAGCGGAATGGTCGGACTGAGAACCTGGAAGAGGCACTCAAACTATATCGTGATGCCCTGGCTTTTCGTCCACCTAGTCACCCCGATCGTGGCATGACCCTTATGTATCTTGCAAATGCTCTATCCAAACGCTCTGAACAGAACAAAGATGCTGAGGGCCTTGAAGAGGCCATCAAATTGCATCGTGTTGCCCTGTCTTCATGTTTATCTGATTGCCCAGATCGTGCTATTTTCCTTGACAATCTCGCGGCTGCTCTGCGGATACGCTTCAAGATGATTGATCAAATCCAAGACCTAGAAGAGTCGATCCAACTCCATCGTGATGCCCTGTCTCTCCGTCCAACCAATCACCCAGATCGTGCCACGTCCCTCATGAATCTCGCAAAAGCTTTGTTCAGACGTTTTGAGCGGAGCAGGAATAATGCGGACTTAGAAGAAACGATTGAACTCAATCGTGAAGGGACAACTCTTCTTCGACCTGATCATCCACAACTCCCTACTTTCCTCTACAACCTTGCAACTGCTCTGCAGATACGCTTCGAACAGATTAACAAGAATGAGGACCTAGACGAGGCAATCAAATTGTACCGTGATGCCCTGTCCCTGCGTCCATCTAGTTACCCAGATCGTGTCAACTCTCTGATCATTCTTGCCAACGCCTTGACCGAGCGTTTTAAACGGAGTAAACATATTAAGGACCTTGAAGAGGCCATCAAACTGTTTCGCAATGCCCTGGCTCTACGTCCGCCCGATCATCCAGCTCGTGCCATGTCCCTCGACAGTCTTGCGACGGCTCTGTGGATGCGCTTCGACATCGCGCAAAATAGCCAGGCTGATAACCTTAAAGAGGTTATCCAACTGCATCGAGACGCCCTGTTTCTGCGTTCAACCAGTCACCCAGATCGTATCATGTCCCTCATGAATCTGGCGAATGCATTATTCAGACGTTTCGAGCAGAGTGGTCATACTGCGGACCTAGAAGAAGCGATCAAACTGTATCGTAATATTTTGTCTCTGCATCCACCTGGCCATCCACATCGTTCCGTGTCTCTCAATAACCTTGCGACCGCTTTGCAGACAAAATTCAGACAGATTGGCAATACTGAGGACCTTGAAGAAGCAATCAAGCTCCATCGTGATGTCCTATCCCTGCACCCGCCTGGTCATGAGCATCGTCCGATGTCCCTCGACAACCTTGCAACTGCTCTCCGGACATATTTCGGGCAGATTGGCCAAATTGAGGTCCTTGAAGAGGCGATCACGCTTCATCGCGATTCCTTGTCCCTACATTCACCTAGTCACCCAGCTCGCGCAGTGACCCTCGACAACCTTGCAACTGCTCTTCGGATACGTTTCGAGCAGATTGACCAGCAGATTTACCAGACCAATGACCTTGAAGAAGCCGTTCAACTGCATCGTGATGCCCTGTCTCTGCGTCCTATTAGTCACCCAGATCGTACCATGTCCCTCATGAATCTAGCGAATGCTTTGTTCAGACGTTTTGAGCGGAATAAAAATACTGCGGATTTAGAAGAAGCGATCACGCTCAATCGTGAAGCCTTACCTCTACATCCAACTGGTCACCCGCATCATTCCATGACCCTCAACAACCTTGCAATTGCATTCTTGGCACGTTTCGGGTATCCCGGCCACGCCAAGGACCTTGATGAGGCCATCAAATTGTATGGTAATGCCGTGTATCCACGTGGTCACCCAAATCGGGCCACGTCCCTTATGAATCTCGCGAATACCCATTTTCACCGTTTCGTGCACAGGCAGGATGATGTAGACCTCCAAAAATTCTTTTCCTGCATTTCAGCTGCGGCAGAAGATTCCACTTCGGGACCACTCACCCGGCTCTCAGCCGCTGTAAGATGGGCAGATGTAGCACGATCCTACCAGCACATTGATACCTTGCGTGCGTATTCGACTGCGCTAGATCTCGTGGAATGTTGTTTGGTTATGAGCCCTTCTGTGGAGAGACAGCAGAGATTTCTCAATGATCGGAGTCGTGTCCCTCCCTCTCTCGCACTTGACGCTGTAACATATGCTATCCGGATAGGTGACCTGGAGGAGGCGGTGAAGAGGGCAGAACAAGGAAGGGCCTTGCTCTGGTCGAAGATTCGTGGTTTTCGGTCCCCAATTGAACAGCTTCGGACCACTGGCAGGGAGAGTGACAGGCAATTGGCGGAGCGATTTACTGCATTGAGTCACGAACTAGAAGATCTCGCGTTGTCCCCTGATCATCCGCTTGCATCAAAATTATCTGCTCAATGCAGCGGTGTCTCCACCATTGGTACGATTCAGATCCAGAACCAAGTTCAGATTCAACCTTCGCGGGAGAACAAAATAGGCACGCAACGTCGCAAATGGCACGACTGGAGCGGTGTAGTTAAACAAATACGGCGGGTACCAGGCTTCGAAAGCTTCCTGCAACCTGCACCGTATAGCTCTCTGAAGGAAGCTGCAGCGGAAGGACCAGTTATCATTGTTATTCATAGTCGGCTGAGGTGTAACGCTCTCATCATTCTTCCTTCGGGATCTCTGCATCACGTTCCGCTCGGCCGTGTATCCAACGAGCTTAGTGATCTCTCCTCAACGTTTTCGGACGCAAAAAAGTCGATTGGTCTTGATTCGACAAAGTTCAATCGGGCAATTGTGTATGCGCTGAAGACACTCTGGGTGCTTGTCGTCGAGCCGGTGGTGGTCAAATTAACAGCACTGAATGTGACCCACAAGTCCAGAATCTGGTGGTGCCCTACCTCATTTCTGTCTTCCCTTCCCCTTCATGCCGCCGGACCGTATTCTAGCGGAAAAAAGAATCTCCCTGACATATACATCTCATCTTACACTCCTACACTTTCTGCTCTTATCACGGCCAGATCTAACACCGTTATTTCTCCAACACCGAAGTTGCTCATCGTAAGTCAAGACAACCCTTCGCTCCCGCTGGTGGCAAAAGAAGTTCAAGTCATCGAACGCCTTGTCAAATGTGTAAAGACTCTTGTTGGAGAACAAGCGACACGTCTGACCGTCACCGGGTATCTTTTGGAGTATCCCTGGGTTCACTTTGCCTGTCATGGAATATTGCGCCCTCACCAACCATTTAAGTCGTCATTTACGCTTTATGGGGGAGAGGATCTTACTCTGCATGACCTGATTCAATCTCAGCTCCCCAATGCAGAGCTTGCGGTGCTATCCACGTGTCATAGTGCAGAGACGACGCCGGATGTGACGCCGGATGAAGTGCTTCATCTAGCGGCGGCTTTGCAGTTCTCGGGCTTTCGATCAGTCATTGGGACGATGTGGGAGATGGTGGATAAAGATGGACCGGATCTAGCGGAAGAGTTCTATAAGCATATGATGTCGGGTGAGCAGGGAACAGGCTTCAAGAAATCCGCTAGTGCCCTCCATAAGGCCCTTGGGATGCTAAGAAGGAAGAAAGTGCCCCCGGAGCGGTGGGTCAATTACATTCATATTGGTGCATGATTGGGATCTGCCTTGGATTTGTAGTACATAGTTATTCTCCCGAGAATCTCCTCCGTTTGCTTTTCCTCCTGATTTTCTGCTACTAGCCGAGGTGGATGATGCAGAGGGAAATATCAGATCAATGCCGAACCATTCAGATCAATTCAAATTGTACAATTTCTACAGGCGTATGGAGAAGGTGTCAGCAAATCCCGAAAGCGTTAGAAGCTTCTGACAAGTTTTGCCCCACTTTCTCCTGTTCCCCTGATCAAAATTGATAGCATTTTTTACTGTGTCTTGACAACCAAGCGATTTTAGGCGTTCTTGGTTAGAATCAGAAATTGCAAAATTTGGATTATGATATTGAGCGATGGCTTTAGATTCGTGAGAAATGGAAGACGGGAGCAGGCGAATCTCCTTCGCTGCGTATAGCTTGACGAAGCCCTTTCGATAGGCAGGCCAAACAGGTAACGATATGAGAATTTGTCTTGCACGTCTTGTTAGCATATCAAACTCCTGCTGTTGCCGAATCCACTCTGCAAGTAGCTCGTGGCCTTGGACTTTGAGAAAAGTGGCACGCCCCGTTTTCCCTGACGAACGGAGGCGTTCTAAGAAGAGCTGAAGGGTTGGTTTGAATCGTATTCCTAGGAACTGTGTGAAAACCGGGTTCTCGGCGGTCTTTGCAATATGAAGGCCAAAATTGTTCAGAGCTTGGAATAACGCCTCCGGACATAAACCATCGGGAAGGACTGTTGAACTCGAGGAGAGACAAAATGAACGGGATACATAATAACCCTGTTGATATGTTGGAATAAGGGGAAAGTCTGAGATAGTCTCGCTGGGAAGTTCCGAAACATGTGAAATGCAACCCCAGAAGTCGTTTATCCATTTAGCAGTCTCCTCACTATGGTTCGCAGTGTTCTGCGGTTTCACGTGTTCTTGGATGAGCTTCACGAAGAATTTCGCTATTGCTTGTTGTTGAGGGGCTCCATCTCGACGATGGAGAATTTCTACATTTCGAAGCTCAAACTCTTTACAGGCCTTGACAAGTTGGGGGGCATGACATTTTTCCGCCTCTTTGAGGACTGATCGCAATGGTGAGAAAAGTCGTAGATGAAAGAGAAGGCTTACTTGTATGGCATGATTCCAGACTTACGAATCTGAGCTCGTTAACAATGAATCTACCAATCTCATCCTTCAGGACGTTCATATCCAACCGATGTGCAGTGCTCAGAAGATCTAAAAAGTCTTGTAGTACAGCGTTGGGGTCACTCTCAAGCCGTGAGCGTTCATCAAAGGTGAGCTTTCCTGTATAGATGAACTCTAGTGACGGTTATGAATACAAATATATAAGCGAAAGTGAAACATTACCAATCAATTTCTCAGCTTCGAAGAATGTCCCTTGGAATTTGTACTGTGTCGCTGTCCGTTCTAATCGTTGGAGATCATCACGGAGATAAGGCACAGCGGCTGCAAGGAATGCTCGGTGGCATTGGAGCTTTGATTTATCCTTTCTTTCTTTGGAAACTGTGTTTTGGATGACAACGTTGCTATCCAGGCAAGAAACCAGGATAGATAACAGGTTGACATGGGGCCAATGTGAAATAAATGACCAGCAACCTGGAGAGGCATCTTCTTTGAAAGAAATAGCACGAACGTCAGTGTTGTCACCAAGGTTGTCAGTCTCAATGTCGTCAGTTTCAAGGTTGTCGATTTCAAGGCTGTCGATTTCAAGGTCGTCAGTTTCGAAGTCGATTTCGGCCTCCGGCCAGAGGATTAGATCTGTCAACTCATCCGATTCTCTCATTTTATTCAAGTTCTGACGAAGAGTCGTTAAAACTGCATCCGCATCCTCTTGATCATCCCGTTGATAGTGTGTATCCTCTATTCGCATAGCACCAGCTGCGAGAAGCATTGCTCTGTATTGTGCTAAGAATGCCCGAACGCCAATATAACCTTTTTGACGACCAAATTGTAGGTTCAGGACCAATCTTTTCGCAGGTTGCCAATCCCAATCGTTATCACTGGGATCATTGACGTTGAGAAAAATAGCTTTCTCCGCATGAAAAATGAGGCGATCTCGGGCCTCATCTGCGTGAATATTAAGCCACTCGTATGTCGCCTGAATTTCTTCCCTTAGAATTTGATTTTGTGGACAATGTGGAGCAATTATTAGCGCAAGCGCACAAAGATGATTCACCTTGCGGAATTGGATTAATACGATGGTTCCAGCCATGATAGAATTTACATACCACATCATTCGCTGTTGGTCGCCCAAAGCTAGGGTGAACTGCAAGAATGTCCTGAGGTGGTTCTTGCTCAAACAACCCACATTGCGTCCAAGCTATCATTTCAAACTCTCGGCGGACCATCTTCGATGGAGAGAGGATGGCATTAATGTTATCTAGTGCAAAATATGAATGCACATTATAGAAGGCATGGCGACAACGATATGCAGCACGAGGAATGAATCTGAGGTTTTCAAGAGAAGCCCACTGGTGGGAGTTGGCCAGAAGTAGAGCAGGTAGTTCTGTAATATACGTGTCATAGATGGTCTGTGCTCTTTGGATCATGTCAAGCTCCTCCATCCCACTCTTTCGGAGATTATAGTCAAGAACCTTAGCAGAAGTGAGAAAAGTATTAAAAGTGGTTGACCTGTGAATGTGAAGTGATTTAATACGCTGAAGGGGATTACGGATGGCTTGATGGATGAACCGAGAACCTTTTTCGGTGTGGAAGGCAGCTCTGTATAATGGATTTGAGTCTTCATAGAGTTCTGTTATTGGCTTTAAATGAAGGTCTCCATCTGGAAGTCTGAGCGACGAAGGTTCCACGTCAGGGATAACTTGGATAATGAAGTTGGCGTAGGGAGTTAAAAGTGGCTGTGGCAATAATTGGGGGAGACTAAGGGAATCGACCAGAGTAGCCGGAGTGACCTCTTGACAGCCAAGTAATTTCAGTTGTTCCTGGTTAGAACCAGAAACTGCAAAATTCGGATCATGATACTGAGCGATAATTTCAGACTCATGGGAAATGGAAGACGGGAGCAGACGAATCTCCTCCGCTGCACATAGTTTGACACAGCCATCTCGACAGGCAGGCCAGATAGGTAACGACATGAGAATTTGTTTTGTACGTTTGGTTAGCGTATCAAACTTTGGCTGATCCCGAATCCACTCTGCAAGTAGCTCGTGGCCTTGGACTTTGAGAAAAGCACGCCCTGTGTTCCCTGACGATCGGAGGCGTTCTAAGAAGAGCTTAAAAGTTGGCTTGGGATTTCTTGTTCCTAGAAAGGTTGTGATGACCAGGTTGCTGGCAGTCTTTGCGATATGGAGGCCAAAATTGGTCAGGACCTGGGACAACCCCTTCGGACATAAGCCATCGGGAAGGACTGTCGAATTCGAGGAAAGACAAAATGAACGGGATACATGATAACCCTGTTGACATGTTGGAATAAGGGGGAAATCGGAGATAGTCTTGCTGGGAAACTCTGGAACATGTGGCATGAAACCCCAGAAGTCGTTTATCCAGTTAGTAGTCTCCTCACTATGGTTCACAATCTTCCTGGGGGTCATTCGTTCTTGGATGAGTTCAACTAGTTCATCGATACCGAGCTTGTGGATATTGAGTTCTGCGTTAGACGAAAGATTTTTTGTCAATGTCGGTGGGATGCCATTACAAAGAATCCTCTTAGGATCAATTAGCGGTCTAAATGGGTGGAGGGGGTTATCGGCTTCAATACGGAAAATACTCGGCGCCGAACTACCACCAAAACATACGAGAGGAGATGCCGAACATTGGACGAGGAGCAAGGGCAAATTAAGGACACTCGTATCGGGCAATAGGAAGCCAAGAATTTCATAGATATCGTCATGATTAATCTTCTTTTGTGCGAATAACTGCACAAATTCATCCGACTTGTTCAAGAGTTGGAGCCTGAGAAACGATGGCGTGACTCGGACATGTTGAAATGTTGAGTGGGAAACTAGTATGTTTGGAGATTGACTCAATTCCGGTGGAAGCACAACAAAATTTGTCGGTTTAAGCATTTCCAACACACACTTGATCCTAGGTGGCTCAGTTGACGAAAAAACAGCATTTGCCATGGATATCCAGGCTCCGGTGACCGTCTGGAAAATGGCATGATTGGAAACCGCGAGATGCTTGAGGAGCGCATCGGCAATGATATCTATGCGTTCACCGTGAGGCAAGTAATTCAGGTGGGTGGGTGGGGACTGTTGAAGAAACTTGAGACTGTGTGGGTATAACGGCGGGATAAGCTTCATGAGAATCCATCGGTTATACTTGACATCTGTGGGGTGTGCAGTGGTGTCATCCTTATTACCAAGGTGTAAGCCTCTCCGATTGGCTGGAAGCACAAACGGTGCATGTAGATGGAAGGGCAGGGGTGTCGTTACTGGAAGGCGAAGTGTTGAGAAGAGATAATGAGGTTTGTTAATCATGTCGAGGTGCGGAAATGCTATCTTGATAGTGATATATCCCTCTTGTGGAATTTTGAGGGAAGACAAAATGGATTGGAATCCACGAGGTGCAATAGAAGAAGGTGAGAGGTGTTCAGCAATAGTCCACTCCTCTGTGCTACTGATATCTGCCTCAATAGTATTGATTTTCAAGGTATGGAATGCACATGAATCACGCCCCAGTTTCTTGGAGCCGCGATCAGCAGTCACACTCCATAAGTAATGAATTTGTGGTGAAGAGTCGATGCTGATAGGCGAAGTGATTTCTGCGGCACTTATGGTAGTCAACGTCGTGAAGAAAAAGGCCGACATCCCAAGATCCTTGTACGACTCCAATAACTTCCGGCAGGTGGGACCATCTCTCACTTGCTCCCGTAAACTGGACGTAGCTGTGCGTAGCGGCAATCGAAAAATGGTCTATATATACTATAAGGATGTATCACAAACGAAGCAAATGGGAACGCACCCCATTGTATTCTTCTTGTAACAGTGAGAATCCGAACAAGCCTTTCAATGGTCGCAATTGATCAGGATAATGTCTTGAAACATTTTCAGGGAAAAGAACGATGGAATAAAAACGTAGACGAACCGAAGAAATGATGAAAGGGGTCGAAACAAGATGGTTCGCTTCCGTTGATCCTTGTCAGGAGGCAAATGAACCCCGTATGGATCCAAGATCAGAACATGCTTTCCAGACACAATGGTCACAACCTAGTAGAGATCTATCAGACCCAGACGTAGCTAGAGGAAAAAAAAAAAGTTACATCTGTGAAATAGAACAAAGACAAGGCACCGAGGCCATACTTCCCAATTGTATCTGGGCGGTTAGCCTTACCACCAACGCCAATCTTTGTTATGCCAATGAAATCATCATCAGTGAAAAGGGAATCGTTGTGAATAATAATGGCTTGTTGGGACTGAAGATTCCCGAGCTCAGGCGAAACAACTCGTCCCCCAGTTGGGAATGACTGATAGTCCAGCCCAATGAAAAAGTTGGTGGCACCGGCATCCTGTGCATTTGCAAGGAATTCATTCAACGCATATTGAATATCATAGTCCTTGAGAACACCGTGAATCCGATCTAGCAAGTTCTCCGACATGTCATACATATTGCCTTTGTCGTCATCTCCAACCTGGACAGAACTAAGCCGTTCAATTCCAAGACGCCCCGCAAGTTCACGCGAGATACATGAATGCGTTGAAAACCCATGGGTTGGATTGACACCATCGCCAAAGTCATCATAAACGAGACGATCAATTTCCACCCAATCACCAGATGCGTCAGGAATCAGCAGGCGTTTGAGGGAGGAGGAATGTCGAGCAAGCTCTTCTAGAAGTTGTATAATCCACAAGGTCAGAGAGGGGTTCAGAGGATTGTTCATATGTGACATGTATGCGCTCAAAAGAGCATCTGCTGAAGGCCTTTCAAACCAGTGAGAAAACCGGTGCACAGGTCATTAACAAACAAAATCCTTACCGATCACAACAGCCTAGCTTCCTAAGGAACGAGGACGAGGAGGTTAAGGAAGGCATAACCTGCTTGAAAACACCGCCCACAAAACCGTCAGACAAAACAGCATTATTCGTGGTTGCAAGGCCTGAAGGTTGGACAGGAATCCACTCGACATCTGAGGTCATTTGTTTCAAATTCTCAAATTCTTGTTCTGGGATTGACCTTTGGGAAAGGTGTTTAATCAAGATGGTGAGCCTATGATCCCGGTTGGGTAAGTGAGGATTGTTAAGTGTTGCAGCAAATTGAAGAAGGACGACATCAAGAGCAAGATCATTATCCCAGCCCAATGCGTGTTGTAAACTTGGGTTTAACACGGGAAGTTCGGTAGTGGAGAAGTGTTGATCAAACAGGAGCGGATCGATGCTGGAAACTCGACAACGCCGGGGCGCAGCAAGTGTCCCATCCGTACAAGGAATCCATCTGATGTCTTGGAATTGTTTGATAACAGACAAAAAATCATCAGACCACGATTCGTTGAGATACTGCAAAAGGGCAGATGCTTTTTGAGCGACGGATGAAGAGGGTTGTGCAGAGATGTAGGTGATGCGTTCTCGGAGTTGATCCGGTGATAGCTTACTTCGCAACATCCCATAGCTTTGCAAAGTTTGCAAATAGTGTGTTCCCGGAGCAAAATTACCAGAAGACCATATTTCTTCTGGATTATACAACGTAGCTATCTTTGATCGAGGATCGACAACATTACTGGGGGATGTCGGGACCCCAGCGGAACCAACGGGGATAAATGGTAGAGAACGGAACACATGGCGACTATGGTTTGAGATATCTGTCAATCGAGATATGATCCTTGTGATGGACGCCGCTCGGACAGGTTGAGGTTGTCGATCCCAATGGTCAATGGTCATCTGAAGAATTGCCGGTTCATCCAAGGCCTTCTGTACATCCATGGGATACAGTTTTTGGAGGATGTCCGCTCCGCCCCAAACGCCAAGGAACGTCGTAGGTGTGTCAAGTGTTGGTATAGGGCATAAAGGAGTTCCCTTGACCAGAACTCGCTGCCCAACAATAAAGTCCAGCTTTTGAACTGTAGTGCAAGAGTCGTCTTTTACCAAATTGATGACGGTGGGAAAGATGGGAAGCTTGCAGAGCTTTGCGACGTGCTCTTGTTCGAATGAGATGCCGTTTCTCTTGTCCATGGCAATGGTGAGTGAAGACGTGATTTCTATCCAATCGTCAGACTTGAGCTGGCATGACTGAGCGAGGTCAATGAGGTCGAGGAAAAATGATATACGATCATTGAGAGCGACGCCGGGACATGTCGAAGATGGGATGTCGCCATGCAGAAAATGAACCCCAAGTCTTGACCACGCAGTGATTGCCGCATCGGAGAGACCTGTGGTCACAGCAATGCAAGCCTTGGGCATGCGGGCAGTTCGTAATCTTGTGGGAATTATGCGAAGAACCTTCGCATCTGGGTGTTGTAAAACATCAGGAGCACCAGGCCAATTCCAAAAGCGAATGAGCCAGCGTATTGTTGCTTCATCGCAAATAGCTTCATCTCCATGAATAGTAAGTGATTGAGTTTTTTGCCGGAGATATGTGATAGCGTGCTTCGGAAAGGAAGATGATGGGGAAAGATTAACATCTGCGCCAGTGTATTTTGTGAAAAGTAGTCGAACATTTGACGACAAACGTGATAGAGATATCATGTTGGGATCTAGCTCCCAGAAAAGCTCTTCTGCATCTTCCGTTGGGGAAATTACGTGAGTGACGCCGTCGACGAACGGTAATTGTAAAGCTACCCTTTCGCCAGTGACGAGGGGTATAAGAGGGAGACCAATCAGGATGTTTAAACTTTGAGGGCTATTGGAGAGGAGATAATCGAGGAGAACACCCTTCTCCGAATCAGAAAGGTCTGACAGTGGGGTGACATAGTTCTGCGATTCATAGAGAATAAGAGGGTGAAAAACAGAAAGGCACTGGCACGTACGTGAAGGGCCTCAGCAATGGCTTCAAGTGAGAGAAGTGTTAAGCCTAGATCCTGCGCTTTGGCAACGAGAGTCGAATAAATATCGATTGGTGGACGAACGAATGAGAGACCAACGCTCGCAAGGAGCTGGAGCGGTGCGGTCCTTTCGTCCGGAGAAACAATATAACTGGAACGGATATTGATGTAGGTTTCAGTATCTTGTTCTCCATTAAATGTTGGGAAAACCTCAAGGTCCTGCTCGATGACACTACAACATAGATTGGGGAGGAGATTGAACCAATAGCTGTCCTCATTAGAAGGATGGATAGGTGGCCAGGCCGACCAGATATCTGACACTCGGTCCTCTGAGGTGAGAGACACAAGCAAAGAAGCCCATGCGGATGGAACGAAATGATTGAAGATGGCGCGGTTCCATGCGACGAGTAAACTAATAAACCCACCTGAGAATAATGAAGAATTTGTGAAGTTGTTTACATACCCTTCTCGGTGTTGCTTATTAGCCTCACTGTCGTTGTTTTTGAGGTGCTGCCGATCACCTGTTAGAGCAAAGCTACTATTGAGATGCAAAGGTATGTTGGGATGGATTGGGAGTGGCAAGAGTCTGAATAGTGAACCGTGGACGGAAGGTTGGTTTAACGGTATTGCCAATCCAACATCTGGGATGAGCTTGTCGGAGATGAGGGTATCACGAGTGATGTCACGAGAGAGACTCTCAGAAAGGATATCGCATGCTTCTTTGAGATCCACACGGAGATGAACTAGTCGCCACGACGTCATCCTATTCGACAGACCCGGTGAAGTACGGCAGAATTGATATCGAAAAGTTCGAAGAATGCTGTCAGTTGTCAGATCGGACTGGGATGAAAAAGTATCATCAACGTTTTCGACCTTGCCAATCAGGACCTCTTCACCAGCTGGAGTGATCTCCTTGAGCTCAATTTTGCGGATATGTCGAAGAAAAAGAAGGGAAATGTCAAGTTCTCTTTCGCAGAACTGGAAGAAAAGGGCGCGTAAATCATCTACGGAAGTTGCGTGATTTTTAATCAAGCTTTGTTGTGCTTGAATTGGTGTCCTGAGAGGAAGACGAATAACACTGCCATGGAAGTCCTCTGACGGAGAAACTCCTGCAGCTTGAAATGCTTTGAAATGATCGGGATAAATGGAAGCTTCGTTGCGGGTGAGAAAGAGACCACCGTCGTAAGGTTCAGTGAAATTCTCATGTGGGTCAAAGATTTGAAGGCGGTCACCAGACAAGATATGAGGATTGTCAGTGAGCTGAGTATAAAAAATATAGTCATTGGGATTGGTTGAAGATCACAGAAGCGTACATGATAACATGCTCTAAATCCCAAGCCATAATATCCTGTTTTGCTAATAGAATGAACAAAGGAAGGGTCGTGGCCTCGTCAGTTTCAGCTTCTTATCAAAAGGGCTTAAGAAGCTTACTCTTGGTCCGCGATTTTATTCGATCCGTGAATGCTTCGTAAGGCCTCCCAGTCATTCGGTTGAAAGGTCGTGTCGTTGATTGCTAACAGTGATGGACCTTGAGCATTCTTCAAGACAGGGTCAACGACTGCATCTGATGGATATGCACGAGCGTCAAGAATGAAAATCTGCAAATAATGTTTCACCTTGAAATGAATGAATGTCGAGGGAAATATACCTGAGACCGAGCTTGAGCATCGTCCGAGTTCTGGAGTAGTTCACGGAGAATTGTATTGCCGTATGGATAACGGTCCAGAATGGATTGGATTTGATGCGCGATATTGGATCGTTCTCTTGCACAGTGAGGCATGACTCTGAAAGGCAAGAGAGTGAGGAAAGAAGTACTGGCTATAATTACAGCGCAGGGCCGCAAAGGCGTGTTGCACTAGTGAGTAGAAAGTGTTGACCAGTCACAGCTACTAAGCGCCGGTATGTTCTTTCCATTAATACAACAGAACTATGGGTACATGGAATCTGGAATATACTCATGGCCGATCTTTTACACAAAATTTGAATAGTCCATGACGAGTTTTGCGTGAAGGTCATTCTAGAATGACGATGCGTGACATCTCGTGGAATGTTACCTGGGATTTGGCTGCTATTCTGTGGGGTAACAGCCTCGGAGTCAACGTAGGTACGAAAAAGGACATTCAATTACTTAGATACACTAGAACAATGGATACAGTTGTCAAGATAATAGCCATACCGCAGTGCCTCCCCTGATGGATTTTATGCTCTTAATCCTCCCTTTTTTATTTGCTGGTGAAAGGTGAGGTAAAGAACGCTAGTAAGCCATCGAGAAGTTCTGTACTCGAGTAGTGAGGAGTTGAAGGCGGCTGCGGCAATGATCCGGGAAGGTTAAGGGAATCGACCGGAGTATCCGGAGTGACCTCTTGACAGCCAAGCAATTTCAGCCGTTCTTGGTTAGAACCAGAGACTGCAAAATTTGCATAACGATATTGATGAGCGATGATTTCAGAGTCATGGGGAATGGAAGGCGGGAGCAAACGAATCTCCTCCGCTGCACATAGCTTGACAGAGCCATCTCGACAGGCAGGCCAAATAGGCAACGATACGAGAATTCTTTTCCCGCGTCTAGTTAGCGGAAACTTCGACTTTTGCCGAATCCACTTTGCGAGTAGCTCGTGGCCTTGGACTTTGAGAAAAGCACGTCCAGTTTTCCCTGATGAGTGGAGACGTTCTACGAACAGCTGAAAGGTTGGTTTGAATTGGTTTCCTAGAAACTGTGTGAAAACTGGGTTCTCGGAGGTCTTTGCGATATGAAGGCCGAAATTATTCAGGGCTTCGAATAATACAACCGGACATAAGCCATCGGGAAGGACTGTTGAATTCGGGGAGAGACAAAATGAGTGAGAAACGTAATAACCCTGTCGATATGTTGGAATCAGGGGGATGGCGGATATCGTGTCATTGAGGAACTCTGGAACTTGTGAGACATAACACAAGAGGTTATCTATCAATTTCACAGTCTCTTCATTATAGTTTGCAGTAACTGCACTCTGGAGTTGCACTTGTTCTTGGATGAGTTCAACGAAGAAATTCACTATTGCTTGTGGTTGAAGGGTTCCATCTGGACAATTTTGAATAGCTTCTAAATTCCGAATCATAAAATCTTTGCACGCCTTGACAAGTTTGGGGGCATGACATTTTTTTGCCTCTTCGAGGACTATGATCGCAAGAGTGAGAAAAGTTGTGGATGAAAGAGAAGACTTACTTATATGGCATGAATCCAGAGTTAAAAGTCTGAGCTCGTTGACAATGAATTTACCAACCTCATCCTTCAGTGCATTCATATCCAACCGATGCGCAGTGTGCAGAAGATCTAAAAAGTCTTGTAGTACAGCGTTGGGGCCACTCTCAAGACGTGAGCATTCTTCAAAGGTGAGCTTTCCTGTATAGATGAACTCTGATGACTAGTATGAATACGAGGCAAATTATATAAGTGAAAGTGAAGCTTTACCAATCAATTTCTCAGCTCCGAAGAATGTCCCTTGGAATTTGTACTGTCTTGCTGTCCATTCTAATCGTTGAAGATCATCACGAAGATGCGGCACAGTGGCTGCAAGGACTGCTCTGTGGCATCGGAGCCTTGACTCGTCTTTTTCTTCTTCGGGAACTGGGTTTTGCAGGAAAATGTTGCCAGCCAAGTTTTCCGGGTGGGTGGAACCAGCAGAGGGATCATCGTTTTTGAAAGAAATAGCATGAGCGTTTGTGTTGTTGCCAGGATTGGTGGTTTCATGGTCAATTTCGAGCACTGGACAGAGAATTAGATCTGTCAACTCGTCCAATTCTCGCATTTTATTCAAGGTCTGATGAAAAGGTGTTGAAACTGCCACATTTGCATCCTCCTGATCATCCTGTTGATAGTGTATATATTCTATTCGTGTAACACCAGCTGCGAGAAGCACTGCGCTGTATTTCGCTAAAAATGCCCTCACACCAATATAGCCTTTTTGACGATTGAAATGTAAATTTAGTGCCAACTTTTTTGCAGGTTGCCAATCCCACTCGTTATCACTGGGATCATTCACGTTCAGGAAAATGGCTTTCTCTGCATGAAAAATGAGGTGATCCCGGGCCTCATCAGCATGAACATTAAGCCACTCGTATGTTGCTTGAATCTCTTGCCTTAAAGTGTGATTTCGTGGATAATGTGGAGCAATTGTTAGTGCAAGCGCACAAAGGTGATTCACCTTGCAGAAAGGGATTAGCGCAATGGTTCCAACCATGATAAAATTTACGTGCCACATCGTTTGCCATTGGTTGCCCAAAGCTAGGGTGAACTGAAAGAACGTCGTGAGGTGGTTCTTGTTCAAATAACCCACGTTGCGTCCAAGCTATCATTTCAAACTCTCGACGGACCATCTTCGATGGAGAGAGGATGGCATTAATGCTTTCTGGTGGAAAAAAGGAATGTACATCATAGGAAGCATGGCGACAACGATATGTAGCACGAGGAATAAATCTGAGGTTTTCAAGAGAAGCCCACTGGTGGGAGTTGGCCAGAATTAGAGCAGGTAGTTCTGTGATATACGTGTCATAGATGGTCTGCGCTTGTTGGATCATGTCAAGTTCCTCCATCCCATTCTTGAGATTGTAGTCAATAACCTTAGCGGAGGTGAGAAAAGTATTAAAAGTAGTTGACCGGTGGATATCGAGTGATTTAATACGCTGAAGGGGATTACGGATGGTTGGATGGATGAAGCGAGAACTTTTTTCGGTGTGGAAGGCAGCCGTGTATAATGGATTTGAGTCTTCATAGAATTCTGTTATTGGCTTTAAACGAAGGTCTCCATCTGGAAGTTTGAGCGAAGAAGGTTCTACGTCAGGGATAACTTGGGTAATGAATTTGGCATAGGGAGTTAAAAGCAGTAGTGGTAATGATTGGGGAAGGTTAAGGGAATTGACGAGAGTAGCCGGAGCAACCTCTTGACAGCCAAGCAATTTCAGGCGTTCTTGATTAGAACCAGAAACTGCAAAATTTGGATCGTGATATTGAGCGATGATTTCGGATTCGTGGGAAATGGAAGACGGGAGCAGACGAATCTCTTCCGCTGCACATAACTTGACACAGCCATCTCGACAGGCAGGCCAGATAGGTAACGATACAAGAATTTGTTTTGCACGGCTAGTCAATGTCTCAAACTCTGACTGTTCCCGAATCCACTCTGCAAGTAGCTCATGGCCTTGGACTTTGAGAAAAGCATGCCCCGTTTTCCCTGACGAATGGAGGCGTTCTAAGAAGAGCTGAAAGGTTGGCTTGAGATTTTCTGTTCCTAGAAAGTTTGTGATGACCAAGTTGTTGGCAGTCTTTGCGATATGGAGGCCAAAATTGTTCAGAACCTGGGACGACACTGCCTTCGGATATAAGCCATCGGGGAGGACTGTTGAATTTGACGAGAGACAAAATGAACGGGATACATGATAACCCTGTTGACATGTTGGGATCAGGGGGAAATCGGAGAAAGTCTCGCTGGGAAGCTCTGGAATATGTGAGGCGCAACCCCAGAAGTCGTTTATCCATTTAACGGTCTCTTCACTATGGTTCACAATCTTCCTGGGGGTCATTCGTTCTTGGATAAGTTTAACTAGTTCATCGATGCCGAGCTCCTTGATATTGAGGGATGCATCATACAAAAAATGTTGTGTCAAAGTCAGCGGGATGCTATAACGAAGGATCCGCTTTGGGTCAATTAGCGGTCTAAAAGGGTGGAGGGGATTATCGACCTCAATACGAAGAATACTCGGCGCCGAACTACCACTGAAACATACGAGAGGAGATGTCGAACATTGGACGAGGAGCAAGGGCAAACCGAGCACGCTCTCAACAGGCAATAAAAAGCCAAGAATTTCATAGATATCACCACGATCAATCTTCTTTCGCGCGAATAACCGGAGGAATTCATCCGATCTATTCAAGAGTTGGAACCTGAGAAACGGTCGCGTGACACATGGAAATGCTGAGTGGAGAACTAGTTGCAGAGATTGAGCCAATTTCAGCGGAAGCACAACAAAATTTGTCGGTTTAAGTATTTCCAACACGCGCTTGATCCTAGGTGGCTCAGTTGACGAAAAAACAGCGTTTGTCATGGATATCCAGGTTCCGGTGACTGTCTCGAATATAGCATGATCAGAAACCGCAAGACGCTTGAGGAGCGCCTTGCCAACGAGATTTCCAATTTCCCCTTGATGATTGGAAGGTAAGTAATTCAAGTGAATGGGTGGAGACTGTCGGAGAATCTCGAGACTGTGTACGTATAACAGTGGGATAAGTTTTGTGAGAATCCATCGGTTATACTCAACATCTGTGGGGGATACACCGGTGCCATGATTAGGACCAAAGTGTACGGCTCTCCGATTGGATGGAAGAGCAAACGGGGCATGCAGATGGAAGGGTAGGGATGTCAATTGCGGAAGTCGAAGTGTCGAGAATAAATAATGGGGCTTGTGAATCATACTGGGGTTTGGAAATGCTATCTTGATAGTGATATATCCCCCTTGTGGAATTTTGAGGGTAGACAAAATCGATTGAAATTTAGGAGGTGCGATAGATGAAGGTGAGGTGTGTTCAGCAATAGTCCACTTCTCCGTGCTACTGATGTCTGCCTCACTAGTAGTCATTTGCATGATATGGAATGCACATGAATCACGCCCCAGTTTCGTGGAGCTGCGATCAGCAGTCACATTCCACAAGTAATGAATTTGTGGTGAAGAATCGATACTGAGGGGTGAACTGATTTCTGCGGCACAAATGGTGGTCAACGTTGTGAAGAAAAAGGCCGACATCCCAAGATCCTTGTACGACTCCAATAATTTCCGGCAGGTGGGACCATCTCTAACTTGCTCCCGTGAACTGGACGTAGCACAGCGTAATGGTAGTCGAAAAATGGTCTATACATACCATCAGGATGTGTCACAAAAAGCAAATGGGAACGTACCCCATTGTATTCTTCCTGTGACAGTGAGAACCCGAACAAGCCTTCCAATGGTCGCAATTGATCAGGATAAAATCTTGAAACGTTTCAGGGACAGGAAGGGTAGAATAAGAACATAGACGGACCGAAGAAATGATGAAAGGGATCGAAACAAGGCGGTTCGTTTGCGTTGATTCTTGTTAGGAGGCAGATGAACCCCGTATGGATCCAAGATCAGAACATGTTTTCCTGAGACAATGGTCACAACCTGGTAGAGAGATATCAGACCCAGATGCAACTGGAGGAGGAAGGAAAAGGTTACATCTGTGAAGTAGAACAGAGACAAGGCACCAAGGCCGTACTTCCCAATCGTACCTGGACGACTAGCCTTACCACCAACACCGACCTTCATTATGCCAATGAAGTCATCATCAGTGAAAACAGAATTATTGTAAAGAATAATGGCCTGTTGAGACTGAAGATTCCCGAGCTCAGGCGAAACAACTCGTCCCCGAGTCGGAAATGACTGATAGTCCAGCCCAATGAAAAAGTCGGTAGCACCGGCGTCCTGTGCATTTGCAAGGAACTCATTCAACGCATATTGGATATCGTAGTCTTTGAGAACACCGTGAATCCGATCTAGCAAGTTCTCTGACATGTTATACATGTCGTCATCGTCATCGTCTCCAACCTGAACAGCGCTAAGCCGTTGAACTCCAAGGCGCCTTGCAAGTTCACGCGAGATACATGAGTGCGTTGAAAACCCATTGGCTGAGTTGCCACTGCCGCCGAAGTCGTCATAAACAAGACGTTCGATTTCAACCCAATCACCAGATGCATTAGGTAACAGTAGGCATTTGAGGAATGATGGATGTCGAGCAAGCTCATCTAGAAGCCGTACAATCCACAAGGTCAGGGAGGCATCCAGAAGATTGTTCGTATGTGACATGTATGCACTCAAAAGGGCATCTCCTGAAGGTCTTTCAAACCGATGAGAAAATCAGTACACAGTTCATTAACAAACAAAACTCTTACCGATCACAACAGCCTAACTTCCCAAGGAACGGGAATGAGGAAATTAGGGAAGGCACAACTTGCTTGAAAACTCCGCCCACAAATCCGTCAGACAAAACGGCATTACTCGTGGTCGCGAGGCCGGAAGGTAGGACAGGAATCCACTCGACATTCGAGGTCATTTTTGTCAAATTTTCAAATTCTTGTTCCGAGATTGACCTTTGGGAAAGGTGTTTGATCAAGATGGTGAACCTATGATCCCGGTTGGGTAAGCGAGGATTGCTAAGCGTTGCAGTGAATTGAAGAAGGACGTTATCAACAGCAAGATCATTATCCCAGCCCAAGGCGCGTTGTAAACTTGGATTTAACACGGGAAGTTCTGTAGTGGAGAAGTGTTGATCAAACAAGAGTGGATCGATGTTAGAAGCTCGACAACGTCGGGGTGCAACGATGCTCCCATCTGTACAAGCAATCCATCTGAGGTCTCGGTATTGTTTGATAACAGACGAAAAATCATCAGACCACGATTCGTTGAGATACTGTAGAAGGGCAGACGCTTTTTGAGCGACGGATGAAGGGGATTGTGTAGAGATGTAGGTAATGCGTTCACGGAGTTGATCTGGTGATAGGTTTTTTCGCAACATCCCATAGCTTCGCAAAGTTTGCAGATAGTGTGTTCCTGGAGCAAAGTCACCAGAAGGCCATATTTCTTCTGGATCATATAATGTAGCTATCTTTGACTGAGGATCGATAGCGTCACTGGGGGATGTCAGGAGCCCAGCAGAACCAATGGGGACACATGGTAGAGAACGAAACTTGTGGCGACTGCGGTCTGAGAGATCTGTCAGTCGAGACATGATCCTCGTGAGGGACGCCGCTTGGACGGGTTGGGGTTGTTGATACCAATGGTCGATGGTCATCTGAAGGATCGCCGGTTCATCCAAGGCCTTCTGTACTTCTGTGGAATACAGTTCTTGGAGAATGTCCGCCCCACCCCAAATGTCAAGGAATGTTGTAGGTGTGTCAAGTATCGGTATAGGGCATAAGGGGATTCCCTTGATCATAATTCGCTGCCCAAGGATGACCCCCAGCTTTCGAATTGCAGTGCAAGAGTCGCCGTTCAGCACATTGATGACGGTAGGAAAGACGGTGAGCCTGGAAAGCTTTGCAACGTGGTGTCGTTCGAGTGAAGTACCTTTTCTCTTGCCCATGGCAATGGCGAGTGAAGATGACATTGCCTCCCAATCATCAGACTTAAGCTGGCATGACTGAGTGAGGTCAATGAGATCTAGGAAAAAGGGTATATTATCGTAAAGAGCGACGCCGGGACACGTGGAAGATGGGACGTCGCTATGCAGAAAATGAACCCCAAGTTTCGACCACGCAGTGATTGCTGCATATGAGAGACCAGTGATCTCAGCGATGCAAGCTTTGGGCGTGCGGGCAGTTCGTGATCTTGTAGGAATTATATGAAGAACTTTCACTTCTGGCTGTTGCAGAACATCAGAAGCGCCAGACCACTTCCAAAAACGAATGAGCCAGCGTATTGTTGATTCAGTGCAGAGAGCCTCATCTCCATGAATAGTAAGTGATTGAGTTTTTTCCCGGAGGTATGTAATAGCGTGTTTTGTAAAGGAAGATGATGGGGAAAGATTGACATCTGTGCCAGTATATTGTGTGAAAAGTAGTCGAACATTTGATGACAAACGTGGTAGACATATCATGTTGGGATCTAGCTTCCGGAAAAGCTCTTCTGCACTTTCCGTCGGGGAGATTACGTGCGTGACGCTGTCGACAGATGGTAATTGTAAAGCTATCCTTTCGCCAGTGACGAGGGGTATAAGAGGAAGACCAATCAGGATGTTTAAACTTTGAGGGTTATTGGAGAGGACATAATCGAGAAGAACACTCTTCTCCAGATTAGAAAGGTCTGCCAGTGAGGTGACATAGTTCTGCAGTTCACAAAGAATGAGAGGGTTGAAAACAAAAAAACACTGGCACGTACGTGAAGGGCCTCGGCAATTGTTTCAGGAGAGAGAAGTGTCAAGCCCAGATCTTGCGCTTTGGAAACGAGAGTCGAGTAAATATCGATTGGTGGACGAACGAGTGGGAGACCAACTCTCGCAAGGAGCTGGAGCGGTGTGGTCTTGTCGTCCGGAGAAACAATATAACTGGCACGGATATTGATGTAAATTTCAGTATCTTTTTCTCCATTAAATGTTGGGAAAACTTGAAGGTCCTGCTCGACGACACTACAGAATAAATTGGGGAGGAGATTGAACCAATAATTGTCCTCATTGGAAGGATGGATAGGTGGCCAGGCCGACCAGATATCTGACACTCGGTCCTCTGAGGCGAGAAAAACAAGCAAAGAAGCCCATGCGAATGGAGCGAAATTGTTAAAGATGGCGCGATTCCATGCGACGAGTAACCTAATGAACCCACTTTAGGATATTGAAGGATCTGTGAAAGTGCTTACATACCCTTCTCGGTGTTGCTTACTAGCCTCGCTGTCGTTGTTTTTGAGGTGTTGTCGATCACCTGTTAGAGCAAAGCTACTATTGAGATGCACTGGTATGCTGGGATGGATTGGGAGTGGCAAGAGCGTGAATAGTGAACCGTCGATGGAAGGTTGATTTAACGGTATTGCCAATCCAACTTCTGGGATAAGCTTGTCGGAGATGAGGATATCTTGAGTGATATCGCGAGAGAGACTCTCGGAAAGGATGTTACATGTTTCTTTGAGATCCACACGGAGATAAACTAGTCGCCACAACGTCATCCTATTCGACAGAGCAGGAAAAGTACGGCAGATTTGATATCGGAAAGTTTGAAAAACGCTGCCGGATCTCAGATCGGGCGGGGGTGAAAAGGCAGCATCAACGTTTTCGACCTTGCCAATCAGGATCTCTTCACCATCTGGGGTGATCTCCTTGAGCTCGATTTTGCGGATATGTCGAAGAAAAAGAAGGGAAATGTCAAGTTCCCTTTCGCAGAACTGGAAGAAAAGGGCGCGTAAATCATCTAGGGAAGCTGAGTGATTTTTAATCAAGCTTTGTTGTGCTTGAATTGGTGTCCTAAGAGGGAGACGAATAACACTGCCATGAAAATCCTCTGACGGAGAAACGCCTGCAGCTTGAAATGCTTTAAAATGATCGGGATAGATGAAAGCTTCGTTGCGGGTGAGAAAGAGGCCACCGTTGTAAGGTTCTCTGAACCTCTCGTGTGGGTCGAATATTTGAAGGCGGTCGCCAGACAAAATATGGGGATTGTCAGTGAGCTGAGTATAAAGGATATAGTTATTGGGATTGGTTGAAGACCATGAAAGCGCACATGATAACATGCTCTAAATCCCAAGCCATATTTTCCTGTTTTGCTAAAATAATGCAAAGAGGATGGGTCGTGGCCTCAGCAGTGCAGCTCCTTATCAAAGGGCTTGAGAAGCTTACTCATAATCTGCGATTTTATTCGATCCGTGAATGCTTCGCAAGGCTTCCCAGTCATTTGGTCGAAAGGTCGTGTCATTGATTGCTAACAGTGATGGACCTTGAGCATTCTTCAAGACAGGGTCAACAACTGAATCTGATGGATGTGTACGAGCGTCAAGAATGAAAATCTGCAATCGTAATGCATCGCCTTGAAAAGTTGAAAAGAAAGAATATCGAGGGAAACATACCTGAGACCGGGCTTGTGCATCGTCCGAGTTCTGGAGTAGCTCGCGGAGAATTGCATTGCCATACGGATAACGGTCCAGAATGGATTTGATTTGGTGCGCGATATTAGATCGTTCTCTTGCACCGTGAGGCATGACGCGAGAGAGTGAGGAAAGCAGTACTGACTCGTCGCAGAGCTGCAAAGGCGTGGCAACAATGCTGCACTACTGAGCTAGCGCTGGTATGTTTTCTCCATTTGACAACAGAACTATGGATGCTTGTTAAAAAAATTCAACATAGAATAATTCCATACTCACGGTTCTCTTTCCGCTCTTTTTTGCGCACTGACAACAACCACATCAGGCTGATAGCCTTCCTGAGCTTCAAGGCTGATGCAGATGCCTGAAAGCCAACCCATCTGCCGTCACCTTTGATGACATCGACACCACGACACACTAGGCAATTTCGCCTGCTGTTCCCTGACTAATACTAAAGCATTATACACCGCCTTCCACTTTCCTATAGTCTCTCCAAGGCCAGCAATGCAAGCTTGAAGACGGTAGACTCTGGGAGCACAAAGTTGAATGTGACGGTGGTCCCTCCGTTCATTCCGATCGACACGTCGTTTCTGACATGCCTGAAGCCTCGGAAATTCATACCCAATCATTAAATAAGTGTCTCTAGTCGACTTCGAGCCATCTCAGCACCTTCAAGACCTGCGTCATTGGCATCGGAGGACAACCTGGTGACCCCTAAAGGTGGATTGGAAAGACCGTCTTCCCGCTCCTCTTCCCGCTTACGGCCTTTGACGCACAACCACAACCACAACCACAACCACTAAACGTTCCCTGGGAGGATGCAAAGCATAGAAGATTTCATGATGCAGCCCATCCCCCATACAGCACCTGTGTTGTTTCAGGCCAGCAATATGAATGGTCGAAGCATGTTGCAAACTCCAACACGCGACTCGGACTGGATGTCTCTGTCTTCGTCGGCTAGCCACAATCGGTCTAAAGACAAGGAAAAGAAGAAGGCATGGCGTCGTGGATCTGGCAACTCGCGGAAAACAGGTCTCGCAGGGGCAATCGCCGCTTCTGGACTTGCCACAGCCAACCCTGCAATGTTGTATAGTACTTCAGCCTTCCATGATTCAAATTCTCAGAACAGTAGTACCTTGCACGCAGGTATTCTCTGAATCATGCAACTACTCACCGGACATATTTCGGGCAGATTGGCCAAATTGAGGACCTTGAAGAGGCGAGTCCTTGTCTCAACATTCACCTGATCACTCAGCTCGGGCGACAATCTTGCGACTTCTCTGCGGATACGTTTCGAGCTAATTGGCCAGATTAATAAGTCGCGCAACTCCATGGTTTCTGCGTTTAACTAGTTACCTTTTGCACTCCATCGCCGATGGCACGTCCCGGCCACGTCAAGGAGGCCATCAAATTGTCCGTGTATCCACGATCCAATAATTCTTTTCTTGCATTTCGGGTGCGGCAGAAAATTCCACTTTGGGACCACTAACCCGGCTCTCAGCCGCTGTAGGATAGGCGGATGTAGTAGCACGGTCCTACCAGCACATTGATACATTGCGTGCTTACTCGACGATCTCGTGGAATGTTGTCTGGTGATGAGCCCTTCTGTAAAGCCAGCAAATATTTCTCAATGATTGAAGTATGTCCCTCCCTTTCTCGCACTTGACACTGTAACGTATACCATCCGGATAGGAAGGCAGCGGGGAAAGGCAGAATAAGGAAGAGCCTTGCTCTGGTCAAGATACGTGGTTTCAGATTCAACCTTCGCGGGAGAACAAAATGGAAATGGGACGAGTGGAGCGATGTAGTTAAACAAATACGACGGGTACCAGGTTTCGAAAGCTTCCTGCAACCTGCACCGTATAGCTCTCTTAAGGAA
The DNA here is from genome assembly GCA_023014395.1 of Amanita rimosa. Classification (NCBI taxonomy): domain Eukaryota; kingdom Fungi; phylum Basidiomycota; class Agaricomycetes; order Agaricales; family Amanitaceae; genus Amanita; species Amanita rimosa. The sequence continues at coordinate 146,724 of JAEBUO010000026.1, read as the reverse complement.
GCTGCAGCGGAAGGACCAATTATCATTGTTATTCATAGTCGGCCGAGATGTAATGCTCTCGTCATTCTTCCCTCAGGATTTCTGCATCACATTCCGCTGGGCCGTGTATCCAACGAACTCAGTCATAGAGTTTCCTCGAAGTTTTTGGACGTGAATAAGTCAATTGGTCTTTATTCGACGAAGTTTAATCGGGCAATCGTGTATGCGCTGGAGACTCACTCTGGATACTTGTCGAATTGGTGGTGATTAAATTAGCGTGGCACAGAAATCTAGGATCTGGTGGTGCCCTGCTTGCAGCCAGACCATATTCTAGCGGAAAAAAGAATATCCCTGACCTATACATCTCATCTTACACTCCTACACTCTCTGCTCTTATCGCGGCCAGATCTAACACCGGTATTCCTCTAGAACCGAAATTGCTCATCGTAATTCAAGACAACCCCCCGCGCTGGTGGCGGAGGAAGTTCGAGTCATCAAACGACTTGTCAAATTTACGACCCTGGTTGGAGAACAGGCAACAAACACATCAGACCTGGAACAGGTCTGAAGTATCCCTGGGCTCACTTTGCCTGTCACGTCCTCACCAACCGTTTGCCGTTTGAATCGTCACTTACGCTTTATGGCGGCCACGTGTCATAGTGCAGTCAGATCCGGCGTCGTCTCTAGCTGCGGCTTTGCAGACGGTGGATATTGATGGACTGGTTTTAGCAAAGGAGTTCTATAAGTGGATGACTTTCCATAGCCGTAACTATGTCTAACTTCAAATCAGTCGCATCAAGGGTCGATGGCCGAGGTGCCGGTGAGAAAACTGTCTGAAAGAGTCAAGATGCCGTATTCAAGGGGATTTCTAAACCTTAAATTTGAAAGGGGGGTCCGTACCCCCCTTTCAAATTTTAAATCAACACTTGAATCCGAATATGGCAGTGCCGAGCTGATGCGGCTGATGCGATCATACTTGGAAGCACTGAGGCCAGTGCCGTATTGGTCTGCTCTGAGAGACAGCGCAACTCTGCCCGTTTGAGCATGAGTTGGATATAGCACCTTGTAAATCTGGTATGGGGTGTGTGTAGGCCTAGCAGTACAGCAGCTCGACAATGAAGAAAATATATGGTAAGTAATACTATGATAGCAATGGAGTGAGGATATTACAATAAAACTGGGTCCATATGATGATGTAATACTCTATGTTCTCCCCAGCCACCTCATCAGCATCGCTTTGAACATCTTGCATTGCGGGAAACGGAGCAGCGACCATGGCTGGGCACAGGATAATCAGCGTGGGACGTAATGGTATGCCTAATTAAGAACTCTGTTTGGAATGCCATCTCGTCCTTATGGTTTTCTAAATCCAAACTTCAAACTTGTCTTCCCTGATTTTAAAGTCCGCTGAATAACGTTTAGAGATAGAAAATCAAGTTACGGCTATGGAAAGTCATCCAGTATATGATGATGTTGGGTGAGCAGTTACAACGATAGGTCGCGATCACGTATCACATTATCATGTCTTAATACTACAAACAAGCGTGTAAGACACCAGGCGCCAACAGCCTCTTGGCAGGATGATCCTTTCCAATCTGCTCCAAGTCCCTTTCACGATTTCATGCTCGTCAGAAGCCTCCGACCAGCCGGCCATTTCTCCTGTTTTTCTCCTGCCCCCCTGATCAAAGCAGATTCGCCTGCACCATTTCTCACCGCGTATCGACAACCAAGTAACTTCAGGCGTTCTTGATTAGAACCAGAAACTGCAAATCTAGGATCCTGATATTGAGCGGCAATTTCAGATTCGTCGGAAATGGAAGACGGGAGCAGACGAATCTCCTCTGCTGCACATAGCTTGACAGAGCCATTTTGACAGGCAGGCCAGATAGGTAACGATTTAAGAATTTGTTTTGCACGTCTAGTTAGCGGATCAAACTTTGGTTGTTCCCGAATCCACTCTGCAAGTAGCTCGTGGCCTTGGACTTCGAGAAAGGCACATCCAGTTTTCCCTGACAAGTGGAGGCGTTCTACGAAGAGCTGAAAGGTTGGCGTGAATTGTTTTCCTAGGAACCGTGTGAAAACCGGGTTCTCAGAGGTTTTTGCGATATGAAGGCCGAAGTTGTTCAGCGCTTGGAATAGCACCGCCGGACATAAGCCATCGGGAAGGACTGTTGAACTCGAGGAGAGACAAAATGAGCGAGAAACATAATAGCCCTGTTGATACGTGGGAATAAGGGGGAAGCCGGAGATCGTGTTATTGAGAAACCTTGGAACTTGCGAGGCATAGTACCAAAAGTCGTCTACCAATTTCGCGGTCTCATCACTATGCTTTGCAGAGTTCTGGGGTTTCACTCGTTCGTGGATGAGTTCGACGAAGAATTTCGCTATTGCTTTTAGTTGAAGGGTTCCATCTGGAAGACGATGAAAAACTTCTACATTTTGAATCTTGAAATCTTTGCACGCCTTGACAAGTTGGGGGGCATGACATTTTCCTGCCTCTTCGAGGACTATGATCGCAAGGGTGAGAAAAAACATGGGTGAAAGAGAAGGCTTACTTGTATGGCATGAATCTAGACTTACAAGTCTGAGCTCGTTGACAATGAGTCTACCAACCTCATCCTTCAGGGCGCTCATATCTAACCGATGTGCAGTATGAAGAAGACCTAGAAAGTCTTGTAATACAGCGTTGGGACCACTCTCAAGCCGTGAGCGTTCATCAAAGGTGAGCGTTCCTGTGTAGATGAATTCTGGTGGCTAGTATCAATACAAGGCAGTATTACATAAAGAGAAAGTAAAACACTACCAATCAATTTCTCAGCTCCGAAAAATGTCCCTTGAAATTTGTACTGTTTCGCTGTCTGTTCTAATCTTTCGAGATCATCTTGGAGATGAGGCACGGCGGCCGCAAGGAATGCTCGGTGGCATCGGAGCTTTGATTTGTCCACGTTTTCTTTGGAAACTGTGTTTTGCGTGACGGTGTTGCCGTCCGGGCGAGAAACCAGGATAAATGATAGGTTGACACGGGGCCAATGCATAAATGACCAGCAACCTGGAAAGGGGCCATCGTCTTTGAAAGAAATAGCACGAACGTCATTAGTGTTGTCGCCAAGGTCGTCGGTTTCGTGGTCGATTTCGGCCTCCGGCCAGAGGATCAGATCAGTCAACTGATTCAATTCTCGCATTGTATTCAAGCGCTGACGAAAAGTTGTCAAAACTGCAATCGTATCTTCCTGATCATCCCGTTGATAGTATACATCCTCTATTCGCATAGCACCAGCTGTGAAAAGCATTGCTCTGTATTGCGCTAAAAATGCCCGCACGCCAATATAACCTCTTTGACAACCGAATTGTAGATTCAGGACCAACTTTTTTGCAGGTTGCCAATCCCACTCGTTATTACTGGGATCGTTGACATTGAGAAAAATAGCTTTCTCCGCATGAAAAATGAGGTGGTCTCGGGCTTCATCGGCATGAATATTAAGCCACTCGTATGTTGCTTGAATTTCTTGCCTTAGAGTGTGATTTCGTGGACAGTGTGGAGCAATTATTAGCGCAAGCGCACAAAGGTGATTCACCTTGCAGAGTAAAAATTAGCGCGATGGTTCCAGCCATGATAGAATTTACATACCACATCATTTGCCGTTGGTCGCCCAAAGCTAGGGTGAACTGAAAGAAGGTCGTGAGGTGGTTCTTCTTCAAATAACCCACGTTGTGTCCAAGCTATCATTTCAAACTCTCGACGGACCATCTTCGATGGAGAGAGGATGGCATTAATGCTATCTGGTGCAAAATAGGAATGCGCATCATAGGAAGCATGGCGACAACGATATGCAGCACGAGGAATGAATCTGAGGTTTTCAAGAGAAGCCCATTGGCAGGAGTTGGTCAAAATCAGGGCTGGTAGTTCTGTGATATACGTGTCATAGATGGTCTGCGCTCGTTGGATCATGTCAAGTTCCTCCATCCCGCTCTTTCGGAGATTGTAGTCAATAACCTTAGCGGAGGTGAGAAAAGTATTAAAAGTAGTTGATCGGTGGATATGGAGCGATTTAATACGCTGAAGGGGATTACGGATGGCTTGATGGATGAAGCGAGAACTTTTTTCGGTGTGGAAGGCAGCCATGTATAATGGATTTGAATCTTCATACAGTTCTGTTATTGGCTTTAAATGAAGGTCTCCATCTGGAAGTTTGAGCGAGCTTGAAGGTTCGATGTCAGGGATAACTTGGATAATGAAGCTGGCGTATGGAGTTAAAAGTGGCTGCGGTAATAATTGAGGAAGGTTAAGGGAATCAACCAAAGCAGCCGGAGTAACCTCTTGACAGCCAAGCAATTTCAGTTGCTCTTGGTTAGAACCAGAAACTGCAAAATTTGGATCATGATATTGAGCAATGATTTCAGATTCGTGGGAAATGGAAGACGGGAGCAGACGAATCTCTTCCGCTGCACATAACTTGACACAGCCATCTCGACAGGCAGGCCAGATAGGTAACGATACAAGAGTTTGTTTTGCACGTTTATTTAGTGTATCAAATTTCGGCTGATCCCGCATCCACTCTGCAAGTAGCTCGTGGCCTTGGACTTTGAGAAAAGTACGCCCTGTTTTCCCTGACGAGTGGAGTCGATCTAAGAAGAGCTGAAAGGTTGGCTTGGGATTTTCTGTTCCTAGAAAGTTTGTGATGACCAAGTTGTTGGCGGTCTTTGCGATATGGAAGCCAAAATTGTTCAGGACCTGGGACAACGTCTTCGGACATAAGCCATCGGGAAGGACTGTTGAATTCGACGAGAGACAAAATGAACGGGATACATGATAACCCTGTTGACATGTTGGAATGAGGGGGAAATCGGAGATAGTCTCGTTGGGAAGTTTTCGAATATGCTGGACGCAACCCCAGAAGTTATTTATCCATTTAGCGGTCTCCTCACTATGGTTCACAATCTTCCTGGGGGCCATTCGTTCTTGGATAAGTTCAACTAGTTCATCGACACTGAACTCCTTGATATTGAGGTATGCATTAGATGAAAAATGACGTGTCAAAGTCAGCGGGATGCCATTAAGAAGGATTCGCTTAGGGTCAATCAGCGGTTTAAATGGGCAGAGAGGGTTGTCGGCTTCAATACGAAGAATACTCGGCGCCGAACTACCACCGAAACATACGAGAGGAGATGTCGAACATTGGACGAGGAGCAAAGGCAAACTGAGCACGCTCACATCAGGCAATATAAAGCCAAGAATTTCATAGATATCATCACAATCAATCTTCTTTTGTGTGAATAACCGGACGAATTCATCCGATTTATTCAAGAGTTGGAACCTGAGAAACGATTGCGTGACACGTTGAAATTTTGAGTCGAGAACTGTTTCCAGACATCGAGCCAATTCCCGCGGAAGCACAACGAAGTTTGTTGGTTTAAGTATTTCCAACACACGCTTGATCCTAGGTGGCTCAGTTGACGAAAAAACAGCATTTGCCATGGATATCCATGCTCCAGTGACCGTCTGGAAAATGGCATGATCAGAAACTGCGAGATGCTTGAGGAGTGCATCGCCAATGAGATTTACGCTTTCACTATGAGGCAAGTAGTTCAGGTGGTTAGGTGGGGACTGTTGAAGAAACTCGAGACTGTGTGCGAATAACGGTGGGATAAGCTTTGTGATAATCCATCGGTTATACTTGACATCTGTGGGGCGCGCACCAGTGTCATTCTTACGATCAAGGTGTATGCCTCTCCGATTGGCTGGAAGAGCAAATGGTGCATGCAGATGGAAGAGCAGGGATGTTGATTGTGGAAGGCGAAGTGTTGAGAAGAGAAAATGGGGTTTGTTAATCATGTCGAGGTTCGGAAATGCTATTTTGACAGTAATATCTTCCTCTTGTGGAATTTTGAGGGAAGACAAAATCGATTGAAATTCAGAAGGAGCAATGGATGAAGGTGAGGGATGCTCAGCAATTATCCACTCCTCCGTGCTACTGATGTCTGCCGCAGTAGTATTAACTTTCAAGGTATGGAATATGTATGAATCACGCCACAGTTTCTTGGAGCCATGATCAGCAGACACACTCCACAAGTAATGAAATTGGGGTGAAGAGTCGGTACTGAGGGGTGAACTGATTTCTGCGGCACTTATGGTGGCCAACGTCGTGAAAAAAAATGCCGACATCCCAAGATCCTTGTACAACTCCAATAGCTTGCGGCAGGTGGGACCATCTCTCGCTTGCTCCCGTAAATTGGACGTAGCACTGCGCAGCGGTAGTCGAAAAATGGTCTATATATAACATAAGGGTGAGTCACAAACCAAGCAAACGAGGAGAACGTACTCCATTGTATTCTTCCTGTAACAGCGAGAATCCGAACAAGCCCTTCAATGGTCGTAATTGATCAGGGTAATGTCTTGAAACGTTTTCAGGGGGGAAAAGGGTGGAATAAAAACATAGACGAACCGAAGAAATGATGAAAGCGGTCGAAACAAGGAAGTTCGTTTGTGTTGATCCTTGCTAGGCGGTAGATGAACCCCGCATGGATCCAAGATCAGAACATGTTTTCCCGAGACAATGGTCACAACCTGGTAGAGGGATATCAGACCCAGATGCAACTGGAAGAGGAAGAAAAAGGTTACATCTGTGAAGTAGAACAGAGACAAGGCACCAAGGCCGTACTTCCCAATCGTACCTGGGCGGTTAGCCTTACCACCAAGGCCAATCTTCGTTATGCCGATGAAGTCTTCATCAGTGAAAATGGAATCGTTGTGAAGAATAATGGCTTGTTGGGACTGAAGAGCCCCGAGCTCAGGCGAAACAACTCGTCCCCCAGTCGGAAATGATTGATAGTCTAGCCCAATGAAAAAGTTGGTGGCACCGGCATCTTGCGCATTTGCAAGGAATTCATTCAACGCATATTGAATATCGTAGTCTTTGAGAACACCTTGAATCCGATCCAGCAAGTTCTCTGACATGTTATACATGTCGTCTTTGTCATCGTCTCCAACCTGAACAGCACTAAGCCGTTGAATTCCAAGGCGCCCTGCAAGTTCACGTGATATACATGGGTGCGTTGAAAACCCATGGGTTGAATTAATCCTGCCGCCGAAGTCGTCATAAACGAGCCGATTAATTTCCACCCAATCACCAAATGTGTTAGGAACCAGCAGAGATTTGAAGGAGGAGGGATGTCGAGCAAGCTCTTCTAGAAGTTGAGTAATCCACAAAGTCATAGAGTCGCTCAAAGGATTGCTTGTATATGACATGTATGCACTCAGAAGGGCATCTGCTGAAGGTCTTTCAAGCCGATGAGAAAATCGGCACGGAGTTCATTAGCAAACAAGATCCTTACCGATCACAACAGCCTAACTTCCTAAGGAACGGGAATGAAGAGATTAAGGAAGGCATAACCTGCTTGAAAACACCGCCGATAAAACCGTCAGACAAAACGGCGTTACTCGTGGTCGCAAGGCCTGAAGGTTGGACGGGAATCCACTCGACATTCAAGGTCATGCTTTTCAAATTCTTAAATTCTTGTTCCGAGATTGACCTTTGGGAAAGGTATTTAATCAAGATGGAAAACCTATGATCCCGGTTGGGTAAGTGAAGATTGCTTAGTGTTGCAGCAAATTGAATAAGGACGACATCAACAGCAAGATCATTATCCCATCCCAATGCACGTTGTAGGCTCGGGTTCAATACAGGAAGCTCGGTAGTGGAAAAGTGTTGATCAAACAGGAGCGGATCAATGCTGGAAACTCGACAACGCCGGGGTGAAGCAAGCGTCCCATCCGTACAAGGAATCCATCTGATGTCTTTGCATTGTCCGATAACAGACAAAAACTCGTCAGACCACGATTTGTTGAGATATTGCAGAAGAGCAGATGCCTTTTGAGCGACGGAGTGTACAGAGATGTATGTGATGCGTTCTCGGAGTTGATCCGGTGATAGCTTATTTCGCAACATCCCATGACTTCGCAAAGTTTGCAGATAGTGTTTTCCCGGAGCAAAGTCACCAGAAGGCCATATTTCTTCTGGATTATACAACGTAGCTATCTTCGATTGAGGATCGATAACATCACTGGGGGATGTCAAGAGCCCAGAAGAACCAACGGGGATAAATCGTAGAGAACGAAACTTATGGCGACTGTGGTCTGAGAGATCTGTCAGTCGAGATATGATCCTTGTGATGGATGCCGCTTGGACGGGTGGAGGTTGTCGATCCCAATGGTCAATGGTCATCTGAAGAATTGCCGGTTCATCCAAGGCCCTCTGTACTTCCATGGGATACAACTTCTGGAGGATGTCTGCTCCGCCCCAAACGCCAAGGAACGTTGTAGGTATGTCGAGTGTTGGCATAGGACATAAGGGAATTCCCCTTGTCAGGATTCGCCGCCCAACAATGAGGTCCAGCTTTTTTACTGTAATGCAAGAGCTGCCACTTAGCAAATTGATGATAGTGGGAAAGATGGGGAGGTTGCAAAGCTTTTCGACGTGGTCTTGTTCGAGTGAGGTACTGTTTCTCTTGCCCATCGCAATGGTGAGTGAAGATGCGATTTCTATCCAATCGTCGGACTTGAGCTGGCATGACTTAGCGAGGTCAATGAGATCAACGAAGAAGGATATACGATCGGTGAGAGCGACGCCAGGACATGCCGAAGATGTGACGTCGCCATGCAGAAAATGAACCCCAAGTTTTGACCATGCAGCGATTGCTACGTCGGAGAGACCTGTACTCGCAGGAATACATGCTTTGGGCGTGCGGGCAGTTTGTGATCTTGTAGGAATTATATGAAGAGCTTTCGCCTCTGGCTGTTGCAGAACATCAGAAGCGCCAGACCAATTCCAAAAACGAACGAGCCAGTGTATTGTTGCTTCATCGCAGACAGCCTCATCTCCATGAATAGTAAGTGATTTAGTTTTTTTCCGGAGGTATGCGATAGCGTGCTTCATAAAGGAAGATGATGGGGAAAGATTAACATCCGTGCCAGTGTATTTCGTGAAAAGTGGTCGAATATTTGAGGACAAACGTGGTAGAGATATCATGTTGGGATCTAGCTCCCGGAAAAGCTTTTCTGCATCTTCCGTTGGGGAGATTACGTGAACGACGCCGTCGACAGACGGTAATTGTAAAGCAGTCCTTTCGCTACCATTGACGAGGGGTATAAGAGGGAGATCGATCAGGATGTTTAAACTTTGAGGGTTATTGGAGAGGAGATAATCGAGAAGAACACCCTTCTCCAAATCAGGAAGGTCTGACAGTGGGGTGACATAGTTCTGCGATTCATAAAGAATAAGAGGGTGGAAAATAGAAAGGCACTGGCACTTACGTGAAGGGCCTCGGCAATGGTTTTAGGCGAGACAAGTGTTAAGCCTAGGTCCTTCGCTTTGGCAGCGAGAGTCGAGTAAATATCGGTTGGTGGGCGAACGAGTGGGAGACCAACTCTCGCAAGGAGCTGGAGCGGTGTGGTCTTGTCGTCCGGAGAAACAATATAACTGGAACGGATATTGATGTAGGTTTCAGTATCCTTTTCTCCATTAAATGTTGGGAAAACCTCAAGGTCCCGCTCGATGACACTACAACATAGATTGGGGAGGAGATTGAACCAATAATTGTCCTCACTGGAAGAATGGATAGGTGGCCAGGCCGACCAGATATCTGACACCCGGTCCTCTAAGGCGAGAGACGCAAGCAAAGAAGCCCATGCGGATGGGACGAAATGATTGAAGATGGCGCGGTTCCATGCGACGAGTAGCCTAATGAATCCACATAAGAATATTGAAGAATCATTTGTGAAATTGTTTAATTACCCTTCTCGGTGTTGCCTATTAGCCTCGCTGTCGTTGTTTTTGAGGTGTTGCCGATCACCTGTTAAAGCAAAACTACTGTTGAGATGCAATGGTATATTGGGATGGATTGGGAGTGGCAAGAGCGTGAATAGTGAACCACGGATGGGAGGCTGGTTTAACGGTATTGCCAATCCAACATCTGGGATGAGCTTGTCGGAGATGAGGGTATCTTGTGTGATATCGCGAGAGAGACTCTCGGAAAGGATGTTGCATGCTTCTTTGAGATCCGCACGTAGATAAACTAGTCGCCACGACATCATCCTATTCGACAGACCTGATGAAGTACGGCAGATTTGATATCGGAAAGTACGAAAAAACCCAGATGTCAGATCGGACTCGGGTAAAAATGTTTCATCAACGTTTTCGACCTTGCCAATTAGGACCTCTTCACCGTCTGCGGTGATCTCCTTGAGCTCGATTTTGCGGATATGTCGAAGAAAAAGAAGGGTAACGTCAAGTTCCCTTTCGCAGAACTGGGAGAACAGGGTACGTAAATCATCTACGGAAGTTGAATGATTTTTAATCAAGCTTTGTTGTGCTTGAGTTGGCGTCCTGAGAGGAAGACGAATAACAGTGCCATGGAAGTCCTCTGACGGAGAAACTCCTGCAGCTTGAAATGCTTTGAAATGATCGGGATAGCTGGAAGCTTCGTCGCGAGTGAGAAAGAAACCACCGTCGTAAGGTTCAGTGAAACTGTCGTGTGGGTCAAAAATTTGAAGGCGGTCGCCAGACAAGATGTGTGGATTGTCAGTGAGCTGAGTATAAAGAATATAGTCATTGGGATTGGTGGAAGATTACAAAAACGCACATGATAACATGCTCTAAACCCCAAGCCATATTTTCCTGTTTTTCTAATAGAATGAACAGAGGAAGGGTCGTGGTCTCATCAGTGCACCTCCTTATTAAAAGGGCTTGGGAAGCTTACTGATGATCCGCGATTTTATTCGATCCGTGAATGCTTCGCAAGGCGTCCCAGTCATTTGGTCGAAAGGTCGTGTCATTGATTGCTAACAGTGATGGGCCTTGAGCGTTCTTCAAGACAGGGTCAACGACTGAATCTGATGGATGTGTACGAGCGTCAAGAATGAAAATCTGCAATCGTAATGCATCGCCTTGAAATGAAAGAATATCGAGGGAAACATACCTGAGACCGGGCTTGTGCATCGTCCGAGTTCTGGAGTAGCTCGCGGAGAATTGCATTGCCATACGGATAACGGTCCAGAATGGATTTGATTTGGTGCGCGATATTAGATCGTTCTCTTGCACCGTGAGGCATGACGCGAGAGAATGAGGAAAAGAAGTACTGACTCGTCGCAGAGCCGCAAAGGCGTGGCAACAATGCTAGTGAGTACTAGTTGAGTGTCACAGCTAGCGCTGGTATGTTCTTTCTAATGCCATTAGTAATGCAAGTGCTTGAAGGTTACGGAACTCGAGTTACAAAATTCAACATGGAATATACTCACGGTTTCGGCTTCACCTACGTGAGTGCTATCGTCGTTTTTCTTTGTATAGATAGGCTACTGACTACAGACAGTTGTAAAGGAAACACAAAGATTTGTTGGAAAAGCGACATTACACCTCCAACTGCTGCGCTGTACAGCACTACTAAGTTAGTAGGACAAGTAGTAACCACCAGATTGTCAAAATTAGCAGATCGCTTGATGGTGTTACTATGAGGATGTATTTCCGGCGTCGCCGGGTGTGAGATGGCGGCTGATTGTAATGTCATTTGAATCGTATGATAGCCGTGCGTAACAAACACTTGACGAGTCTGGCCACGCCCGCAGCTCTCGAGAGCAGCCTAGTCATCCCGCGATAGCCCAACGCTTGCCTGCTCGCTTCCCAAGTTCTCGGAATGGCCCCAAGCTTCCTTTCTCGGCTGGTCAAAACTTCCCCAACCACTTCCAGGACCGACCGCGACTCGTTCACCCGTCAGCGGAGCCCCTCAACGCCCATTCCTATCAGTACTGAGCCTTCCCGCACTTCCTCACCTGCTCCCATCCCTCCTCAAGCATCATCGCCGTTACCGCCCAAGGCCAGTGATGCAAGCTTGAAGACGGTAGACTCTGGGAGCACAAAGTTGAATGTGACGGTGGTCCCTCCGTCGCCGCGCTTTCGCAAGGGAGCTCTTTCAAATTCCAGTTCCGAGTACGATCTACAATTGCGTGTTCATTCCGATCGACACGTCGTTTCTGACATGGCTGAAGCCTCGGAAATTCATACTCAATCATTAAGTGTCTCTACTCGACTTCGAGCCATCTCAGCACCCTCAAGACCTGCGTCATTGGCGTCGGAGGACAACCTGGTGACCCCTAAAGGTGGATTGGAAAGACCGTCTTCCCGCTCCTCTTCCCGCTCACGGCCTTCGACACCCAACTCGTTTTCAAGCCTGCGGCAGAAGCTGAAATCGCCATCCAACGTTTCCCTGTCTCAGGGTCCTGGCGTGCGACGTAAGTCGTCCAACAAGTCCCTTAAAATACCTGCGCCCATCGTTGTCCCTCCTCCTCCTGCTGGCCCCTCTTTATCGAATTCTACGGATTTGCCAGACGCACAACCACTACCACCACCACCAGCCACGTCTATTGTTACGATGTCCCCCATTGTCGAGTCCCCTGAGAGGATGCGAAGCATAGAAGATTTCATGATGCAGCCTATTCCGCATACAGCACCCGTGTCGAGGGCCGGTAATATGAATGGTCGGAGCATGTTGCAAGCTCCAACACGCGACTCGGACTCGATGTCTCTGTCTTCGGCGGCTAGCCACGATCGGTCTAAAGACAAGGAAAAGAAGAAGGCATGGCGTCGTGGATCTGGCAACTCGCGGAAAACAGGTCTCGCAGGGGCAATAGCCGCTTCTGGACTTGCGACAGCCAACCCTGCCATGTCACAAGCACATTATAGTGCTTCCATGATCCAAATTTCTCAGAGCAATAGTACATCTCGAACACCGTCCAATGGGCAACCCCCATCCACGCCGTATACAGGCTCTCACGTGAAGTCGAGATCGGTGGACCTGGAGCCTCGGTCAACGAGGTCCAAGTCCCCTGTTGTGCACCCGCGGCGCAGGACCACAGCTAATTCATCGATACATAGCGACAATAATTCGGAATATTACCCTGATGTACCTGAATACTTTGACTTGGATGCAGACAGTGGCCTTGAGGACCGGTCCGAAACGGATGGTGAAACGGACCTTGATCTGGAGGACGATATTCCGGTCACCGGCTTTGCAGTGGCTAGCCATAAACGAAATGCAGACTTCCACGAGTTGTTTCCAAGTATACCTGAAGGAGACTATTTGATAGAGGGTGAGTCAGGATGTGTTTCACCCCACTCGTGCTCCTTACACCTTTACCATGACAGACTATGGCTGTGCTTTGCAGCGAGAGATCCTTATTCAGGGTCGACTGTATGTGTCTGAAAACCACATCTGCTTCCATGCCAACATCTTTGGATGGATTACAGACGTGTCCATCCCCATCTATGACATCACCAGTCTCGAGAAGAAGATGACGGCATTTGTCATCCCCAACGGCATCCAAATCTCCACTCACAACACTAAATACACTTTCGCTTCTTTCCTTTCAAGGGACACTACGTTTGACGTCATTTACAACATTTGGCGCCACGCCCGCCCAGACGACAGTACCAGCATCTTTTCCAGTGCACGTGTCTCCCTCGAGGGTCCATCATCAGACCGCCCATCTGCTCTCGTCAGCCGCGCAGTACCAGACCGCATCACGCAGTGTGCCTGCGGTCGTAACGGCAACCACTTCTCTGAGACAGCTCTGGAAGTCGTGGTGCCCGGAACCCCAGATCGGATCCATAACCTCATCTTTGCCAGCGGCTTCATCAAAGATTTCATGACCATCGACCAGAAGCTGACTGACATTCAGGTGTCAGACTGGACGCCCATCGAGCCTGGGTCGATGCTGCTGGCACGGAACATGTCTTACATCAAGCCTCTTAACGGGAGCCTGGGTCCTAAACAAACCAAGTGCGAAATTCGTGATGAGACGCTGCATGCCGATCCAGAAGACTATCTCACGATGTTGACGACGACGCGGACGCCTGATGTGCCGAGTGGGGGTGTCTTCTCTGTCAAAACGCGGACGTGTATCATGTGGGCAAGCGCCATCACGTCCAAGGTCGTGATCACGACGCAGGTCGAATGGACCGGGCGAAGTTTTATCAAGGGTAAGCTTTGGGTTCTAATTATTATTATTTATTTATTTTTGCTTCTTGTGTGATCCGTTGTCAGGCATCATCGAAAAGTCGGCGATAGATGGTCAAAAAGTGTATCATGCCGAACTGGAGAGGGCGATGCGCGCCTATATTCAAGAACACCAGTCCGAGTTTGTTCCTGCCGGTGTAGACCCGGCTGCGATCGAGCTCGCAGAGTCGGCGACAGTTGTGCCGATAGAGGTGGACAAGGTGGGTGCTATCGGAGAGCCACTGTCGGAGGAGGCAGAGCGGCGGCAGCGGGAGCACGAACGCAATAGGCGTGGGCTGCAGTGGGCGTGGGACACGTTTGACGGCGCGTACCAGGTCGCGAAGAGGAGTACCAAGGGCGCGCTGGAGCTCATCCGGGACGCATGGGACCAGTCCTCGACGACCACGATTCTGTGGTTTGTCATTGTGTTGCTGGTGATCAGCAATTTGTGGACGATGGTGAGGATGGGATCTAGAGAGGAGTATGGGCGGAGAAAGGAGCTCAGGCGTGCGGAAGAGCGCGATCGGTGGGTGCAAGGCGTTTTAAGCGCGTTGCGGGACGACTTCGTGGGGAAACCGGTATCGTCGACCTTTGGGGGAGGATCCTTGCCCCCCATCGGCAGTTCCGCGTGGCATAACGAGGTGGTGCACCTGAGGAACGCGTTGGATAGCCTTGAAGACAGGATTCGGCATCTCCGGGACAATCTGGAGGAAGTGACCAACGGAAATGCGATGCATACACTGGATTGATTTGTTTTTTCGACCTTTTTTGTGCTGGAGTTTGATCTTTTTTTTTGGAGGGGTGTTTGTGTGGGTTATGCATGGGACGACGGCGTACAGGATCTTTTTTTTTACTCTTATGTTAATCACTCTTTCGAGCTAATATGATTTAAACCATAAATCACTTTATTACGCTTTTCTTCTCCACGAAAATTCGTTGACGAGTATACCTATGTGGTTATTGACGATATTGAAAAATGATCAATGTTAACATTGGTGCATTTGTGCAATGTAGAGAAAGGACAGGATACAACATAAACCTCGAGTACAGCCTGTGTGGATGAATAATTATATAAATGTCCATCTGGCATGAGCTATTGACAAAGTAGTGTTTATATACTGGGTGATAAAATGCAGATTAAGAATAGTGATGGTGTTCCTTTACCCTATCGTCTAGCCCCTGCCTATGCATTTAAGGGTGATGTTGTTGTACCGTTAGGTTATGAGCGACGGCCCAAACCACATAAAGCCAGTGCAGCCCCCATCACGTCGTCTTCTTGCGCCCGCGTTCCTTGAGAAGCACACTTTGATGTTGCTACGGGAACAACGGCTGCCTGCATCGCGCCATCTGGGCGGGAAATCCACTGATCTTCTTCTTGCACCCAGCTCCCGGGTGGGGTAACGAGCTCGTCAGACTCCTCCTCAGTCAGGTCTGCGTCTGCCTTGGGTGGGTGCTCATGCCGGTGGTGCTGAGTTTGAGCTGCGGCTTGAGCCTGAGCTCGAGCTAGAATGTGATCCTGATGCTGGTGGCGACGGCGATGGTGTGGCAAATGATGCAGATGCCGCTGGTGCACTTTGGCTCTTGGTCGACAAGGCTGCGAGTGGGAGAAGGAAAAAGTGCCGAGGCCTTCCCTTTCTGCCAGACGGGCTGCAGCACAGGCCCATTCAAGGGTACGCCTTACGCGCTGGTTTTTCGCCAGCTCAACGTACTCTAGCGGAGGAGGGCTCATGGGCGATGTGATGGGTGACGAAGGCATATTGTCCCATAAGTTGGCCCCTGGGCTGCGCCGACGCGTCGGGGTGCGTGGTGTTAATGTCCTTAGCTCTGTTCTTGACGCAACGCGGTCAAGAGACAGGTGGGAAGTGGTCGCGGAATTTGTCGGTACTGAAGCTGAGGGTAGAGGCCCATTGACGGTAGTGGGTGAAGTAGTTGAAACGAGGTTATCTGAAGAATTTAGGAGGGCAACCCTGCGCTCTGTTTGGCGTTTATTTTGGAACCAGATGGTGACTGATTTAACCTCCCTGCGTGAAGAAGTATGAGCTGGGTCGAGTGGGAAGGACGTGACTCACATTCCTCCAACATTGGCAATGCCTTCGCGCTCTTCACGTGATGGGTGCGAGTTTCGGTGGAAAAGGGTTTCGAGCATGGCAAGTTGGACGCTAGTGAACCTTTTCCGTGTGCGGCGGACCACTGGAGAAAATTTGCTAGCCGCCGCATTATCCGTTGAGGAGATGCTCGCAGCCGAAGACGTGCGCGAGAGTGTAGGGGCTAATGTGGCCATTGTACAGGCAGAGATGGAGACAATGGAAAGGCGGGAGAGGGAAAAGTACCTATTTATTGGTGGGTTGGCATATCGTTGATAAGAACCAAACATTACGCGACGCGTCGTTGAGAACATCACGTGCTCCCGACGGTACTCCCGCGAACCACCTTTAAGGCCAAGGTGTCGCGGTTTCGTGGAACGGAAATTGCGATTTCTTACAGCAGGTAGTCGAAACCTATTGAATGTGAGGTTCAACCTTGCGTGATCAGGTTGTGATAGCAGCCAGACTGATCCATCAAAACTACAAGTGGGGGTGGGCAATTCCAGTTATGTGAGTGCCTTGGCAGTGCAATGCAAATTCTGGGCATTGTATAAGAATGAGTCATGTTCCTCATAGGTCATCTCATTTGGGTCTATGGTGAGGGTGAGGGCAGCAAGATTGTCAGTGGCAGAGGATAGATTTGTGATGGAACAGGTGATGGCAGCAAGAGCATCAGTGATGACAGTGAGAATGGTATTTCTTTTGACAAATTGGGCAAAGCAAGGGAGGTGATGATCATCAGGGTGAATCTGGAGAAGGAGGTTGGCTGGGTGAATGTGCAGGTCATCATCCTCAAAGTGGATGACAGTGGTATTTTCAATAAAGACCTCAAGTGGGAGGTCTGGGATGGCAATGAAAGATGAGAGGGTGGCAGTGGTTTTGTCCATGCACCAATGAGCACAGGAGATGAGGAGGAGGACAGTGAAGTAGGTGACAAGGGTGAAGAAAGTGAACATGTTGGTGCAAATGATACTGGTGCTGCATAATTGCTCCAGAAGTTTATATATATTCCAAGTTGCTGGTGTCCATGTCTGAATCTGAATTTATGTTCTCCAATGGATCTTTGATTGCAGGATCTGTGAGAAGTTCACATTCTTCAGTGACAAACCTGGTTAGAGAATCTAGATGCTGAATCCCTAATTCCATGGTTGGTGTGACTAAGAGCCTCCTAATCCTTCTGATAATATCTGATATGACTTCTCTCTGTTTGTCAAATAGGTATTGAAGGTTGTCAAGGATGTCTTCAATGAGGATGCAAGGTCTTCCTGGAATTCTGATTCTCTGTTTGAGTAACCAAATTTGCATGCTATGTACACTCTCATGCCTGTTTAGTGATCTCATCAATTTGTTTGTATTCTTCAGGACATAACAGTCTTCCATGTGTGCTTTTATAAATGCCACTATTTTTGATGGCAAGAGATTGGTAGGCAGGTGGGTTTTCATTGTAGAATGGTAAATCATTTACTGAGAATCACAGGTCATGGTATTGAGGGAGATAATGCTGAATGGTGTAGCAGGAAAACTCTGTTGTTCCTGATGGATTTGTCTGATGGTCTCTGTTAAGGTGAGGGATGCAATAATATTGTGTGATCATGGCTATTGTCTTGGTTGGTTTCCCTGATAGGTTTGGTGGTTTTGGAGAATGTTGAAAAGGGAGATATTGCACTTGGGTAAAGGTGGTTTTTTTTTTTAAGAGCTGTAGTGTATCAAGAGAGTGTTGATCAGTTTTGTTTTGTGTAATAGGGATTTTGCTTTAAGATATGGCAGTTTCTGTATCAAGTCATGGGTTCAGAGGTGTTGGTGTTGTTGATACTCTGCTAGGATATCAGTGGCATTTGAGAGGTTGTGGGTAGGTTCCCAAGAATTGTCATTTGATCCATAGCCTTTCCATTTAACTAGATAGTGATATCCTGCACCTCATTTCCTATGTGCTAGAATTGCTTTGACCTCAAATTCCTCTTGTCTGTTTACAAGATCAGGGGGTGGTTTCACATAGTTTGGGCCATGCACAGTAGTTTCCTGATATGGAGTAAGGAGTGATGTGTGAAACACAGGGTGAATGCACCATTGTTTTGGGAGTTTCAATTTGTATGTCACAGGTCCCATTACTTGCTTGATTTCAAAGGGTCCTTCCTGTTTCAGCACAAGCTTTCTGGACTGATATGGTATGTGGAGGTTCCTGTTCTCAAGCCATACCTTGGCACCTTTTTTGAATTGTATTGCCTTGTCTTTGCATCACCTGGGTACTAGTGGTCTTGCTAATTTGTGTGCTGCTAGTGCTTCCTCTCTGGCATTCCTCAGGAACTGAAGGCATTCCTCAGCTGCTGGCATAGTCATTTGTACTGTGGTGGTGGTGGGAAGTGCAACAGGGTCCATTCCATACATTAATCTGAATGGGGAAGTTTTGATTGTGTCATGATGTTGGTTGTTATGGGCAAATTTGGCTATTGGAAGAAGTGGTTTCCATAGGTGCAGTTCATTAGTGCAAAACATCCAAAGGTAGACTTCTAGTTCTTGATTGACTTGTTCTGTTTCTCCATTTGTCTGAGGGTGATAGGCTGTGCTCATTCTATGGTCAATTCCTAGTGCTTTTCATATTTCCTGAAATACTTTTGTGGAGAACTGAGGACCTTGGTCTGTGATTAGAACCTCAGGTAGGCCAAATTGTTTAAAGATTTCGGAGATATGGAGTTCTGCAGTTCCTAAAGCATCAATTGTTTTCTTGCAAGGTGTGAAAATGACCCCCTTTGTAAGACCATGGTCCACCATGACCAGGATTGAGTTGAAACCATCAGAAAAAGGTAAATCAGTGATGAAATCAAGAGTAACTTGCTGGAATGGGTGTGTAGCTTTTGTTTGGATTGGATGAAGCACTGGGACATTTGGGTGAGTTAATCTTCATTTGTTGACAGAGAGCACATCCTTTGATCCATTCTCTAATATGTTTAAACATGCCAGGCCACCAGTAATTGCATTTTAGAAGTTCCAGGGTCTTTAAGCATCCAGGGTGACCAGATGATTGCACTTTGTGTGTTTCCTTAATTAACTTGGTCCATAGTCCATCCTGATCTGGGATGTAGGTTTTGCTGAGATCATGTACAATGCCATTTGTGTAAGACCAGTCTTGTATATTTGATTTGATTGGTGGAGCACAGTGCATGGTAATCAAAATGTGTCCAAAATCGTCTTTTGACATTGCTTTCTGGATATCTGTAACTAGATCCTCTGTGATAAGGCAAATGAATTGGTCCTCAGGTAAGACAGTGACTTTTTCTTGTGCTTCACTGTTCCCCATGTGGTCAGGGTGTTGAGATAAAGCATCAGCCTCAAACATTTTTGTGCTGGGGACATGCTCAATTCTAAGGTCAAATTCTGACAGTAGTGATGACCATCTTGGCTTGTCTGGGTGTCAAATGTTGGGCAGTTCAATAATAGGATAGATTCTTGTGGTCACAAGGAACAATAGTAGTGTGAGGCAATCCATGCAGTAGGTGTTGCCAAGTCATCAAGCCTTTGATGATTGCCAAGAGTTCTCAATCATAGATCTGGTAGTTTTGCTCCATTTGTGTCAATGCATGTGAAATGAACCCACAGGGGTGTAAGGATCCTGTTTCATCTGCTTGTTTCAAGACTGCTCCTATTGCCTTATTTGATGTGTTGGTTTTGAGAATAAAGGGTCGAGTTGGATTGGGCATTAATAATACTGGCATAGATGCAAATCATCATCTCAAAATCTCAAAGGCATTATTTTGTTCAATGGTCCAATCAAATGGTTCAGTTTCCTTAGTGAGATCAGTGAGTGGTTTGGCAATGGCAGCAAAATTTCCAATAAAATGTCAATAAAAGTTCCCAAATCCAAGGAATGATCAGATTTGTTTGACCATAGTAGGAACCAGCCAGTCTGCAATTCCTGCAAGTTTAATCAGGTCCATCTGAATGTGTCCAGGGGTAATGATCATTCCGAGGAATTCAACTTCTTGTGTAGCAAATTTGCATTTTTCTAGTTTCAGGAATAGATCATTATCTTGTAACCATTGTAAAACTCATTTTGTTCACTCTTCTAGTTGTGCCAGTGTTTCTGCACAGATTGACATATGTATCATCCATGTAAATGATTAACCATCCTTTGTTGATCATATCTCTAAAGTATTCATTCATCATAGTCTGGAAAGTCAAAGGTGAATTGCATAATCCAAGGAAAATGACCATTGGTTCATAGAGCCCTCAATTGGTAATGAAAGCTGCTTTCCATTCATCTCCCTTTTTGATCTGAATGTTGTTGTATCCTCATCAGAGGTCTAGCTTGGTAAAGTACTTGGCACCTCATAGTTTAGTCATGAGATCAGAGACAAGGGGAAAAGGATATGTGTTTTTGATGGTCCATTCATTCAGATAATGGTAATCCTGGCAGGGTCTGAGTGTTCTGCCTTCTTTCTTTGCTATAAACAAGAATGGTGATGCCTGGGGCAATGTAGATGGTTTAATTTATCCTTTCTGGAGTTGCTCATCAATCCATTCATCTAATAGTCCTTGTTCTTTGACAGATAAGGGATAGAGTTTACTGGCTTTTGGAACAAAGCCTTCCTTAGTGTTCCTATGTCCATGCAGAATTTCCTGATGTATTCTGGGACTGAAATGCCATTTCCAACTCTCAGTTTGGATAGATTGTTCAGGGCTTGAAGGGCACTGTTAACTTCTCCCCAGTCATTGATGAAACATGTTTTGAAGGTTTCATAGTTGTTCCATTTGAACATGGCTGTGGCACTGCTTCTATTGTCATTCAGTTCCCCTCAAATAATGGTTTTCCAATTGTCTAGTTCTGGTCCCATGCATGCAAGCACATACCTGACTTTCTTTTCATCTTTTCCTTCATAGTCCTGTTCATTGAGGGTGAAGTAATCCTCAAGCTTCCCTAGAAATGATTGTGCTTCAATTCATTTGCCTGTAAATGGGTGTATAGGCTGTGGTTTGATATCTCCTTTAGAGCTACAGTAGCACTGGTTTCAAATGCCATTCTTGGTTCAGGAGTGATTGGTTTTGGTTCTGGTTCAGGGGTTGTTGTTCTGGGAATCTGTTTCAGTCCTGGTTCAGGTGTAGGGGTCCTGGTGATCAGTTTTAGCTCTGGAGTAGGAGTTCTACTTGGGGTTTTCTGTTTCAGAGATGAGGGCAGTTCCTGATTCAAATAATCTGTGTCAAATGGGTTTTCCTCAAGCTTAGCTTGTTCAATTTGTCGTAATTCCTCCCACTCTGCTGAAAGACTAGCTGTGACTTTGTATCAGTTGCTAGTTCCAAAGACTCTTCTGTAAAGAGTTTTTCCTCATTTGGCTTCTGGTTCTGAGACACAGTAGAGTGGTTCTCCTTGTACTTCACTACCCCAGTCTAGGTAGATTTGGTTGGTTAAATCATGTTCAAAGGCCCCTGAATAAAAGTCCCCTGAAAAGTATTGGTCTGGAACTTGTTGTTTGTTTTGTTTTTGTCCTTCTGTGACAAAGTACCAGGTTCTTTGGTAGAGAAAGACTTCTCATCATCCTAGATAGTATTTCCCCTTATAGGTGATGGATCCATTTGGGGCTTGTTCCTGAGAGCTGTGGGTCTCAATGGTGTTGGCTAGGGATGATACCCTGAGCTGGTCCTGAGTTCCAACTTATGTTACAGTTGATGTCCACAACATCATTCAGCATCCAAGTCTACAGTCACAAACAGAGTCTTGGTCTGCTCCCAGCTGCTAGACAAGGGCTCTAGGCACTAAGTCTGATGATGACAAAGGCTTAGAAGGAGAGCAAGGAGAGTGGTTGAGGTGATGAGCAAAAGAGCATTCAAGTTGCAGATATGATTTGACTAAGTTGGAACTAAAGAACTATGGTACATGTGAGGGGTTTATACATTTAAAGAACCAAGGAGACAAAAGGGGAAAGAGCATAGCTATCTAGAAAAGGGAAGATGAAGGTAGCTGCAAAAGGAAATAGCATCCAAGGCATAACTATGGGTGTAGCAAGTAACTGTAGTCCATCTAACAAAGGGAAAAGAGAACTGTAACAGTGTCAAGGATTGATTGAGAGAATGGTGGAAACAGTCATCAGGGCAAATGGAGAGTACTAAATTGTGCATTTTCTGTATTTCTGATACCTACTCAGATTACTGTCCCCATGAATCATCAAACTGAAGTGGCTATACATCTCCATGGTTACTCTAGAAAATTAAATAATTATTGACTTGGAATGTAATAAATGCACCAATGCTTTGGCTTGATTTGGTCTTGGTGTGACATTATGTCACAAACAATTGAAAGGTGCCAAACATTGGGACAGTTTTTGAGTCACTGTATCTTCAACCAGCTATTGGATTATCCTAGTGATACATCTGTTTGTGTACATATGTACCCTACACAAATACTCCATATATGTAATAGCACCACACAAATTGGCATACATGCAGATTTGAAGATCATTCCACACATCACACAACATACTGGCCTCTCTGTGCCTTTACCCCATTTTCAACTGCCATTTCATGAATACATTCATTCATGCTGCAGCACAGAAAGCAGCCTTATATCTTCTAGCCTAACTGCTCCTTTGTCAAGAAGTAAGTCAATAATTTCCACACAAATTGCTGCAGCCTGGAGGGCATTTTCATATTGTCCACCTTGTCCATGGACATCAGCTCCTTCATCCAAAAGCAACTTGATTCTATCCAGGTTCCCCTGATGAGCAGTAACTGCAGCTTGAAGTGGATTACCATAAAATCCACCTTGGGGATTGACATCAGCTCCTTTACTCAGGAGAAATTTCACAATTTCTAGATGGCTTTTTGCCACTGCACTCTCAAGTGCACCACTGTAATAATTATCCTGGGCATTGACATCAGCTCCTTTACTCAGGAGAAATTTCACAATTTCCAGATTGCCTCTTTGAGCTGCAGCATGGAGTGCAGATTCACCAAGTAATCCACCCTGAGCATTGACATCAGCTCCTTTACTCAGGAGAAATTTCACAATTTCCAGATTGCCTCTTTTAGCTGCAGCATGGAGTGCAAATTCACCAAGTAATCCACCCTGAGCATTGACATCAGCTCCTTTACTCAGGAGAAATTTCACAATTTCCAGATTGCCTCTTTTAGCTGCAGCATGGAGTGCAGATTCACCAAGTAATCCACCCTGAGCATTGACATCAGCTCCTTTACTCAGGAGAAATTTCACAATTTCCAGATTGCCTCCAGTAGCTGCAGCCTGGAGTACACTGCTATTATGTTGGGCATTGACATCAGCACCTTTACTCAGAATCAGCATGACAAGTTCCAGATTGCCTCCAGTAGTTGCAATCTGGAGTGCAGATTCACCATGTAATCCACCCTGAGCATTGACATCAGCTCCTTTACTCAGAAGAAATTTCACGATTTCTAGATGATTCTTTGCCACTGCACCCTGGAGTGCACTCCCATGATAATCATCCTGGGCATTGACATCAGCACCTTTACTCAGGATCAGCTTGACAATTTCCAGATTGCCTCCAGTAGCTGCAATCTGGAGTGCAGATTCACCAAGTAATCCACCCTGAGCATTGACATCAGCTTCTTCACTCAGGAGAAATTTCACAATTTCCAGATGACCCATTTCCAATGCAGTCTGAAATGCACTCGCATAATGATCCTGGGCATTGACATCAGCTCCTTTACTCACAATCACCTTGACAATTTCCAGATTGCCTACAGTAGCTGCAATCTGAAGTGCAGATCCACCATGGGGTGCAGATTCATTCTGGGCAGTGACATTAGCTCCATTGTCCAGGAGCAACTTATTTATCTCCAAATTTTCCTGTATTATTGCAAGCTGGAGTGTAATTCCAGACTCTGCACCCTGGGCATTGACATCAGACCTTTTGCAACTGGTTTCAGCCACAGGTCTATTAAAACAGTTGTTGTCTTCCACTAGGGCTTGTACCAATGTGCATGGACTTAATACATGCTCTTGTGGCATAGTTTTGTCAATGAGAAAGGCAGTAGCTAAAAAGTCATTAGAGCACTCCTTACTAAAAGCAAGCATTAAGCAACCTACAATTCTCATCAACCACTATGTCATGAGAGGTAAATATTTTCTTGAAAAAATTGGTGGTAAAGGTTATATCATTAAATGATAAGTTGGACTTAAAATCCTATCAAGTCAGCTAATGATAGTATTATATTAAAAGGATATGCACTTCAGGTTGGATGCCACACCAATTATCATCATGGCTAATAGCCACTTTTGCATGTGGCACCTAAAACATTGTTTTCATAATTTGCATTGAAAAATGTTTGCATTTACTATTTGTAGAAGCATATGATTGATGTAGGTTGAGGGATGCATCTGACATCAATTACAAATGCAACAACAAGGCAATGGCACTAACACATACTGCACAAAGGGCCTTATTTATCTAGGATGGTGAATATATCTTTAATTATAAGGGCAACAAGACAGTGGCATTGATACATACAACATTCTTCCTTCTCTTTGAACCAATATGCCTTACCTGGCCAGTGGAACCCCCTGAAGGATGGGAAGGTTCAGACACCTTGTCAGGCAGTGTAATCACATAGCCTCGCAGAAATGTGCATTGATTCAATATTTCATCCCCATCAGTGGCAACAATGCCACTTGACCTTGGTCCTGTTCGTGCAATAGCAGCACCAACACGCTCCCATTCATACCTTTTCCCTGACTTCTTTGACATACACTCAGGATGGTTTGGTGGTGTACTAAATGCCACGAATTGAAGATAGTCATCAGGTCGAGACTGCCTATCAAATGTGGCAATGCCCCAGCTTTCAGACTTGATGCAAGCTGTGACAATACAGAATAAGCCATCCACATCAGGTCCTCGCTGCCAATTGAAAAAGTTGCACAATTTTTCTGCATGACGACTAGCAAACTCCCCGAAAGGCTCGGAGTTTTCTGCTTCATAAAGATAGGCACCATCTGGTAACACAAGGATAGCACCCTCAGATGCTGCACAGTGGAATGTTCTTGGTCTGCATACATAATTTAGTCATGGTCGATGTAAAATGACTAGATACTGACGTAGCACTAACATACTCGATGCTCTCGCTCATCAGATCCGATCCTGGATCGTACAGCGGGAATTTTGATATTTTCACATTTTTTATCGGCTCATATCCATCTGGAAGAACTGGAGGGTTAGCAGGGTGATCTGCCGGCAAACAGACATTGAAGAGATAGACAAATGCTCCATCGGGTGTTATCCTGCCGACATCTCCTACTTGAACACCCCTCTTGCGGCATTCGAGTGGAAGTAAAAGGTTCGGGCCTGGCAGATAGAGCGGATGGCCTAATCGGTGACATAGTTGAAGACGCGTGTAACGTTGAGCAGTTGAAGACAGAGACCCCGCATCTGTAAATCCGACCCTCCGTACAACATTCCTTATCATGTCCTGTTGAACAAATTTAAATGAAAAATAGTGTTCCCACAATCGGGCATACTTACCTGAGAGACAAACACCATCTTGCACTTTTTTGTTGGAGGTTCCTCGTTCGATGAAACAGTATTGTAATCTTCGATGGTCGTTAACTGTAAGTATGGTCAGTCAAGAAATAGAGCCGAGCGTGAAGTTCCCAATTACGGCGGATGTTGCAAATTGAGCAATACGAGCATGGTCTATGTATTACGTTAAGTATAAAATTTTGAAAGGCAATGACATTACCAGCTTGATGGTCAGCGCTTCGGCGTCTCTTAGAAGTCTCGTGACTGCTCTGGTCGTTATGGGTAGCGCCTGAGAAGACGTGTTTAAAACCAATAGAAAGTGGCCATGTCAATAACATACCAGCGCCTATTTCATTCCCGGCCTCACTAGTTGATGAGGTGTCGACTGTAGACATAGGGTCTTGAATGATGTTGATTGTAATCATATCACGACCAATGGTAGTGAAAGTGCTTCGATTGATTACATTGCCTGTCGAATCAGAAAGTATCGAAGACCCTATCTCAGGTACATCAGTGCCCTTTTCTTTCTCCATGATAGTTTTCCTTGAGATGTGATAATTCCAAATAACCACAAATATCGTCCCAATGACTTTTCGTCTCACGGTATTTTGAATCAGGAAATACGAAAAGGGGGCGCCGTTTCTGTATGTCTTGTTCCCGTTCTGATTTTTCATTAATCTTTTCCTACCTCGACTGGAAATGACTGACGAATACGCGTACTATAAATCCAATCTTGTACTGTTCAAATGCAATAAAGAATCAATTAATCATCGTCCGAACCTTCCTCGTCCTCACGCAGCTCCCTCAACTTGGACACCAACGCCTGTCCCTCTGCATCCTGGATATCAGCATACATGTCCAATGGAAATTTCACGGCCAGGATGGCCCTGAACAGCCACTGCGCCTTGATTTCCGCATATGGTCCACCTCTATCAGGGAACCAGACATCAGGACGGTACCACGACCATCTCGCTTCACATGACAAATTTGGAAATCTCTTGAGAGAAGAAAGACATGGGAAACAGACTCACTCGGAAGTGTGCAAAACTGTAACGAAAGGCCCGGTAAGACCCTCTCGTGACGGTATCGTGTTCGTGGTCAAGATCGTCCACGCTAATCGACACGCTGTATATATGCGATATACAGATTTACCAAAACCTGGAATTTGGGAAGTAGGAAAGCTAGTGCCAAAAAAAACAAAAACAAAAACCGAAACATCAACAACCAAATCCCATTGAAGTCCAGAAACACCGACTGACCTGGACTTGGATCCCCCACCAGAGGTGGTCCTGCCCTAGGTTGCGTTGTCGAACAGGAACGTGAGCGTGCTGGACACTATTATGGTTCAGTTGCACCGGGCCATTGCGACGAATCTACCGCGTGGTGATGCTGAGGATACGGAGTGCGTCTCCGTTGGACGATGGTGTCCCAGAACACGGTCATGTGGAACACGTTAGAGTATGGGATCACGAACTGCGCGACTTTGCTTGGGCCGACGTAGGTGTCTAGGTTGGGGAGTAAGATGTATGGGAAGACGTCCGAAACGAGCCGGAGGAGGTCGACTCGAGTTGGCGGTTGGATGACGAGGTCGCGGACAGACGAGTGAGACTCAAGGAAGGGTACGAGATGGGGAGAGTACGAGAGGGAGCATTGGAGTACAAAATGTAAAGCTTTTGCGTAATTAGTATTTATAAATTTATAAACAAGTGCCTACAACGTGTCCGTTGTATTACTAATTACTAATACAACATTCCTCTAATATCATGGTAAGCTCTGTTGATTCACGTAGCGTGTTGGTATGCTTAAAATGAAATCAGGTTGTACTGGCTGCATCTATCTGCACCAAGGGCGGCAAGCGTATGTTTTCCTTTTCGCTCAATTCACCACATTTGTATCTGACTACCTGCAGCCGTCATTTCTCGCCAGTTCCGCGACATGACACGCACAAGGATCGAATCGCTCCTCGCATCATTTCCAAAACTCATCCCCACGAATACCCAACATACGAGCGTCGAAACTACCGACGTCCGCTACGTGTATCAACCGCTAGAAGACCTCTACATTTTACTCATCACAAACAAAGCATCGAATATTCTGCAAGACATAGATACACTCCATCTATTTGCACGAGTAGTCTCGGATATTTGCAGAAGCACAGATGAGCGGGAGATTCTGAAGAACGCGTTTGGGCTATTGGGTGCCTTTGACGAAATAGTCAGCTTGGGTTATCGGGAACAAATAAATTTGATGCAAGTCAGAAGTATACTGGAGATGGAAAGTCACGAGGAAAAAATACAGGAGATCATCGCCAGGGTGAGTTTACACCACTGGTGTCAAGTACGACAGATCTAACTGGTTTCATAGAACAAGGAAGCTGAAGCTAAAGAGGAACTCAAACGGCGTGCAAAGCAACTGGAGATGCAACGCCGCGAACAACAGCGACGTACCGCTGGTGCAGGCGGCGGAAGCTACATTGGCGGAGGCATCACAGGCTATTCACCCGTAGCTCGCTTTGATGCCCCAGAGCCTGTCACTCGTATCACAACTGCATCTCCAGTCACTACGTCTCCCCGTGCTCCTGCTTTCAAAGGATCCGGCATGAAGCTAGGTGCGAAAAAAACAAAGCAAGCGGAGTTCTTGGATGCTTTGGGTGGCGAAGCTGTTGTACCCAGCCCCGAGATATCAGCACCTCAAACACCTGTAGCAGCCCCGGAACTAACATTGCAAAAGACGAGCGAACGTGGCAGTCTACCAGAGGTTTCACCCGACAGGTAAGTGAATGCATGTACATATCCAATCGGGTTTGCTAATCGATTGTCAGTGTCCATATCGTAATTAAAGAGACAGTTTCTCTCTCGCTGCTCCGCGGCGTACAGTCGATGGAACTCAAGGGCGAAATGATCCTTGTGATCTCAGATGCGGCTTTATCTCATATCAAACTGACGCTGGAACCACTTTCAGCCGATTTTGGTAATAGCTTACAGTTCAAGCAGCATCCAAATGTTTCCAAGTTTGCCCCGGGACAAGAACGCGTCATCGCGTTGAAGGATCCATCAAAAGCGTTCCCGGTCAACACGAATGTGGCTGTGCTCAAATGGAGATATGCTGGCACAGATGAAAGCAATGTACCATTGTCAAGTACGTACTAAAGGCTTGGTCCAAATCTTAGGAAATATTTTGACTAAAGATTGATTCTAGTCACTTGTTGGCCTTCTCCGAACAACGATGGAACGTGCGAGGTCAGCATGGAGTACGAGCTTGAAAACGAAAGCATCACTTTGTATGACGTGGTTATTTTGATTCCCCTACCGTAAGTGTACGCAAGTCGTGATGATGATTAACTTATCCAATCATTTTAGGGACGGATCATACCCCACAGTCAGCTCCCATAGTGGCGAATGGGCGCTTGACGCATCGTCGCATTCTTTTGCGTGGACAATTCCTGTGATATCGTCATCGGACGAAAGTCGGTCGGGTTCACTGGTGTTTACGGTCAATGGAGATGACGCGGGAGTGTTTTTCCCCGTCAAAGTGTCGTTCACGGGGCAGGGAAGTCTGGCTGGGGTGAATGTCGCGTCTGCCAAAAAGATTGATGGGGAAGATGATGCGGCGTTTTCTGTAGATGCGTATGTTACGGTGGAAAAGTACCAGGTTGTGTAAAATGTAAATTCTGTTGCATAATAGGCTTGTCATGAGTTTACTCCCTTCCACGACCAGCTCTCCTTCAACGTCCCGGTACTTAACGCCATTCCTCGGATCGTCCATATCCTCCTGCCCTCCAGAGCTACTCGATGAAATAGTCCATTACTTGTCTTCATCGGAACTTCTCGCTCTCTGTCTGACCTCCAAGCAACTTTATCCCGTCGCGCTCCGTTTACTCTACCGTGTCATCCCCCTCTCAACGCCTTCCCAAGGCGTCAAATGCTGCAAATCTCTTCTGAGCCGGCAGCTGGCTGCGTTCTCCGTTCGCCGCTTATCAATGTACGTCTGTCTACATACGAATCTGTCCGGCCAACGGTTGACCAGCTTATTCTTTACCACTCTTATCGTCCCTGAACGTGTTCAGAGATTTCCTGGCGCGCCATCTTTCCCAAAACTTCTTTAGGCTCATTGCAAGCGCGCTAAGGCACACGATATACCTCGAATCACTTGACATCTCCAATGCCCTCCCACTCCTGGTCCTCCTCCGCGCAAACCCGTTCTCAAATCTCAAGCAATGCTCCCTCCCGTACTCTCCCCATCTCGTACCCTTCCTTGAGTCTCACTCGTCTATCCGCGACCTCGTCATCCAACCGCCAACTCGAGTCGACCTCCTCCGGCTCGTTTCGGACGTCTTCCCGTACATCTTACTCCCCAACCTAGACACCTACGTTGGCCCAAGCAAAGTCGCGCAGTTCGTGATCCCGTACTCTAACGTGTTCCACATGACTGTGTTCTGGGACTTGGATCCCCCACCAAAGGTGGTCCTGCCCTCGTTTGCGTTGTCGAGCAGGAACGTGAGCGTGCTGGACAATATTGTAATTCAGTGGGACCGGGAGCTGTTTACGGCCATTGCGACAAATTTACCGCGTGTGGTGATGCTGAGGATACGGAACGCGTCTCCGTTGGACGATGATGTCCAGGTCAGTCGGTGTCTCTGGACTCGAACGGGATTTGGTTGTTGATGTTTCGGTTTTTGTTTTTTGCCTTAGCCTTTTCTCGATCACATCGAGTTGTTACTTCCCAAATTCCAGGTTTTGGTGAATCTGGGTGTATCGCATATATACAGCGTGTCGATTAGCGTGGACGATCTTGACCACGAGCACGATACCGTCACAAGATGGGGTCTTATCGTGCCTTCGTTACAGTTTTGCACACTTCCGAGTGAGTGTATTTCCTATGTCTTTCTTCTCTGAAGAAATTTCGAAATTAATGGAGTTTGTCAGGTGGAACGAGATGGTCGCGGTACCGTCCTGATGCTTGGTTCCCAGATAGAGGTGGACCATATGCAGAAACCAAGGCGCAGTGGCTGTTCAGGGCCATCCTGGCCGTGAAATTCCCATTGGACATGTATGCTGATATACAGGACGCAGAGGGACAGGCGTTGGTGTCCAAGTTGAGGGAGCTGCGTGATAGAGGAGTCGAGTATCCTGTGCTGGTGCTTGGCGACTCTTATTCATTGGAAGAGGCTGTTAGCAATCAGATGATGGGGGGTCCAGGGAGCGGGAGTGAAGGTGGAAATGATGCTGTCCTTACTGTGGATCATTTTAGTACGACGGACGAGGAAGGCTCGGACGATGATTAATTGATTCCTAATTGCATTCAACAGTCCTAGTAAAAGTTAGTACGCGTATTTGCTATTTCTAAGGTAGCAAAAGACTAATCATAAGAACGGGAACGGGGAACTGTAAGATGTCTAAGTTAAAGACCGTGTTTCGGATCGGGTCCCGATAAGCCACGATATTTGTGGCTGTTTGGCATTATTGCATCTCACTCGCAAAGGAAATCACACATGGAGAAAGAAGAGAAGGTCACTGATGTCCCTGAGATAGGCTCTTCAATACTTTCTGGTTCGACAGGCACTGTAATCAATCAAAGCACCTTCAATAGCATTGGTCGTGATGTGATTATCAACATCATTAAAGGCCCCACGCCTACGGTTGACGCGTCATCAAAGGCTGAGGCTGGGGAGGTGATCAAATAGTGGATGCTGGTATGTTATCGGAACAGCCACTGTCCAATACTATTGGTTCTAAAAGTCTTACCCTCAGGCGGCCCCCGTAACAACAAGAGCAGTCACGAGTCTTCCAAGAGACACAGAAGTGCTGACTATCAAGCTGGTAGGGTCTTTACCTTTCAAGATATTTATACTTAATCTAATACAAAGACCATGCTCGTATTGTTCAAGTTGCAACATCTGCTGTAATTTGACTTTCCCTGCATTGATCATATCGCAGAATATGTCATTCATCATTGCCTGGAAGGTTGCCAGAGATTTGGTCAGCCCAAAAGACATTACTACTGGTTCAAATGAACCTTCTGGGGTAGTGAATGCTGCTTCCACTCATCTCCTTCCTTGATCCATACATTATTATAACCCCATCTAAGATCTAACTTGGTGAAGTATTTTGCACTCCCTGCTTGATCCACAAGCTCTGATATCAGCAGTAGTGGGTAGTTATTTTTAACCGTCCACTTATTTAGGTAACAGTAGTCCTGTACCATTTGTTCCTTTCCATCCTTCTTGCTTACAAAGAAGATGGGTGATGTTTGTGGTGATTTCTCAGATATACCCTTTTGCTAGCTGATCATCCACAAAGTTTTGTACTTCTTGTAGCTCATCTGGGGATAAGGGGTAGACTTTCCCTTTCCTGGGCTGGTAGCCTGGTTTGCTATCAATTGCATGATCCCAAGGCTTTCTAGCTGGCATGTGCTCTGATGCTCCTTTCTCAAAGATTTTGAGGTATTGATGATACTGTTTAGGTACCATCTCTTTTGCCATGAGTTTTGCCATTTCTTGTACATGTACTATTGATCTGGCCTTTGGTCCAGCAGACATAGAGGGAAACACTGGTAAAAATGGGTATTTGTCCCCATATTTGTACTGGCCTGGGTGTTTCATTTGTTCTATGTACATGAGGTGCTTCTCACTTTCCTCTTTTTCTTCAAGCCAATGCACAAAGTCTAGCTCCTTTTCCTGTTCCCACAGGTACATATTCTAGGACATGCCAATGTTCTGCTGATTGGACCTTCTGCTCCTGCTTCTTGGTCCATTCCCTCTGCCTATGTCCACAGCTTCATGGACAATGTGTCAATTTGACCTGACCAGTCTCCCAATTAATTTCCAGGTTGTGTTTTCATAACCATGTAGATCTAATGATCATGTTGGTCTTTCCTAGCTTGAAAATTTCAAAAGTAGCTCACTCCTTATGCCCTTGGTAAGATAGAAGAAGATCAATCTCATGGGTGATCATTCCTCCTTCATTATTGGTTCTGTCCACATTCCAAACTTGGATGGGATGTTCCAAGGGTATGAGCTTGAAGCTGTCACGATTCGACGGTTTCATGTCACAATGGGTGACATGCATGATGGAAAGGCGCCCATGGCAAGCGCCCTAGCTTATATCAGCAGGACATGTGGATAAGGGGAGGCAGACATGAGGGGGCCATGAGGCGAGGGGTATATAGTAGTAGTAGGAGCCTGAGAACCCCCAGGCTCTTGATAGTCACTGTCGTAGACAGAGCTACAGAGTTTCTTTCTTTTTTCCTTGTTCCTCTGGTTGTGCGACCTGGTCTACCGACCTCGTAACATAATCAAGAGCCTTACAAGATCACCTCACACAACGTATCAACTACCGACTGCGACAACGACCGCTATGCCAGCATTACAGGCAATTCAGAGCTCAGGCGCTAACAGTGCAACCACTCAGGGCGTCGTCGATGCAACAGTCAAAGCCGCTCAGCAGAGCGCATCAGTCAATGGATCCGGTATGGAATCCGTTTCTATTTCTTTTTCACAGGTCACAGGTACTCAGGCAACAAAACTGCGCTCAGTGCGAGTGCCATCCTGCCCCGGGATAGTGGGTCAGGGGGAATGGCAGCTGGCGCAGCGGAAGAGGGTGGGAAAACACCCGAAGACAACGCATGGGGGTGTCGTGTATCAAGGATGCACAGTGTCAGGACACCAATCACGTATCGGGGCTAGTTCCCTGAGCACGAGGACACCTGACCAAAGACCTGGGCACCATCCCCATGTGTCACTTGATGGATGTAAATCAAAGAGTTCTGCGGGGGTGCAGGCCGATCGTGCCAAGTTGACCCTGAGAACAGGTGGAAACCCCTCTGATGACATCCCCGTAAGGGCGTCTCAGCGGATGAACAGGAAGACCTCTTGCGTCAGATTGGTGTGGGATCTGAGCAAGTCGGAGTTTTTATTACAGGGGCTCATTGAGAGCCGTATTGAAGATGAATGGCGCGCACGAGAAAACGCTAACTACGCACAATGGCAAGCCTATGAACAGAGACGGCTTGCACGACTGGCACGTCAACCAGTCCCTGCCAACCACAACATGCATGTGTGTAGGTGGATCGTCGACAAGGCCATGGAGCGCCGTAGGCACAAGGCTGAGGAGACACGCCGTCTTCTTGCCGAGGCCGACAGAGTGGCTCGGGCCAAGCAGATCGATGCGTGGGAGGCACTACTCAAGGAGCGCAAGGAACGTGACGAGGCGGCGCGTCTCGAAAGAGAAAAGGCGCAGGCTACACGTGTCCGAGAAAGGGCACAGAAGGCGCATCAGATTAGGCCGGTAGTACCAAAGAAGGCAGTGGAGGTTAAGCCCTTGACACCGGCAGTCACAACACTAAGCGGGACTAAGGCGGTTCCAAATTTTAGGTACACGGCCGACGAGTTGGTTGGCAGGTTTATCCCAAAGGCTAGTTGGGATAACAAATGAAAATCCGCAGTGGCGTTATACGAGCAGGTGTATGCCAAATACGACGAGATGATCAACCGGCTGGAGAACATGCCGGGTGTTCATATTGAGCTGGGCGACCAGGAGCAGTCGCTCTACAACAGGGTCCATATGCAAAAGAGTAACAAGTGGATCCGTGATGAGAAGTTGAAGTGGTCCCAGTCCACTTTCATCAATTTGAAGAAAGTCGGAGGACAGGGATTTGACAACGAGCAAAATCTGGTATTCGAAATCGAATTGGATTTCCAGGTTTTGGCGAGCTATGTTTGACGTGCATTTGATTGCACACAAAGAGATTTAGTACTGGTGGGCCGTCATTGGCATCTATCGCAGAAAGCCATGAACAGGCTGGTTCATGCGCTCAACAGAAACATAAAGAACTCGGCGCACTACCTGCAAGTTCAACGCTATGACCCATTGAGGATGACGAAACCACGTAATATGGTGCCGCCCCCAACACCAAAAGAATATGAAGGAAAAGGAGAGCTCGACGGCACCGTTGGGCTCAGCTTAACCATGTTCCTACGGGAAATGGGAGAAGAGTCGCTAAAAGAGCAACGTACTCGTACGAAGGAATGGAGGAAGACAGTGGAAACGGTCTTCCCTGGTCCAGCAAGAACCAAAGCGGATTTTGCAAAAACCAAACGAACCGCGAGGATGTCAGTCAAAATCCCGAAGCACATGATCCGTGGATGGTGTTATCTACGGTTATTCAAGAGGGAATTTTGGGACAAGTTTGAATGGCCCAAATACCCCATGTTATACAACATTTCCACTTGGGAGATCGAAATGCGGGACGAGACAACATGGTTCAAATTACAAGATGGACCAGAGCAGGGAATTTTCCACGTAGTGTTGGCGCAACCTGAAGAGGTTGACAACATCAACACGTACACGTGGAAAGATATCGACAAGCTGACTCACTGGAGTGTGGGTCCAGGATGGAGGACAGTGCGCTTAGGCGCAGAACCCGACGAAAGAGTGGTGTACCCCCGATGAGTATTACAGGACGTGACAAACGTCAATATCCAACAAAGGTCACCAGTAGAGCGGGAGTGGGGAGAACATGAGTTCAGCATCAGGTGGCTGGATGACATTCCCCAGTATGAGATCAACGTGGCGGATTGGATCAGCCGTGTACAACAGTGGGACGGTTACGCACTCCCACAGCGAGGTCACATGAATATTTCACCGACGACCCCAGGGTACTGTTATTTATGGATGTTCAAACCGCAGTACTGGTTGAGTTTCGCATGGAAGGCAAATCCTTCATGGGTAGAGATATCTCTCTACGAGAAGGACATGCGAAACGAGGAGATTCATGTGTCGGTGTCTTACAACTGACGACGGCAGATCTACCACGTAGAAAAGGATGAAGAGTGGGGTTCCCCAGCACGCAAAGTATGGAAATGGTTCGGACCCGATCATCGTCGAGTGGGGTTCACGGTCACCGACGCATTTGTGTCGGCAATTCTCATGCTGGTTACTGCCTACATAGCAGTATTTGGGACAACAGCAGAAAACGCCACATGGGAAGCACGCTTGGACAATGATCATAGAAACCGGGTCAGACCATTCGCGGAAGGAATAGGTACTGTAGCGGAAATGCTGTTCCATCCGACTAGAGAGGAGACTGCTCCAGCTGTTAAGTTGGATATGCCCAACTATTACAAAGGGCAACCGGAATTAATTGCCAATTGGCTGAGAAGTATGGCAATATATTTCCACTTAACAAAACAATGGACGGTCTCGCGACAAGTAACTATGTCACTACAGCGTATCCGGGGGGGATCAGCCAACCACGCAGGGAACTGGGCAGGAGTCAAGCTCCAACAGATATTGGAGAACGCGTTGGAGCATGAGGAGCGGAAGACGCTAGGAACCTGGAGAGCAGGAACCACCTTAGCACAAGAACGACATGGAATAGTGTCGTTGTTAGACGGAGTAGAGAGCGTCGAACAAGCGGCGTTCGTACATAAGCCACCTTTTACAAGCTGGCAGGAGTTCGATACGGAAGCACGAGAGTTCTTCCTGACGATGGAAACCCGAGATGATGCAATTCGCAAAATCCAGGGGTTACAGCAGGGGAAGCGCAATGTAGAGGACTACATTGTCGACTTCCAAGGATTAGCTCAACTCACGGGCTATAATGAGATTGCGCTCATTGCGCAATTTAGGAGAGGATTACATCCCCAGCTAGGGCTGAGGATCGTTGAAACAGGAGCGCCGGGAGATGGGACCACTACAGGGGATTTGGACAAGTGGTACACAAAGGCAATGGAGTTGAATAAGGCTTGGCGGGATGCCAAGAAATTTTACAACGTAAATCCAGGGCAAGGGTCGCACCAACCCCAGGCATCGACAGTGAGGACGCAGGGGACCCATAACAGGGTTTCACCAACACCTGCAACTCGGACTGGTGGAGCAACGCAAGGGCCACCACCAGCAGCAGCCACAACGTCGAGTGCCAGGGACCCCAACGCCATGGATGTAGATAGGAAGAAGAGCACCATCGTGTGCTATAACTGCGGAAAGATGGGACACATCAGCAGAGACTGTAAAAGTCCCAAGAATTGGAAGGGAAAGACCCGTGTGCGGGAGATGGGATGGAAAGAGTGGCTGGACAATGCCACTGAAGATGACAAGAAGGCCATTAGTGAGGCCTTGGGTTTTTGAAGTGGCCAACCGGAAATCATCCCGACCGGAAGGCCTGTAGTACTAGTTCGACCTCATGTAATAATAGCCATGCTGTTACAATTCTCTTTTCCCTTGTTAATAGACTACATTCCCATTATTACAAACCCATAGTTATGCTTGGACGTTATCTCCTTTAATAGCTACCTTCACCTTTCCTTTTCTAGATAGCTATGCTCTTTCCCCTTATATTCCTATTGTTCTCTTAACGTATATAAACCCCTCTCATGTACTGTAGTTCTTAGTTCCAACTTAGTTGAATCTTATCCATAACCTTGAACTGCTCTTTTGCTCGTCGCCTCAATCGCTCTCCTCGCTCTCTCTCTCTAGCCTTTGTCATCAGTCAGACTTAGTGCCTAGAACCCTCGTCCAGTGATTAGGAACAGACCGAGACTCTGTTTGTTGCTGTAGACTTGGACGCTGAACGACAGTTGTGGACATCGACCATAACATAAGTTGGAACTCAGGACTAGCTCAGGGTATCATCCCTAGCCGACACCATTGAGACCCGCAGCTCTCAGGAACAACCCCCTAAACGGATCCGTCACCTATAAGGGGAAATACTACCTTGAACGACGAGAAGTTTTTCTCTACCAACGAACCTGGTACTTTGTTACAGAAGGACAGAAACGAAACGAACCAGTCCCAAACAAATACTTTTCAGGAGACTTCTACTCAGGAGTATCTGAATTCGATTTACCCGATCAAATCTACCTAGACTGGGGTAGTGAAATACAAGGAGAACTGCTCTACCTTGTCAAGGAACCAGAAAACAACCCAGGAAGGACTCTCTACAGAAGATTCTTTAGAGACAGCAACCGACACGGAATCACAGCTAGCCTTTTAGCAGAGTGGGAGGAATTACTATGAATTGAACAAGCCAAGCTTGAGGAAAACCCGTTTGATACAGATTACTCGAAACAAAGACCACCCCCATCTCCGAAAACCAGAACCCCAAGTAGAACCCCTACTCCAGAACCGAAACCGATCACCAGAACACCAACCCCTGAACCACCGATCAACCCCGAACCACCGATTACTCCTGAACCAAGAATGGTGTCTGAAACCAGTGCTAGCTCTAAAGGAGATATCAAACCGCAGCCTATACGACCTTTTACAGGCAAACGAATCGAAGCAAGGTCATTTTTAGGACAGCTTGAGGACTACTTTACCCTCAATGAACAGAACTATGAAGGAAAAGATGAGAAGAAAGTTAGATATGCGCTTGTGTGCATGGGACCAGAATTAGACGACTGGAAAACGATTATCCGAAGCGAACTGAATGACAATAGAGGCAGTACCACAGCCACGTTCAAATGGAGCAACTATGAAGCATTTGAAACACGTTTCATCAATGACTGGGGAGAAGTCAACAGTGCCCTTCGAGCCCTGAACAATCTATCCAAATTAAGAGTTGGAAATGGCGTTTCAGTCCCAGAATACATCAGAAAATTTTGCATGGACATAGGAACCTCTGGACTCACTGGAATACCTGCTCAGTTGCAGGCATTCGTCAAAGGACTGCCATTAGAACTTGCTAGAACAATCTTACAGGACCAAAGAAAGATCAAAACGATGCAAGAAGCCTATGATAAGGCCGAGGATCACCATAACACTTGGGACATGACAGGACAAGGAAACAGGAGAACCAATGATGGATCTGGAACACGTTTCAATCGAAACAATAACAACCGATCTGGAACAATCAGAGCTATAAATACCACGATCCCTAGCCGATTGACAGAT
This sequence comes from Amanita rimosa, assembly GCA_023014395.1. NCBI lineage: Eukaryota > Fungi > Basidiomycota > Agaricomycetes > Agaricales > Amanitaceae > Amanita > Amanita rimosa. The sequence continues at coordinate 108,249 of JAEBUO010000026.1, read as the reverse complement.
GATCAAAAAGAGGAATACCGAAAGACTGGCAAGTGTTTCAGATGTGGAACACAGGGACACATCTCCAGGAACTGCCCGAAACACAATGATGCGTCTTCATCCAGGTCTTCTTACCAGAATAAGGCAGTCCGTTCCATCACTGAGGAACAACAGAAGGAAGAAGACGAACCAGCAAAGAAAATTAGAGCCATCTTTTCAGCAATGTCTACTGAAGAGAAGAATGCCCTCTTAAACGAATTTGAAAACGAGGGTTTTTAGTTAGGAAGCGTCACTCAGCGGTTGGCCCTTCCTTATTATCGAGATCTGAACAGTTAGCACTTGATTCTGTAATAGTATTATCCAACAATGACAAGCGCATTTCATTAACTATCAAATCGACCGATTTACCCGCTGGAACATCTGCCCTAATCGATTGTGGAGCAGAAGGAAATTTCGTAGACAAAGGAGCAGTAAAGGAGCTCAGGAAAGAACGACTTAAGAAACCAATTAAAGTCAGAAACGCAGATGGAACAGTAAATGTGAAAGGAATGATCACACATCGGACCAAGATATGCTATACGATCGAAGGACAACAGTTTATCAATTGGTTCTGGATCACTAAACTAGGCGATCAATGAATGATCCTAGGGATACCTTGGTTGGAAGAGAATAACCCGATTATCAACTGGCAAGAGAAAACTCTGAAAATTGAAGATCCGGACACATCGCCAAAAGCAATTTGGCAGCTAGCCCTTGACTCCCAGCAATGGGGTGAAGATGACTACTGGATCAGAGTTAAAACATCGGCATCACAGGAATTAGAACATAGGCTAAAGAAAGACAAACCATCTACCACTCTACCGACAGAGTATGAGGAATGGCGCACCATCTTTGACAAAAAGGCGTCAGAACGCTTCCCATCCAGTCGACCGTGGGATCACGCAATCAACACGAAAGAAGGCTTTGTCCCGAAGGCTAGTAAGCTCTACCCTCTATCCATCAAAGAACAAGGGCTGCTAGACGAATGGATTGATGAACAGCTCAAGAAAGGATACATTAAACCATCTACATCACCACAGGCATCACCATTCTTCTTTGTAGCAAAGAAAGAAAGCGGAGCACTCCGACCCTGTCAGGATTATTGATATCTCAATGAATGGACCGTCAAAAACGCATATCCCCTTCCCTTAGTTTCCGATCTCATGACTAAACTATGAGGCGCCAAGTACTTCACCAAACTAGACCTCCGATGGGGATACAACAATGTTCGCATCAAAAAGGGAGATGAATGGAAAGCGGCCTTTATCACCAATCAAGGACTCTATGAACCTACAGTGATGTTCTTTGGATTATGCAACTCGCTGTCAACCTTTCAAACTATGATGAACGAATACTTTAAGGATATGATCAATGAAGGATGGTTAGTCATCTACATGGATGACATGCTAATCTGCACAGAATCACTAGAACAACTGGAAGAGCGGACAAAACAGATTTTACAACGGTTACAAGATAACAATCTATTCCTGAAATTAGAAAAATGCAAGTTCGCCACACAGGAAGTTGAATTCTTAGGAATGATCATTACCCCTGGACGCATTCAGATGGATCCAATAAAGTTAGCAGGAATCGCCGATTGGCCAGTCCCTACCACAGTCAAATAGGTCCGATCCTTCCTCGGATTTGGGAATTTTTACCGACGTTTCATTGGAAACTTTGCTGCAATCGCTAAACCGCTCACCGACCTCACTAAGAAAGCTGAACCATTTGAATGGACTACAGAACGAAACAATGCTTTCGAAATACTAAAGAAACGATTCGCATCTATGCCAGTATTATTAATGCCGGATCCTACTCGACCCTTTATCCTTCAGACCGATGCATCAAATAAGGTGATAGGAGCAGTACTGAAACAAGCAGATGAAACAGGATCTCTGCACCCCTGTGGATTTATTTCACATGCATTAACACAAACGGAACAGAATTACCAGATCTACGATCGAGAACTCTTGGCAATCATCAAAGGATTGATGACTTGGCGACATCTACTGCATGGATCACCCCACACTACTATAGTGCACTGCGACCACAAGAATTTGTCCTACTATCAAACGGCCCAACGCTTAACACCCAGACAAGCTAGATGGTCATCCTTATTATCAGAATTTGACCTACGTATTGAGCACGTCCCCGGCACAAAAATGTTTGAAGCGGATGCCCTATCCCGACGCCCTGATCATATGGGAAACAGTGAATTACAAGAAGATGTCATAGTCCTACCGGAAGATCGTTTTATTTGTCTTATTGCAGAAGATCTGGTCACGGAAATTCAAAAGGCAATGTCAAAAGATGATTTTGGATGAATTCTAATTGAGGTTATCACCGCGCATCGCGCTCCACCGATCAAATCGAACATACAGGATTGGTCTTATACAAACGGCATTGTTCACTATCTTGGGAAAACCTATATCCCTGACCAGGACGGATTACGAACCAGATTGATTAAAGAAACACATGAAGCACGAACATCTGGTCACCCTGGATGATTAAAGACCCTTGAACTCCTTAAGCGTGACTACTGGTGGCCCGGAATGTTCAAACATGTCAGAGAATGGATAGAAGGATGCGCCCTCTGCCAGCAGATGAAAATTAACACACACCCAAACGTACCAGCCCTTCACCCAATTCCGTCGAAAGCAACCTGCCCATTTCAACAAGTAACCCTTGATTTCATTACCGACCTACCCCTTTCTGATGGTTTCGACTCGATCCTGGTCACAGTGGACCACGGTCTTACAAAGGGGGTAATTTTCACACCTTGCAAGAAGACAATCGACGCTTTAGGCACAGCAGAACTCTACGTCTCCGAAATTTTCAAACAGTTTGGCCTACCAGATGTCTTAATTTCAGATCGAGGACCACAGTTCTCCGCAAAAGTATTTCAAGAAATACAAAAAGCACTAGGAATCGACCATAGAATGAGCACAGCCTATCATCCTCAGACTGATGGGGAAACAGAACGAGTCAACCAGGAACTAGAAGTCTATCTCCAAATGTTCTGTTCCAATGAACCGCATCTATGGAAACCGCTTCTCCCAATAGCTGAGTTTGCTCACAATAACCGACATCACGACACGATCAAAACTTCTCCATTCAGACTAATGTATGGAACGGACCCTGTTGCGCTTCCCACAGCTACTACGCGAATGACCACACCAGCAGCAGAGGAGCGCCTTCAGTTCCTAAGGAAAGCCAGAGAAGAAGCGCTAGCAGCACATGAGCTAGCAAGACAACTAGTGGCAAGACGATGCAAGGACAAAGCAATACGATTTGAAAAGGGTACCAAAGTATGGCTTGAAAACCGAAATCTTCACATACCATATCAGTCCAGAAAGCTAGCACCAAAACGAGAAGGACCCTTCGAAATCGAACAAGTGATGGGACCAGTAACGTACAAATTGAAACTCCCGAAACAGTGGCGCATTCACCCTGTGTTTCATGCGTCACTCCTTACCCCATATAGGAAAGCCAGAGAAGAAGTGCTAGCAGCACATGAGCTAGCAAGACAACTAGTGGCAAGACGACGCAAGGACAAAGCAATACGATTTGAAAAGGGTACCAAAGTATGGCTTGAAAACCGAAATCTTCACATACCATATCAGTCCAGAAAGCTAGCACCAAAACGAGAAGGACCCTTCAAAATCGAACAAGTGATGGGACCAGTAACGTACAAATTGAAACTCCCGAAACAATGGCGCATTCACCCTGTGTTTCATGCGTCACTCCTTACCCCGTACAGGGAAACGACTGCGCACGGCCCGAATTATGTGAAACCACCCCCTGATCTCGTAAATGGACAAGAGGAATTCGAGGTAGAGGCAATTTTAGCCCATAGGAAACGAGGCACAGGCTACCATTACCTAGTTAAATGGAAAGGCTACGGATCGAACGATAACTCTTGGGAACCTGCTCGCAATCTTGCAAATGCCACTGATATCCTATCAGAATATCAACAACGCCGACACCTCTGAACCATGACGCGATATAGAAACCGCCACGTCTTGAAACAGAATTACCACTATACAAAACGGAACTGCTTGACACTCTCTCGATACACTATAGCTCTCAAAGAAAAGACCGTTTATACCCATATACAATACCTTCCCCTCCAACACGCTCTGAGAGCACCGACCCCACCAGGAAAACTTACCCGAACTATGGCATTAGTCACACGATACTATCGCACCCCTCGACTTGATCACCGTCACCAAAAGAATCCTTCAGGGATAACGGAATTCCCCTGCAATGATGTCCAGAATTATCTTCCCAAGTACCACGACCTAAGATTTTCAACCGACGATCTACCTCCCTACAATAAGGACCCACCGGCCTACCAACTTTTAGCCATCAAAAGCAATAATGTTTATGAAAGCACTCATGGAAGATTGATTTGCCCAGAAGAGTATAAGCAAATGGATGAAATCACTAAACAAACACGGGAGTGTAGCGCACAGATCTGGTTAATTAGCCGAGGAATCAGAATACCAGGAAGGCCTCACATTCTCATGGAAGACATCCTTGATGAACTTGATTACTTGTCTAATGCAATGGCACAGGTGATAGTGGATATCATTAGGCGAATCAGAAGGTTCCTAGTTACGCCGACAACGGCACCAGGGATTGAACATTTAAATTCATTAGCCAGGTTCATCAGGGAAGAACGAGAACTCCTCACTGACCCTGCAATCGAAGACCCATTAGACACAGAAAATTGGGGCTCCGACACGGAAATCGGCGACCTGGAATACATATAAACTCTCAGATATCATCACCTGATGACAATAATCGCATTACACCACCATGTTCACCTTCTTCGCCCTCACTGCCTATTTCACCACCCTCCTCCTCCTCTCCTGCGCTCATTGGCGCATCGACGAAGCAACCGCCACCCTCTCGCCCTTTATCGCCGTCCCGGACCTCCCGCTAGAGGTCTTCATTGAAAATACTACCGTTGTCCACTTCGAGGACGACGACTTACATGTTCACCTGGCCGCCTTACTTCCCCAGGTACACCCCGACGACCACCATCTTCCCCACTTTGCTCAATATATCAAACGAAATACCATGCTCACCATCGTCGCAGATGCCCTTGCCGCCGCCACCTGTTCTATAACCAACCTATCCTCCGCCACTGACAACCTTGCCGCCCTCACTCTTACCATCGACCCACATGAAATGACTTATGAGGAACGTGACTCCTTCCTATGCAATGCTCAAAATTTGCATCGTGCTGCCAAAGCGCTCAAATGGAAAGTAGAAACGTCAACAAAAGAACTCGACAATGCTGTCAAATGGGCAGAATCTAGGACGGACCATGGCTGGACAACCTCTGGTTGGTAGAAGTCGGTGACTTCTCGCATACAAAGGGGGTAATGTTACAATTCTCTTTTCCCTTTTGTTAACGGACTACATTTACTTGTTATAAACCCATAGTTACGCTTGGACGTTATCTCCTTTGGTAGCTACTTTCATCTTTCCTTTCCTAGATAGCTATGCTCTTTCCCCTTATATTCTTATTGTTCTCTTAACGTATATAAACCCCTCTCATGTACCATAGTTCTTTAGTTCCAACTTAGTCAAATCTTATCCATAACTTGAATGCTCTTTTGCTCGTCGCCTCAACCGCTCTCCTCGCTCTCTCTCTCTAGCCTTCGTCATCGTCAGACTTAGTGCCTAGAACCCTCGTCCAGTGATTGGGAACAGACCGAGACTCTGTTTGTCACTGTAGACTTGGACGCTGAACGACATTGTGGACATCGACCGTAACAAAAATGGCTCACTTCATACCCACATCAGAAGAGACATCCGCTCAAGGATTGGCCAGTTTATTTAGAGATTACATTTGGAAATTACATGGACTCCCCAAATCAATTATCTCAGATAGAGGTCCACAATTCACAGCACAAATGATGAAGGAGTTAAATCAAATGCTGGGGATTTCAACGGACTTGTCCACTGTGTTCCATCTGCAAACTGATGGACAAACGGAAAGGATGAATCAGGACTTAGAACAGTTCCTGAGGATCTTTGTAGACCATAGACAAGACAATTGGTCTGGGTGGCTGTCTATTGCTGAATTCAGCTACAATAATAAAATACAGGCATCAACAAAGCAGACACCATTTTTCATAAATTACGGAAAACATCCATGAATGGGAATAGAGCCTAGATGAGAGGGAAGTCATCTGGCAGCAGAGGAGTTTGCTCAAAAAATGAAAGAAATACATGAGGAAACCCAAGCTGCTCTTTGAAAATTGCAGGATGAGATGAAGTTATATGCAGATCAACATCAGTCAGACATTCCTAAATACAAAGTTGGTGATAAAGTATGGTTGTCAACCAAGGATCTGCGGTTGACAGACCAGCCAACCAGGAAACTGGCAGAACAATGGATTGGTCCATATCCAATCAAGAGAATTATTTTGTCAAATGCTGTTGAATTGGACCTTCCCTTCTCACAACAAATACACCCAGTTGTGAATGTGTCCAGAATACGTCCTTGGAAACGACCAATGAGAGGGCAAAAGGCTCAACCACCTCCTCCAATAGAAATTGAAGGAGAGAAGGAATATGAAGTAGAGGAAGTATTGGATGTACAATTAAAAAGGAACAAGTTGGAATATCTGGTCAGGTGGAAAGGATACACTGCAGAACATAATTCCTGGAAACCAAAGGACAATTTGAGAAATGCAAAAAGGAAAATAAAACACTTTTATGATAAAAACCCCAGAGCTATCAGAAGGCTTGACAAGACCACCTTTGATGGATTAGCTTTCAAAACTTATGAAAATTTCACTGAATCCTCAGACAAAGCTGTGTCCTGAATCAATATCAATGCAGTAGCACCAGCTGCAGAATGGGAATGTAATTGGCAAAAATGGAAAGGCAAACAGGGTCTGGAAACCTTAGCAGAACCAGGAGACAAAAAGGGACCATGTACTTGTAACATGTGTCTTTGACAACAGTTGCATGATATAGTGCAACACACTGAAACAACTAAACAGAAACTCCAAGCCAAGTATGCTATGCCAGAAACACCGCCGTCATGACCATTGTCACCCATTATCGAAGAAGTAGAGGATGACGATTCATTATCCATGATAGAGCGCAATGTGCTGAACAATGATGATGAAATTTAAATTTGTCTAGGAAGCCAAATTCTAAAAAGGGGGTACTGTCATGACTGACTGAAAACTTTGTTTTTCACCAAGTCATTTTATATTCATTTTCTTCTTAATTTATATAATACTGGCTGACTAAGCAAGCACCTATCAGTCAGTGCTTAGATAACAGATAGGGATTAGATAAGATTACATAGCAGATCACGGCAAGGATGAGTCAATGCCCTGACTCATTGCACAGCCATGCACAGTGCCCCACTGTTACCTTGTGTAGTATACACACAGACCATGTACTCAGGTATATAAGAAGTGCAACTAGCACCCAGAGTCCTCAGCTGAGTTCTCTCGGGTTTCATCCCTTCCTCACTCCTCTACCTCTACAGTCTACTGAGTGGGGCCCTGAGTTGTCTCGATGAAGGGTTCCTGATATTAAGGAATTCTTGACGATGTTTGTCAATCACTGGCAGGATAATTGGAGTGATTGGCTTGCTGTGGCTCAGTTTTGCCACAATGATTGCATACATTCATCCACAGGGTTTTCACCATTCTTCATGAACTATGGGCATCATCCAAACAAGGGAATGAATCCATTATACCAACCAAGAACAATTGCCATGGAGGAACTAGTCAAGGAAGTCAAGGACATTCATGCCAAGGCCAAGGCCGCACTTGAAAAAACTGCTGAGTCAATGAAGAAGTGGTGGGATGTGCATAAAGTACTGGCACAACAATATCAACTGGGTGATAAGGTATATCTCAGCACAGAGAATTTACCAATGCTTCAGGCAACTAAGAAGCTGGGTGGTAAATTTGCGGGTCCCTTAGAAGTGGTTGAGAAAGTCGGCAAGTCCACATACTGGCTGCATGGAAAATTTATAACATCTTCAACAAAGTACTCCTGAAGCCTTATCTTGCTCCAGAATTCCCCAACCAAATCGAAAAGATTGCCAAACAAAAGGAGGCGCAGATGGTTGAGGAATCAGAGGATGATGAGTACAAAGTAGAAGAGGTCATGGACAGTAGAGTCAGCAGATGAAACAGTGGTTGACTGGAGTATCTGGTCAAGTGGAAAAATTATCCTGTGAAAGAATCTACATGGGAACCTGCTGAAAACCTTGCCAATGTTAAGAAAGAGGTTCAGACATTCCACAGACAAAATCCTAGCACACCGTGGTGGTTGGCAATGGTGGATTTATGGTTTAAAAACTGGCATAACTATATGGATACTAAGGCTCCCAAGTGGTTGTTTGGTTGGGAAGATGGCAAATTTGAGTGTGACTACCTCAAGAGATTAAAACAGAATTGGCAACAGTGGAAAGGCAACCGCAAACTCATTTACACTGAACCCAACACAGAAGGGGCATTCTCAAGAGACCTTGAGTGCAGTGGGCCAGTTAAACCCACGCTTAATTCCCCTAGGCAGACCAAAGCATGACTTCCTGGGATGTGAAGTCTTGAGGAGGAGGTCATGTTACGATATGGACATTTTTCTCTATTTTTCTCTATTTTATTCAGAGGCCTACAGACACACAACAAGATGCAAGCATATGCCAAGGGATCCCTATCCATATATGGCAGGAAGGTTATGTAACCCAGGGTGGCTATATGATCAAGGCCATCAGGGGATATTGGGTGAAACAGTGTTCACAGGAAGGGACTGGGAGTCTGGATGGATCCAGACAGGTCTGGGAGGTGGGCCTAGGTATGGTTGCTGCGCATGCATAGCCTTAGTGGCCACGCAGACTGTGCACACAGACCAATGGCTCAGGTATATAAGGTGTGTGTTCTGTAGGTAGGAGTCCTTAAGACTCTAGATTGTTTCCTCCTTGTAGGTCACAGACTATTGTGTCTAGGCTTCATCTCTATATATCTTTCTCCTCTGAAGCTTGTGATTGTGTATAAGGACTAGTCCTAACACAATCTCCAAAACCAGTTAACCCAACTTCAGGCAAATGCTGCTGAAGCCACCGCAGCTGCAGCACAGCCACCTCCACCACCAGCAAATGTTGTCAATATACCACCAGGGATGGTATTCAATATTCCCTCAAATGGAAATGGCACATCAAAGATTGATGTGGCCAAACCACCAGTGTTCTCAGGCAAGATGTCCAAGGTCAACAACTTTATCAATGCATGTCAGCTGTATTTACAGCTCAAAATGCCAAATGCAGATGATGAAGAGCAGATCTTACTAGTCCTGTCCTATGTATTGGAAGGATTCACAGTAGATTGGCAGGACAATTTACTTGAGGCAATGGCCAATGATGATGATATGGTTTCACAAATGGTGGAAGCCCTTTTTAGGAGAATTAAGAATGAGTTTGGAGACACAGATGAGCAGTCCTCCAAGATCTCAGAATTACACACAATGATACAGGGTTCTAACATGTGTGAGGAGCACATGCAGAAGTTTAAAAAAGTAGCACAAGGTACTGGCTACTTTGGAAGAGCATTAATCAAAGAATTCAAGCACAGCTTGAATAGTGGATTACAGAAACAAATTATGGAATCAGAAATTGTTCTGGATACCATAGAAGAATGGTACTGGTGCACCATTAAACTGGATCGGCAATGGAGGCAAGCAAAAGCTGAGGAGCAGTATTACTCCTCCCAGACCAGTAGATCTGCTAAGAAGAGTGAAGGAGCATCCAAAGGCCTGGATCTGGCAAGAATGGTAGTCCCTGGCCAGCCTAAACCCAGATGGAAATTTGGATCTGGATCAGCGCATTGGGGGCAATTGGGAGCTGGAACCTCCAGGAGTTCAAGTAATATGGCAAATTGGCCCAACTCAAATGCTATGGATGTGGATTGAAATCAATGCCCACCAATCAAATGCTACAAGTGTGGGAAAATAGGACATATTTTGCCAAATTGCAGATCAGGACTCGACATTAGAACAATGACATTTGAAGAGATGAAGGAATTCTTTGAAAAAGGCAAAGAACATTTAAAAGAGCAAGAGGATCAGTGAGTCCCACACTAGATTCTCAAAATCAGTTCTCAGTACTTGATTTGGACTTTACAGTAGGAACAGATGTCTCAGAGAAATCTGAGATGTCTCCACAAGGGGTGATCTCAAAGGTGAAACACTGTGATATAGCACCCAGCACTGAAGGTGTCCCTCCCTGCAAGCATGGCAGAGCAGTTAAATCTGTGCTTAATTCTCCTTTTATACCTCCTACTACAATTACGAGTAAATAGTGCAGAAGCAATATGATATAGCACCTAGTGCTGAAGTTGTAACTGTACAACTGAGAGAACCTAAGGGACATCAACATCTGGTTTGAACTATCAGCCAGAAAGATGAAATTTTCATGGAAGTTGGATTAGAGATGTTGGACACTCATGAGCAAACACAGCAAAGGGCCTTGCTCAATTCAGGTGCCACTGGATTATTTATGAATGCCAAATATGCAAAAGAAAAAGGGTTCAGACTTATTCTGTTAACACATCCCATTCAAGTTTGGAATGTGGATGGTACAAACAATGAAGGAGGGATGATCACCAACAAGGTTGACCTTCTCCTTTCCTTCAAAGGGCATCAGGAATGAGCTACCTTTGAAATTTGCGAATTGGGCAAAACAAATGTAATCATTGGATCTACATGGTTATGAAAGCATAATCCAGAAATCAATTGGCAGACAGGACAAGTAAAATTGACCAGATGCCCATGATCATGTGGACATAGGCAAAGGGAGTGGATGAAACATCGAGAGAAGAAAGTGCACACTGCCAAACATTGGCAGGTGTTACAATACTTGTGGGAACAGGAGAAGGAATTAGATTTTGCCCACTGGCTAGAAGAAAATGAAGAGGAAGATTGGAACCTCACATATCTGGAACAGATGAAACATCCAAGAGAATATAAAAATGGGGATATATACCCATTTTTACCTTTGTTTCCATCAGGATCAGCTGGACCAAAAGCAGGATCGTCCTTATATATACAAGAACTAGCTAAACTTATTGCTAGGGAGATGGTACCTACACAATACCATCAGTATCTTAAAATCTTTGAAAAGAAAGCCTCAGAAAGAATGCCAGTGTGCAAACTGTGGGATCATGCTATTGAAACAAAGCCTGGGTACCAACCAAGAAAGGCTAAAGCATGCCCCTTATCTCCAGATGAGTTGCAGGAAGTATGTAACTTTGCTGATGATCAGTTAAGCAAAGGTTATATACAACCCTCAAAATCACCACAAACATCATTGGTCTTCTTTGTAAGCAAGAAGGATGGAAAAAAGAGAATGGTACAGGATTACTGTTATCTCAATGAATGGACTGTTAAAAATAACTATCCATTACCATTGATATCAGAACTCATTGATTGAGCAGGAAGTGCCAAATACTTCACGAAGTTGGATCTTTGATGGGGTTATAATAACATATGAATTAAAGAAGGAGATGAATGGAAGGCTGCCTTTACAACACAAGAAGGTTCTTTTGAATGTTCTTTGGGCTTGCCAATTCTCTGGCTACCTTCCAAACCATGATGAACAACATTTTCCGAGATATGATCAATCAAGAAAAAGTAATAATCTATATTGATGATATCCTTATCTTTACAAAGACCAAGGAAGAACACAAAAAAATTGTTTTGGAAGTTCTCAAAAAATTGGAAGAAAATGATTTGTATGTTAAACCAGAAAAATGTACATGGTGTGTTGAAGAAGTTGAATTCCTTGGAGTTATTATTGGGGCCAAAGGAATCCAAATGGATACCAGAAAGGTGGATGCTATTGTTCAATGGCCAACACCAACTTGTGTCAAAGATGTGCAGAGATTTTTAGGCTTAGCAAATTACTACTGACAATTTGTCCAAGACTTTGCAAAAATAGCACAACCATTGCATGATTTGGTATGAAACGATAAGGCATGGGAGTGGGCAGAGCCCCAAGAAAAAGTGTTTAAACCCCTAAAAAGATTTTTATGGAACAACCATTATTAGTAGCACCAGACTCAGATCAGAAATTCCACATTGAGTCAGATGCATCTGATTATGCCACAGGAGGTGTTCTTTCTATGCTATGTGACAATGACAAATGGTGACCTGTTGCCTATCTCTCCAAATCCCTTAATGACACTGAACAGAATTATGATGTTCATGATAAAGAAATGCTGGGGATTATGCACTGCCTGGAAACGTGGCAGCATTATTTGGAGGGTGCAAAAGAAACATTTGAAATCTGCACTGATCATAAGAACCTTGAGTATTTCATGGGTGCCAAGAAGCTCAATTGGTGCCAAGCTCACTGGTCTCTTTATGTTAGGAATCCATCCTAACACGTCTTTTTCTTCTTTTTTATCTTACTAGTGGTCTGGGACCACTCTGGGACATCTATACATGATCTGGGATCATGGAAGGGACTATAGGAACACTTCGCATGGGTTAGCGTGTGGGAGTGCTCACTAGAAGATGAGATGATGGTTGGGCCAACCACCTACATATTAGGAAGAAGATCGCAACCCTGGGTGGCAGTGCGCGCGGATCACATCAGCACATCAGTACATCACCCCAATAAGGCATGGGATCAGCAGCAATGCTCAACAGCTTGATATGGCAACAGCAACTCCCTGTTGGGGATTGCAGGAGGCCTGTGAGCAGTATGCCTCATGGAATAGGGCCCAGATGGAGACTGTGAGAGCGCCAGGCTGAGGGGAATGTTCTAGGCCATGGGCGCATGTGGAACTGTCAAGGGCGCACAGCATCGCTAAAGATAGATGAAGTCCAGAAGCAGCACTCAAGGGTCTGGAAGCAGTGTTCAAGCAGTATGAGTCACTGAGGCTGTAGAGGTGCCAGTGGGAAGGGTCACAAGGGGTCTTAGTAGAATAGTATATAAGACCAGCTGTAGGCAGTCTTGGTTCCCCAAGACTTAAGATAGTTTATCTTATGCTCATTGTATGGGCATTAGATTCTGTCTAATGTAGTCTCAATATCATTTCCTTCTCTCTTTCTTATCCTCCTCCTCTCTCTGCAAGGCTTGTGGGTTTGTGTTGAGCATGAGCTCATAACACTTTATCTCAGTTGTTTCAATTTTGTTTTGTTGCACAAGGCAGGGACCTCCATGGGCAAGGCAGATTCTCTGTCCAGGAGGCCAGATCATAAAAAGGGGGTGGATGATGATAACAAAAACATCACCCTTTTGAAGCCTGACTTTTTCAAAATTGCTGCCTTACAGCATGGCCATGTGCTCATTAATAGTTCAGAGAAAGCATTACTGAACAAAATCAGGAAGTCAGAAGCACAAGATGAACAAGTGGTTAAAGCAGTTGAGGCAATGAAGAAAGCTGGTGTGAAAACATTAAACAGCAGAGAATAGCAGTGGGAGCAAGGACTTATCCTTGTTAGGAATCCATCCTAATGCTATTTTCTTTTTTTTTATCCTGCTAGTGGTCTGGGACCACTCTGGGACATCTATACATGATCTGGGATCATGGAAGGGACTATAGGAACACTTTGCGTGGGTTAGCACATGGGAGCACTCACTAGAAGATGAGATGATGGTTGGTTGGACCAATCACCTACATATTAGGAAGGAGATTGCAACCCTGGGTGGCAGTGCGCGCGGATCACATCAGCGCATCAGTATATCACCCCAATAAGGCATGGGATCAGTGGCAATGCTTGACAGCTTGATATGGCAATAGCAACTCCCTGTTGGGGATCATGGGAGGCCTGTGAGCAGTATGCCTCATGGAATAGGGCCCAGATGGAGACTGTGAGAGCGCCAGGCTGAGGGGAAGGTTCTAGGCCATGGGCACATGTGGAACTGTCAAGGGTGCACAGCATCACTAAAGATAGATGAAGTCCAGAAGCAGTGCTCAAGGGTCTGGAAGCAGTGCTCAAGGGTCTGGAAGCAGTGCTCAAGGGTCTGGAAGCAGCGCTCAAGCAGTATGAGTCACTGAGGCTGTAGAGGTGCCAGTGGGAAGGGTTGCAAGGGGTCTTAGTAGAATAGTATATAAGACCAGCTGTAGGTAGTCTTGGTTCCCCAAGACTTAAGATAGTTTATCTTATGCTCATTGTATGGGCATTAGATTCTGTCTAATGTAGTCTTAATATCATTTCCTTCTCTTATTCTTATCCTTCTCCTCTCTCTGCGAGGCTTGTGGGTTGGTGTTGAGCATGAGCTCGTAACAATCCTCTGGCAAGGAAAAGTCTATGTGCCAAAAGACAAAAATTTACAGATGGAGATAGTCTGTTTACACCATGATACACCCATTGCAGGACATGGAGGACAATGGAAGATGATTGAACTCATCACAAGAAATTTTTGGTGGCCTGGAATCACCAAGTATATTAAAAAATACATTAGTGTCATGACTGACTGAAAAGTTTTGGCTTTTTCACTAAGTCATTTCTCTTTTATTATTTATTTTCTCTCTGTATTATATAAACACATGCTGACTAAGCAGGTGCCTATCGCTTGGCGCTTAGATAAATAAGTAAATAAGATACTGGGACACGGCATTGATGACTCCTTACTATTACTACATGCGCAGTTGTCTTACTCATACACATACTATATTTAGAGTAGGGTTTAGGGTAGTGCACAGACCACCTGTTGTAGTATATAAAGAGTGCAATCCAGCACCCCAGAGTTCTCTCAGGTTCATTCCCTCCTCTCCTCTCCTCTCCTCAGTTCTCTGTTGGGGCTCCTAGGCTCACACCAGGGGTTCCTGATAGTAGAACTCGACTACTCCTCTAGCAGCCCCAACACTTGATATAGTCGGACCACAGGCTTAAGTGGATGAGAACTGGGGGATCACACAGTTGTATGCCAACTATAAAATTGCAGTACTGGTTGCCAGACACTGCTAAAAACTGCGCACTTGTGGCTCTGCATTGCAGCCATAAACTAGCTTTGCATTACATTCCCAGTCTACACAAACTGAAGAACCTAACCCAGTTGATAGGGTTACCTGTGCACAGGAGACCAGTGCCAGACTAATCACACAATACATGATTCATATCCAGGGACCACCCTCACCAGCGCCCTGGCACATTAAATTGCCCTGGTCTAGGCCTCTGGAGGCTATAGTAATAGTTATGTAAATACATTTTCACCCTACCCCTTGAGAGTAGCCACCACTTGGTCACACACTCTTGAGAAAGGCCCACACCTGTACAGTGTAGCAGCAACTGGACAACTGTTTGGACCCCATTTAGATAGACCCTTTAATTAAATAAAAACCAGTAGTCAGTAAAGTAAATTGTAGCACTGCAGGGGTGGTTGCAGACGCTGAGTGCACGTTTCAGCCCTGGCGCATTAAATTGCCCTGGTCTAGGCCTCTGAAGGCTATAGTAATAGTTATGTAAATACATTTTCACCCTACCCCTTGAGAGTAGCCACCACTTGGTCACACACTCTTGAGAAAGGCCCACACCTGTACAGTGTAGTGGCAACTGGACAACCATTTGGACCCCATTTAGATAGACCCTTTAATTAAATAAAAACCAGTAGTCAGTAAAGTAAATTGTAGCACTGCAGGGGTGGTTGCAGACACTGAGTGCACGTTTCCATATCTACGTTCCCAAGTAGGTGACAGGCCAAGACCTCCCTCACCTTTACGTACAAGATAGGAGATAACAGTAATGATACTTTTTGGGACGCCGTCACTGGTGATCTTGATCCAAATGACACAGGTTTTAGTTCATCAGAAGGAGAATCATCATCATCATCATCATCATCACATTCAACAAACTCTATCACAGAGGAACCACATCAGTGGGAAGCAGCACCGTTTCCCATCCTATTACCTAATCCAGCAACCCTAAATCCTAACCTACTTTTCAACTCCGACACTGATTTCATTGGAGAACCCACACCACTGTTTTCATCACCTCCACCCCACTTACACCACCACCTACATTGCCACTGCCACAGTATCACAGTATGGCGGCACCCCAAGAAATGACATCAGCAGAACTGCTGAATCTCCTCAATGCACAAGCTGCAACCATCCAAGCCCTCCAAAACCAGCTGACACAGCTACAAACAAATGCAGCACAAGCCGCCACAGCTGCAGCAGCACACACACCTCCACCTGCCAACATTGTTAACATACCACCAGGGACAGTATTCAATATTCCTGGAACCAGTAATGGCAGATCATCTAGAATAGATGTAGCCAAACCTCCAGTCTTCTCTGGAAAAATGTCAGAAGTGACAAATTTCATTAACACATGCCGACTTTACATTCAATTAAAGATGCCAGAATCTGATGAGGAGGAACGGATCTTGTTGATCATCTCGTACATGACAGAGGTGTTACGAGCTCACGCTCAACACAAACCCACAAGCCTTGCAGAGAAGGGAGGAGGATAAGAACATAGAGAAGGAAATGGTATTGAGACTACATTAGACAGAATCTAATGCCCATACAATGAGCATAAGATAAACTATCTTAAGTCTTGGGGAACCAAGACTACCTACAGCTGGTCTTATATACTATTCTACCAAGACCCCTTGCAACCCTTCCCACTGGCACCTCTACAGCCTCAGTGACTCATACTGCTTGAGTGCTGCTTCCAGACCCTTGAGCACTGCTTCTGGACTTCATCTATCTTTAGCGATGCTGTGCGCCCTTGACAGCTCCACATGCGCCCATGGCCTAGAACCTTCCCCTCAGCCTGGCGCTCCCACAGTCTCCACCTGAGCCCTATTCCATGAGGCATACTTGCTCACAGGCCTCCTGCGATCCCCAACAGGGAGTTGCTATTGCCATATCAAGCTGTCGAGCATTGCCGCTGATCTCATGCCTTATTGGGGTGATATACTGATGCGCTGATGTGATCCGCGCGCACTGCCACCCAGGGTTGCGATCTCTTTCCTAGTATGTAGGTGGTTGGCCCAACCAACCATTGTCTTGTCTTCTAGTGAGCGCTCCCATGCGCTAACCCACGCGAAGTGTTCCTATAGTCCCTCCCATGATCCCAGATCATGTATAGATGTCCCAGAGTGGTCCCAGACCACTAGCAAGATAAAAGAAGAAAAAGATGCATTAGGATGGATTCCTAACAAGAGGGCTTTGCTGCAGATTGGAAGGACAATCTGTTGGAACAGATGGCCAATGACGAAGAAGGAATTCCACAAATGGCAGAACAATTATTTAGACAGATCAGAAGGGATTTTGGTGACACTGATGAGCAGTCATCAAAGATCTCGGAGATGCAGACCATGACACAAGGGTCCAGCATGTGTGAGGAGCATGTGCAAAAATTTAAAAAGGTATGTATCATGAGGCACCGGATACCTGGGAAGAGCTCTTATCGAAGAGTTCAAACGAAGTTTGAATACTGGACTCCAGAAAAGAATAATGGAGGCCGACAAGGTACCTGAGACCATTGAAGGATGGTACCAGAAAGCAGTGAGATTAGATCGCCAATGGAGACAGGCAAAAGCCGAGAAGTACTACTCCTTGCAGACCAGTAACTCTGCCGATAGGAGTGAAGGAGCATCCAAAGGCCTGGATACGGCAAAGCCCGTAGCCCCTGGCCAGGGATCAGCAAGTCAGGGATGATTGGGAGCTCAAGCCTTGGTGAGTTCAAGTAGTATGGCAAATCAGCCAGACCCTAATGCAATGGACATCGATCAGAATCAAAGACCACCTCTCAGATGTTACAAATGTGGCAAGATCGGACACATTTCTAGAAACTGCAGATCAGGACTCAATATTCGCACAATGACATTTGACAAAATGAAGGAGTACTTCAAGAAAGGAGAAGAAAATTTAAAAGAGGAAGAGAGTCAGTAGGTCCCATACTGGACTCTTGAAATAGATACACTGTATTAGCTAAATTGGTAGATAGTGCACAGCCCCTTGATATAGCGCCTAGTGCTGACCGGGCTGATGCAAGGACAATCTCAGAAGTCTCAAGGACTTCTGAGATGTTCCCACAAGAGGCAAACTCCCAGGTGAAACACCATGATATAGCACATGGCACTGAAAGTGTCACTCCCAAGGAGCGCGGCAGGGCGGTAAAACCTGTGCTTAATTCCTCATTACCAAATACAGTAGTACAAGCATCTACAAAGGGACAAAAAGATGTAAAAGGAAAGCAGCATGATATAGTGCCTAGCGCTGAAACTGCTTGTCCAAAAAGAGTGTTGAAAAAAGGAGAAAAGGACTTTGTAATTAGGTCAATAGGACGGAAGGACAAGATCTTGATGGAAATCAGGTTGGAAAGGTTGGACACACATGAGCAAACTCAACAAACCGCATTGCTTGATTCAGGAGCAACTGGGTTGTTCATGCATGCCGCATATGCAAAAAGGATGGGCTTCAAGCATATACCCTTAGAATGTCCCATTCAAGTTCAGAATGTGGATGGAACCAATAATGAAGGAGGAATGATCACCCACAAGGTTGATCTCCTCTTATCTTATCAAGGGCACAAAGAGCAAGCTACCTTTGAAATATGCGAGCTAGGAAAAACCAATGTAATCATTGGGTCAACATGGTTATGAAAACATAACCCTGAAATCAATTGGGAGATTGGTCAAGTCAAATTGACATGTTGTCCACGAAGCTGTGGACATAGACAAAGGGAGGGGACCAAGAAGCGGGAACAGAAGGTCCAATCAGCAGAACACTGGCGTGTTCTGGAATACCTGTGGGAACAGGAAAAGGAATTAGACTTCACACATTGGCTCGAAGAAAAGGAGGAGAGTGAGAAGCATCTCACATACATAGAACAGATGAAACACCCAAGTCAATATAAGTATGGGGATAAATACCCATTCTTACCAGTGTTTCCCTCTGCATCTGTTGGACCAAAGGCTGGGTCAATAAAACATTTACAAGAATTGGCAAAACTCACAGCTAAGGAGATGGTACCTAAACAGTATCACCAGTACCTCAAAATCTTTGAGAAGGGAGCATCAGAGTGCATGCCAGCTAGGAAGCCTTGGGATCACGCAATTGATACCAAACCAGGCTACCAGCCCAGAAAAGGGAAAGTCTATCCCCTATCCCCAGATGAGCTGCAGGAAGTACGGAACTTTGTGGATGATCAATTAGCCAAAGGGTATATTTGACCCTCTAAATCACCACAAATGTCACCTGTCTTCTTTGTAAGCAAGAAAGATGGGAAGAAGTGGATGGTTCAGGACTACCGATACCTGAACAAGTGGACAGTTAAAAATAACTACCCGTTTCCACTAATATCTGAGCTTGTAGATCAAGCAGGGAATGCCAAGTACTTCACTAAGCTAGACCTTAGATGGGGTTATAATAACATACGAATCAAAGAAGGCGATGAATGGAAAGCTGCATTCACTACCCCAGAAGGTTCTTTTGAACTGGTAGCAATGTTCTTTGGGCTGACCAACTCACCAGCCACATTCCAAGCAATGATGAATGATATATTCTGCAATATGATCAATGCAGGAAAAGTCATTGTGTACATTGACAATATACTCATCTTTACCAAAACAAAAGAGGAGCATGATGCAATCGTACAACAAGTCTTGCAATGATTGGAAGAAAATGATTTGTATGTAAAACCAGAGAAATGTGTTTGGTGCATAGAAGAAGTTGAATTCTTGGGAGTCGTCCTGGGACCCAAGGGAATTCAAATGGATACAAAGAAGGTCGAAGCTATTATTAGCTGGCCCACCCCTTCATGTGTCAAAGATGTACAAAGGTTCCTAGGCCTTGCCAATTACTATAGGCACTTTGTACAAGACTTCACAAAAATTGCACAACCATTACATGATCTGGTCAGAAAAGAAAAAACATGGGAGTGGATGGAGGTCCAAGATAAGGCTTTCAAAAGCCTAAAAAAGATATTTACAGAGCAACCCTTGCTAGTCACTCCAGATTTGGACAGAAAGTTCAGGGTAGAGTCAGATGCATCCAATTATGCTACGGGTGGCATTTTATCTATGCTCTGCACAGATGATAAATGGAGGCCCATGGCCTACCTATCAAAGTCTGAGTGCAATTATGATGTCCATGACAAAGAAATGCTAGGCATTATGCATTGCCTGGAAACATGGCATCACTACTTGGAGGGAGCACATGAACAGTTCGAAATTTGGACTGATCACAAGAATCTTGAGTACTTTATGAGTGCAAAGAAGTTAAATCGCAGACAGGCTAGATGGGCCTTGTACCTAAGTTGATTCAATTTTGTCTTGCACCATAAAGCAGGTGTTACCATGGGAAAGGCCGACTCTCTGTCCAGGAGGCCAGACCATAGAAAGGGGGTGGATGATGACAACAAGGACGTCACACTCCTCAAACCAGATTTTTTCCAAATTGCAGCACTACATCACAGACATGTATTCATTCATACCTCAGAGAAGGAATTATTAAACAAAATTTGATGTTCTGAAGCACATGACGAAGCAGTAGTGAAAGCAGTAGAAGCCATGAAAAAAGCTGGTGTTAAAACACTAAATGCTCGAGAATGGGAAATGGAGCAGGGACTTATCCTCTGGCAAGGAAAAGTCTATGTACCTAAGGATGAGAAGTTGCGGATGGAGATAGTCTGCTTACACCATGATATGCCCATTGCTGGACATGGAGGACAGTGGAAGATGATTGAACTTGTCACAAGAAATTACTGGTGGCCTGGGATCACCAGATTTATTAAAAAATATGTTAGTGGGTGTGACAAGTGTCAGCAAAACAAGAATTTCCCAGAGCCACCAGCCGGAAAGTTAATGCCAAATTTGGCACCAGCTCAACCCTGGACACACATTTCAGCAGACTTCATTACCAAACTACCAGAATCGCATGGTCATAATGCAATCTTAGTAGTATGTGATAGGATGTCCAAAATGGCACATTTCATTCCCACATCAGAGGAAACTTCAGCTCAAGGGTTAGCCATGCTATTCAGGGACCATGTTTGGAAACTCCATGGACTCCCTGAGTCTATAATCTCAGATCGTGGTCCACAGTTTGCCACGCAAATGATGAAGGAGCTAAATCAAATGCTGGGCATTAGTACAGATTTGTCCACAGCATTCCACCCACAGACAGATGGACAAACAGAGCGAATGAATCAGGACCTGGAACAATACCTGAGGATCTTCATAGACCATAGACAGGAAACTTGGTCTGGATGGTTGGCAATTGCTGAATTCAGCTACAACAACAAAATTCAGACCTCCACCAAACAGACACTGTTCTTTGTCAATTATGGCAAACACCCTCGAATGGGAATCAAGCCGAGAAGGGAAGGAAGTCACCCAGCAGCATCAGAGTTTGCTCAAAAAATGAAGGAAATTCATGAGGAAACTCAGGCCACCTTACTAAAATCACAAGGTGACATGAAGC
This sequence comes from Amanita rimosa, assembly GCA_023014395.1. NCBI lineage: Eukaryota > Fungi > Basidiomycota > Agaricomycetes > Agaricales > Amanitaceae > Amanita > Amanita rimosa. The sequence goes on along the minus strand of JAEBUO010000026.1, from coordinate 86,800 downwards.
TGTACACAGATAGACATCAATCAGATGCACCAGAGTACAAAGTTGGAGACAAAGTCTGGTTGTCAACAAAAGACTTGAGGTTGACAGGACGGCCAACCAGGAAACTGGTGGAAAGATGGATTGGGCCATACCCAATCAAGAAAATAGTGTCACAAAATGCAGTAGAGCTGGACCTACCCTTTTCTCAACAGATCCATCCTGTGGTAAACGTATCAAGGATACACTTGTGGAAACAACCAATGAAAGGACAAAAAGTGCAACCCCCACCACCAATTGAAATAGACAGAGAAAAAGAATATAAGGTGGAAGAAATAATAGATGTAAGATTAAAAAGGAATAAAATGGAGTACTTGGTTAGGTGGAAAGGATATACTGCTGAGCATAACTCCTGGGAACCACTAGACAACCTACAAAACACAAAAAGGAAAATAAAAAACTTCTACAATAGAAACCCCAGAGCAATCAGAAGGCTTGACAAAGCAACCTTTGATGGGTTGACTTTCAGACCCTACAAAAACTTTACACAATCCTCGGACAAAGTAGTGTCCAAAATCAATGTTAATGCAGTAGCACCAGCTGCAAAATGGGAACAAAACTGGCAAAAGTGGAAAAAATGAAAGGGACTAGACACCCTTATGGAGCCAGGAGATGCAGAAGGGCCATGCCAATGCAACATGTGCCTATGTCAATTGCATGATATAGCACCTCACCCTGAAACAATTGAAGATCTCGCCCCACCTTCCCGCCCACTCTCACCCATAATTGAGGAAATAGAGGAACCATCTATGATAGAGCACATTGTGCTGAAAGATGATAAAGAAGTTTAAATTTGTCTGGAAGTCAAATCCTAAAAAGGGGGTACTGTCATGACCGACTGAAAAGCTTTGGCTTTTTCACTAAGTCATTTCTCTTTTATTATTTATTTTCTCTCTGTATTATATAAACACATGCTGACTAAGCAGGTGCCTATTGCTTGGTGCTTAGATAAATAAGTAGATAAGATACCGGGACATGGCATTGATGACTCCTTACTATTACTACATGTGCAGTTGTCTTACTCATACACATACTATATTTAGAGTAGGGCTTAGGGTAGTGCACAGACCACCTGTCGTAGTATATAAAGAGTGCAATCCAGCACCCCAGAGTCCTCAGTTGAGTTCTCTTGGGTTTATTCCCTCCTCTCCTCTCCTCTCCTCAGTTCTCTGTTGGGGCTCCTAGGCGTCATGCCAGGGGGTTCCTGATAATTAGTGGATGTGACAAATGCCAGCAGAATAAGAATTTCCCTGAGCCTCCAGCTGGAAAGTTAATGCCAAATTCAGCACCAGCAAGGCCTTGGACACATATTTCTGCTGATTTTATTACAAAGTTACCAGAATCACATGGTCATAATGTGACATTGGTGGTTTGTGACCAAATGTCCAAGATGGCACACTTCATACCCACGTCAGAAGAAATGTCAGTGCAAGGACTGGCAATGCTATTCAGGGATTACATTTGGAAATTACATGGACTCCCAGAATCAATTATCTTGGATAGAGGTCTGCAATTTGCAGCACAAATGATGAAGGAGTTAAATCAGATGTTGGGAATATCAACAGACTTGTCCACTGCATTCCATCTGCAAACTGATGGACAAACTGAAAAGATGAATCAGGATTTGGAACAATTCCTGAGAATCTTTGTAGACCATAGACAAGAAGATTGGTCTGAATGGCTGTCTATTGCCAAATTCAGCTACAATAACAAAATACAGGCATCTACAAAACAGACACCATTTCTTGTGAACTACAGAAAACATCCACAAATGGGAATAGAGCCCAGAAGGGAGGGAAGTCATCCTGCAGCAGAGGAGTTTGCTCAAAAAATGAAGGAGATACATGAGGAAACACAAGCTGCCCTTTGTAAATCACAGGATGAGATGAAATTGTATGCAGATTGGCATCGGTCAGAAGTCCCTGAATACAAAGTTGGAGATAAAGTATGGTTGTCAACAAAAGATCTGTGGTTGACAGGAAGACCAACTAGGAAATTGGCAGAACAATGGATCAGTCCATATCCCATTAAGAAAATTATTTCATCCAATGCAGTGGAGTTAGACCTGCCATTTTTGCAACAAATACACCCAGTTGTAAATGTGTCCAGAATATGTCCTTGGAAATGACCAATGAGAGGACAAAAGGCCCAGCCACCTCCTCCAATAGAAATTGAAGGAGAAAAAGAATATGAGGTAGAAGAAGTTTTGGATGTACAATTAAAAAGAAATAAGTTGGAATATCTGGTCAGGTGGAAAGGATACACCACAGAACATAATTCATGGGAACCAAGGGATAATCTAAAAAATGCAAAAAGGAAAATAAAACACTTCTATGATAAAAACCCTGGAGCTATCAGACAGCTTGACAAGGCAACCTTTGATGGGTGAGCTTTCAAGACATATGAAAATTTCACACAATCCTTGGACCAAGCAGTGTCCAGAATCAATATTAATGCAGTAGCACCAGCTGCAGAATGGGAATGCAATTGGAAAAAATGGAAAGGGAAAAAAGGCTTGGAAACCTTTGCAGAGTCAGGAGATGAAAAAGGACCATGTACTTGTAACATGTGTCTACAACAACAACAGTTGCATGATATAGTGCAATGCACTAAAGCAACCACAGAAAAACTCCAGGCCAAATATTTTACACCTCACACATCACCTTCCTGTCCCTTATCACCCATTATTGAAGAACTAGAGGATGACAAATCATTATCCATGATAGAGCACAATGTGCTGAAAGATAATGATGAAAATTAAATTTGTCTAGGAAGCCAAATTCTAAAAAGGGGGTACTGTCATGACTGACTGAGAACAAAGTTTTCACTAAGTCATTTTATATTCATTTTCTTCTTTATTATATAACACTGGCTGACTAACCAAGTGTCTATCAGTCCACACTTAGATAATAGATAGGGATTAGATAAGAATACATACCAGATCACAGCAAGGATGAGTCAACATCATGACTCATTGCACAGCCATGCACAGCATGCACAGTGCCTGCCATTACCTCATGTAGTGTATGCACAGAACATGTACCTAGGTACATAAGATGTGCAACTAGCACCCAGAGTCCTCAGCCAAGTTCTCTCAGGTTTCATCCCTTCTCTACATCCTCCCTACTAAAGTCTACTAGAGTGGGGCCCTGAATTGTCTCAATGAAGGGTTCCTGATAGAAAGTGCTGAATGAAGCAGAACAGAATTATGAGATCTACGACAAGGAGATGTTGGCAGTTATGCATGCATTTTACAAGTGGTCTCATTATCTAAAAGGCACCAAGGAACAGGTCGAGGTTTTAACAGATCACCAAAACCTTATGTATTTCTGGAAACTGTAAAATTTAAACTGCAGACAAGCATGATGGGTTACAGACTTACAGGAATTCAACTTTTTCATAAAACACCAGTCTGGGAAATCAAATTCCAAAGCAGATCTGCTGTCAAGGTGAGCTGGACATGAGAAGGGACAGAATGATATACTCCTAAAGGATCATCTGTTTGTAAGGATCTACAATGATGATAGGGCAATTGAGGATATCATCAAGGAAATCCAGAAGGTCTTGGCTAGACAATGTATCAGGAACCCCCCGGCATGATGCCTAGGAGCCCCAACAGAGAAATGAGGAGAGGAGAGGAGAGGAGGGATGAAACCCGAGAGAACTCGACTGAGGACTCTGGGTGCTGAATTGCACTCCTTATATACTACGACAGGTGGTCTGTGCACTACCCTAAGCCCTACTCTAAATATAGTACGGTATGAGTAAGACGACTGCGCATGTAGTAATGGCAATGAGTCATCAGCGCTGGGCTCCGGTATCTTATCTACAGCTTTATCTGAACGCCAAGCAATAGGTGCCTGCTTAATCAGCATATGTTTATAGAAAATAAATAATAAAATGAAAATGACTTAGTGAAAAAGCTGAAGCTTTTCAGTTGGTCATGACAGTACCCCCTTTTTAAGATTTGGCTTCCAGACAAATTTAAACTTCCTCGTCATCTTTCAGTGCATCGTGCTCTATCACAGATGATTCCTCTACTTCCTCGATGATGGGTGAGAGTGGGCGTGAAGGTGGGGTGAGGTCTTCAATTGTTTCAGCGCAAGGCACTATATCATGCGATTGCTGTAGACACATGTTACATTGACATGGTCCTTCCACATCTCCCGGCTCTGTAAGGGTGTCTAACCCCTTTCTTCCTTTCCATTTTTGCCAGTTCTGTTCCCATTTTGCAGCTGGTGCTACTGCATTAACATTGATTTTGGACACTACTTTGTCCAAGGCTTGTGTGAAGTTTTCGTAAGGTCTGAAGGTCAACCCTTTAAAGGTTGTTTTGTCAAGCCTTCTGATTGCTCCGGGGTTTCTATCATAAAAGTTTTTTATTTTTCTTTTTGCATTTTGTAGATTTTCCAATGGTTCCCAGGAGTTGTGCTCAGCGGTGTATCTTTTCCACCTGACCAAGTACTCCATTTTATTCCTCTTCAGTCTTACATCTATTATCTCTTCCACTTCATATTCTTTTTCACTGTCTATCTCAATTGGTGGTGGGGGTTGTGCTTTTTGCCCTTTCATTGGTTGTTTCCAAGGGCGAATTCGTGAGACATTTACCACAGGGTGGATTTGTTGGGAAAAGGGTAGGTCCAGCTCTACTGCATTTGGCGACACTATTTTCTTGATTGGGTATGGGCCAATCCATCTTTCCACCAGTTTTCTAGTTGGTCATCCTGTCAACCTCAAGTCTTTTGTTGACAACCAGGCTTTATCTCCAACTTTATATTCTGGTGCGTCTGATCAGTGTCTATCTGCATATAGCTTCATATCACCCTGCAATTTTAATAAGGCTGCCTGGGTTTCCTCATGAATTTCCTTCATTTTTTGAGCGAACTCTGATGCTGCCAGGTGACTACCTTCCCTTCTCGGTTCTATTCCCATCCTGGGGTGTTTGCCATAGTTGACAAAGAAGGGGGTCTGTTTGGTGGACACCTGAATTTTGTTATTGTAACTAAATTTGGCAATGGCTAACCATCCAGACCACGTTTCTTGTCTATGATCTATGAAAATCCTCAGGTACTGTTCCAAGTCCTGATTCATTTGTTCCGTTTGTCCATCCATTTGTGGATGAAATGCTGTGGACAAGTCTGTGCTGATGCCTAACATTTGATTTAGTTCCTTCATCATTTGTGTGGCAAACTGTGGACCATGATCTGAGATTATAGACTTGGGGAGTCCATGAAGTTTCCAAACATGGTCTCTAAATAATGTGGCTAACCCTTTAGCCGACGTCTCTTCTGATGTAGGGATGAAGTGTGCCATTTTTGACATTTGGTCACAGACTACCAAGATCGCATTGTGACCATGTGATTCTGGTAGTTTTGTGATAAAGTTGGCGGAAATGTGCGTCCAAGGCCTTGCTGGTGCCGAGTTTGGCATTAGCTTTCCAGCAGGAGGCTCTGGGAAATTCTTATTCCATTGGCATTTGTCACATCCACTAATGTAATTTTTAATAAATCTGGTGATTCCAGGCCACCAGTAATTTCTTGTGATGAGTTCAATCATCTTCCACTGTCCTCCATGTCCAGCAATGGGCATATCATGGTGAAGGCAGACTATCTCCATCCGCAGTTTCTCATCTTTAGGTACGTAGACTTTTCCTTGCCAGAGGATAAGTCCTTGTTCCATCTCCCATTCTCGAGCGTTTAGTGTTTTGACACCAGCCTTTTTCATGGCTTCTACTGCCTTTACTACTGCTTCATCACATGCTTCAGAGTGTCGAATTTTGTGTAATAATTCTTTTTCTGAGCTGTGAATGAATACGTGTCCATGCTGTAGTGCAGTGATTCTAAAAAGGTCCGGTTTGAGGAGCATGACATTCTTGTTGTCATCATCCACCCCCTTTTTATGGTCTGGCCTCCTGGACAGAGAATCGGCCTTTCCCATAGTAACACCAGCCTTATGATGCAATACAAAATTAAATTGGCTGAGGTACAATGCCCATCTGGCTTGTCTGCGATTCAACTTCTTTGCACTCATAAAGTACTCGAGGTTTTTGTGATCAGTCCATATCTCGAACTGTTCACGTGCTCCTTCTAGATAGTGACGCCATGTTTCCAGGCAATGCATGATACCTAGCATTTCTTTATCATGAACGTCATAGTTGCGCTCAGTGTCATTGAGTGACTTTGATAGATAGGCCACAGGCCTCCACTTATCATCTTTGCAGAGCATAGATAATATGCCACCCGTAGCATAATCTGATGCATCTGATTCCACCCTGAACTTTCTATCTGAATCTGGAGCTACCAGCAAAGGTTGCTCTGTGAATATCTTTTTTAGGCTTTTGAAAGCCTTATCCTGGACCTCCATCCACTCCCATATTTTTTCTTTTTTGACCAGATCATGTAATAGTCGTGCAATTTTTGCAAAGTCCTGTACAAAGCGCCTATAATAGTTGGCTAAGCCCAAGAACCTTTGTACGTCCTTGACACAAGAAGGGGTGGGCCAGCTAATAATGGCTTCGACCTTCTTCATATCCATCTGGATTCCTTTAGGTCCAAGGACCACCCCTAGGAATTCAACTTCCTCTACACACCATACGCATTTTTCTGGTTTTACATACAGATTGTTTTCTTCCAATTGTTGCAAGACTTGCTGTACAATTGCGTCATGCTCCTCTTTTGTTTTAGTAAAGATGAGTATGTCGTCAATGTACACAATGACTTTTCCTGCGTGGATCATATCGCGGAATATGTCATTCATCATTGCTTGGAATGTGGCCAGCGAGTTGGTCAGCCCAAAGAACATTACTACCAGTTCAAAAGAACCTTCAGGGGTAGTGAATGCAGCTTTCCATTCATCGCCTTCCTTGATCTGTACATTATTATAACCCCACATAAGATCTAGCTTAGTGAAGTATTTGGCAGTGCCTGCTCAGTCTACAAGTTCTGATATTAAGGGCAGTGGATAGTTATTTTTAACCATCCATTCATTCAGGTATCTGTAGTCCTGAACCATCCGCTTCTTTCTGCCCTTCTTGCTTACAAAGAAGACAGGTGATGTTTGTGGTGATTTGGAGGGTCGGATATACCCTTTTGCCAACTGGTCATCCACAAAGTTCTGTACTTCTTGAAGCTCATCTGGGGATAGGGGGTAGACTTTTCCTTTCCGGGGTTGATAGCCTGGTTTGGTATCAATTGCATGATCCCAAGGCTTTCTAGCTGGCATGCGCTCCGATGCTCCATTCTCAAAGATTTTGAGGAATTGGTGGTACTGTTCAGGTACCATCTCTTTGGCTGTGAGTTTTGCCAATTCTCATACATGTCTTATTGATCCAGCCTTGGGTCCGGCGGATGCCAATGGGAACACCAGTAAGAATGGGTATTTATCCCCATACTTGTATTGGCTCGGGTGTTTCATCTGCTCCATGTACGTGAGATGCTTCTCACTTTCCTCTTTCTCTTCGAGCCAATGCGCAAAGTCTAATTCCTTTTCCTGTTCCCACAGGTACTCTAGAACACGCCAGTGTTCCACTGATTGGACCTTTTGCTCCTGCTTCTTGGTCCACTCCTTTTTGCCTATGTCCACAGCTCCATGGACAGCATGTCAATTTGACTTGACCAGTCTCCCAATTGATTTCAGGATTGTGTTTTCATAACCATGTTGATCCAGTGATTACGTTGGTCTTTCCCAGCTCGCATATCTCAAAGGTGGCTTGTTCCTTGTGCCCTTGATAAGATAGAAGAAGATCAACCTCATGGGTGATCATTCCTCCTTCGTTGTTTGTTCCGTCCACATTCCGAACCTGAATTGGACGTTCCAAGGGTATCAATTTGAAACCCATCCTTTTTGTGTACGCAGCATGCATGAATAACCCGGTTGCCCCTGAATCGAGCAATGCGGTTTGTTGGGTTTGTTCATGTGTATCCAACCTTTCCATCCCAATTTCCATCAAGATCTCGTCCTTCCATCCTATTGTCCTTACTAAAAACTCCTTCTCTCCCTTTTTCAACATCCTTTTTAGACAAGCAGTTTCAGCACTAGGCGCTATATCACGCTGCTTTCCTTAAGTCTTTTTGTCCCTTTTTAGATACTTGCACTATTGTATTTGGTAACAAGGAATTAAGCACAGGTTTAGCCGCCCTGCCACACTCCTTGGGAGTGACACTTTCAGCACCGTGCACTATATCAAGGTGTTTCACCTGGGAGGTTGCCTCTTGCGGGAACGTCTCAGAAGTCCTTGAGACTCCCGAGATTGTCCTTGCATCAACCCGGTCAGCGCTAGGCGCTATATCAAGGGGCTGTGCACCATCTAATCTATCTAGTACAGTGTATCTATTATGAGAGTCCAGTACAGGACCTACTGACTCTCTTCCTCTTTTAAATTCTCTTCTCCCTTTTTGAAGTACTCCTTCATTTTGTCAAATGTCATGGTGCGAATATTGAGTCCTGATCTGCAGTTTCTGGAAATGTGTCCAATCTTGCTGCATTTGTAACAACGGAGGGGCGGTCTTTGATTTTGATCAACATCCATTGCATTAGGGTCCGGCCGATTTGCCGTACTACTTGAACTCGCAGAGGCTCCAGCTCCCAATTGTCCCTGACTCGCTGATCCTGATCCGAATCTCCATCGGGGTTTTGGCTGGGCAGGGGCTACCGGCTTCGCCATATCTGGGCCTTTGGATGCTCCTTCACTCCTATTGGCGGAGCTACTGGTCCGCGAGGAGTAATACTTCTCCTCAGCTTTTGCCTGTCTCCACTGGCGATCCAACCTCACTGCTTTCTGGTACCATCCTTCAATGGTTTCAGGTACCTTGTCGGCCTCCATTATCCTTTTTCAGAGTCCGATATTCAGACTGCGTTTGAACTCTTCAATGAGAGCTCTTCCCAGGTATCTGGTGCCTCATGCTACCTTCTTAAACTTTTGCACATGCTCTTCGCACATACTGGACCCTTGCATCATGGTCCGCATTTCCGAGATTTTTGATGACTGCTCATCAGTGTCACCAAAATCCCTTCTGATCTGCCAAAACAATTGTTCCGCTGTTTGTGGAATTCCTTCTTCATCGTTGGCCATTTGCTCTAACAGATTGTCCTTCCAATCTGCAGCAAAGCCTTCCGTCATGTATAAGATGATCAACAAAATCTGCTCCTCCTCGTTGGATTCTGGCATTTTTAATTGAATGTACAGTCTACAAGCGTTGATGAAATTTGTCACTTCAGACATTTTTCCAGAGAAAACTGGCGGTTTGGCTACATCTATTCTAGATGCTCCACTGTTACTGGTTTTGGGAATATTGAATACCGTCCCTGGCAGTATGTTAACAATATTGGCAGGGGGAGGAGTGTGTGCTGCTGCTGCCGCGGCAGCCTGTGCAGCGTTTGTTTGCAGCTGTGTCAGCTGGTTTTGGAGGGCTTGAATGGTTGTGGCTTGCGTGTTGAGGAGATTCAGCAATTCTGCTGATGTCATTTCTTGGGATGCCACCATACTGTGATAGTTTGGTGGTGGTGATGTAGGTGATGGTGTAAGCAGAGGTGGTGGTGATGAAAATGGTGGTGTGGGTTCTCCGATGAAATTGGCGTCAGAGTTGAATAGTAGGTTAGGATTTAATGTGGCTGGGTTTGGTACTAGTATAGGAAACGGTGCTGCTTCCCACTGATGTGGTTCCTCTGTGATAGAGTTTGTTGAATGTGATGATGATGAGGAAGTAGATTCTCCTTCTGATGAACTAAAACCTGCGTCATTTGGATCAAGATCGCCTGTGATGGCATCCCAAAAAGTATCGTTATTGTTTGTATCTCCTATCTTGTACGTAAAGGTGAGGGAGGTCTTGGCCTGTCACCTGCTTGGGAACATAGATATGGAAACGTGCACTCAGGGTCTGCAACCACCCCTGCAGTGCTACAATGTATGATACTGACTACTGGTTTTTATTTTAATTTGAAAGGTCTATCTAAACTGGGTCCAAACGGTTGTCCAGTTGCCACTACACCATACAGGTGTGGGCCTTTCTCAAGAGCGCATGACCAAGTGGCGGCTACTCTCAAGGGGTATGGAAAAGGGTATATATGTAAACTAAAAGTATAGCCTTCAGAGGCCTAGACCAGGGCAATTTAACACACCAGGGGGCTGGTGAGGCTGGTCCCTGGATACAAATCACGTATCGTGTGATTAGTCCAGCACTGGTCTCCTGTGCACAGGTAACCCTATCAACCGGGTTAGGTTCTTTGGTTTGCGTAGACTGGGAATGTAATGCAAAGCTAGTTTAGGGCTGCGATGCAGAGCCACAGGTGCGCAGTTTTGAATGGTGTCTGGCAACCGGTACCACAATTTTATAGTCAGCGTACGACTGTGTGATCCCCCAGTTCTTGTCCACTTAACCCTGTGGTCCAGGTATAACAAGCGTTGGGGCTGCTAGAGGAGTAGTCGAGTTCTACTATCAGGAACCCCCTGGCGTGATGCCTAGGAGCCCCAACAGAGAAACGAGGAGAGGAGAGGAGAGGAGGGATGAAACCCGAGAGAACTCGACTGAGGACTCTGGGTGCTGAATTGCACTCCTTATATACTACGACAGGTGGTCTGTGCACTACCCTAAGCCCTACTCTAAATATAGTACAGTATGAGTAAGATGACTGTGCATGTAGTAATGGCAATGAGTCATCAGCACCGGGCTCCGGTATCTTATCTACAGCTTTATCTGAACGCCAAGCAATAGGCGCCTGCTTAATCAGCATATGTTTATAGAAAATAAATAATAAAATGAAAATGACTTAGTGAAAAAGCTGAAGCTTTTCAGTCAGTCATGACACAATGGGAGAATCAGGTTTGACAGGGCATCAATCAACAAGACCCTGACTTTAAAATTGAAAAGGGATTGGTTGAATGGAAAGGTCAAATTTACATTCCGGCAGATGTGTGGATCAGGGGTGATCTGATTCAGATCCATCATTCCTGGGGACACTCAGGGGTAGTCAAAACTGTGGAAAGCCTTACCCATAATTTCTGGTGGCCACAGATGAGGCAGGACATTGAGCGTTTTATTCAAGGATGTGAAACTTGTCAAAAGGCAAAACCAAACTGACAGCCAAGGGCTGTGCCTCTAGTTCCAAATGAGATCCCCAATGCACCATGGGAAGTAATCTTGGTAGATCTAATCGGACCCTTGCCAGATTCAAAGGAAAATGACATGATCATGGTTGTGGCACAGGAGCATCCATTCTTGGTGATATGTCATCCAAGTCTATGTGGTGTGTGTCGAGCTCAGAAGCATCATCCCTTCGTCCTCCTCATTACTTGAAAAAATCGTCGCCCCTCGCTGTTGTGCCAAGTTCATCATCCATTGATCCCGGCAATTGCCACCTCGCTGTCACCTAGTCACCTAATCATCTCATGGGCTTTAGTTGTGTTTATAGCATTTCGCAGCCTGTTGTATACAACGCGAACATTTACATTATGAAGTGATATTAGAATTACAGCAGTTCATCCAGACGAGTCAAGGTCTATACTCCAATTCAACCTTTTCCTCAATGGGACTTGCACTCTGCTCAATGGGGCTTAAACTCTGCTCAATGGGATTTAAGCTCTGTTCAATGTCTTCCCGAATTTCTTCCATGATAGCATCATCCCCGCCAGCACCCTCCTCGAATGCAGCTCTGTGTTTCTCGAAGTGAGATCCATGATTCCTTAAACCAAATTAGCCACCACTCAATCATAAAATGAACGAAGCCACGTACTCTGGACCAAGAATGGTAATAATAACCACGTAGGCTGCAACAACTCCAATAAAGATCCCTTGCACCTAGAAAAACCAATCAATAACCACTTCGAGCTCCTGGTATTCGATTCCTTACCCTGGCATAGTTGGGAATGCGCTTTCCATTCAAGACTGTAAATTCGTGCGCGGCGCCGGCTAAGTCGCCTCAAAATCAAGAGATGCGATTAAAAGCACATGCGTTTACGTACTTGCTTCGATCTGGGCGGAGGCAGATGAGACCATCTAAAGTCGCAAATTGTGAGACGGCTAGTTAGCATAACGATGATGAGACTCACGTTACCCAACTGATAAGCAACGCCAGGAAAGGTTGCCCTGAAGGCAGGAGGAGACATTTCTGCGAGCTGAATGGGGATCTAATCAATTGTTAATGGATGTGTCGTACCATCAGTTCAAGTTCTTACAACGCCCCAAGCACCTTGAACACCGAATTGAACCCAGAAAGCTCCCGCGGACAAAGCCCCGAACGAAGTAGGAAGAATCCAGAGTGGGATGAATGCTCCAATGAAGATAACGAAGGATCTGTGATGCGCAATAAGCCACAAATTTGCATAGTAAGCAGGTATATCATACACGATCGTCAACCTGCGACCGAGGTATTGACTGAGGTAACCTGCTAGTGCACCCCCTCTAGACGTGGTTAAGATTTCTAACTTTTGCTGCAAGAAGCGACTCACGAAATAGCACCCTATTACGCATGATCAAATTTGTGTTGAATATTATGACACGAAGCCACGTACGCAGTTTCCAATGATCGTCGCAATAGTTGCATCATGCTCAGTAAATCCTTTGGAGGTCTCAAGGTACTTGGGATATAGATCCTGAAATAAATTGTGGTCAGCTCTTGATAAAGACATGACAGCAACGCACTTGAGAGCCATGAGACAGGAAATTGAAGCCTGAGGTAAGGAGTTAGGTATAACATGATGAGTTAAAGGGCGATCCCCTTCCCTGTCATCAGTAACACAGCATAAATGCAAAGCATCCAGTGTGCTTTCAACATTTCCTTCGTCTCCCTTAAGAATACCTTAGTCTTGTCCACATCTGGTGTATTCGCGCGTTCCGCCCCTGCTCGTATAAAAACTTCACTTTCAGGTAGGGCCGCTCGTATCAGGGCCGCAAAACTACTGATGCCGGCAGCACACCAGAACAACGATCTCCAGCCTTCCTTTGCCCGCGGTACTAGCTTTAGGTTGATGCAAGCCGCAAGAAGATATCCCACGGCATAACCTTGCTGTAAAACACCACTAGCAAGACCACGTGCTTCAACAGGCAAATTTTCCAGCGCGGTTGAAGCGGCGAGACCCCAGACACCACCCATTCCAACTCCAAAGAGCGACCTTGCCGCTAGGAATGCAGAATAGGTCTGCACAAAACCCACACCAAGTTCAAGGACACTGATGAGTATAAGATTGGCGACCAATGGCCATCTGCGTCCGTATCGGTCTGAAAGGATGCCGAAAATGAGCTGGCGATGTATCGAGGCTGATCGAGATCATTGGTAGCGGTGAGAAAATGCTGTACGTACTGCACCAGCGGACCGCAAGAGCAAAGTTAAGGTTATCGCTGTCGTCTATCGCAACAATCAGCAATGACTCAAGTCGAAACGTCTAATACCAACGATTTTCGTAGTCTCTACGTTAAACTGGTTTTGCAGAGCATTGACACTCAATGAGACGGAGAAGAAGTCGAGTGCGTCAACACTCCAGGCAATCCAACTAGCGTCTTACGTGAGTTTCATGAGCGTGTTCAATGACGCCAGAGCTTAGTGCTTACCCGCAAAGAAACTGCGCCCATTGCAGCCACGTCAAGCTCTTCAGCACTTGGATTAGCGGCCTCGAATCTTCCTGCACTTGCTTGCGTGGAATTAGATTTCGTAGAAAATATGGCGCCATTAAGGAAGTTGCAGGACGGACCAGAAGGTTGTGTGTTTATATATGACATCAAGATATAGCATGGCAGGGTCCATGCGGGTTGACTTCCGCTTACGGTTAGGAGTTGGGAAAGTGTCGTCAGGGTTTTGTCTCCCCTGCTTCACACGTTGATACGGAACTCTACGGATGTCAGAATATACAAATGGAATGATGCGAGTGCCAAGTCATACCGTAAGAATACTGTACGTGCTAAGTTTTGGTTTCAAACTCCGAAGAGTGATACTAACTAACCATGGTGCCTCTGCTGCTTCGTTTTGCTTCGTCGATTCTTTTTCTTTTTCTCGCCAACATCCTCCCTCTCCTCTGCTTTTCGTTTCAGCCCTGTTGCCTTCACACTTATAATACCTCCGTTTGGCACACGCTCCACATGACTCCTCGCAGCACTCCAATCAAGCGCCCTGTCATCAATAGCATATCTGTTTTTAAAAGCGTCAGAATCATGCGCTGATAATTAAAAGGAGCAACCATCTTTTTTAGATCAAGGGCTTCTATCATGGCACGCTGCTTTTCCCTCATAGCCCTTGTCTCTTCATCACCCGCCTCATCCAGTTCATCTTCCAAGGCCTGACCCACGCCTTTCCACTCTTCCCGTTGCTCAGGTCCATCACCAACTTTCGTCACCTGCACGTTGCTCGGATCTGGCAATTGTCCACTGATCGCTTCTTTTTGGATGTCAATCAAGCGTCTGGTAATCTTTCGCATGACTTTGATAAACATCGCTAAAATCTGAGACGCTGGCAGTTGTAGCTCCTTCTCCACATCGTCCACTTGTTTATGCTGAAGGCCCAGAGCTAATAGGATTGAACTTTGAACAACGCTCAACTTGACATCCCCTCCCAATCTTTCTTGGAAATATATTGAAGCAATTGTAGGCAGAAGGTCAAGTATCACATGGTAATCCACCATGTTGTTGGCGTAGGATTCAAGTCGCTTGAGATCGAATGGAGTGAAATGAACAGCCAATTCCGTGGCTCCGAGCTCTACCTATTAACAATTAAATTCAACTCAGGAATCGATGAACTAACCTCTGTTTAAATTCGTGCCAGTATTAGCGGCCTCTAGAATACTTAGCGCTGTCACACTACCGAACTCGCGGAATTTATATGATAATAAACTTAGGAAACGTCGTCTAAAGTCTGGTGTGGGGTTATCAGCGTCATCCGACAGACGGTAATACTTCGTACCTTTAGCAAATTCTACGAGCCATCCCAATTCACCCTCCTCCGAGCTGTTGAGGCCACGCACCATCACGCACGTATGCTCGCCTGTCAACTCACTGGCAGTCTGCCGCATATAGAGCGGCACATATCCTATCCGCTTCCAGAATCTATGTGTACATTAGTATTGCATCGAGGAGTAAATATAGAAAACATGCACCTCAGAAGCTGTGGAGTCAGTCCGTATGATACGCCCAGGTAATCGAGGGCTTCTGGTTTCCTTTCGGAAAGGCGCTGCAATAAAGGAGGCATGGCGGATGCAGACCGCACTGTCGGGAGTTCGTTCAGTAGATCAGTTGACTGCATCAAGGGCCAAAAGTTATCATTATTCAGGGGAAATGAACGTCAGAGAGCAAGTTTACGTTTGGCGCGCAGCATGTACTCACGGGATCGATCCCTCCGGAGGCTGGATATGCGTTCTCCGCCACACTAGACTCGTCGAGGCTGAAATATTCTCCACTGTAAAACGAATTCAGGGCTTGGAGTGTTCGAGATCCATATCCCATCTGCGCAGTTCAATCGCATTGACTCATTTGGATGGACCGTATCCTTACGTTCGCATAATCTGGATGACAAGCAATCCGTACAACTCTCGCACCGGAAAGCGTCCCAAACTTTGTCTCCTGAAATTGTTGGCTGATTAGCCAGGGAATCATATCTCCTCCTGCTCTCATCCCTCTCCCAAGCCCTTCAAGGATCGCTTGTTTGCTGATGTTACCCTCCAAGGCGACTTGAAGAACAACAAGTGGTTCAGGAAGTTGACTCTCGTTATCTTTAATTGGCGGTAGGAGGACGAATAAATGATGTGCTGGTGCATCGGACATGAGTTGCAAATCGTTGGGCTGGTTTTTATAGTGAGACGCGACATACAGCGCCATCAGTCGTTGGAGGAAAATTTCAGAGGCGGGATTGAAGCTGAAAAGCGTATCTCTGCTGACATAGTAGAGCTCGCACTGAGATGGATGTGGGCAGCCCTGCGACCCAAGAGCCCTGGGAACAACCGTTGCGTCCATGCATAGCAGGCTATTCAGCCATTTTTCGATCTTATCACCAGTAGAGTACCGGATAGGAGTTTCAAGCTTAATCTCGCGTAGCGTGCGCACCTTAGGCGAAGCTTTGTGAACTAGCTTTTTCAAAGAAGTGCCTGTCGCAGCAGACGTACTTGCGTCGTCCATCCTCGTAGAAGTAGTTATTGTATCTTTAGAAAGGGAAGGCCGAGCGGATTCGCGGAGTTGTTGAATGAGCTTAAGGGAGAGGGAGCGACCAGTGCCCTCGTAACCATTAATGGTAGACGCTAGAAAGACAAGAAACGGTCCCATGAGATTTCGAACAAGAGGGAGTGGAATAGCGGCTGCTTCGTCAATGATAACCAGTTCAGCTTGGCCCAACACATGCGCATCTTCTGGCTGTATGTACTGTTATCACCATGTCAAAATGTATCAGAAAAGTGGAAACACAGAGAATTAACCTGAATTGTCTGCCTGTGACTCCGAAATAGGTTGATTCTGACGATAGCTTTGTTGAAATCTGGATTTGTACTTTGAACGATGTCGTAATCAAGGTGCTCCTCGAATCCCAATGCATCTAAGCCTTTGAACACAAAATCGAAGAGCGTTTTCAGGTTTTCAGGGCTGGGGCTCGTGACAAAGATGTTTGAATATCCATGTGCCAGCGCAGCTGCAATGGCTAAGCCTAGCGAAGCACTCTTTCCTCGTCCTCTGGCAGCAGTCAGAGTCACAGTTGATGACAAGGTCTTCTCTGCAATTGCATCTATGAACGTAAGGATCGCTTGCGCTTGATCGAGCGATTTGGCGAGCTTGATTAGATCGCCGGCAGGCTTGGTATCTGAAAGTGAGGACCTGAGTGCCTTCAGCTCGTCCGTATTCTTCTTTTCTTGAATAGGTTGGCTTGAAGGGTCTTCTATCGGTTTGATATCTTTTCCTCGCGATATAGGGAGAACATTCAGTTCATCGTCCAAAATGAGACAATCCGTACAAGCGCCAAGAGAAAGAATGAATCGTTCATTGAAACGGGCAACGACAGAGTCATGGGAGGAGGTCCGGTAACGAGCATGAACATCCTGTGCATACGTTATGCACAAATCAACACAGAGACATTCAGGACGTACCATAGTCATTGTATACAGCTGTTTCAAAGACGTCATTGTTTTCAGTAGCAACACTACCAAGCCTCCACCCTCTACAGTCTCTATCGTCCTCGCAAGTAGATTTGGTGTGATAGCTTCGAAATCCTGAAGGATACACATGCCGTACGTGTTTCCTAGAATTTTGTGGGACTCCTTGTAATATCTTATGGTTTTCAAGTATAGTTTTTTGAAAGAAAGGACAAACGTACGTATACCGTATATCCGTAACAGTCACAAATATTTCGAATGGATTTTGTTCATTCGGTTCGCGTATGCCGCGTTTTATCTCTTTTTTGATCTTTGACTCGCGCTTTTTCCGATGTCTAACAGCATATCTCAGTCCCACATGGTTCTGTCAAACGCTACATGATGACTCACGTCGTGAACCCCAAATCCTTCTTATAACACCATAATACAGAAGGTCGAGCAGATACTCTGGCTTGAGAAAGCAAGAAATGCAAATTTACAATCTGCAGAATGGAGATCTCAGCGTTTGCTAGCAAACACACATCAAACAGTCGACACACTTGATCCCTTCCCTTGTCACCAACAAGAACGATGAAAGAGCGGTGGTTTTTTTTGATATTGTTGTTGATAAGGGTCGGAATTCGAAGATCTAGTTGTTTACGCATTCCTTGAATGTTTTGTGGATGGAACTCTTCATAACGTGATTCATATTACGAATTTCCAGATTCACATGTCACATGTCACGCCCGCGATCAAGTTCTCCGTCACGTCCTAGGCGTCCTTAGTACAATATGCAACAAGTCATATAAGGTTTTCGGCACCTTTCGGTGAATGCGACCGTCGTTTGTCAGCCCAAAATTAACGTCCGCATATCCACTGCCAGGGATACGTTCTCGTAGTGGGCATGGTCCCAGACGGTTACCCATGTCACACCAGTTCCACTTCGTTGTGTGCAAGTCCTTGCACACTCCTTGTCAAACCAAGCATTCTTAATCTGCGGCTGCAAAGTGGATATTAGGGGGCTATTCTGGGTTCGTGCGCCCATGAATCGAGCACTATATCTACGAGCGCTATGTGCCAGGACTTACCACATTCCCCGCATCTATGCCCTCTGACAACGCTCAATTATTCCAAGGTCTTATCGATCCGCTACGGTCAACGAAAATTGCGAACTATGGTCTTGGTAAGTTTTACGCCCGCTGATATTGTTGATCCTCAATATATTCCTTCAGTGTCTGCCTTTGCTTTCTCGTTTTACGATGTGGTCTTGTGCTTGGACTCTGAAGTCAGTCTGGATAAAATTGCATGATAGATTTGTGCTAAACTACCTTCCGGAGATGACATACATATGGAGGTAAGGTTACCGTTATACGGCTCGCGGACGCTCAAATCTTAGTCGGAAAAGAGGACGATGGTCGTTCCCTAAGGTTGCATATATATTGATTCGCTATTATGGCGTCGCATATCTTGCGTAAGTCAATCCGACAAAACCTCCGAAACATTGCTGATCGCCAATATGAAGAGGATTTTTTCTCCGTGCGTAGACGTCTTTTGGAGGAAAATCTGGGGATAACAAAGATGGAATAGTTTCGGCATCACTGACAAACTCGCTCAAGGTAAGCCTTCTGCCTTCTTCCATAACTTGATGCGATTCCCATCTAGACGTAAGTCTACTAATTTCTCCCAAGATCTCAAGCTGAATTTTCAAGTTGTCGGCATTATTATAGATTTGTACCTCTGTAGGTAGATCAACATCAGTAACTAGCCAAGTTGAGCGCGGTTCTCTAGTGGAGGGCCGATTATCTTTACCACAGTGGCAAACACAATTCTATTAATGCGCGTACATGCCCTTTACAATAGAAACCGCAACAGTATGTGATATTTGCTATCCTTCACGTGATTGGACTAATACATTATAAAGTACTAATTTTCCTCATTATGATAACGGGAGGTACATTTTAAATGATTCAGCTAACGAATACGATACTAAAACCGAATCAAAACAGGGCAATTCTTGGTTCGTATCTACGCTATGCTGGTGTCCAATTTCTGAGTCGTAAGGAAAAGGCAGATTTGTACTCAACCATCCGAATTTCCGCATACGACAGCGCGAAAGTAATTCCTCCACCTTTCAACCTGGCCTGGCCTGGATGCCTTGTCTCTTTCTCGAACAGCAGATTTACACTGATCTCCTGGTAGGTCTAACCTCAGAATACGTCCATTTCTCTATGTGATTGACACTATGGAAGGATACCCATGCTCATCGTAGCAAGTGAGTTGTACTTGCCTTCGATTCATTGAGCTTACTCCGATTAAGCAATTTTTTTCCTCTTGACCCTACTGAACTTCATACGAAACGCATGTCGGAGCAGAAATTTTCGGACCCGAAACAGATTTGCGGCATTATGGCGTGTTTCTCCACTTCTTGGTGTCTTTGTCAGGGATGGCATTTTGTTTTATTTTATGTAAGATTTCTTCTCGTGCCACCTTTTCAGCTGACGCGGAGTTAGCATTTTAGGTTGGTATCATGTAGCTTAGTCTTACTTCACGTCTAACTGTGTCAGTGAACATAATCATGGGAATGATTCTTTCCACCATTGTACAGGGACCGTCTGCACTGTCTTCTAATGCGTAGGTTGCCAGGCAAAAATCTATGACTGGTACTGACATATTCAATTAGGTGGTTAGTTGCTGTGTATTCATCAGCAGTATGTTGATTTTGCGACGTGGTGGTGTGCCTCAAAAATTTAGTACCGCTTTCAGACGGCAAGACTCATGCTCAACCTTCGCGAATTTGCTGATACATCGGGAGAACTTCTCACATGGGAACAAACCTTCTCAACACAGATCCAACCAGTGGTTGAAGGGGGCGATCAGATAGAAGAAACAGAACTCGAAATGATACCGGTAAACACGCACGCTGTATAGTATCGCGTCACAGAGCGTACTAAACTTGTAAATCTTGCCCACTAATGCGAACCGCAATTTGAACAGGAGAGAGATGTATCCTTCGAAGAGACAACTGTAGACGGACAAGTTTACATTTGTGATAATATCACCGTTGCAATTAGTTTTAGCAGTGATCGATGAGATGACCTTTCAAAATTTCATTTACAATAATGTCAGCGTTACACTCCAACATGTGACAAGCGTGATCGAGTCATCTTTCGCTGGAGTTTGCTCTCAATTGGCAGGCGTTAACGAAACCCTACATAAACGGAAACGGGCTTTAAAGAAGGTTGGTGAATTGCCCCTGATATATTATATGGTTGATCTCAAGTTTGTGCCTGGTATAGCAGGGGTAAATCAACCAGAATAACCATAATCCCACGGAAAACGCATATGTATTAACACCGCGATTGTGACTTGTTTATCTATCGTCAAGTACGAAGTATAATTGATCAAATGCTCTCAGATCACTATCATACGCGTCGCACGCCTGCAAGGAAGTGAATGCAAAGGGTGACGCTTGTGCATAGCATCTAAAACTATTACAACGCTAACGTTATAAGTTACACGCGGGGTTCAAACTACGATACTAGCGTTCACATGCCACGGAACCCTGATCAAACGCTGGTCCGAGTACGTGGATAGCGAGGGTCCTTTTTAGAGGTCTGGTCTGTTTCTCCTACTGCTTCCGCGCGACGAGGGCCTCAATGAACGCTCAACTGAGTATATCTGAACAAGAATTAATCCATGCCATTAGCTTGATGCGAATGTCAAACTACGTGATTGGTGCAGTTCTTTAACATACGCACATTCTGGGTATTTCATAACCTTCTAGTTTGTTCTTGTATGCTTATTTGCTATGATACGGCTTTGAATATGGCATCAGAGGTGTTACACACATCGTTTAGTACATGGGATGCAGCATTGACGAGTCTTTCCAGGTGAAATACATCTGGAGGTACGATAATTGATATTATAGGCTACAGTGCTTCTTTCCGTCACAGAGCGCCATGGTCTTTCCCGAAGATGGCATATATATTTCTTCGCTACTACGGAATTGCCTACCTTGTGTAAGGGCGTTCACAAACGATGATAAATCAGCATATTTGACTAGAATTTATAGTGTTTTGTCGGCTGGTAAGTCTACCGCGTCTTTGGAAAACATGAATCATAGATGATACTAGTAAATACGAACATCTCGAATTCGATGAAGGTAATGTATCCTATAGGAATAATTTGAAGGTTTCTGATGCGTTGCCTTAAAGACGTTAGTCTTTAGCACCTCACAACATGTCAAGACTGACCTTGGAAAAGATGCCGTCACTATTTCATCTGGTTATTATTGTATGTGTTATGGGACTAGTTCCAGAAACTGGAAATCGTACGCGTCATTAGAGGAGGGCCTGTCCTTGTTCAAAACCTCTCAAATATGGTTCTTGTCCTGCGATTATACGCGCTTTATAATCGACGTCGCGAAGGTAACACAAATCATGACGAGGCCAAAAAGCTGAAGCCTTGTCAAGTTTTAATTCTCCTCCTGTTATTGATAGGTGGTATGTTCTGGTTTCCCAACACCTGACAGTTGTCACTAAAGCCACTATGCAATAGTACAAGCTGCGGTTTGGATCCTATTTTTAAATAATAATACTTGATTTTTAGCTGGCATGATAGACGTCATTATATACAGTCATACGAAGTGCCCTATCCGCAGCTGAGCATGTCATCCCTTGGTCTGGTTGCCTTTTGTCCGACTTCAATTCCTCGTATGTTTTGCTGGCTTGGTGAGTCACCAAATATTCAGCCTATCAAGAATTGCTTATCGCAATAGGGTATCGTTGCTGGTTGTAGCAAGTATGTTTTCGACGTCACAAGGGAATTCATCTCACGACAGTATTATGCCAGCGATTCTATTTTTTATGACTTTGTTGAACTTCTTATTAGCTGCGAAAGCTATTCGCCAAATCCGGCGTTCTTCTCCGCTCTTGGTTGCCTTTGTGTGGGATGGGACCTTTCATTACTTCACGTAGGAGGTTTATGAACACCCTTCTTCAGTTGCTGATGGCCGTTCGACCAGGATCTTTGGTTGGTTAGTTAATTATTGGATAATCCAAAATCTGACGATCGCAGCCATGTCATTGGTTGGTTTGTTCCTAGTTGTTGTTGTCAGCAGTACACTTGGAATACTATGTTCGGCGTGAGTTGCACATGGATTATGCACATACTTCTAACATCCCCGTTTTTAGTGTTTCTATGACTATGTACTCTTTCGCGGTCTGCTCTTTTGTATTATATGCTCTGTACATCTTATAGTTGATTTTAGACGTCAAGACTTATTTTGAATCTGCGCATGTCTGCCGCTCATCATATCGGGGAAACGGCCGCATGGAAGGAGACGTTATCCATCCGGTTTCCTCCAATACAGTCGAGGGAAACGCACCCCGGGCCTGTGGAAAGTGGCGAAATTACCGAACTGTCGATAGATATGTCTTCGATCAGGTGATGTTTTATGTCTTAGTAGTGTTCGTTAATTTAAATCGATTTGCGGATCAAAACACCCATATCATTAGCCATGTTGAAATCCTTTTATCGGCGGCGAGCTCGACTTTCCCTATTTTTAACGTACGAATAAGTTTCAAGATACGTTTCCAGGGATGGATATCTATAATTTAATATTCCCGTGCGCGTAATACATTCGAAGTTTCACGGTACGTTTTATCCAAAGATACTCCGATTAGTTGGCAGCACCCGGATTCATCCCGTGACAAAGTTAGCACGGATACTATCGTGCATGAATAGACCACCCGTGTTGGGTTGGTCCAAAGGATTGTATCGGAACTATTCGGTCTGTTGGTTTGTCTATCATCTGCATGCCAGTAAACACTCTGGTCAACTCCCCACCTCCCACAAATGAGTATGGCATCTGGTCAGGCTGCAAACGACTCTACGCAAGAGTATATTGAAATTGTTCGCTGGATTTACGACACAAATTATATGACAGGTAAGGACTGATCCTTGCGCGTATGTCTTACTCATAGTTAGTCGCTGCATGCACTGTTCTATGTCATGATGTCTTCTCTAATTTGGAGGACGAGGTATTAATTACCGCTGCATGTAATTTTTGTATTGATATAAGTTATAGATAACATATATCTGGAGGTAATCTTTTCAGATTCATGCTATCCTAATTTACCAAAATCTAGAGATAAATGGTCTGTTGTGAAATCAGTATACCTGTTTGTTCGATACTGTGGCGTCATCTTTCTTGTGTGAGTTGGAACTTGTTGTAGCAACGCGATCAACTAATTATTACTATAGTTCTATGTTCGCCAGTAAGTTCTTTTGCTCGAGAACAAATTCATGTTTCAGGGGATTTGTCAGTTACTATGAGCTTGACGACCGTCTCGAATGAGGCGAGTTGATGATTGGAGCCTTGTTAGCCATTTTAACGTTTTTTAGATGTAAATTTTAGTTCCATGTCAAGAGTTCCTAGTTTCTAATGAATCCCACAGGTGTAGATACTACTTCACATGGTTGAACATGCAAGTGATCCAAAACCTGTGCAACATTTCAGTAATATTACCTACAGAGGCGGACCTATCATCTTCGCAACCGTTTCAAATGTGATACTCGTTTTCCGAATTTATGCTCTTTACGACAAGAACAGGAAAGGTGAGAAACATGAGCAACTGATCTCCTGAATTTATGGATGCCGAGACCCTTGACCCAGTTTTAGTACTCCTCTCGTCATTGTTAGGCGGTGAGCAACGGCCAGAGATATTGAACATGTTGATTTAGAGGAAGGGCTTTCTAGCCCAGCTCGTGGTCAGTTCTTCGCCAACGACAACGATAATCTGTACTGAGACCTGTACAGGCCGGGTTCTATATGTTTGCTCAATTTGCGCGGGTGAACCTGTCATCCGATGGTCAGATTCCACTCGTTGAGTATCCATGGCCAGAATGTTTTGCATCGGAGGCGATGGTTGATTTGCCACATGTAATTGGCGCTCAGTGAGTCGATACACATCGTCCTTTGCACCCACACAAGCATTTAGCCAGGATACTAGAACGATAATTCTGGTCATAGCCAGTGCGCTATTATACCTAGTAAATCTAATCCCAAGTACCAATTGACGCTTCTAGTCATTTTCTTTTTGTTGACACTCGCGAATCTAATTGGTAGACTCAGAATAGATCGACTACGGTTCCGACAGGCCTCGCCGTTCTTCGATGCCTTTATCCGCGATTCGACTTGGTTTTATTTTTCGTAGGTTTGTTTCTTTTTGTAGTCATCGTTTTCTGACCACTGGCAGCCACATGTGTCAGTCTACGTGGAAAACTAGGATATCAAATGAAAGTTGACCAGACATTCATCAGTGACGCTGACTGTTGCGTTGATATTGCGTGTTGTTATCAAGAATCTGTTATCATTATCGGCTATCATGTAAACCATCGGTCTTCCTTGGATGCTATTCCTCAGCGCTGACGTGTATTGCGCTACAGACTGATCATACTGACCTATTCTTACACGGTATGTTATATGCTTGGCACCTACTAGCTTATATCATAGGTTTGTGTGTCAGACATCCAGACTGGTTTTGAATCCGCGTGTACTTGCTGCTCGCCAACGGAGTAGTACTCTCACATGGAATGAAGCAGCGCAGGGACCCGTTGCTGATGTAGGAATGAGAAGTGGGATACATGATTTGCCAATCGAACTGCGTTTGCTCCAGTAGCTTTTCATGGCGATGGGAGGGTGTGGAAAAATTCTGTCTCATAGGGCTCGTGTTGAATTAGCCAGCGTTTTCAGGAAACTGTAATTATAGAGGGTTTAATTGTCAACGACGGTCTGGGCCTGGCTCAGCCGTATCGAAATCGGATTTCCAAATCTGTGGAGGTTTTACACTCTCTAAGCTTCAGCTTCAAGCTTGGCTACGACAAAGTTCGGTGAATCCTAGAGGCAATAATAACATGAACGACGGGAATGTTAAACTTGCCAAGCTTGAGGATCAATTAAAATATGTGAAAGTTTCTTGATCTCGAGTTACTGATCTAAATAATATCAAAGTGTGAGCTTGGCACTGGATAGTTACCCAGGTCAGTTGGGGGACATGATCGGAGACGGTCATCCACCTCTCAAAAGCCCTCTCTCTTTGTGACTTCCATCTTCTCACACAAGGTGGTCGTTTCGAGGAGATTATTCGTCTACTCCTACGAATACCTGAGTCATGTGCTTCAGACCCGGTGCTCCTTGTCTCATGTGTTCACAATGCCCTTGTGTCCTAGATCCTTGCCAGAGCTCTGTTTATCTATGGAATTTCAGTTGAATACAGTCAACTTTAGCATCTGTGGTTAGTACCTCCTATTGACTCATTCACTTTCACAGATGTTTTTGACAGTAAAAATGGAAAAATGGATCCTCAAATATGTTCCGGAAGAGGTGTTACTGTCAGTGCTCCCGAAAATTCAGATACATGTTTTGTTCATGGACTTTCCAGGGGATTTATTATCCAGAAACGTCTGTGTCTTCTGTGGATCCACAGTATCAACGTTGAAGAACATGCCACTCTCGCATGCACTAATTATTCAGCATACTTGGATGGCATAGTTCCTATGATCAAAACAGTGACGCATTTCCCTACAAATTTCCCCATTCCTTTACCATACCTACTTCATACAAGAACGAGATTGGGAAACCTTTCTGGATTACCACATGTGGTCATACTGATCCTGCCATCTTCCGAGACAATAAAACTGAAGATAACGGACACACACGAGGAATCCCACATGTGCACTATCACCAGAAAACAATTTCCTATAAGACCTTGCTATGCATTAACAGATTACCGTGCTCAAGGACAAATGATCCAAACAGTAATTGTTGACATTGGTCAACCAGCCAGCAGTACATTAAATCTTTTCAACTTATACGTCACTCTAAGCTGAGTTCCTTCAAGAGACTCAATTAGGCTCTTAAGGGATTTAACAATGACATTCTGTTAAATAAATCATTGCCGTTGGAGTTAAAACAAGAGGACTATAGGCTAAGCTTGTTAGATATGCAGACCTCTGATCTTAGCATTCACTTATCGAGCAAGGTTAGAACCGACGAAGGCGGAGCTTCAAGTATGAAAGCCGAGCACGAGGGGAAATGACATTTTGACTTTCACGGAGCCATCAACCACACGGCTCTTTCAAGCTATCAAAGATGCTTAATTGTGTTGGCAATACATGCACCTCTTATGACTGCCTGTGGACTGACTGGGAATTTCATCATAGTACATCATCAAACACTCTTTCTCAGCCTCTCGGACTATATCCCGAAAGTTGGGAAATGCAAGTTGAACTTGAGCTCTCTCAAATACAAATAATATTGCAATATCTGAGTAAATTGACAATAGACTATGTGCTGAGCACGCTCACGTACCTCGGATGTCGTCGAGTCTGCACGCCAGCCTGTCCGCCAAACGTGCGTTCTGCGAAGAAGATTGAATCTCTGCGCCGATGGTAGTAACCCCTGCCAGTCCTCCATTGGACACGTAATCGCCCTCCGCCTCACTCTCCAGTCAATGGCGCGCACTTTCGGGACTCTGGCTCCCAATTTGTAGGCAACCAAGTCCACCGCCCGGTCGAGCGGCCCTCACATCCACCCGGCTGGTCTGCTTTTACAATGCTATCTTCGAGGAAGGTGTGTGGCTGACTTATTTCAAGACGTCATCAGTATCACTCTACTCAACTGTTTGTAAAGATGATCACCACCGGCTCCAAGATCGACGCCACGACCTTCAGTCTGGTGGCCTTGAGGAACATTCTACAACGGACGTCAGCCTCCCTCATGTTGATTTTGAAAAATGCTTCCCCTCTATTTAGAAAGATGTTCTGAACGTCATGGTCCGCACTGTAGCTTCGGTATTGCGCAAGTAGTTCAGCTTCCGCCTGACCTGACCTTCTTTTCCCATTTTCTTCTGCACCTGCTCCACGGACCATTCAATCCCCCGCCCTGGTTGACGTTACTGCCACCATTATTGATGAACCTTTCGCCCCAACGACCTCCTTGACGTCTTTGCCAACCGTACTTCTTTCCAGCACTTCGTCCGGTCCCTCCAAATTGAGCGAGGGCTTATTTTACGCATTGTTCAATACTTTCTGTGACACGATTCAGGCTTGATGCGGTTAGCGACTTGAAGGAACGTATACAAGAGAAGCGAGTATTGGGTACCTTAAAGAGTGTTGATCCCTTGCGGAGGGCATTGGCATTGCTTGCTAACCTCCGCACCGCCACTCGTCCGCCACTTGTCCACTGCTTGCCGTGGCTGCTTTTTCCAGAATAATAGTTGCAAGCCTTCAGATATCCGCATGACGTTACCTATGACGTGTGTTTCAGTGGTAAACTGGGCAAGCGACGGTTAACGAAAAGAGACTCGACAGTTCATTGAAATGTTGACCTTCCTTGACAGTTGGACGACTGCACGGGGATCAATATCTGATGGTGATGCTCTGAATCACCCGAGAACATTAAAGTTCACACTTGACGTCTTCGTCAAAATCAATATTGCGATACAGACGGAGTCACTACGTGACTTCCCTTTCTCCACGCCCACGACATGCCTGACAGCAGTGAATCGCGTGAGACCGGAGTCTAAAAAAAAATTGAGTATTGGACCCTGATAGTGCTGCGGAGTCCGTTACTTTCGCATTTTACATTCTATCAATAGTCATATCACTGTCAGTTTCCTAGTAGAGGGACAGCCAAGTATTTTTTTTGGTCCTTGTCTATACGATAGGATATTACATTCAATGACGAGAATGATCCGCACCAGATTTGAAAAGTTGCAGGATTGGGCACTGGAGAGACCGGGGGGCAACTCGCAGGAACGGGGACTCGTGTGTTAGGTATCATGACGCAAAATCTGGGAGTTCGGTTAAGGCCGCGGGAATTCGAACAAATGAGTCGCAGCCCTGCTTCATATCAATAAGTCATTGAGTGAGTTAAGTAAGCGACGGCTAACAGAAAGAGACTCTGACAGATGTCTGATGGGCGATCATTTGCAGTGGGTATATTCGTGTAAAATAGCAAGTACAACAACAGTAGTGAGTAGCGGGGGGGCCAAGAAGCTGAATCCGTCCGTATCCATGTTCCTATCAGTGGTATCTATGAGTCGCAACGGATAAAACAAAAAAAAACAAAAAAAGAGATGCAAGGCAGGGTTTTTTTTTGTTTGTTTTTTTTTCTTTGATGAGCGTGTCTCTAGAGGATGCCAGGGAAAAACCACCAATGAACGTTGGCAGCATATCTATCCCATTCGTCCTGGAACAGCTTGCGCATCTGGTTATCTTCCGCAATCGCTCTGCTAATTCCAACTGAGAGCGTCCAGGCCCACCAAAGGGCCCAGATAACCAAGGCAAGGCCGGGGACGCGCAATGGACCACACTCTGTCAACCACGCGCCATCGGTGAGATGGGCAAAGGCAATGCCGGCAATAAGGAGCAGCGAGCCAGTGTATGCTGGGTGGCGGACATAGGCGTAGAAGCGTTTGGTTACGAGCCGGTGGTGTGGGTGGATGGTGAGGTCAAAGGTGAATAGCTCGCCGAGGGTGCGGAAGCAGTCGAGGCGGATGTAAGTCCCTAAGAGGATGGAGAGGGTGCCGATGTAGAAGAGGGGGGAGGCGTGCACGGAAGCGGCGGCGGCGGGTGACGGGGAGAGAGTAGGGGGGAGAGAGACGAGGGTGGAGGTGTAAAGCAGCCACTCGAATGCGGCGCAGATCCAGAGGATGGTCATATGAACCTGTGGGAGGTCCCGGTCAGGCCGGACAGGTCTTGGTGAGCGGAGATGAAGGTAGAGAATTTACCCTGAAGACAAAGGGAGCAATCTGGAGCAGCCAACACTGCTCTGTATGGTAGCGCTGCTTTGGCATACTAGGGTTTGGAGGAGTACAGGCGAGATGATTTGCAAAAGCCTGTGCAGAGGTGAGGAGGGCGCGAGGAAGAGACATAATTGGGCGGGGAGATGGTGATGGCGGGGGATGGTATAAATACTGAGATTAAAGTTAAATAATAAGGATACATTATTTACTTAATTCAAGGTTTACGAATCATCCGCGGAATGGCATGGCATCCGCGCAGTTGGGAGCAGAGGACGGTCGGGCAGGCGGTGAACTACCCTGACCAGTGCTCGTTACAAACCGTCCTTGGTCAGATCGCCAAGCTTCCGCCGCTGGTGACGCCCTCCGAGGTACTTTCTCTCCTCATCCGCTTTTACCTACTCGGATCTCCGTTTTAGATCGAGCGTCTTCGTTTCCAGCTGGCTTCAGTCCAACAGAACAAGGCTTTTCTCCTCCATGCCGGCGATTGTGCTGAGTCTTTTGATGCCTGCACTCATCAAAACATCGCCGCTAAAATCGGTCTCATTCTCTCATTCTCTCTCATCCTTGTATGGGGTGCCCGTCTCCCAGTCGTCTGTCCCTCTTCCCCTCTTACCCCGATGCCCTCCTCACTCGTTGCTAGGTTCGTATCGGTCGCATCGCAGGCCAGTACGCCAAACCAAGAAGCAGCCCCTTTGAACAATTGGGCGACCGTCAAGTCTTGAGCTTCAGGTCTGTTTACAGGCTCCCCCTTCTTTCCATCTGCACCCTCTGATACCCGTTCATTCCCTAGAGGAGACAATATCAACGGGTGCCTCTCATTTTTGCACTTGATCACCTTGTCTGACGTGCGCTTATAGCCTAGATCCAAACGATAGAACACCTGATCCAGATCGCCTTCTACGGTAACTGTGACACCTTTCCTCTCCTCCACCTCCATCCTCCTCATCTCCTCACAGTGCCTACTTTCACTCAGCCACCACCCTCAATCACCTTCGCGCCTTACTCACATCTGGCTTTGCCTCCCTCCATCATCCCACAGACTGGTCCCTCGCCCATGTCCGCTCCCCTTCTCTTCGGTGAGCATATCATCCCCGACTCTTCCTTTTTTTTTTTCATTCTCTCTTACTCTCACCCTTCCCTTCTTTTACCATAGCCGCGAATTCGAATCCATCGTTTCCTCCCTCTCAGACGCCCTCGACTTTAGCCGCACCATCGGCGTCTTAGAGTCTGGACCCTATGAGCGCGGCGCCGCCCGCGGGGGCGCCCTCGGCGAAGTCGACTTTTACACCAGCCACGAAGGCCTCATGCTTGACTACGAGACCGCGCTCACTCGCGCCCTCCCCATCCCAGGCGACACCACCGGCGAAACAGCGTACTACAATACCTCCGCCCACTTTCTCTGGATCGGGGATAGGACCCGCCAGATCGATGGCGCCCATGTTGAGTATTTCAGAGGCATCAGAAACCCGATTGGTATCAAGGTCGGCCCGAGCATGATGCCCGGCGAATTGGTCCGGCTCTTGGACAGTCAGTTCATATCTATTTATTTTTCTGGGTACAAGGGCGGCAAACGGCTCATCTATTTTTTTTTTTTTTTGAAAACAAGTTGTCAACCCCGACAAGGAATTGGGCCGCGTCACTCTTATTACGCGCTACGGCGCTGCCAAGGTCGGTCGGTCGTTCCCTCCGCCCCTGTCGTGCCTATGTTGAAACCGGAAATAGGTTGGGGATCATTTGCCAGCGCACATTGAGGCTGTGCAAAGTTCAGGGCACCCTGTCGCTTGGTTATGCGATCCCATGCACGGCAAGTGAGTTTTAACAAAAAAAACATTTTTGTCCCCCCCCCACACCGGACACACCTGAGACCCCTCCTCTTTTTAGCACTCTCGTATCCACCACTGGACTCAAAACTCGCCACTTTGGCACCATCATCTCCGAGTTGACGTCATGCCTCCGCATTCACGCAGCCTGCCGTTCCACACTTAACGGCGTCTCCCTCGAATTCACGGGCGAACTCAACGACGAAGGATTTAGCGTCACAGAGTGTCTTGGTGGCAGTATGGAATTGGCAGAGGACCAGCTTGGTTTAAGATACCAGAGCTTTTGCGACCCTCGCCTCAACTTTGAACAGTCCCTCGACGTCGCCTTTCTCATCTCCAACTACCTCAAGAAGCAGCGCAGGGGAGAGACCAGCGGCGATGACGCGTTGTTTGTAGAACTGGGCGGTGCAGTGTAATTTTTATTATTATTAACGTGAACGAGATTATACATCTCCGCGGAAACACCAAATTCGTACTAAGACAGGTCAAATCCTGCACCCGAGGTAATAGCTTGCAGCAACTTGGACCGCATTACCCTTTCACTCTTGTACGGTGGCAACTGCAAAAAGGTCGTTCAATCACCTTTCATTAAAAATAACACAACTGTATATTGCACGAACCTTGAGCAAATTGATACATGTGCTCGACGTCGGAAGTCGTTCTTCATCAGCCCCTGCATACCTGATGGCGAAATTCGGTACAAGCTCCCGGAACCCGCTATAATGAGCAATCAGAAAAAGTAAAAATAATAATAATAAATCTTGCGGCTTAGATAACTCACAGCAGCGGTGGACGGCTGCAGGACGTGACAAATCGCAGGAGCGCCTGTCTCTGCTCATGATCAAAAGATTCAACCACCTTCCAAAACATGGCAATGACCGCATGCTCGTCGTCATATACACCCCCTCCATAGTGAGTGTTCTTCCTCAAATCCTCAACATCGATCGGTGAATTGACGCCGCCCAACAGAATCTGGACTTCATGCTGGTTGAACATCCGCAGCCATTTCGCGTCGATCATGTCCGAAAGCCCTTCGAAAAACGCGCGACTCTGTTGCCTAATTTGTCGGCTGAGGCGGTAGTGCGACACGAGCTGGATGTACTGCAACCGATTCTCGCGCGTGACTGCTACGTTGCTTCCATCAGGCACTAGCTCCACCGTCTTTGCAACGCCAAACTCTGTTTTTTTCTCTGTCTCAGCCATGTGACCCGAGGAGATCGCATCG
Organism: Amanita rimosa; assembly: GCA_023014395.1. Lineage (NCBI taxonomy): Eukaryota > Fungi > Basidiomycota > Agaricomycetes > Agaricales > Amanitaceae > Amanita > Amanita rimosa. Next base: position 54,880 of record JAEBUO010000026.1, on the reverse strand, counting down.
CTCACCTTGATCGACTACGGTGAAGTTGAGAGAGAGCTCCTCCGGATTCCCAGTATAGTGCTTCAGGTAGATCAGTCCCTTGTATAGATCAGGATCGAGCGAGGCAAGGTCGTCTAGGAAACTTTGCCGCCCAAGCCACTGGTTGCCAGTTAGAAACCGTTCATCCACAATGAAAGAGGGGAAAAACGACGTTACCTTGGCGAGGAAAAACTCTGCAAAAGCCACGTCCACGAGGATACCCTCATACATTGCCTTGCCCAAAATCCTCCCAATGAACCGATACCAATTCAGACTATGCGCTACCCCAAAACATCAGTTCATTTCACTAACCGTCCAACAGACTTGCCTACTTACGTTCTGTGGCGTAACCATGTGGATTAGGGTACAGCTCATTCTTCTTGTTCATCAACCACAGTCCGCGGTCACTGTCAAACACCTCTTTCGAGAGCGAAGTAATGAATTCCTTGAACACTCCTCCGCCATCTATACCTGCCCTACACCCAAAAGTCAGACCAACCATACCTGGCAAGTCATGAGTCTGACAAACTCACTCTTCCTGCCCAAATTGGTCAATAAAGGTAATCGCCATCGGCATCTTCAAGTCTGCATCCGCAAGCTTATCAAACCCATCCTGAGCAATGCTCCCTCGCCTTACCGCAATCCTGGTCCGCCCCCTCGTCGAGAACAGCGCATGTCGGTCCGCAACGCCTTTAGACATCTTGTCGTTGGCAATAAAATGCCGGAATATCGACACCCGCACTTCAAACGGGATGGCGAACGGAATATTGTTCAGGATACCGAGACGAGGAGACATGATGGCTATCTGCCGCTTCGTGAGAAACCCAGCCATTGGACTGTCGTCCGTCAGCTTTTGTTCCTCAAAACTGAAAAATGGCCCGCGTTAGCATAAACCCCCGTGAGGGTGTCTTTTCTACTCACATGGCTGCTTCAATAAATGAATCCATGTCGATCTGTGAGCTGACGAGCCAGTGATCCGGAGGCACAAACGGTTTGCGTGAACTATGACCCACTCTCGCGTCAGCCATCGTTGACGTTCTCGCAGAACCAACTCACTCTCGCGAATGAATCGCAACCAGACACTGAGTCACTTTGTCTCTCACATTCTCCCACGTAAATCTCGCAGTCGGCGCCACAATGCCCTTGTGCCAATCGGCTTGCCCCTCTCGTTGGAAGAGGGTGAACGCGATAAGCAAAAGTCGCCGACTGAACGACCTGAGTTCGTCTAACAAAAGCGGGTTCCTAGACACAGTGGGCGTTGTGATGGCAGTGGTGCCGAAAAACTCGTCGTCCCCCATCGTAAGGAGCATTTGGTTGTACAAGTCGGCCAGAAAGATGAGCGGTGGCCAAGCGTCCGCATTGACAGGGTCTATAGGGGAAAATCAACTACCAGGACGGAGCCTGTGTTTTTGCTTGAAACGCACCAAGTATCGCTCCTGGATTATCGTCCCTGCCGAGTGGCGAACTTCTGATATACCCGCGATATAGCTCCCTTATCAACCCGCCTCCACTAGCGTAGATGCCTGCGGCGCCTAGAACCTGGTCCTTTTTCGATGGCCACACTGCGATCAGTGCCAATAGAAACGAAATAAGCTGGAGTTGGATGGATGGATAGGACTTGACGAAAGCAAGCAGCGACGATATGTGCAACAGCTCCGGGAGCGTGTTAACACGTTTAAGAGTGCGGGAATCTAGCGGAAGGTGAATGCTAGAGGTCGCTGGAGGTAGCTGAATGGAAGGAGCGTCAGACTCCTCGTCGTCTTCTATGGCTGATGGTCGAGCTGTGGTAGAGGCAACTGATGGATCCAAAATGGATATTGGAAAGGTGTTGATGAGAGCAGTAAGAAGCCATAGGTATGCCGAAACGGATTCCTTTGACAAAACTGGATAGCGAGGTGGAAGAAAGGACATCAGGTTGGCCAAGAGATGAATTTTTGAAGATAGTTCGAGTGAATCTATGATTGAAGTCGTTGAATGCGGTGAAAGAAGGTAAAGATCTGACAATGGGAGGCTGGCTGAAAGGACGCCAAGCGATTTAAGAGGTAGTCGATAAGGAAGTAATGGGATTGTGAGAAGGTTTGAGACGACTTGATGAACAGTGGCAGCGCGGTGGTGTTGAGAATTGGATGAAATGTTTCTGATCAGCTCTGTAATGGGTGGAAGGGCAGGCGATGTCTTTGATTCTACGGGCTATGCGACGTGTCAGAGTCGTCCGCTCCATCAATACACACGCTTACAATTGATCGAATCGCCTTGGATATCAATGAATACGAATCCCTGTATAACAAATATTCGGTGATGTATGTGGGGATGTCGATGTCCCCTGGCTGCTTCAACGATAAGAGTTTGTTCAATACATAAAGATGTTCCAAAGCATTGGCTGATCTAATAAAGGAAAGTAAACCGGAAGAGCGCTGAGCGAGGTTACTCACTGTGGTGCAATTGCTATGGACCGCAACATTAATAAACTCAGCTTCCGTATAAGCACAAGCCAGCTTCCAAGATGGCTGTCTGCAGTCAGAGCGGCCGATTCCCCTTGAAATAAAATCAGTCAAAAGGTGACAATAACAAAAAGAACTATTCAAACCATCTGATAACACGGCATGAGACCAGATGCCCAAAGCTTCCTCGTCCCTCCCAAGCAAAACGAGACACCTCATCCCATCGATGCCCAACACGTCGGCCTCAAAACGCACCCTCAGTTCCTTTCGAAGATGTCTTGTCTGAATAATGCCCCGCCACCATTCCTGCAGCTTGCCCGCGCTGTCGTGTCTCCGCTTTTGCTCTGATCTCTGGAACCGTTTCGCCCGGGCACTATCAATGATGGCGGCGTGTGAAGTGGAGGAGGTGCCACCGAGGTTTATCCGTCTGGGCTGTTCTTCTGCAAACAGTTGCATCCGTTGCATGGCGCTGGTAGTCGCGAGTCAAGGTGCGAAAGTGTCTTCGTAATTGACAGCCAGGATGACTTATGGACTGGATCACGTGCCCGCTCCGACTCAATAGACACATCTATTCGTCCCTCTCCGAGTCCTCCTCCTTGTGCGCTTCGCGTACATGAGACTCAGTCACCAGTTTTACCAACGTGTCCGACATATATCTCCCCAGAAGGCCCAGCAAACAGCCAGTGATACACGCCACCCCTCCAAACACGTATACCGGATACAGCGCATCAAACAGGTATATCGCCATTCTCAGCGGGGTCCATACAAATATGTCCAGAGCAACGTCGCAGAAAACGATGAATGGTGCAACGAGGTAGAAGATGATGGGGATGGGCGAAAAGAAGAGGATTGGTTTGGTAATTTTGGACGCGAGCTGAACGAGTAAACGGTAAAGTGCGATGGTAGCGGGGATGAGAAAGGAGAATGCTGTTTTGAAGTACGGATATGCACGATTGATGGCGGGTGAAGGGGGCGCTGGTTTTGCTGCTGCTGCAATGGTTTGGCGGGTCATGATAGAGCGCTTGAGGCCAAATGACGTCAAATAAATCAATTATACAAATTGTCTGTAACCATCGATCGGTTTGACGAACCCCGGGAGGAACTCCTGCTCTCGACGTTCGAGGAAGGCTTTGGATATTTCACCTCCGCTGCAGTTGAAGGCGGATGTTTTGAGTTCAAGCCTAGCAAACCTTCGAGAGCTCGGGCAGAACCGGTTCGCTCTGGACTACCTTCATCGCGAATGCGGGTATATTCACACAGGTGGGTCAGACCCTGCTCCCATTCTTGTCCGTGCTGACGTCTTGTGCCTGTCGGGTTTTCCGGTCGCGCTTCTTCTCCTTTTTGCGTCGTCTCGTCCTAACATTGTCTTGTACTTAGTAGTTCGGGGCTAATGGCTCTCGCTTTTCCATCATACGTTTCTATTGCTATGTAGTCTTTACTAATATATGCGAGAAGAAGAAAAAAAAGATAATGAACGTGTCAAGTGTAATAAAAAGCGATCTATATCTGAAGGCAATTGGTTCAAAACTAGACACATTCTCAGAAATTGTAGAACATACATTGATCGGCACCTTCAAACAGTAAACACTACCACAGTGGTCATTCCTAGTACAATTCTCGCACCATCCTTTCGGAAAATTCCACTGTAGATTCCGCGACTGGGGTTCGCCTTTCGGAACAATGAGAATGTAGTGTACTTGCACAACCCAGGCAGCCTGCTCAGCCACCGTCTTTCTCTTCTTTTGTGGACGGTCCTCTTGAAGTTGATTCTTTAGGATCGCAATAATTTCGCGGATCTTTTGATAACCCTTTGCAGAGCCTCCATGCTTTCGCGATGTGGTCATCTGGAGTATCCACAAAGTAGCAGACTTCTTTGCATGCTTAAGGTCAATGGTAAAGGCATCAAACAAGAGGAAGTTTGGGTCGTCAGGAATATAGTACGATTTGTGCCGCACACAATTGGAAAGATTGGCGATGGGATTCTGGGACAAGGTAAAATGCGGCGGATCAAAACCGTCGGACTTCATTTTGAAAAGTTCAAGGTCTTCTGTAGAGCTTGTTATATAACGATGAGCAAATGGCTCAAGCATCCATCCTACCAATCCCCCTGCTTCTGGAATATTTCGAAGCAAGGAAATTTGCTGGCGAATTTCCTGATTCGTTGCTTCATTCAGTTTCCGGAGAACGCTCTTAGCAACCCAGCTCGACTTGAAGTCCACTTCCCAACAAACGCTCAGAAGAGGGCCTTCATCAACTGGGGAGAGAGCAAGTATTTGATTGGATATCACGTTGTCAGAACCTTCTTGCTTAAAGAGGGCAAGTACTGCCGCCCTCAAATCTGCGTATCCGATGTTGAAAGCCCTCTCGTGGCTTCTGGTCATCCCTGGATAGTCGAAGACCGCGCCAAACACGTCACGAGCTGAATATCCAAAACCGTCAATCGCCACGTCTAGAAGGTAGTTGATAGCGTCCTCAGGCGACAGTTGCACACTGTCCTCTTCATTGTAATGTTCCTCGAGGAGCACACGGATACCGAGGCAGACATCTAATGGATCTGAACCACCCGGATTCGGGAAGGAACTTTCGCGAAGCGCGGCCAATAGGGAGCGGTACCTGGCCTGAAGTTGCAACCTGGTAGTGTGCGCTCAGACGTGGACAGAAATGTGTTATCAGTAAGACCCACCCTTTAGGGTTGATAAGAGTTCCTAGGGTTGTCCCAGGGTTGCAAAAAGGTAATAACTCCTAATTTAGGGTTTATGCTTCTCTAGTGTGCACTGAGAATGGCGGATGAACAACAAACAACAAACTGATAACAACAAACTGATAACAACAACAACAACACAGTGATAACAACAACAACAACAACAACAAACAACACCTTTTTATACCTTTTTAACAACAAACAACAGCACCTTTTTAACACCTTTTTAACACCTTTTTACACCTGCCATGCATTCATTTCAAGTTCTTTTACCAACAGCATTGTAGAACATTCAAAATTGATGATAATGCATTTTTTGATTGTTCACAGCAGTTTCCCAGTTCTCTGGAAACTCTGAAGCAGGCTTAATAATTTATCCAAATGTTTTCCAAAATAGAGACTACAACTTGAATTTGTCTTATAATTATATAGCAAACAGCACATATACTAATGCTAATAATGCAAACTGAGCATGCAGGCATTAAACAATAAACAAAACCAGGAGGATGCAGATGCATGAGCTGTGCAAGTGAATGGTTGGCTGGTTTTGTATGCTTACACATCTTGGATTACATGTGGAATATGACATATAAATCACATTCAGCCTATCCACTTGCAATCCACTTCCCACTTAAGAGTTAATAGTTAGTTTTATTTCAAAGCTGGTGCTAATTAGTGTTTGTGAAGTTTGTCTCAATCTCTTGTAGTACTGGATGTGAATCCTTACTAGATGATGAATGTACTTCACACATTTTAGTCATACTCTGTTTAACCAGATGGTGTGTGCTGCTGCTCAACAGTATTTTTATTTGTAATATTGTACATGGTTGAAGCATTACAGTGGTGCATCTGACCATTCTGAAAGTATAGACAAGATGTGTGCAGTCATTTTTACCTGACTTTTGTCTAAATTGCAGAAATCTGTAACTTGAGTGGACAGTATTTGGTCAAAGCAATCAAGTAGAGGAAGATGCAGATGATCCAGCTAAGCTGGACAAATTTTAGGTGGTGAGTCTGTGATGTTGATTTAGCTGCTAGCAATTCTGGAATGTTCAAAAGACACAGCAGGTGCCAGTGGAGGACAAAGAGAGCCAGATGCCAGATGATCTAGCTAGGCCAGACTAGGGCATGGTTAAGACATCATGATCAAGGTATCTGGCTATCCAAAACAATTCCAGCCTAGTGCCTAGACATAGGTGCATGGGTGCTGTAGTGGATACAGTCATTGATGGTAAGTTAGCTGCTAGTGATCTCCTTGGAACTGGTAAAACAGAGCCAAAAAATGGATCCAGCTAGGCCAGACAGGGCATGGTTTGCTGTCTCTGATACTGAGTTAGCCACTAGCAATTTACACAGGCACCAATGGATAAGTGCTAGATTGGAAAAAGATAGCAAAATGACTAAATGATCCAGCTAGGCCAGACTGTGCATTTTTTTCTGCCTCTGATGCTGAGTTAGCTGCAGTGATATTCTTGAAACTGGAAGAATAGAGCCAATGAATTGGATCTGGCTAGGTGGGACTGGGATGGTTTTCTGTCTCTGATGCTGAGTTAGCCACACCAGTGGATAAGTGCTGGAGTGGAGAAATAGGGCCAGATGAGAAAATCTAAAGGCCATGGATCTCCATCTATTTTAGTGATCACAAGGAGTCATTCTTTGCCACTGATTTTGTTAGTATCATAGCTGACATGGCTGCTGATGCCATTGCTGGGCCAATTTTGGATGCCAACATTGCATAATAATAATATTTGTTCACTTTAGCACTTATCCACTGACACCTGAGGTGTCTTTTGGAAGTTCCAAGGAATTTACCAGCAGCTAGCTCAGGATCATAGACATCTCACTTTGTATGTTGAAACCATGCCCTGTCCGGCCTAGCCGGATCATGTACTCACCTGGCTTTTTTTCGTTGATACCATTGCCGATGATGACCGGCAAATGGCCGTTGATACCTTTGCCGATGACAACCGGCAAATGGCTGTTGATACCATTGCTGATGATGACTGGCAAATGGCCATTGATACCGTTGCCGATGAAGACCAGCAAATGGCAATGCCGATATTGAAATGGCATTGGATGCCAACATTGCAACATTGCATAATTATTATTACAATACTTTAGGGTTTAGGGTAAACAAGCCTCGGCCGAAGGTCGAGGCGAGTGGTGTCGACGGTGAGATCTGGGGAATAAACAGTAGTCACCTGATGGGGTGACAGAGAACTGTTTCGCTAGAGCTCATCAGTATTCCCTCAGCGAATATATACCTTGCTTCTATTTGCAACTGTTGACGGTGATCAACTGCCATCCTTTGAATAGAAACTCCATTTAGACAAATTGCGGTTGTAATTGCTGTGCATGCCAAGGCTTCCATACAATGTTCGTCCGCATAGGGACAAAGGGAAAGGGAGCCGTAGCCGCGGACCTCGGAGATTAAACCGATCCTTATCAACGCGGACCGGAACATCCTTGCAGCAATTCACACGTTACATCATTACAGTCAATGACAATTTAACCAAATGGAGTTCTATCCCCATATGGCAGCTGACCCACCAGCCCGGCTCAGAAGAGTCGGACCCCGATCACCCCCACTTAGGGTCCGCAGGACCCTAAGTTGGCAGAGTGGTGGTTAGGCGCATCAAGCGCATCACTATTGATGGCGCATCAAAATCCCACAGTCAAACCATGCTTACTAAGGGAGGACACAGCCACCACGTGACGTGTAACGTGGCGTTAGGGTGCTTAGGGTTTTAGGGTTTAGCTAAGCAACGAAAACAGCGAGAATTAAGTCAGTCATAAAGTTATGGCTGGGTAGTACGGCTATGGAGAATAACGCACGGTTTAGGGTTTAGGGAACGCTGTTTGTCGATGTGTTGACAAGTTCGATACCTTGAGCCGTTAAGAAATCCGCATTTCAATGCGTTCATAACTTTGAAGACCAATTTGTCTAAAAGCATACTAAAGACAATGGTTAATCACAAAATGAAGGACCGGTAGGAACAGTAAACTATCCTTGTCGTCCGGAAGGGGGGTCACCCTTCTTGATTACAAAATGAGTGATTAATCCTGGTGGAGCAGTTGGGCCAATTACTATGTCAGAGACGTTTCGTCGACCCCACGCAGATTGTGTACGCGCAGAAGTTGATGACTCACCACCCTCAGGCCGTGGTCGCTTCCTTGATTCCGAAGCGGAATCCAGAGCACGGTTCCGTTTGGTTCCATGGCGCGCTCTGTCGTCCAAGTACTGCTCAGTTTCCTGGTAAAGACCATCAGTACCATCCCCAACGGGTGATGGCGCCCGGTCAACGTCAGGATTGAACTCGTTTAGTTCATTGAACAGATTGTGATCCATACTAGTAAGCACTATACGCTTCCAGGTATTAGCCAAGTCAAACAAATTCCTTGTTCGCTTACGAGACACTAGAGTTGGGGAACACTGTTTTAGAAACCAAGAAATAGACTTTACTTTAAACTTTCCTACCCTCTACTGGTCCCCCATAAATCAATTTGAGGTTCTAAAATCTTTTTCTGGCCCATTTAGTGATCTGTATGTGACACAAGTGTGTTCATTTGACACCCATATCTGGTTATGACATTTTTTCTATGGTGGGAATCACACACAGACTATTTTTCCCAGCAAATATATTACTCATGCACCATACATATAGAGAACAATGGAAACAAAAAGGGGAAAGAATATAGCTAGGGTTTAGGGTTTCAGGGTTTAGGGTTTACATGATTTGATCATTTTTCCCTTGGGTGGTGAGTCCCAGATAACCCTTGGGTTTTAGGGTTTTTTGGTCCACATGATTTGATCATTTTTTCCTTGGGTGGTGAGACTCCCAGATAACCCATGTGGTCCTGGTTTCTGTGGTTTTTTTTATTTTAGGGTTTTAGGGTTTTTTTGGTCCACATGATTTGATCATTTTTTCCTTGGGTGGTGAGACTCCCAGATAACCCATGTGGTCCTGGTTTCTGTGGTTTTTTTTATTTTAGGGTTTTAGGGTTTTTTGGTCCACATTGTTTGATTGTTTTTTCTTTGGGTGGTGAGACCCCCAGATAACCCATGTGGTCCTGGACCTTTGTGGTTTTTATGTTTATTTATTTATTTTAAATATGTTGCTTGACATGATCTGATCATTTTCCCACATTCAAGATTTTAAATTTTTTTCCCTCCACAGTCCATGGTCATTTTCTTTGAAAGAAGTGAAGTGGTAATGCTAAAAAAGAAGAGAAGTTGTAACAGAAAAGGCTGGAATGAACATCATGTTTGTGATGCCCTCTGTGCTATGGAGAAGAGGCAGTGTAAGTGGATGCACACAATCATTACCAACATTGGATAGATTTGTAAACATTCCCATGGTCCACACAGCTGCAAAACTTGTCCCAGTTTACAGAAACATTACTACATTACTATAGTATTCCCCTGTCCTCAGAGGGAAAAGTCCAAGTGAGAGAAATGTTCTAAATTGTCATGACTGACTGAAAAGCTTTGCTTTTTTACTAAGTCATTTATCAGGAACCCCTTGGCGTGATGCCTAAGGGCCTGTTACAAGGTTGGTAGACCAGGTTGCACAATCAGAGGAGAAAAGAAAGGAAAAAGAGAAACTCTGTAGAACTGTCTATGACAGTGACTATCAAGAGCCTGGGGGTTCTCAGGCTTTGACTACTACTATATACCCCTCACCTCATGGCCCCCTCATGTCTGCCTCCCCTTATCCACATGCCCTGCTGATGTAAGCTAGAGTGCTACCATGGGCGCCTGTCTGTTACGCATGTCACTTGTTGTGACATAAAACTGTCGAATTGTAACAGAGCCCCAACAGTGAACTGACAGGAGGAGAGGAGAAAGGGGAGAAACCCAAGAGAACTTGACTGAGGACTCTGGGTGCTGAATTGCACTCTTTATATACTATGACAGGTGGTCTGTGCACTACCCTAAGCCCTACTCTAAATATAGTACTTGTATGAGTAAGGTGACTATGCATGTAGTAATAGTAATGAGTCAGCCACACCATAGTCCGGTATCTTATCTACTATGTTTATCTAAGCGCCAAGTGATAGGCACTTGCTTAGTCAGCATATGTTTATATAATATGAAGAAAATTGTTACAGTTCTCTTTTCCCTTTGTTAACAGACTACATTTACTTGTTACAAATCCATAGTTACACTTGGACGTTATCTCTTTTCATAGCTACCTTCATCTTTCCTTTTCTAGATAGCTATGCTCTTTCCCCTTTAGTTTCTATTGTTCTCTTAACGTATATAAACCCCTCTCATGTACCATAGTTCCTTAGTTCCAACTTAGTCGAATCTTATCCATAACTTGAATGCTCTTTTGCTCATCACCTCCACCGCTCTCCTTGCTCTCTCTCTCTAGCCTTTGTCATTGCCAGACTTAGTGCCTAGAACCCTTGTCCAGTGGTTGGGAACAGACCGAGACTCTGTTTGCCGCTGTAGACTTGGATGCTGAACGACATTGTGGACATCAACTGTAACATAAGTTGGAACTCAGGACCAGCTCAGGGTATCACCCCTAGCTGACACCCTTGAGACCCGCAGCTCTCAGGAATGACCCCCGAACGGATCTGTCACCTATAAGGGGAAATACTACCTTGGACAATGAGAAGTTTTTCTCTACCAACAAACCTGGTATTTTGTTACAGAAGGACAGAAACGAAACAAACCAGTCCCAGACAAATATTTTTCAGGAGACTTCTACTCAGGAGCCTTTGAATTCGATTTACCCAATCAAATCTACCTAGACTGGGGTAGTGAAGTACAAGGAGAACCGCTCTACCTTGTTAAAGAACCAGAAAACGAACCAGGAAGGACCCTCTATAGAAAATTCTTTAGAGACAGCAACCGACACGGAATCACAGCTAGCCTTTTAGCAGAGTGGGAGGAATTATTACAAATTGAACAAGCCAAGCTTGAGGAAAACCCATTTGATACAGATTACTCGAAACAAGGACCACCCCCATCTCCAAAACCCAGAACCCCGAGTAGAACACCTACTCCAGAACCGAAACCAATCACCAGAACACCAACCCCTGAACCACTGATTAACCCCGAACCACCAATCACTCCTGAACCAGGAATGGCATGTGAAACTAGTGCTAGCTCTAAAGGACATATCAAACCGCCGCCTATACGACCTGTTACAGGCAAACAAATCGAAGCAAGGTCATTTTTAGGACAGCTTGAGGATTACTTTACCCTCAACAAACAAAACTATGAAGGAAAGGATGAAAAGAAAGTTAGGTATGTGCTTGCATGCATGGGACCAGAACTAGACAACTGGAAAACCATTATCCGAGGCGAATTAAACGACAATAGAGGCAGTACCACAGCCATGTTCAAATGGAGCAACTACAAAGCATTTGAAACACGTTTCATCAATGACTGGGGAGAAGTCAACAGCGCCCTTCGAGCCCTGAACAATCTATCCAAATTAAGAGTTGGAAATGGCGTTTCAGTCCCAGAATACATTAGAAAATTTTGCATGGACATAGGAACCTCTGGGCTCACTGGAATACCCACTCAGTTGCAGGCATTTGTCAAAGGATTACCCTTAGAACTCGCTAGGACAATCTTACAGGACCAAAGGAAGATCAAGACGATGCAAGAAGCCTATGATAAGGCTGAAGATCACCATAACGCTTGGGACATGACAGGACAAGGAAACAGGAGAACCAGTGATGGATCTGGAACATGTTTCAATCGAAACAACAATCGATCCGGAGCAATCAGAGCTATAAATACCACAACTCCTAACCGATTGACAGATGATCAAAAGGAGGAATACTGAAAGACTGGCAAGTGTTTCAGATGTGGAACACAGGGACACATCTCCAGGAACTGCCCGAAACACAATGATGTGTCTTCATCCAGGTCTTCTTATCAGAATAAGGCTGTCCGTTCCATCACTGAGGAACAACAGAAGGAAGAAAACGAACCAGCAAAGAAAATTAGAGCCATCTTTTCAGCGATGTCTACCGAAGAGAAGAATGCCCTTTTAAATGAATTCGAAAATGAGGGTTTTTAGTTAGGAAGCATCACTCAGCGGTTGGCCCTTCCTTATTATCGAGATCTGAACAGTTAGCGCTTGATTCTGTAATAGTATTATCCAACAATGACAAGCGCATTTCGTTAACTATCAAATCGACTGATTTACCTGCTGGAACATCTGCCCTAATTGATTGTGGAGCAGAAGGAAACTTTGTAGACGAGGGAGCAGTGAAGGAGCTCAGGAAAGAATGACTTAAGAAACCAATTAAAGTCAGAAACGTGGATGGAACAGTAAATGTGAAAGGAATGATCACACATTGGACCAAAATATGCTACATGATTGAGGGACAGCAATTTATCAATTGGTTCTGGATCACTAAGCTAGGCGATCAACGAATGATTTTAGGAATACCTTGGTTAGAAGAAAATAACCCAATCATCAACTGGCGAGAAAAATCTCTGAAAATTGGAGATCTGGACACATCGCCAAAAGCAATCTGGCAGCTAGGCCTCGACTCCCAGCAATGGGGCAAAGATGACTATTGGATTAGAGTTAAAACATCGGCATCACAGGAACTAGAACATAGACTAAAGAAAGACGAACCATCTACCACTCTACTGACAGAATATGAGCAATGGTGCACCATCTTTGACAAGAAGGCATCAGAATGTTTCCCATCTAGTCAACCATGGGATCATGCAATCAACACAAAAGAAGGCTTTGTCCCAAAAGCTAGTAAACTCTATCCTCTATCCGTCAAAGAACAGGGGTTGTTAGACGAATGGATTGACGAACAACTCAAGAAAGGATACATTAAACCATCTACATCACCACAGGCATCACCATTCTTCTTTGTAGCAAAGAAAGAAAGTGGAGCACTCCGACCCTGTCAGGATTATCGATACCTCAATGAATGGACCGTCAAAAATGCATATCCCCTTCCCTTAGTTTCCGATCTCATGACTAAACTATGAGGTGCCAAGTACTTCACCAAACTAGACCTCCAATGGGGATACAACAATGTCTGCATCAAAAAGGGAGACGAATGGAAAGCAGCCTTTATTACCAATCAAGGGCTCTATGAACCAACAGTAATGTTCTTTGGATTATGCAACTTGCCATCAACCTTTCAAACTATGATGAATGAATACTTTAGAGACATGATCAATGAAGGATGGTTAATCATTTACATGGACGACATGCTAATCTGTGCAGAAACACTGGAACAACTGGAAGAGTGAACAAAACGAATTTTACAATGGTTGCAAGATAATGATCTATTCCTGAAATTAGAAAAATGCAAGTTTGCCACACAGGAAGTTGAATTCTTAGGAATGATCATCACCCCTCGACATATTCAAATGGACCCAATAAAGTTAGCTGGGATCACCAATTGGCCAGTCCCTACCACAGTCAAACAAGTCCGATCATTCCTTGGATTTGGGAACTTTTACCAATGCTTCATTGGAAACTTTGCTGCCATCGCTAAACTGCTCACCAACCTTACTAAGAAAACTGAACCATTCAACTGGACCACTGAACAGAACAGTGCTTTTGACATTCTAAAGAAATGATTTGCATCTATGCCAGTGTTATTAATGCCAGATCCAACTCGACCCTTTATCCTTCAGACTGATGCATCAAATAAGGCGTTAGGAGCAGTTTTGAAACAAGCAGATGAAACAGGATCTCTACATCCCTGTGGATTTATTTCACATGCATTAACACAAACGGAACAGAATTACCAGATCTATGATCGAGAACTCTTGGCAATCATCAAGGGATTGATGACCTGGTGACATCTACTACATGGATCACCCCACACCACTATAGTTCACTGCGACCACAAGAATTTGTCCTATTACTGAACTGCCCAATGCTTAACACCTAGACAAGCTAGATGGTCATCCCTATTATCGGAATTTGACCTACGTATTGAGCATGTCCCTGGCATGAAGATGTTTGAAGCAGATGCTCTATCTCGATGCCCTAACCATATGGGAAATAACAAATCACAAGAAGATGTCATAGTCTTACTGGAGGATCGTTTTATTCATCTTATTGCAGAAGATCTAGTCACAGAAATTCAGAAGGCAATGTCAAAAGATGATTTTGGATGCATTCTAATCGAGGTTATCACCACGCATTGTGCCCCACCGATCAAATCGAACATACAGGATTGGTCTTATACAAACAGAATTGTTCATTACCTCGGCAGAACCTACATCCCTGATCAAGACGGATTATGGACCAAATTGATTAAAGAAACACATGAAGCACAATCATCAGGCCACCCTGGACGATTGAAGACCCTTGAACTCCTTAAACATGATTACTGGTGGCCCGGAATGTTCAAACATGTCAGGGAATGGATTGAAGGATGCACCCTCTGTCAGCAGATGAAGATTAACACACATGCAAATGTACCAGCCCTTCACCTGATTCCGTCGAAAGCAACCCACCCCTTTCAGCAAGTAACCCTTGATTTCATCACTGATCTACCCCTCTCCAATGGCTTTGACTCAATCCTGGTCACGGTGGACCATGGTCTTACAAAGGGGGTAATTTTCACACCCTGCAAAAAGACAATTGATGCTCTAGGCACAGCAGAACTTTATGTCTCTGAAATTTTCAAATGGTTTGGCCTACCTGACATTTTAATCTCGGATTGAGGACCACAGTTCTCTGCAAAAGTATTTCAGGAAATATGAAAAGCACTAGGAATTGACCATAGAATGAGCACAGCCTATCATCCCCAAACCGACAGAGAAACAGAATGAGTCAACCAGGAACTAGAAGTCTACCTCTGAATGTTCTGCTCCAATGAACTGCATCTATGGAAACCACTTCTCCCAATAGCCGAGTTTGCTCACAATAACCAACATCATGACACAATCAAAACTTCCCCATTCAGACTAATGTATGGGACGGACCCTGTTGCGCTTCCCACAGCTACAACATGAATGACTACACCAGCAGCAGAGGAACGCCTTCAGTTCCTAAGGAAGGCCAGAGAAGAAGTGCTAGCAGCACATGAATTAGCAAGACAACTAGTGGCAAGACGACGCAAGGATAAAGCAATGCGATTTGAAAAAGGCACCAAAGTATGGCTTGAGAACAGAAATCTTCACATACCATATCAGTCCAGGAAGCTAGCACCAAAATGAGAAGGACCCTTTGAAATCAAACAAGTGATGGGACCAGTAACATACAAATTGAAACTCCCGAAACAATGGTGCATTCACCCTGTGTTTCATACGTCACTCCTTACCCTGTACAGGGAAATGACTGCGCATGGCCCGAACTATGTGAAACCACCCCCTGATCTCGTAAATGGACAAGAGGAATTTGAGGTAGAGGCAATTCTAGCTCACAGGAAGCAAGGCGCAGGCTACCATTATCTAGTTAAATGGAAAGGCTACGGATCGAACGATAACTCTTGGGAACCTGCTCGCAATCTTGCAAACGCCACTGATATCCTATCAGAATACCAGCAATGCCAACACCTCTGAACCATGACTCGATACAGAAACCACCATATCTTGAAACAAGACTATCATTACACGAAACAAAACTGTTCGATACTCTCTCGATACACTATAGCTCTTAAAGAAAAAACCCTCTATACCCGCATACAATATCTCCCCATCCGACATGCCCCTACAACACTGAACCTGTCTGAAAAACTTATCCGAATGATGGCACTGATCACACAATATTACCACACTCCCCGACTTCACCATCACCATTGGAAGAACCCTTCAGGAACCACGGAGCTCCCTTGTAACGTTGTCCAGAGCTATCTTCCCAAATACCATGATCTACAATTCGCAGAAACCGATTTACCTAACTATAACAAAGATCCACCAGTCTACCAACTTCTAGCCATCAGGAACAGTGACGTTTACGAAAGCGCTCATGGGAGACTGCTATGTCTGGAAGAATATAAATGAATTGATGAAATCACCATGCAGACACAGGAGTATAGCACACAAATTTGGCTACTCGGACGAAGAATCAGGATCCCAGGAAGACCTCGTGTCCTTATAGAAGACATCCTCGACAACCTTCAGTATTTGTTTGATGAACAAAGAGAATTAATAGCGGACATAATCAGAAGAATCCAGAGATTTTTAGTCACCCCTACCATGGTACCAGGAATTCAGCATCTGAATTCGTTAACCAGGTTCATCTCGGAAGAATGGGAACTCCTTACTGACCTTGCAATCGAAGACCCACTAGATATAGAAAGTTCAGATTCGGACATGGAAATCAGCGATCTGGAATATGTATAAATTCTCCAAAATATGATCACCTAATGCCAGACTCACATCATGCCAACATGTTCACCTTTTTCGCTCTCATCGCCTACTTCGTCACACTGGCCCTCCTCTCCTGCACACACTGGCGCATTAACGAGACTGTTGCCGCTCTCTCACCCTTCCTCGCCTTCCAAGACCTCCTGCTCGAGGTCTTTATTGAAAACAACACTATCATACAATATGAAGACGATGATCTTCATATCCACCCAGCTGACCTTCTTCCTCAAGTACATATACCCAGATGACCATCACCTTCCCCACTTTGCCCAGTTTGTAAAAAGGAACACCATGCTCACCATTGTTGCCGACACCCTGGCTGCCGCCACATGCTCCATCACCAACCTTTCCTCCACCACCGACAATCTCGCCGCCCTCACCCTCACTATTGACCCACACGAAATGACCTATGAGGAATGCGATTCCTTCCTTCGGAATGCACAAAATTTACATAGAGCTGCTGAAGCTCTCAAGTGGAAGGTAGAAACGTCAACAAAAGAACTAGACAACGCTGTCAAATGGGCAGAGTCTAGGACGGATCATGGTTGGACAACTTCTGGCTGGTAGAAGTCGGTGACTTCTCGCATACAAAGGGGGTGATGTTACAGTTCTCTTTTCCCTTTGTTAACAGACTACATTTACTTGTTACAAATCCATAGTTATGCTTGGACGTTATCTCTTTTCATAGCTACCTTCATCTTTCCTTTTCTAGATAGCTATGCTCTTTCCCCTTTAGTTTCTATTGTTCTCTTAACGTATATAAACCCCTCTCATGTACCGTAGTTCCTTAGTTCCAACTTAGTCGAATCTTATCCATAACTTGAATGCTCTTTTGCTTGTCGCCTCCACCGCTCTCCTCGCTCTCTCTCTCTAGCCTTTGTCATTGCCAGACTTAGTGCCTAGAACCCTTGTCCAGTGGTTGGGAACAGACCGAGATTCTGTTTGCTGCTGTAGACTTGGATGCTGAATGACATTGTGGACATTGACTGTAACAGTAGGTAGGAGTCCTTAAGACTCTAGATTGTTTCCTCCTTGTAGGTTACAGACTACTGTGTCTAAGCTTCGTCTCAATCTATCTCTTTCTCCTCTGAAGCTTGTGATTGTGTCAATGATTAGTCCTAACAGACATCGATCAAAACCAAAGGCCGCCACTCCGTTGTTACAAATGCGGCAAGATTGGACACATTTCCAGAAAATGCAGATCAGGACTTGATATTTGTACAATGACATTTGATGAAATGAAGGAGTACTTCAAGAAAGGAGAAGAGCATTTAAAAGAGGAAGAGAGTCAGTAGGTCCTGTACTGGATTCTCATAATAGATACACTGTACTAGATGGACTAGATAGTGCACAGCCCCTTGATATAGTGCCTAGCACTGACTGGGTTGATGCAAGGACAATCTCAGGAGTCTCAAGGACTTCTGAGATGTTCCCACAAGAGGCGAACTCCCAGGTGAAACACCTTGATATAGCGCACAGTGCTGAAAGTGTCACTCCCAAGGAGCGCAGCAGGGCAGCTAAACCTGTGCTTAATTCCTCGTTACCAAATACAGTAGTACAATTATCTCAAAAGGGTATATCTGACCCTCAAAATCACCACAAACATCACCCGTCTTCTTTGTAAGCAAGAAAGATGGAAAGAAGCGAATGGTTCAGGACTACCGATACCTGAACAAGTGGACAGTTAAAAATAATTACCCATTACCACTTATATCAGAGCTCGTAGATCGAGCGGGGAGCGCAAAATACTTCACTAAGCTAGATCTTAGGTGGGGTTATAATAACGTACAAATCAAGGAAGGCAATGAATGGAAAGCCACATTCACTACCCCTGGAGGTTCTTTTGAACCAGTAGTGAGTGTCTGTCCAAGTCGGACACCAGTGAGCCAGTAGTGTGCTAGTAAGCCAGTAGTGAGTGAGCCAGTAGTGAGTGAGCCAGTAGTGAGTGTCCATCCAAGTCGGACACCAGTGTACCAGTAGTGTGTGTGTCTGTCCAAGTTGGACACCAGTGTGCCAGTAGTGTGCTAGTGAGCCAGTAGTGAGTGAGCCAGTAGTGAGTGTCCATCCAAGTCGGACACCAGTGTGCCAGTAGTGTGTGTCTGTCCAAGTCGGACACCAGTGTGCCATTAGTGAGTGTGCCAGTAGTGTGTGTCCATCCAAGTCGGACACCAGCGTACCAGTAGTGTGCTAGTGAGCCAGTAGTGAGTGTCCATCCAAGTCAGACACCAGTGTACCAGTAGTGTGCCAGTGAGCCAGTAGTGAGCATCCATCCAAGTAGGACACCAGTGTGCCAGTAGTGTGCTAGTGTGCCAGTAGTGAGTATGCCAGTAGTGAGTGTCCATCCAAGTCGGACACCAGTGTGCCAGTAGTGTGTGTCCATCCAAGTCGGACACCAGTGTACCAGTAGTGTGCTAGTGAGCCAGTAGTGAGTGTCCATCCAAGTTGGACACCAGTGTGCCAGTAGTGTGTGTTTGTCCAAGTTGGACACCAGTGTGCCAGTAGTATGTGTCCGTCCAAGTCGGACACCAGTGTACCAGTAGTGTGCCAGTGAGTCGGTAGTGAGTGTCCATCCAAGTTGGACACCAGTGAGCCAGTAGTGTGTGTCCGTCCAAGTCGGACATCAGTGTACCAGTAGTGTGCTAGTGTGCCAGTAGTGAGTGTCCATCCAAGTCGGACACCAGCGTGCCAGTAGTGTGTGTCTGTCCAAGTCGGACACCAGTGTGCCAGTAGTGTGCTAGTGTGCCAGTAGTGAGTGTGCCAGTAGTGTGTGTCCATCCAAGTCGGACACCAGTGTACCAGTAGTGTGCTAGTGAGCCAGTAGTGAGTGTCTGTCCAAGTTGGACACCAGTGTGCCAGTAGTGTGCTAGTGAGCCAGTAGTGAGTCTGCCAGTAGTGAGTGTCTGTTCAAGTTGGACACCAGTGTGCTAGTAGCGTGCTAGTGAGCCAGTAGTGAGTGTCCATCCAAGCTGGACACCAGTGTGCCAGTAGTGTGTGTCCATCCAAGTCGGACACCAGTGTACCAGTAGTGTGCTAGTGAGCCAGTAGTGAGTGTCCGTCCAAGTCGGACACCAGTGTACCAGTAGTGTGTGTTTGTCCAAGTTGGACACCAGTGTGCCAGTAGTATGTGTCCGTCCAAGTCGGACACCAGTGTACCAGTAGTGAGTGTCCATCCAAGTCGGACACCAGTGTACCAGTAGTGTGCCAGTGAGCCAGTAGTGAGTGTCCATCCAAGTTGGACACCAGTGTGCCAGTAGTGTACCAGTAGTGAGTGTCCATCCAAGTCAGACACCAGTGTACCAGTAGTGTGCCAGTGAGCCAGTAGTGAGTGTCCATCCAAGTTGGACACCAGTGTGCCAGTAGTGTGTGTCCGTCCAAGTCGGACACAAGTGTGCTAGTGAGCCAGTAGTGAGTCTGCCAGTGGTGTGTGTCCGTCCAAGTCAGACACCAGTGACACCAGTGAGCTAGTAGTGTGTGTCTGTCCAAGTTGGACACCAGTGAGCCAGTAGTGACTGTTTGTCCAAGTCAGACACCAGTGTACCAGTAGTGTGCTAGTGAGGTAGTAAGTGTCTGTCCAAGTTGGACACCAGTGAGCCAGTAGTGAGTGTCCGTCCAAGTCAGACACCAGTGTGCCAGTAGTGTGCTAGTGAACCAGTAGTGAGTGTCCGTCCAAGTTGGACACCAGTGTACCAGTAGTGTGCTAGTGAGCCAGTAGTGAGTGAGCCAGTAGTGAGTGTCCGTCCAAGTTGGACACCAGTGTACCAGTAGTGTGTGTCCGTCCAAGTCGGACACCAGTGTACCAGTAGTGTGTGTCAGTCCTGTTACAGTTCTCTTTTCCCTTTGTTAACGGACTACATTTACTTGTTACAAACCCATAGTTATGCTTGGACATTATCTCCTTTAATAGCTACCTTCAACCTTCCTTTCCTAGATAGCTATGCTCTTTCCCCTTCAGTTTCTATTGTTCTCTCAACATATATAAACCCCTCTCATGTACCGTAGTTCTCTAGTTCCAACTTAGTCGAATCTTATCCATAATTTGAAAACTCTTTGCTCGTCACCTCAACCGCTCTCCTCGCTCTCTCTCTAGCCTTCGTCATCGTCAGACTTAGTGCCTAGAACCCTCGTCCAGTGGTTGGGAACAGACTGAGACTCTGTTTGCCACTGAAGACTTGGACGCTGAACGACGTTGTGGACATCAACCGTAACATAAGTTGGAACTCAGGACTAGCTCAGGGTATCATCCCTAGCCGACACCATTGAGACCCGCAGCTCTCAGGAACGACCCCCGAAACGGATCCGTCACCTATAAGGGGAGATACTACCTTGAACGACGAGAAGTTTTTCTCTACCAATGAACCTGGTACTTTGTTACAGAAGGACGGAAAAGAAACGAACCAGTCCCAAACGAATACTTTTCAGGAGACTTCTACTCAGGAGTATCTGAATTCGATTTACCTGATCAAATCTACCTAGACTGGGGTAGTGAAATACAAGGAGAACCGCTCTACCTTGTCAAGGAACCAGAAAACGACCCAGGAAGGACCCTCTACAGAAGATTCTTTAGAGACAGCAACCAACACGGAATCACAGCTAGCCTTTTAGCAGAGTGGGAGGAATTACTACGAATTGAACAAGCCAAGCTTGAGGAAAACCCGTTTGATACAGATTACTCGAAACAAAGACCACCCCCATCTCCGAGGACCAGAACCCCGAGTAGAACTCCTACTCCAGAACCGAAACCGATCACTAGAACACCAACCCCTGAACCACCAATTAACCCCGAACCACCAATCACTCCTGAACCAAGAATGGCGTCTGAAACCAGTGCTAGCTCTAAAGGAGATATCAAACCGCAGCCTATACGACCTTTTACAGGCAAACGAATCGAAGCCAGGTCATTTTTAGGACAGCTGGAGGATTACTTTACCCTCAACAAACAGAACTATGAAGGAAAAGACGAAAAGAAAGTCAGGTATGTGCTTGCATGCATGGGACCGGAACTAGACGACTGGAAAACTATCATCCGAAGCGAACTGAACGACAACAGAGGCAGTACCACAGCCACATTTAAATGGAGCAACTATGAAGCATTCGAAACACGTTTCATCAATGACTGGGGAGAAGTCAATAGCGCCCTTCGAGCCCTGAACAATTTATCCAAATTAAGAGTTGGAAATGGTGTTTCAGTCCCAGAATACATCAGAAAATTTCGCATGGATATAGGAACCTCTGGACTCACTGGGATACCCGCCCAGTTGCAGGCATTCGTCAAAGGATTACCATTAGAACTTGCTAGGACAATCTTACAGGACCAAAGGAAGATCAAGACGATGCAAGAAGCCTATGACAAGGCTGAGGATCACCATAACGCCTGGGACATGACAGGACAGGGAAACAGGAGAACCAATGATGGATCTGGAACAAGTTTCAACCGGAACAACAATCGATCCGGAACAATCAGAGCTATAAATACTACAACCCCTAGCCGATTGACAGATGATCAAAAAGAGGAATATCGAAAGACTGGCAAGTGTTTCAGATGTGGAACACAGGGACACATCTCCAGGAACTGCCCGAAACACAATGATGCGTCTTCATCCAGGTCTTCTTATCAGAATAAGGCTGTTCGCTTCGTCACTGAGGAACAACAGAAGGAAGAAGACGAACCAGCAAAGAAGATTAGGGCGATCTTTTCAGCAATGTCTACTGAAGAGAAGAATGCCCTCTTAAACGAATTCGAAAACGAGGGTTTTTAGTTAGGAAGCGTCACTCAGCGGTTGGCCCTTCCTTATTATCAAGATCTGAACAGTTAGCGCTTGATTCTGTAGTATTATCCAACAATGACAAGCACATTTCGTTAACTATCAAATCGACCGATTTACCCGCTGGAACATCTGCCCTAATCGATTGCGGAGCAGAAGGAAATTTTGTAGACGAAGGAGCAGTGAAGGAGCTCAGGAAAGAACGACTTAAGAAACCAATAAAAGTCAGAAATGCAGATGGAACAGTAAATGTGAAAGGAATGATCATGCACCGGACCAAAATATGCTACATGATTGAGGGACAACAGTTTATCAACTGGTTCTGGATCACTAAACTAGGCGATCAACGAATGATTCTAGGGATACCCTGGTTAGAAGAAAATAACCCGATCATCAACTGGCGAGAGAAATCTCTGAAAATTGGAGACCTGGACACATTGCCAAAAGCAATCTGGCAGCTAGCCCTTGATTCCCAGCAATGGGGCGAAGACGACTATTGGATTAGAGTTAAAACATCAGCATCACAGGAACTAGAGCATAGGTTAAAGAAAGACGAACCATCCACCACTCTACCTACAGAATATGAGCAATGGCGCACTATCTTTGACAAGAAAGCATCAGAACGCTTCCCATCCAGCCGACCGTGGGATCACACAATCAACACAAAAGAGGGTTTTGTCCCGAAAGCTAGTAAACTTTACCCTCTATCAGTCAAGGAGCAAGAACTGTTAGACGAATGGATTGATGAACAACTTAAGAAAGGATACATTAAACCATCTACATCACCACAGGCATCACCGTTCTTCTTTGTAGCAAAGAAAGAAAGTGGAGCACTCCGACCCTGTCAAGATTATCGATACCTCAATGAATGGACCGTCAAAAATGCATATCCCCTTCCCTTAGTTTCCGATCTCATGACTAAACTACGAGGCGCCAAATACTTCACCAAACTAGACCTCCGATGGGGATACAACAATGTTCGCATCAAAAAGGGAGACGAATGGAAAGCGGCCTTTATTACCAATCGAGGACTCTATGAACCCACAGTAATGTTCTTTGGATTATGCAACTCGCCGTCGACCTTTCAAACTATGATGAACGAATACTTTAGGGACATGATCAATGAAGGATGGCTAATCATTTATATGGATGACATGTTAATCTGTGCGGAATCACTGGAACAGCTGGAAGAACGGACAAAACGAATTTTACAACGGTTACAAGACAACGATCTATTCCTGAAATTAGAAAAATGCAAGTTTGCCACACAGGAAGTTGAATTCCTAGGAATGATCATCACCCCTGGACGCATTCAGATGGACCCAATAAAGTTAGCAGGAATTGCCGATTGGCCAGTCCCTACCACAGTCAAACAAGTCCGATCATTCCTTGGGTTCGGAAACTTCTATCGATGCTTCATCGGAAATTTTGCTGCCATCGCTAAACCACTTACCGACCTCACTAAGAAAACTGAACCGTTCGACTGGACAACAGAATGGAACCACGCCTTTGAAATTCTAAAGAAACGATTTGCGTCCATGCCAGTGCTACTAATGCCGGATCCAACCTGACCCTTCATTCTTCAAACCGACGCATCAAATAAGGCAATAGGAGTGATCTTGAAACAAGCTGATGAGACAGGATCCTTACACCCTTGTGGATTTATTTCGCATGCTCTAACACAAACGGAGCAGAATTACCAGATCTATGACCGAGAACTCTTGGCAATCATCAAGGGATTAGCAACTTGGCGACACCTATTGCATGGATCACCCCATACCACCATAGTTCATTGTGATCACAAGAATTTGTCCTATTATCGAACTGCCCAACGCTTGACACCTAGACAAGCTAGATGGTCGTCCTTACTATCAGAATTTGACCTACGTATCGAGCATGTCCCCAGCACAAAGATGTTTGAAGCAGATGCCCTATCTCAATGCCCTGATCATATGGGAAGTAGCGAATCACAGGAAGACGTCATAGTCTTACCAGAGGATCGTTTTATTCGTCTTATTGCAGAAGACCTAGTCACAGAAATTCAGAAGGCAATGTCAAAAGATGATTTTGGACAAATCCTAATCGAGGTTATTACCACACACCGCGCCCCACCGATCAAATCAAATATACAGGATTGGTCTTATACAAGCAGCATCGTTCACTATCTCGGGAAGACCTACATCCCTGACCAAGACGGATTACGAACCAAATTGATTAAAGAAGCTCATGAGGCACGATCATCAGGTCACCCTGGACGATTAAAGACACTTGAACTCCTTAAGCGCGACTACTGGTGGCCTGGAATGTTCAAACACGTCAGGGAATGGATAGAAGGATGCGCCCTCTGTCAACAAATGAAGATTAACACACACCCAAATGTACCTGCCTTTCACCCAATTCCGTCAAAAGCAACCCATCCCTTTCAACAAGTAACCCTTGATTTCATCACCGATCTACCCCTTTCTGATGGTTTTGACTCGATCCTGGTCACGGTGGACCATGGTCTTACAAAGGGGGTAATTTTCACACCCTGCAAGAAGACAATCGATGCTTTAGGTACAGCAGAACTCTATGTCTCCGAAGTTTTCAAACGGTTTGGCCTACCAGATGTCTTAATTTCAGATCGAGGACCACAATTCTCTGCAAAAGTATTTCAAGAAATACGAAAAGCATTAGGAATCGACCATAGAATGAGTACAGCATATCATCCTCAGACTGTTGGGGGAAACGGAACGAGTCAACCAGGAACTAGAAGTCTATCTCCGGATGTTTTGCTCTAATGAACCGCATCTATGGAAACCACTTCTCCCAATAGCTGAGTTTGCTCATAATAACCGATATCACGACACTATCAAAACTTCCCCATTCAGACTAATGTATGGAACGGACCCTGTTGCGCTTCCCACAGCTACTACGCGAATGACCACACCAGCAGCAGAAGAGCACCTTCAGCTCCTAAGGAAAGCCAGAGAAGAAGCGCTAGCAGCACATGAGCTAGCAAGACAACTAGTGGTAAGACGACGCAAAGACAAAGCAACACGATTTGAAAAGGGTACCAAAGTATGGCTTGAGAACCGAAACCTTCACATACCATATCAGTCCAGAAAGCTAGCACCAAAACGAGAAGGACCCTTCGAAATCGAACAAGTGATGGGACCAGTAACGTACAAATTGAAACTTCCAAAGCAATGGCGCATCCACCCTGTGTTTCATACATCACTCCTCACCCCGTATAGGGAAACAACTGCACATGGCCCGAATTACATGAAACCACCTCCTGATCTCGTAAACGGACAAGAGGAATTCAAGGTAGAGGCGATTTTGGCTCACCGGAAGCGAGGCGCAGGCTACCATTACCTAGTTAAATGGAAAGGCTATGGATTGAATGATAATTCTTGGGAACCCGCTCGCAATCTTGCAAACGCTACTGATATCCTATCAGAATACCAACAACGCCGACACCTCTAACCATGACTCGATACAGAAACCGCCACGTCTTGAAGCAAAACTACCATTATACAAAACGAAACTGCTCAACACTCTCTCGGTACACTATAGCTCTTAAGGAAAAGACCGTCTACACCCGCATACAATACCTCCCCTTCCGACATGCTCCTAAAGCACTGAACCTATCAGAAAAAATCACCCGAACCGTGGCACTGGTCACACGATATTACCGCATCCCTCGACTTGATCACCGTCACCAAAAGAACCCTTCAGGAGCGACGGAGTTCCCCTGCAATAATGCTCAGAACTATCTTCCCAAATACTATGACCTACGATTCGTGGCAGACGATCTACCTGCCTACAATAACAATCCACCTGCCTATCAACTTCTAGCCATCAAAAGCAGCAACGTTTACGAAAGCGCTCATGGGAGATTGCTATGCCCAGAGGAATATAAACAGATAGACGAAATAACTAGACAGATACGGGAATGTGGTGCACAAACTTGGTTGATCAGCCGAAGAATCAGAATACCAGGGAGACCTCGCGTTCTCAGGGAAGAAATCCTTGATGATCTCGACTACCTAGCTACTGCATTGGCGGAAGTAATAGCGGACATCATCAGGAGAATCAGAAGATTCTTAATTACCACAACGACGACACCAGGAATTGAACACTTAAACTCGTTAACCAGGTTCATCATAGCAGAGCGAGAACTCCTCACTGACCCTGTAGTCGAAGACCCGCTGAATACAGAAAATTGGGACTCCGATACGGAAACCAGTGATTTGGAATAGGTATAAAATCCTGCAAGCATCATCACCTAAACACAACCTACCTCGTACCAAGAAACCATGTTCACCTTCTTTGCCCTTGCCGCCTACTTCATCGCCTTGATACTCCTCTCCTGCGCTCACTGGCGCATCGACGAAACCACTGCCACCTTCTCGCCCTTCCTTGCCGTCCCAGACCTCCCGCTAGAGGTCTTCATTGAAAATACCACCGTCATCCACTTCGAGGACGACGACTTACATGTCCACCCCACCGCCTTGCTTCCCCAGGTACATCCTGATGACCACCATCTTCCCCACTTCACCCAATTCGTCAAACGAAACACCACGCTCACCGTTGTCGCGGATGCCCTCGCCGCTGCCACCTGTTCTATAACCAACCTATCCTCCGCCACCGACAACCTTGCCGCCCTCACTCTTACCATCGACCCGCATGAAATGACTTACGAAGAACGTGATTCTTTCCTACGTAATGCTCAAAACTTGCACCGCGCTGCTGAAGCGCTCAAATGGAAAGTAGAAACGTCAACAAAAGAACTCGACAATGCAGTCAAGTGGGCGGAATCTAGAACGGACCATGGCTGGACAACCTCCAGCTGGTAGAAGTCGGTGACTTCTCGCATACAAAGGTGGTAATGTTACAGTTCTCTTTTCCCTTTGTTAACGGACTACATTTACTTGTTACAAACCCATAGTTACGCTTGGACGTTATTTCCTTTAATAGCTACCTTCAACCTTCCTTTCCTAGATAGCTATGCTCTTTCCCCTTTAGTTTCTATTGTTCTCTCAACGTATATAAACCCCTCTCATGTACTGTAGTTCTCTAGTTCCAACTTAGTCGAATCTTATCCATAATTTGAAAACTCTTTGCTCGTCGCCTCAACCGCTCTCCTCGCTCTCTCTCTAGCCTTCGTCATCGTCAGACTTAGTGCCTAGAACCCTTGTCCAGTGGTTGGGAACAGACCGAGACTCTGTTTGCCGCTGAAGACTTGGACGCTGAACGACGTTGTGGACATCGACTGTAACAAGTCCAAGTCGGACATCAGTGTACCAGTAGTGTGCTAGTGAGCCAGTAGTAAGTGTCCATCCAAGTCGGACACCAGTGTACCAGTAGTGTGCTAGTGAGCCAGTAGTGAGTGTCCATCCAAGTCGGACACCAGTGTGCCAGTAGTGTGCTAGTGAGCCACTAGTGAGTGAGCCAGTAGTGAGTGTCCATCCAAGTCGGACACCAGTGAGCCAGTAGTGTGCTAGTGAGCCAGTAGTGAGTGTCCGTCCAAGTCGGACATCAGTGTACCAGTAGTGTGCTAGTGTGCCAGTAGTGAGTGTCCATCCAAGTTGGACACCAGTGTGCCAGTAGTGAGTGTCCATCCAAGTTGGACACCAGTGTACCAGTAGTAAGTGTCCGTCCAAGTCAGACACCAGTGTACCAGTAGTGTGCTAGTGAGCCAGTAGTGTGCTAGTGAGCCAGTAGTGTGCTAGTGAGCCAGTAGTGTGCTAGTGAGCCAGTAGTAAGTGAGCCAGTAGTGTGTGTCTGTCCAAGTCGGACACCAGTGTGCCAGTAGTGTGCTAGCAAGCCAGTAGTAAGTATCCGTCCAAGTTGGACACCAGTGTACCAGTAGTGTGCTAGTGAGCCAGTAGTGAGTGTCCATCCAAGTCAGACACCAGTGTACCAGTAGTGTGCTAGTGAGCCAGTAGTGTGCTAGTGAGCCAGTAGTAAGTGTGCCAGTAGTGTGTGTCCATCCAAGTTGGACACCAGTGTGCCAGTAGTGTGTGTCCATCCAAGTTGGACACCAGTGTGCCAGTAGTGTGTGTCCATCCAAGTCGGACACTAGTGTGCCAGTAGTGTGCTAGTGTGCCAGTAGTGAATGTGCCAGTAGTGAGTGTCCATCCAAGTTGGACACCAGTGTGCCAGTAGTGTGTGTCCATCCAAGTTGGACACCAGTGTACCAGTAGTGTGCTAGTGAGCCAGTAGTGAGTGTCCATCCAAGCTGGACACCAGTGTGCCAGTAGTGTGCTAGTGAGCCAGTAGCGAGTGTGCCAGTAGTGAGTGTCCATCCAAGTCGGACACTGTTACGGTCGATGTCCACAACGTCGTTCAGCGTCCAAGTCTACAGCGACAAACAGAGTCTCGGTCTGTTCCCAGCCACTGGACAAGGGTTCTAGGCACTAAGTCTGACGGTGACGAAGGCTAGAGAGAGAGCGAGGAGAGTGGTTGAGGCGACGAGCAAAAGAGCGTTCAAGTTATGGATAAGATTCGACTAAGTTGGAACTAAAGAACTACGGTACATGAGAGGGGTTTATATACATTAAGAGAACAATAAGAATATAAGGGGAAAGCGCATAGCTATCTGAGAAAGGAAAGATGAAGGTAGCTACCAAAGGAGATAACGTCCAAGCGTAACTATGGGTTTGTAACGAGTAAATGTAGTCCACTTAACAAAGGGAAAAGAGAATTGTAACATTACCCCCTTTGTATGCGAGAAGTCACCGACTTCTACCAGCCAGACGTTGTCCAACCATGGTCCGTTCTGGACTCAGCCCACTTGACAGCATTGTCCAATTCTTTTGTGGAGGTCTCTACCTTCCATTTGAGTGCTTCGGCGGCGCGATGCAGATTTTGGGCGTTTCGTAGGAATGAATCGCGTTCCTCGTAGGTCATCTCGTGAGGGTCAATGGTGAGGGTGAGTGCGGCGAGATTGTCGGTGGCAGAGGAGAGGTTGGTGATGGAACATGTGGCGGCGGTGAGAGCGTCGGTGACAATGGTGAGCGTGGTATTTCTTTTAACAAATTGGGCGAAGTGCGGGAGGTGGTGATCGTCAGGGTGTACCTGTGGAAGGAGGTCGGCTGGGTGGATATGGAGGTCGTCATCCTCGAATTGGATGACCATGGTATTTTCAATGAAGACCTCTAGTGGAAGGTCTGGGACGGCGAGGAAGGGTGAAAAGGCGGCGGTGGTTTCGTTGATGCGCCAGTGGGCACAGAAGAGAAGTGCCAAAGCAATGAAGTAGGCGGCGAGGGCAAAGAAGGTGAACATGGTTCTTTGTTACGAGGTAGGTTGGGTGTTAAGCAGTGATACTTGAAATTTTATATGGATGCCAAGTGGCTGATTTCCGCGTCGGAAGGCCAATTTTCTGTACTTAGTGGATCTTCGATTGCAGGGTCGGTGAGGAGTTCTCGTTCCTCTCTGATGAACCTGGTTAGAGCATTTAAATGTTCGATCCCTGGTGTCGTTGTTGGGGTGATTAAGAATTTTCTAATTCGCCTAATAATGTCCGCTATTACCCCTGCCATGGCGGTAGACAGGTAATCAAGATCGTCAAGGATGTCTTCCATGAGAATGCGAGGCCTTCCTGGTATCCTGATTCCTCGGCTGATTAACCAGATTTGTGTGCTACACTCCCGTATTTGTTTAGTGATTTCATCCATCTGTTTGTATTCTTCTGGACATAGCAATCTTCCATAGGCGCTTTTATAAACGTCACTATTTCTGATGGCTCAAAGTTGATATGCAGGTGGGTCATTATTGTAGCGGGGTAGATCGTCGGCTGAAAATTGTAGGTTGTGGTACTTGGGAAGATAATTCTGGATATCATTGCAGGGGAACTCTGTTGTTCCTGAAGGGTTCTTTTGGTGACGGTGATCGAGTCGAGGGGTACGATAATATCATGTGACTAATGCCACAGTTCAGGTGAGTTTCCCTGGTGAGTTCGGTGCTCTAGGAGCGTGTCGGAAGGGGAGGTACTGTATGTGGGTATAGACGGTCTTTTCTTTAAGAGCTATAGTGTATCGAGAGAGTGTTGAGCAGTTCCGTTTGGTATAGTGATAGTTTTGTTTCAAGACGTGGCAGTTCCTGTATCGAGTCATGGTTCAGAGGTGTCGACGTTGTTGGTATTCAGATAGGATATCCGTGGCGTTTGCAAGATTGCGAGCGGGTTCCCAAGAATTGTCATTCGATCCATAGCCTTTCCATTTAACCAGGTAATGGTAGCCTGCGCCTCGTTTCCTATGAGCTAGAATTGCCTCTACCTCGAATTCCTCTTGTCCATTTACGAGATCAGGGGGTGGTTTCACATAGTTTGGTCCGTGCGCAGTTGTTTCCCTGTACAGGGTAAGGAGTGACGCATGAAACACAGGGTGAATGCGCCATTGTTTTGGGAGTTTCAGTTTGTACGTCACTGGTCCCATTACTTGTTCGATCTCGAAGGGTCCTTCTCGTTTTGGTGCTAGCTTTCTGGACTGATATGGTATGTGAAGATTTCGGTTTTCAAGCCATACTTTGGTACCCTTTTCAAATCGTATTGCTTTGTCCTTGCGTCGTCTTGCCACTAATTGTCTTGCTAGTTCATGTGCTGCTAGCGCCTCTTCTCTGGCTTTCCTTAGGAACTGAAGGCGTTCTTCTGCCGCTGGTGTGGTCATTCGCGTAGTAGCTGTGGGAAGCGCAACAGGGTCCGTTCCATACATTAGTCTGAATGGAGAAGTTTTGATAGTGTCATGATGTTGGTTATTGTGAGCAAACTCGGCTATTGGGAGAAGCGGTTTCCATAGATGCGGTTCATTGGAGCAGAACATTCGAAGGTAGACTTCTAATTCCTGGTTGACTCGTTCTGTTTCTCCATCGGTTTGGGGATGGTAGGCTGTGCTCATTCTATGATCAATTCCTAATGCTTTTCGTATTTCCTGAAATACTTTTGCAGAGAACTGTGGTCCTCGATCCGAAATCAAAATGTCGGGTAGGCCAAACCGTTTGAAAATTTCAGAGACATAAAGTTCTGCGGTGCCCAGAGTGTCGATTGTCTTCTTGCAAGGTGTGAAAATTACCCCCTTTGTAAGACCATGGTCCACCGTGACCAGGATCGAGTCAAAGCCATCGGAAAGGGGTAAATCAGTGATGAAATCAAGGGTTACTTGCTGAAAGGGGCGGGTTGCTTTTGACGAAATTGGGTGAAGGGCTGGTACGTTTGGATGTGTGTTAATCGTCATCTGCTGACAGAGAGCGCATCCTTCTATCCATTCCTTGACATGTTTGAACATTCCAGGCCACCAGTAGTCGCGTCTAAGGAGTTCAAGGGTCTTTAATCGTCCAGGGTGACCTGATGATCGTGCTTCGTGCGTTTCCTTAATCAATCTAGTTCGTAATCCGTCTTGGTCAGGGATGTAGGTTTTGCCAAGATAGTGAATAATGCCATTGGTATAAGACCAATCTTGTATGTTCAATTTGATCGGTGGGGCGCGGTGCGTGGTGATAATTTCTATTAGAATGCGTCCGAAATCGTCTTTTGACATTGCTTTCTGAATCTCTGTGGCTAGATCTTCCGCAATAAGACGGATAAAGCGATCCTCAGGTAGGACTATGACGTCTTCTTGTAATTCACTATTTCCCATATGATCAGGGCGTCGGGATAGAGCATCTGCTTCAAACATTTTCGTGCCAGGGACGTGCTCGATGCGTAAATCAAATTCTGATAATAGAGATGACCATCTAGCTTGTCTGGGCGTTAAGCGTTGGGCAGTTCAGTAGTAGGATAGATTCTTGTGGTCGCAATGAACTATAGTGGTGTGGGGTGATCCGTGTAACAAATGTCGCCAGGTCATCAATCCTTTGATAATTGCCAAGAGTTCCCGATCATAGATCTGGTAATTCTGCTCCGTTTGTGTTAATGCGTGTGAGATAAATCCGCAGGGGTGTAGAGATCCTGTTTCATCTGCTTGTTTCAAGACTGCTCCTATTGCCTTATTTGATGCATCAGTTTGGAGGATAAAAGGTCGAGTAGGATCTGGCATTAATAATACCGGCATAGATGCAAATCGTTTCTTTAGAATTTCAAAAGCATTGTTCCGTTCAGTGGTCCAGTCAAATGGTTCTGTTTTCTTAGTGAGGTCGGTAAGTGGTTTAGCGATGGCAGCAAAATTTCCAATGAAACGTCGGTAAAAGTTCCCGAATCCGAGGAATGATCGGACTTGTTTGACAGTGGTGGAGACTGGCCAATCGGCTATCCCTGCTAACTTTATCGGGTCCATCTGAATGCGTCCAGGGGTGATGATCATTCCTAGGAATTCAACTTCCTGCGTGGCGAACTTGCATTTTTCAAGTTTCAGGAATAGATCGTTATTTTGTAGCTGTTGTAAAATTTGTCTTGCCCGCTCCTCTAGTTGCTCTAATGTTTCTGCGCAGATTAACATGTCATCCATGTAAATGATCAGCCATCCTTCGTTGATCATGTCCCTAAAGTATTCGTTCATCATAGTTTGAAAGGTTGACGGCGAGTTGCATAATCCAAAGAACATTACTGTTGGTTCATAGAGTCCCCGATTGGTGATAAAGGCTGCTTTCCATTCATCTCCCTTCTTGATGCGAACGTTGTTGTATCCCCATCGGAGGTCTAATTTGGTGAAATATTTGGCGCCTCGTAACTTAGTCATGAGATCGGAAACAAGGGGAAGGGGATATGCGTTTTTGACGGTCCATTCATTCAAGTATCGGTAATCCTGACAGGGTCGAAGTGCTCCACTTTCCTTTTTTGCTACAAAGAAGAATGGTGACACCTGCGGTGATGTGGATGGTTTAATGTATCCTTTCTTGAGTTGTTCATCAATCCATTCATCTAACAGCCCTTGTTCCTTGACCGACAGGGGATAAAGTTTACTAGCTTTTGGAACAAAGCCTTCCTTTGTGTTGATTGCATGATCCCATGGTCGACTGGATGGGAAGCGTTCTGATGCCTTTTTGTCAAAGATGGTGCGCCATTGTTCATATTCTGTAGGTAATGCAGTGGATGGTTCGTCTTTCTTTAGCCTATGCTCTAGTTCCTGTGATGCGGACGTCTTAACTCTAATCCAGTAGTCATCTTCGCCCCATTGCTGGGAATCGAGGGCTAGCTGCCAGGTCGCTTTTGACGATGTGTCCAGATCTCCAATCTTCAGAGATTTCTCTCGCCAGTTGATGATTGGGTTATTTTCTTCTAACCATGGTATTCCTAGAATCATTCGTTGATCGCCTAGCTTAGTGATCCAGAACCAATTGATAAATTGCTGTCCTTCGATCATGTAGCATATCTTGGTTCGATGTGTGATCATTCCTTTCACATTTACTGTTCCATCTGCGTTTCTAACCTTGATT
Source organism: Amanita rimosa (assembly GCA_023014395.1). Classification (NCBI taxonomy): domain Eukaryota; kingdom Fungi; phylum Basidiomycota; class Agaricomycetes; order Agaricales; family Amanitaceae; genus Amanita; species Amanita rimosa. Next base: position 21,274 of record JAEBUO010000026.1, on the reverse strand, counting down.
GGTTTCTTAAGTCGTTCTTTCCTGAGCTCCTTCACTGCTCCTTCATCTACAAAGTTTCCTTCTGCTCCACAATCGATTAGGGCAGATGTTCCAGCGGGTAAATCGGTCGATTTGATAGTTAACGAAATGCGCTTGTCATTGTTGGATAATACTATTACAGAATCAAGCGCTAACTGTTCAGATCTCAATAATAAGGAAGGGCCAACCGCTGAGTGACGCTTCCTAACTAAAAACCCTCGTTTTCGAATTCGTTTAAGAGGGCATTCTTTTCTTCAGTAGACATTGCTGAAAAGATGGCTCTAATTTTCTTTGCTGGTTCGTCCTCTTCCTTCTGTTGTTCCTCAGTGATGGAGCGGACGGCCTTGTTCTGGTAAGAAGACCTGGATGAAGACGCGTCGTTGCGTTTCGGGCAGTTCCTGGAGATGTGTCCCTGTGTTCCACATCTGAAACACTTGCCAGTCTTTCGGTATTCCTCTTTTTGATTGTCTGTCAATCGGCTGGGGATCGTAGTATTTATAGCTCTGATTGTTCCGGATCAGTTGCTGTTTCGATTAAAACGTGTTTCAGATCCATCATTGGTTCTCCTGTTTCCCTGTCCGGTCATGTCCCATGCGTTATGGTGATCCTCAGCCTTATCATAGGCTTCTTGCATCGTCTTGATCTTCCTTTGGTCCTGTAAGATTGTCCTAGCAAGTTCTAACGGCAATCCTTTGACAAATGCCTGCAACTGAGCGGGTATTCCAATGAGTCCAGAGGTTCCTATGTCCATGTGAAATTTTCTGATGTACTCTGGGACTGAAACGCCGTTTCCAACTCTTAATTTGGATAAATTGTTCAGGGCTCGAAGGGCGCTGTTGACTTCTCCCCAGTCACTGATGAAACGTGTTTCAAATGCGTCGTAGTTGCTCCATTTGAACGTGGCTGTGGTACTGCCTCTGTTGTCATTCAACTCGCTTCGGATGATAGTTTTCCAGTCGTCCAGTTCTGGTCCCATGCACGCAAGCGCATATCTGACTTTCTTCTCATCTTTTCCTTCATAGTTCTGTTCATTGAGGGTAAAGTAATCCTCAAGCTGTCCTAAAAATGATCTTGCTTCAATTCGTTTGCCTGTAAAAGGTCGTATAGGCTGCAGTTTGATATCTCCTTTAGAGCTAGCACTGGTTTCAGACGCCATTCTTGGTTCAGGAGTAATCGGTGGTTCGGGGTTAATCGGTGGTTCAGGGGTTGGTGTTCTGGTGATCGGTTTCGGTTCTGGAGTAGGAGTTCTACTCGGGGTTCTAGTTTTCGGAGATGGGGGTGGTCCTTGTTTCGAGTAATCTGTGTCAAACGGGTTTTCCTCAAGCTTGGCTTGTTCAATTCGTAGTAATTCCTCCCACTCTGCTAAAAGATTAGCTGCAATTCCGTATCGGTCGTTGTCTCCAAGGAATTTCCTATAGAGGGTTCTAAATGGTTCGTTTTCCGGTTCCTTAACAAGGTAGAGCGGTTCTCCTTGTACTTCACTACCCCAGTCTAGGTAGATTTGATCGGGTAAGTCGAATTCGAAGGCTCCTGAGTAAAAGTCTCCTGAAAAGTATTGGTCTGGGACTGGTTCGTTCCATTTCCGTCCTTCTGTAACAAAGTACCAGGTTCGTTGGTAGGGAAAAACTTCTCGTCGTCTGAGGTAGGTTTTCCCCTTATAGGTGACGGATCCGTTCGGGGGTCGTTCCTGAGAGCTGCGGGTCTCAATGGTGGCTAGGGATGATACCCTGAGCTAGTCCTGAGTTCCAACTTATGTTACGGTCGATGTCCACAATGTCGTTCAGCGTCCAAGTCTACAGCGACAAACAGAGTCTCGGTCTGTTCCCAGCCACTGGACAAGGGTTCTAGGCACTAAGTCTGACGGTGACGAAGGCTAGAGAGAGAGCGAGGAGAGTGGTTGAGGCGACGAGCAAAAGAGCGTTCAAGTTATGGATAAGATTCGACTAAGTTGGAACTAAAGAACTACGGTACATGAGAGGGGTTTATATACATTAAGAGAACAATAAGAATATAAGGGGAAAGCGCATAGCTATCTGAGAAAGGAAAGATGGAGGTAGCTACCAAAGGAGATAACGTCCAAGCGTAACTATGGGTTTGTAACGAGTAAATGTAGTCCACTTAACAAAGGGAAAAGAGAATTGTAACAGACACCAGTGTACCAGTAGTGTGTGTCCGTCCAAGTCGGACACCAGTGTGCCAGTAGTGTGCTAGTGAGCCAGTAGCAAGTGTGCCAGTAGTGAGTGTCCATCCAAGTTGGACACCAGTGTGCCAGTAGTGTGTGTCTGTCCAAGTCGGACATCAGTGTGCCAGTAGTGTGCTAGTGAGCCAGTAGTGAATGTCCATCCAAGTCAGACACCAGTGAGCCAGTAGTGAATGTCCATCCAAGTTGGACACCAGTGTGTTAGTAGTTGTCAGTAGTGAGTGTCTGTCCAAAGGTTCATTAGGGTTAATCTAGGGTTTCCTAGCCTACATCAATCCTACAAACACCTATCAACCCATCAAATGGAAAGCATATGTATCTTGGAAGTGTTTTGGACAGTACTCTCGTCTATGTAACTTACGAATGTTCTCCTTGCCTAAAATGAATCCCCAAGGCCCCTCGGGTCTGGATCACCCGCTGTGTCTTTCCAGGATGAGCACATAACAGAGAATATCATATTACGGGTTTTATATCTAATTCTTTAACGCTTTTAACAGTGTGATTGCACCATCTATCCTAAACCCATCAAATGGAAAGCATATGTATCTTGGAAGTGCATGAGTGTCAAATTTTCCCTGATGTACAACTGTCAGAGGAATGAATGCAGCTGATGGTCAACTCACCCTGAAGTATACAATAATTGTTTTTCAGATGTGTTTCTTGTTTATTTTAGGTTCGCCATCAGGAGCCTTTCTCTTATGCCCACGCAATTTTCCTGTCCCATATCCTGTCTCTTGAGGTCCCGGAAATGTTGGTGTTATGGGTAGTTGGATTTCATGCAAGCCAGTTTCAGTAGTTGCCTGTTCTTCGTTTGGCAGGCCAATCGCCCTATGAACCTCTGCGATTCTCAACAATAACTTCTCAACTGACTTTTCCAGTCAGTCTAGGCACTCAACAGTATCAACCTGAAATGTCACATGGGTTTGTGTAGTATTCTCCAGTCCCTGTTGCTTGTCAACGTCCCATTAATGCACCCATTGGTTCAGGTCCTAGAGACACCTGATTTTTGCTGATCTCTGTCTTTTCATCCTTCGGCATCCGTGGCAACCAGAACTGGGGCCTTTCCTTTCCTCTTAACAGGTCTGTAGTCATCAGTGTCATCGCTGGAGCTTTCGTCAATCTCCATGGCCAGAGGGTCCCTGCTTGCTGCCAAACATTTCAGTCTGTTCGTTGATGATGGCTCCGTCTGTGTTTTGATCTGCTGATGTCATGGAGGTTTTGCTGACGCCTCCAATGGCAGGCTTGCTGATGCCTCTGACAGCAGGTTTGCTGATGCTGCATCGTCTTGTGCTTCGACTTGCCTCAACCATTGCGCCTGAGAAGCATCAGTTATCGGATCCCGTGCTTCAACCCAGCAATATAGTGTGGGCTTCGCTGGTGGAGGTTTTGCTGATGCTTCCAGTGGCAGGTTTGCCAATGCCTCCGATGGCAGGTTTGCCAATGGCGGGTTTGCCAATGCCTTTGATGACAAGTTTGCTGGTGTGTCCAACAGCAGGTTTGCCAACAAACAATTGCGGTAACCCATCAGCGCAACTGCCTATAGCTAGCCTTGCCATGGCATTTTTCTAACCATATGCTGCAAGGTGGTCTCTTTCGTCCAGACAAAAGCATGTCCGGCCTGGCCGCCCGCAATTACCAGTGACATCACTATATTGCCTATTGCCTGTTGCCGACGGCACTATATTGCCTGTTGCCGACAGTACTATATTGCCTGTTGCTGATGGCCTGTTGCTGATGGCACTTATTTTGCCTGTTGCTGATGCTGTATAGTACCATTGCTGCCAGCAACAGGCAATATAAGTAGGCAAAACAAAATAGTACCATCAGCAATAGGTAAAACATCTTCTCTTCTTCTTCTGCTTCTCCCACTGATTCTTCTCCTGCTGATCCTCATGCTGCTTCTCATGCTAATTCATATCCTGTATATAAGGGCTTAGCAGCTTCATGACTGCACTCCCTTCCTTTCCTTCATATAACCAACCACTTTGCCATGGACTGTGATACACAGGGTAACTTCATTGATCTCTCTGTTGCTCAATGGATACAGTGGCATCAGGATATTACCTCAAGAATTCCTACTGATAGGGAACCACTGGCAGCATTTCAAGCAGCAGAGTGGGCACTCACTGGCTATGACAGTGTATCCAATAAACAAGCAAGAATTGAAGCACTGCACAATTGTCCTAGGAATAATGCCCAGGTCCCATACATGAGACGAGACTATGATTCTGTCATTGGATTTACTTCAACAATCAAGGTCAAAGGGGCAATTTTTGTGTATTCCAGACCATCTCCAGCATGTGCACTCACAGCAAGGGTCAAGATCAAGACACCTTTCACTATCAATGACCAGGTAGATTACTTATAACTCTTGATTATACCTAATCAATGAGTTTCCCCCCACAAATTTCAGGTCATCATGTTGGATCCATCTACAGTTCCCAACACCCTGCTTGCACATGTAGATGAACATCATCAAATTCGAGCTTTTTTCCCAGGTCTAAAGAGCACAGAACAAACTAGTTCTGCTTTGACACCTGAGGAGTCAGCAGTGTTCTATAATATAGGAATCCGCCCTGCCATTGAGAGGGTAGCTTCAACTACAGTTCATGACTGGCCACCTTCCTATGTTTCTGAAACATTCCGTGCATCAAACCCACGTGGAGGCTTTACAGAGTCCACCCATGTTGTTTGTGCTGATGATGTTCATTGGTTTGCAACTGCACTTAAGGAAAATATGAGTGCAGTCAACTGGGGCAAACACATGGTCTTTGGCACAGAAATACGTGGAATAAAAAATGCAACTGAACACCAGTTATACTTGGATGATGAGCCTCAGGAATCTTTGGATAATTTGATCAACAAGATGATATATCCTGATGAGCAATTGGATGGTGACTGGTTCATTGATGTGGCCATAGAACTTATAGTATGGGGTAGGGCTGTTGTATGGAGAGCAGACTGCTATGCACCCATCATGCAGCAATTGCTGCAGATTCCAGAGGAACAGGTGGATCAAATTTCTCAAAGCAGAAATCACTTTGAGCAAGACATTTCACAGCATCTCACAGAAGTGGCAGGCTTCAGGGCACATTTTTCCAAACCAGCTGGACCGCATGGAGTGGTGTATATCCAGGCATATACCACAGACAAATCCATCACATATCATCCAGATGGTCATCATTTTGCCAAATTTTTGACTGCTAGGAATGCAATGGATGGACATGGGCAGCCTCCTTCTTACACACAGCGACTCCTTGCAGTTTATGAGGAGGCACGTCAAAAAAATGATGTCGCTGTGTGGCTTGAGGTTCGCATTCCCATTGCAAAAGCAACTGAAGTACTCCGCCACTTTCCAACACACATGTTTCAAAATGCTACTCTTGTCTTCCCACAAGAGTTATGGTGGTATGTGCACATGTTACTTGTGATACACTTGCTTATAGACACTGTAACAATAGGAATGTTAGGATCATCCGACTTGAGGCAGCACAAATCATCCTCTGTCATCTTAACTCTCTCCCACCTGCAGTTTGTAGTAGTCCATCTACACTCAATACCTATGCAGCTCTCATTTGGCTTATTAATGGCCTTCATAATCGACCTCCCGCTGATCAAGCTGGGCATGCCATAGCAAGAATGGCCCTTCCACTCACTAGTGATTTAGGCCATGACTATAGGCTGTTATTTGGATTTAATGAAGATGAAGAAGACACAGAGGAAGGCGTACCTTTTTGTCCTGGAGGAATGTTGTTCTTGAGGAGGATGACCTTTCCACCAATGTCAAATTGTGCATGCCTTATGTCACTCACCAGTCGCCATCTACCAGATGTGGCCTTTAAGCACACATTTGGAAAATCAATGCAAGATTTACAGCGGGAGATTGACTCAATCTTCAGGATCAAAAATAAACCTGCCCGACCACCAAGGCGATTCATTATTTCGAGAAAAATGTCCATGCTACGGGCTCCTGCTGAAGAAGAGGCAACACCTGAGTCCTTTGCAAAGCTGGACAATATAAATATACCCTTGGTTGAAACCACACAGGTTGAATGGGGCCCAGATGTACAGCAGATGCATGAGCCTTTATCTGACAATGAAGATACCAATGTTGCCAAGAAGGCATTGGAGATTTGGAAGCAATTTGCTTCAGATGTTATCCAGAAGATTGGTAATCCCATGGGGACAACAGCACGTGCACAAGAAGACAGTTATTGCCATCTGCATCCATCTGACTGTGTGGAGATTACAGTTGAAAATCTGCAGGACCCAAATTTGGCAAAAGTTTTCCAAGTTGTCTTTGTGAAGCGCATAGATGATGATGGTTGGGCTTCAGTTTTTGACAATCTCTTTCCCCCACCAACACATGTGTTGCCACATTCACATCAACAGTACACTCGGATGCGCTATTATAATGATTGGACTGAGCTCATGCATTCCATCCATCCAAGTGATGTTAGACCAGTGCGCAGGGCTATCAAGGATGAATTCAACAAGTTGGCATGGGCACCTGCTGCCCAAGCAGATCGTGTATGGATTTACAAACATGCTGATGACTTAAAAGGCTTCCCCATTGGTGGGGCAGTTACTCATGCTCCTCGAGTGGTTTGGAACCCAAAGCGGAAAGATATACATCCACAATTTGTCCCTCTTGATGTGTTGGAAAGACGAGAAGAAGAAGAGGAAAGCTCAGATGGAGGTAGTAACTGAGACTGAAATTAACTGGACATGATGGTATACATAGTTATCTGAATTATGTCTTTCCAGCCTGAGTGCCTGAACTCCACCTGGAAGAGTCTCATCCTTATGAACTGGAGTGGAGAAAGAGAGCCAGGTGAGTACATGATCCGGCTAGGCCGGACTGGGCATGGTTTTGACATCCAAAGTGGGCGTCCAATGCCATTTCAATATCAGCATTGGCATCAATGGCCATTTGCTGGTCTTCATCGGCAACGGTATCAATGGTATCATTGGCCATTTGCCAGTCTTCATTGGCAACAGTATGAGTGAAAAAAAAGCCAGGTGAGTACATGATCCAGCTAGGCCGGACTGGGCATGTTTTAGATGTCCAAAGTGGGATGTCTATGATACTGAGTTAGCTGGAAACTTCCAAAAGACACAGTGGATACATGCAAAAGTACACAATGTATTGTAATAATAATTATGCAATGTTGCAATGTTGGCATCAATGGCCATTTGCCAGTCTTCATCGGCAACGGTATCAATGGCCATTTGCCAGTCATCATCAGCAATGGTATCAACGGCCATTTGCCAGTCGTCATCGGCAAAGGTATCAATGGCCATTTGCTATCTTTTTCCAATCTAGCACTTATCCATTGGTGCCTGTGTAAATTGCTAGTAGCTAACTCAGTATCAGAGACAGCAAACCATGCCCTGTCTGGCCTAGCTGGATCCATTTTTTGGCTCTGTTTTACCAGTTCCAAGGAGATCACTAGCAGCAAACCATGCCCTGTCTGGCCTAGCTGGATCCATTTTTTGGCTCTGTTTTACCAGTTCCAAGGAGATCACTAGCAGCTAACTTAGCATCAATGACTGTATCCACTACAGCACCCATGCACCTATCTCTAGGCACTAGGCTGGAATTGTTTTGGATAGCCAGATACCTTGATCATGATGTTTTAACCATGCCCTAGTCTGGCCTAGCTAGATCATCTGGCATCTGGCTCTCTTTGTCCTCCACTGGCACCTGCTGTGTCTTTTGAACATTCCAGAATTGCTAGCAGCTAAATCAACATCACAGACTCACCACCTAAAATTTGTCCAGCTTAGCTGGATCATCTGCATCTTCCTCTACTTGATTGCTTTGACCAAATGCTGTCCACTCAAGTTACAGATTTGTGCAATTTAGACAAAAGTCAGGTAAAAATGACTGCACACATCTTGTCTATACTTTCAGAATGGTCAGATGCACCACTGTAATGCTTCAACCATGTACAATATTACAAATAAAAATACTGTTGAGCAGCAGCACACACCATCTGGTTAAACAGAGTATGACTAAAATGTGTGAAGTACATTCATCATCTAGTAAGGATTCACATCCAGTACTACAAGAGATTGAGACAAGCTTCACAAACACTAATTAGCACCAGCTTTGAAATAAAACTAACTATTAACTCTTAAGTGGGAAGTGGATTGCAAGTGGATAGGCTGAATGTGATTTATATGTCATATTCCACATGTAATCCAAGATGTGTAAGCATACAAAACCAGCCAACCATTCACTTGCACAGCTCATGCATCTGCATCCTCCTGGTTTTGTTTATTGTTTAATGCCTGCATGCTCAGTTTGCATTATTAGCATTAGTATATGTGCTGTTTGCTATATAATTATAAGACAAATTCAAGTTGTAGTCTCTGTTACAATTCTCTTTTCCCTTTGTTAACGGACTACATTTACTTGTTACAAACCCATAGTTACGCTTGGACATTATCTCCTTTTGTAGCTACCTTTACTTTTCCTTTCTTAGATAGCTATGCTCTTTCCCCTTTAGTTCCTATTATTCTCTCAAGGTATATAAACCCCTCGCATGTACCGTAGTTCTTTAGTTCCAACTTAGTCGAATCCTATCCATAACTTGAACGCTCTTTCGCTCATTGCCTCAACTGCTCTCCTCGCTCTCTCTCTAGCCTTCGTCATCGTCAGACTTAGTGTCTAGAACCCTCGTCCAGTGGCTGGGAACAGACCGAGACTCTGTTTGTCACTGTAGACTTGGACACTGAACAACATTGTGGACATCGACCATAACATAAGTTGGAACTCAGGACTAGCTCAGGGTATCATCCCTAGCCGACACCATTGAGACCCGCAGCTCTCAGGAACGACCCCCGAACGGATCCGTCACCTATAAGGGGAAAACCTACCTTGAACGACGAGAAGTTTTTCTCTACCAATGAACCTGGTACTTTGTTACAGAAGGACGGAAACAAAACGAACCAGTCCCAGATAAATATTTTTCAGGAGACTTCTACTCAGGAGTATCTGAATTCGATTTACCCAATCAAATCTACCTAGACTGGGGTAGTAAAATACAAGGAGAACCGCTTTACCTTGTCAAGGAACCAGAAAACAACCCAGGAAGGACCCTCTACAGAAGATTCTTTAGAGACAGCAACCGACACAGAATCACAGCTAGCCTTTTAGCAGAGTGGAAGGAATTACTACGAATTGAACAAGCCAAGCTTGAGGAAAACCCGTTTGATACAGATTACTCGAAACAAGGACCACCCCCATCTCCAAAAACCAGAACCCCGCTTGGACATTATCTCCTTTTATAGCTACCTTCACCTTTCCTTTCCTAGATAGCTATGCTCTTTCCCCTTTAGTTTCTATTGTTCTCTCAACATATATAAACCCCTCTCATGTACCGTAGTTCTTTAGTTCCAACTTAGTCGAATCTTATCCATAACTTGAACGCTCTTTCGCTCGTCGCCTCAACCACTCTCCTCACTCTCTCTCTAGCCTTCGTCATCGTCAGACTTAGTGCCTAGAACCCTTGTCCAGTGACTGGGAACAGACCGAGACTCTGTTTGTCGCTGTAGACTTGGATGCTGAACGACGTTGTGGACATTGACCGTAACATAAGTTGGAACTCAGGACTAGCTCAGGGTATCACCCCTAGCCGACACCATTGAGACCCGCAGCTCTCAGGAACGACCCCCGAACGGATCCGTCACCTATAAGGGGAAAACCTACCTTGGACGACGAGAAGTTTTTCTCTACCAACAAACCTGGTACTTTGTTACAGAAGGACGGAAATGAAACGAATCAGTCCCAGACAAATATTTTTCAGGAGACTTCTACTCAGGAGCCTTTGAATTCGATCTACCTGATCAAATCTACCTAGACTGGGGTAGTGAAGTACAAGGAGAACCGCTCTACCTTGTCAAGGAACCAGAAAACGAACCAGGAAGGACTCTCTATAGAAAATTCCTTGGAGACAATGACCAATACAGAATCACAGCTAACCTTTTAGCGGAGTGGGAGGAATTATTACGAATTGAACAAGCCAAGCTTGAGGAAAACCCATTTGATACAGATTACTCGAAACAAGGACCACCCCCATCTCCAAAACCCAGAACCCCAAGTAGGACCCCTACTCCAGAACCGAAACCGATCACCAGAACACCAACCCCTGAACCACCGATTAACCCTGAACCACCGATCACTCCTGAACCAAGAATGGCATCTGAAACCAGTACTGGCTCTAAGGGAGATATCAAACCGCAGCCTATACGACCCTTTACAGGCAAACGAATCGAAGCAAAGTCATTTTTAGGACAGCTGGAGGATTACTTTACCCTCAACGAACAGAACTATGAAGGAAAGGACGAGAAGAAGGTCAGATATGCTCTTGCATGCATGGGACCAGAACTAGACGACTGGAAAACTATCATCTGAAGCGAACTGAACGACAACAGAGGCAGTACCGCAGCCACGTTCAAATAGAGCAACTATGAAGCATTTGAAACACGTTTCATCAATGACTGGGGAGAAGTCAACAGTGCCCTTCGAGCCCTGAACAATTTATCCAAATTAAGAGTTGGAAACGGCGTTTCAGTTCCAGAATACATCAGAAAATTCCGCATGGACATAGGAACCTCTGGCCTCACAGGAATACCCGCTCAACTGCAGGCATTCGTCAAAGGATTACCTCTAGAACTCGCTAGGACGATCTTACAGGACCAGAGGAAGATCAAAACGATGCAGGAAGCCTATGATAAGGCCGAGGATCACCATAATGCATGGGACATGACAGGACAGGGAAACAGGAGAACCACTGATGGATCTGGAACACGTTTCAATCGAAACAACAATCGATCCGGAACAATTAGAGCTATAAATACTACGACCCCTAGCCAATTGACAGATGATCAAAAGGAGGAGTACCGAAAGACCGGCAAGTGTTTCAGATGTGGAACACAGGGACACATCTCCAGGAACTGCCCGAAACGCAATGATGCATCTTCATCCAGGTCTTCTTATCAGAATAAAGCTGTTCACTCCGTCACTGAGGAACAACAGAAGGAAGAAGACGAACCAGCAAAGAAGATTAGAGCAATCTTTTCAGCAATGTCTACTGAAGAAAAGAATGCCCTCTTAAACGAATTCGAAAACGAGGGTTTTTAGTTAGGAAGCGTCACTCAGCGGTTGGCCCTTCCTTATTATCGAGATCAGAACAGTTAGCGCTTGATTCTGTAATAGTATTATCCAACAATGACAAGCGCATTTCGTTAACTATCAAATCGACTGATTTACCCGCTGGAACATCTGCCCTAATCGATTGTGGAGCAGAAGGAAACTTTGTAGACAAAGGAGCAGTGAAGGAGCTCAGGAAAGAACGACTTAAGAAACCAATAAAAGTCAGAAACGCAGATGGAACAGTAAATGTGAAAGGAATGATTACGCATCGGACCAAAATATGCTACATGATCGAGGGACAACAGTTTATCAATTGGTTCTGGATCACTAAGCTAGGCGATCAATGAATGATTCTAGGAATACCCTGGTTAGAAGAAAATAACCCGATCATCAACTGGCAAGAGAAGTCTCTGAAAATTGGAGACCTGGACACAGTGCCAAAAGCAATCTGGCAGCTAGCCCTTGACTCCCAGCAATGGGGCGAATATGACTATTGGATTAGAGTTAAAACATTGGCATCACAGGAACTAGAGCATAGGTTAAAGAAAGACGAACCATTCACCACTCTACCCACAGAATATGAGCAATGGCACACCATCTTTGATAAGAAGGCATCAGAACGCTTCCCATCCAGTAGACCGTGGGATCATGCAATTAACACAAAGGAGGGTTTTGTCCAAAAAGCTAGTAAACTTTACCCTCTATCGGTCAAGGAACAAGAACTGTTAGACGAATGGATAGATGAACAACTCAAGAAAGGATACATTAAACCATCTACATCACCACAGGCGTCACCATTCTTCTTTGTAGCAAAGAAAGAAAGTGGAGCACTCCGACCCTGTCAGGATTACCAATACCTGAATGAATGGACTGTCAAAAACGCATATCCTCTTCCCCTGGTTTCCAATCTCATGACTAAATTACAAGGCGCCAAGTACTTTACCAAACTAGACCTCCGATGGGGATACAACAACGTTCAAATCAAGAAGGGAGACGAATGGAAAGCAGCCTTTATTACCAATCAAGGGCTCTATGAACCAACAGTAATGTTCTTTGGACTATGCAACTTGCCATCAACCTTTCAAACCATGATGAACGAGTACTTTAGGGACATGATCAATGAAGGATGGCTGATCATTTACATGGACGACATGTTAATCTGTGCGGAAACACTAGAACAGCTGGAGGAGCGGACAAAACGAATTTTACAACAGTTACAAGATAATGATCTATTCCTGAAACTTGAAAAATGCAAGTTCACCACACAGGAAGTTGAATTCCTAGGAATGATCATCACCCCTGGACGAATTCAGATGGACCCGATAAAATTAGCAGGAATCGCCGATTGGCCAGTCCCTACCACAGTCAAACAAGTCCGATCATTCCTCGGATTTGGAAACTTCTACCGACGCTTCATTGGAAATTTTGCTGCCATCGCTAAACTGCTTACCGACCTCACTAAGAAAACCGAACCATTCGACTGGACAACTGAACGAAACCATGCCTTTGAAATTCTAAAGAAACAATTTACGTCCATGCCAGTGTTATTAATGCCAGATCCAACCCGACCCTTTATCCTTCAAACCGACACATCAAATAAGGCAATAGGAGCGGTCTTGAAACAAGCTGATGAAACAGGGTCCTTACACCCTTGTGGATTTATTTCACATGCCCTAACACAAACGGAGCAGAATTATCAGATCTATGACTGAGAACTTTTGGCAATCATCAAGGGATTAGTAACTTGGCGACACCTATTGCATGGATCACCCCACACCACCATAGTTCATTGCGATCACAAGAATTTGTCCTATTATCGCACCGCTTCTCCCAATAGCCGAGTTTGCTCACAATAACTGACATCATGACACAATCAAAACTTCCCCATTCAGACTAATGTATGGAACGGACCCCATTGCGCTTCCCACAGCCATGACATGAATGACTACACTAGCAGCAGAAGAACACCTTCAGTTCTTAAGGAAAGCCAGAGAAGAAGCGCTAGCAGCACATGAACTAGCAAGACAACTAGTGGCAGGATGATGCAAGGATAAAGCGATATGATTCGAAAAAGGCACCAAAGTATGGCTTGAGAACAGAAATCTTCACATACCATATCAATCCAGAAAGTTAGCACCAAAACAAGAAGGACCCTTCGAAATCGAACAAGTGATGGGACCAGTGACATATAAATTGAAACTCCCGAAGCAATGGCACATTCACCGGTGTTTCATACGTCACTCCTTACCCCATATAGGGAAACGACTGCGCATGGCCCAAACTATGTGAAACCACCTCCTGATCTCGTAAACAGACAAGAGGAATTCGAGGTAGAGGCAATTCTAGCCCACAGGAAGCGAGGCGCAGGCTACCATTACCTAGTTAAATGGAAAGGCTACGGATTGAATGACAACTCTTGGGAACCCGCTCGCAATCTTGCAAACGCCACGGATATCCTATCAGAATACCAACAACGCCGACACCTCTGAACTATGACTCGATACAGAAACCGCCACATCTTGAAACAAAACTATCATTATACGAAATGAAATTGCTCAACACTCTCTCGATACACTATAGCTCTTAAAGAAAAGACCGTCTACACCTGCATACAATACCCCCCCTTCCGACATGCTACCAAAACATCGAATCTGTCAGGAAAACTCACTCGAACTGTGGCATTGGTCACACAATACTACCGCACTCCTCGACTCGATCACCATCATCAGAAGAACCCTTCAGGAACAACAGAGTTCCCCTGCAATGCCAACCAGAACTACCTCCCCAAATACCATGACCTACGATTCTCAGCTGACGATTTACCTGTCTATAATAAAGACCCACCTGTCTACCAACTTCTAGCCATCAAAAACAGTGATGTCTATAAAAGCGCTCATGGAAGACTGCTATGTCCAGAAGAGTATGAACAGATGGATGAGATCACTAAACAGATACAGGAATGTAGCGCACAAATTTCGCTAATTAACCGGAGAATCAGAATACCAGGAAGACCTCGCGTCCTCATGGAAGACATCCTCCACGACCTTCAATACCTATCGATTGCATTGGGAGGGGTAGTAGTGGATATCATCAGAAGAATCAGAAGACTCTTAGTCACCCCAACAACAACACCGGGAATCCAACATCTAGATTCGTTAACCAGGTTCATCATAGAAGAACGAGAACTCCTCACCGACCCTGCAATTGAAGACCCACTAGATATAGAAAGTTCAGATTCCAACATGGAAATCAGTGATCTGGAATATGTATAAATCCTTCAAGCATCACCACCTAATGTCAAGCCCACATCAGACATCATGTTCACTTTCTTCGCTGTTGCCGCCTACTTCATTGCCCTCCTCCTCCTCTCATGTGCTCACTGGCACATTGACGAAACCATCGCCGCCCTCTCACCCTTCCTCGCCATCCCAGACCTCCCGCTTGAGGTATTCATTGAAAACCACACTGTCATCCACTTCGAGGATGATGACCTTCATGTTCACCTGGCCGATTTACTGCCCCAGGTACACCCCAACGATCACCACCTTCCCCACTTCGCCCAGTTTGTCAAAAGGAACACCACGCTCACCGTCGTCACCAACGCCCTTGCCACTGCCACTTGCTCAA
This sequence comes from Amanita rimosa, assembly GCA_023014395.1. Taxonomy (NCBI): domain Eukaryota; kingdom Fungi; phylum Basidiomycota; class Agaricomycetes; order Agaricales; family Amanitaceae; genus Amanita; species Amanita rimosa. The sequence goes on along the minus strand of JAEBUO010000026.1, from coordinate 6,266 downwards.
TCACCAACCTCACCTCCGCCACCGACAACCTCGCTGCCCTCACCCTCACCATCGACCCACATGAAATGACCTACGAGGAATGCGACTCCTTCCTACGCAATGCTCAAAATCTGCACCGCACCACTGAAGCGCTCAAATGGAAAGTAGAAACATTGACAAAAGAACTCAATAACGCTGTCAAATGGGCAGAATCGAGAACAGATCATGGCTGGACAACCTCTGGCTGGTAGAAGTCGGTGACTTCTCGCATACAAAGGGGGTAATGTTACAATTCTCTTTTCCCTTTGTTAATGGACTACATTTACTTGTTACAAACCCATAGTTACGCTTGGACGTTATCTCCTTTTGTAGCTACCTTTACTTTTCCTTTCTTAGATAGCTATGCTCTTTCCCCTTTAGTTCCTATTGTTCTCTCAAGGTATATAAACCCCTCGCATGTACCATAGTTCTTTAGTTCCAACTTAGTCGAATCCTATCCATAACTTGAATGCTCTCTCTCTAGCCTTCGTCATTGTCAGACTTAGTGTCTAGAACCCTCGTCCAGTGGCTGGGAACAGACCGAGACTCTGTTTGTCACTGTAGACTTGGACGCTGAACGACGTTGTGGACATCGACCGTAACAGTCTCTATTTTGGAAAACATTTGGATAAATTATTAAGCCTGCTTCAGAGTTTCCAGAGAACTGGGAAACTGCTGTGAACAATCAAAAAATGGTTTATCATCAATTTTGAATGTTCTACAATGCTGTTGGTAAAAGAACTTGAAATGAATGCATGGCAGGTGTAAAAAGGTGTTAAAAAGGTGTTAAAAAGGTGCTGTTGTTGTTAAAAAGGTGTTGTTTGTTGTTGTTGTTGTTGTTGTTATCACTGTGTTGTTGTTGTTGTTATCAGTTTGTTGTTATCAGTTTGTTGTTGTTCATCCTTGCCAGCCATTCTCAGTGCACACTAGAGAAGCATAAACCCTAAATTAGGAGTTATTACCTTTTTGCAGCCCTGGGACAACCCTAGGAACTCTTATCAACCCTATTTAAATTGGGCTGCAGTTTCTTTCCCTTTGTAGTGTGATGCTACACCGAAAAGAGCTGCATTTTCTGATTTTTCATCAGAAATAATCATTGCCTCCTCAGGAAGGAGATCGAAATAGTTGATTCGTCGACCCGACAAACCATTGCTAGATGGGGAGCTGGAGGATTGTCCAGCTATAGCAGCATAAGAGCTGCTTTGTCTGGCAATTTTGCTGGAAATGTGTTTGCCAGTTGCCATCTCCTTTTTGCCGGTTGCCGAACTGGCAATAGAGGTTGCCTTGCCTGTACTGGCATATTTGCTGGTTTTGCCAATGATTTTGCCAGATTTTCCAGCAACTTTTCCTGATTTGCCAACAGTGAAGAAATCATTGTCGGCAACAACGCCAATGGTTTTCTTGCCAGTATTGGCAACAACTGATTTATTGCTGGGAGATCCAGCAGGCGAAGTCGAGGAAATGGAGATGGGAGACATTTTGCCAGAGGCGGCAATGAATTTTTTGCTGGCAGTGGCAAAAACAGCAGCAGAGGCAGCAGAGGCGGCAGTCTACATGCATGAGGTCAGCAATATTAGTATTGCTGACTGATAATTTATATTGCGCTTGGTAATGCGCAGTCATTGCTGTGTTTAATGCTGTGTGTAACACAGCATTGCACAGTCGTGCACATGGTGCACTTATTGTCTGAGTATGACATGTGTCAAACTCTATAATATCTGTCCAACTCTATAATATCTGTCAAAGATACTTTTTGTCCCATCACCATATTATCTACAAGGGGAATGGACTATTCTGGGACAGATAAGATAAGATCAGTTAAGATTGGAGTGATCTGAAATGTTATCACAATCTCTACAAGATCGTTTCAACACCAAAATGCATAAAAGGAGGGCATTCTGGACAACTGTCCCTCAGTTCCAAGAACTACATAGTCAATAGTAAGGCTAACAGAACTAACAAAGAGTAAGTAGTTAAATCCTTACTTAGCTCTGTCCTGCGCTGCTCTCCCCTGATTTAACAAACAGAACTACTAGTGCCTTCCATCACTGGTGTGGAGGCCTAGGTACATTTAAACTTTCATGCCAATTGGGAGAAAACATGCTTCTACATCCTGGTTGTCTCTTTCCGCACTCTTTGACCACATCTATGGCCCTTCTCTGCTGGTTGATGAAATCTTTGATGTCCTTCGACTCGGAGCTCCGAGTCTTTGATGTTGACTGATTGGGCAAGCAAACCATGCCATCCCTCTTCAAAATATTAGGTTCCTACATTTCCTCATCGGGATGCTATCATGGACATGAACAGACAGGCCTAACATTCTTCATTTGTGATCATCTAGAAAAGACCTCGGATATTCTAACATGCTCGAGGACATTAAATCATTAGTGTGTGAGTTTAGAATTAGGTAACTAAGTCTCGCTGGACGGCGACATAGTTAACTAGGCACGGGGGTGAATATTATGATATCGATGAAAGTGGACAGAGGGCTCCTTGACGATGGTTCTGTGCAATATACATAACAATAGATGTATTCCACCACCCTAATCGTTCCATGGTCGCCACATACCACCTCGCAAATAGTTCCACAATATCCTATACACTGAGATTCATCATCTCCAACATTTTTTGATCATGCGCCGGTAGAATCGGTGCAAAGTCCTCCACTCCATTGGGCCATTTGATTGACTTCGAAATGTTGAGTGGATAGCGCACATAATTCAGGTCATCGTCTTTGTCATTAGGCGTCTTGTGCAGCCCAGCCCAGTCCAAGTCGATGATTTTGACTTTTTTATGCTCATCAAACAACACATTCTGGCGCCGCAAGTCACCAAGGACGTATCCTCTAGAATGAAGGTATTCCAGCACCTTCTCTAGTTGTTCACGAGCATTGGCAGGAGGCTTCTTGCATGTGCGGATGTAATCCATGACAATCATCTGCATAGGACCAAGTGACAGCCCAGGTGGTGCATTAGCATAAAGGTTGGGTTCGTGGCTTATGTCAATGGAAGACAGCGGCAACTGGGAGTGATCCAATAGGTCCTTATCTGCCGGGAGATCGTTGTGATTGGTTCGAGGCAGCAGTGGCCCACAATATCGAAGCGTCGGTGCATAGCCCTGCTCCGCTAGAAATTCATGTACCGATTTGCCGTATCTGTTCACAAACTTGACTACGATATCTGGAGAACCGGCGTCAGCGTCAGGAATCTTGGCTTGATAAGTCACGCAGGCTGGGTCATCTTCCAACATCCTGACATAGGCAAACTTGACAACCTTGTCCTCCTCGGTGAAAGAATCTGGGTAGGGATAGAAGCGATGATGGGCTTTGCCTGAGTTGAATGAAAACGCTTCAATGGGGCCTAAACTTCTGTAATAGACAGAAAGCTTCCTAATACATTCCCGGAGAGCCACCAACATGCGCGCGAAACGGTAGACCCGATGATCTTCCACAGTGGAAGAATGTCCGACCCACAGCATGTCAGTCAGCCTTTGCACGATGACCTTGTCGCTTATTACACCCCCCAGGATGCCGATCCATGGCCCACCCCCAATGAGCATTAGCGTCGGACAGCAGCACTTATTGCGAATCACGAATCGCTAAAAAAATTCGAGTTGAGAGCCACAAAGGTATCACGAAATTGGACGTACGTCATCTTGCCTCCATGATCGCCTCATGCTAATCCCGGCCTGGAGAGAAGCGTCACATCCACCCTCTCCAAATTCTCGCTTGAACTCATTGATGAAAAATGGGATGTGGACTCCATTCACCTCGCACATGTGAATACCATCAGCAGAGCTTTTATCGTCATTAGGTAGCTCATGGATCCTGGCGTCCAGTATTTTTGACAGACGACTTCGGATCTGAGGATTCCGTTCAGCCTCCTTGCCGATGGTAGAGAGAAAATGCATAAGTTCCTGCACGGCTACGAGTTCTCCGTGATCAGGTTGGACAGAAGGATCCTCAACAAGTCGAGTGAACGTCTCGAAGATGGGATGGAATATCTTAACTGGCGGGGCAACAGTAGCAAATGGAGGTCTGGGACCATGTCGACCATCATGAATGACTTGACCTAGGTCAGACTGGACGGAAATATATTCGGTGGATTTTGCCCCCGCCGATGGTGACTTGCCGCAGGTTTCTACGATTTCACGATAGCCTATGGCAAAGTCAGAGAACGGCATAAATAACAGAAATAAAAATAACACACGTCGAACCTCGGGGAGATCGGCCACTACATCTTGGCTCTCTTCATATTCCTCTGCCTGTTGATAGCTCCCGCTCGCGATGACCATTAAATGGACCACGTCTTCGCTGTCCTGCTCCATCACTGATTTCGCGAGACTCCTGGTGAGGGGGAGTTTCTTGAAGGACTGACTGAGTATTTCGTCAGTGATCTTGTTCGTCCATCCCGGTTCGCTGACACTGTCCACCAAAAGCGGCTTGTTTGACTGCAAAAGGTCAGTCCGCATGATCGCAAAAAGCTGAGGTCGCTCACCTTCCAAAACATGATGGTATTCTTCTCGGCTTCAAAGTCGTATTCCTCTTTTAAGGCAGCAGTGAAATGATCCATGCAATACCGTACAGGCTCGTTAAAAAGTGAGCGAGGAATGTTGATGGGGCGCGGGTTATCCTGGGGTCTCAGCCTGTCGAAGAAGACCCAGTTGAGAGTGACGTAATTCACGGCGGTCGCGGTTACGATCAAATGGACTGCGTTTTTGTTCTCCTGCTCTGTCACTGACGTCGCGAGACTCCCGGTGAGGGGGAGTTTCTGTAAGGACTGATGGAGCATGTCGTCATTGATGTTGTTCGCCCATCCCGGTTCGCTGACACTGTCCACCAAAAGCGGCTTGTTTGACTGCAAAAGGTCAGTCCGCATGATCGCAAAAAGCTGAGGTCGCTCACCTTCCAAAACATGATGGTATTCTTCTCGGCTTCAAAGTCGTATTTCTCTTTTAAGGCAGCAGCGAAAAGATCCATGCAATATTCTGCAGGCTTGTTGAAAAGTGAGCGGGGAATGTTGATGGGGCGCAGGTTATCCTGGGGTCTCAGCCTGTCGAAGAAGACCCAGTTGAGAGTGACGTTCACGGCGGTCGCGGTTACAATCAAGTGGACTGCGTCTTCATTGTCCTGCTGCGTCACCGACTTCGCGAGACTCCTCGTTAGGAAGATCTCCTGAAAGGATTCATGGGATATCTCCTCAGCATTGCCGTTCGTCCATAATTCACTGACACTGTCCATCAAAAGCAGCTTTCTTGGCTGCGAGAGGTCAGTCCCCACAATCGCGAAAAGCCGAGGTTGCCCACCTTCCAAAACGCGATGGTATTCTTCTCGGCTTCAAAGTCGTATTTCTCTTTTAAGGCAGCAGCGAAAAGATCCATGCAATATTCTGCAGGCTTGTTGAAAAGTGAGCGGGGAATGTTAATGGAGCGCAGGTTATGCTGGGTTATCACTTTGTCGAAGAAGACCCAGTTGAGGGTGACGTAGCCATCTTCAGACGTGGCCGCCTGCTGACTGTTCACTGCAGCGGGTTCAGGAGCCTGTTTCTGCGAGCGTCTCGTTGGTGGCATGGATGAAAGGACTGATGAACACGTGATCGTATTTGTCAAATATCCTGTTATTTTATTTTATTTTATTGACTGGCAATGGGAATATATTGAATAGGTACAGGTACAAAAAGTACTACTGAGGGAGAATGACACAACGTGTGGCATGTGTGGAGAGCGTGACGATGCGACGGGCAGGGATAACCGGAATGGTCGTTAGTCAGGGAAAAGAGCCTGGTGGGGCCGAAGAGCGCAGAGTGATGGGCAAAAGGCAGCATGGTGTCGAAGGAGACTGCAGAGGGGTTCGCTTTAAGGAAAGCGATAAGGCCCACGTAATTGTTGTCCCGTTGTAGGAAGGAAGGGAAAGAAGAAAAAGGAGGGGCGCACCTCGGGCACTCACAGATGAGATGAGGACGGGTCAGGGGGGTTCGGAGGTGGCAGTGAGTACAAACAGTGGGAGCCTGTGGAAAGAACTGGCGCCGGTATTCTGCGGAGGGCATGTGGCCAGGGGTGAATCGCACAAAACGTGAAAATAGTGGCGGGGAGTCTTCACAACCAGTGACAAGCGGGAACGCGTCTGGCACAATGTGGGAACCAAAGGGCGGCGACCCTTGTTAAGGCAAAGGAAGTTGTCGGATAACGCGTGACCTCCCAGACGTTCCAAACGGTAACGTCCTTCCTGCCAAACGCTGGCACGCCCGGGC